>JAKOGI010000005.1:672190-1272190 GCA_029747015.1 Carnegiea gigantea | reverse complement strand
ATTTTCTATTGCATCCTATCGCTTCCGCTATACTGTTATTCTGATATTAATCCTAACACATAACAATTGAGATATTTAAACCATACTATGTAGAGCGTGTTGCTGCCCCTGACTATTGAGCCCTTCATTTGTTTATTGATTTTCTTCGCTTTGTTAAATATGGATTTTGTGCCTGATCATTTTCCTTCAAAAAACTGATTTTTTTCAAGAACTATCGCCAGACTGCTCAATGTGAATTTTAATTACCTCTGCAGGTGGACCTCCGAGACACAAAATGTATTTTCTTCAACAAAGTAAGGCATTTGCTTTGAATTATTTATGGTCCGAGCCCCCCTTGTCATGTTTTATGCTCTGATAAACACTTCTAAATGTTTTTAAATTTTTCGCGTCATCGAGTTGGTTGTTTTGCCTGCGAATTTTAATCCACTTTTCAGGGCCCTACCCCTTAATTTCACCTCATTTTGCAGGGGGAAAAAAATCTCCAGGAAGTTATCTACATAATAACAGACTAAATCTTGTCTATCCTGTTTGGTTCCAGACTTGAATCATTTGATGATGTCATTCACTTTGCTGGTTTGAAAGGAGTTGGTGAAAGTGTACAGAAACCGTTGCTCTATTACAATAACATCATTGGTACAATTGAGACCTTTACTTGAACATCATGAATCTTTTGTTTAAAAGTCAATATCACTCTCCATCACTCTCCCTCTTTGCATGAAATGTTGATTAGCATTTGGATTTTCAATTTCAGGTTTTCGATTCGATTTTCCCTTTATTTTAAAAGTTTATTCGTTGTTGTGATTTTCTACGTGAGTCCGTCTAATGGGATTAGGATAGCAAGAATGATTGATGCTGAATCAGATTTGGCATCAGGAAACTAGCTCGTATTAATAGTTAATCCACTAATATTAACTACCTCAACCTCTCTCATACAAAACTAACTCAATCTCTTCATTTAAAAAAAAAAAAAAATTAACGGTTCTTCTCTCTCTCTTAAAAGAACGGTTATTATATCACAGAATTTACACTTTCAAATAATGAATCACTTGCTTCAGATTTGACATTAAGGTGGTGAAGGGTGGTTTGTGTGAGTAAATGCTGGGTCGTGGATGTTCTGAACTTTGTGGTCATGTTGGCATAGGTTCTATCACCTATATGCTATTTGCTATTCTGCCATCCCAATTTTGTTTTCACTCCAAGCACGACCGTGTACAACACTGACTTCTTTTCGTATGATCATGGATTCGCTGTTGTCATTTTTTTGCCCTCTTCTCTCTTGGTCTAGCGTAACTATAGGCAGTGCGATTATTTTTCATGATTATTTTTCTCCGGTGATTTTCACTTTTTTTTAGTGATTTTAGATTGGAAGAAATCTATGTGGTGTTAAGGTTCTCTAATTGCTATTGCATCAAATCAGCATTTATGTTTTGCGCTAAACCAGAATCCTGTGGCTCACTTTTGCCGTGAGGACTAGATCTGGGTGAATCAATGGCGAAAATTTTTGGCAGCTATATGTCTTCAATGCTTCTGTTTCTCATGTGAGGCTCAATCTGTTGATATTATTGTGTCTTGGTTGGTGATGGCCACAGTTGATCCAGTTTGTGTACCGTGCTCTTCAGGGAGAGTTTTGTGCTAAGAATATAGCAAGTGCACAAACAATTGAGTACCAAAAGGTTCGGAATCTTCATCGGCGGGAACTACGTTCAAAAATTCGGAAGACCCTTGCGTTTTTTAATATGTTTTTGGCGAAAGATTGGCTATAGGTATTCGGATTTTCTTGATTTGATTTGCTTTTGTTTGCGTGTGTGCTAGGCACAAATGTCTATATAGGTGAGGGATTCAAAGCTTCACACCAGAGGATTACCGACGGATGTTGAATCTTTATATTATAAGTAGCAAAATATAAGGATTTCTAAAGGCTTCCCTCCTCCAATTTTGACATTTCATTCAATCCCACCAAATGTATCCATTTCGAATTTTAAAATACAACAATTAATTATTAAATAGTTAATCCACTAATATTAACTACCTCAATCTCTCTCATAAAAAACTAACTCAATCTCTTCATTTAAAAAAATAAAAACAAAATTAACCGGTTCTTATTTCTCTATTAAAGGAACAGTTATTATATCACAGAATTTACACTTTCAAATATAAATAAAAAGATAAAATATACAATTCTAAAAAAAAAAAGTGATAAATTCATAACTGCCTAATCCGTAACATTCTCATGCCATCTATATATCCTATCATGTTAAATCATGTAATCAACCTCATCATCAACTAATCCCTGTAACTCCTCCCAAACTCCTTCAACAATCACAAGATCCTGCTCACTATCAATCATTGCCGTCATTCATTATTTTTTTTTTCTAATTCCCTTTTCTACAATCATATAGTTTTTAATTGATTAGCCCATTTGTTATGTACGAAGTTGCTTTATAGTTAACTTTTTCATTGAGTTTTTCCATTCTCTCCGCTGAATTATAATATTAATTATGTCTATAATAACTTTCCGTTTATTATTTTATAACATATGTACACATTGTCTACTTGAACATGCTCTGTGTAAAGCACAGACCCAGACTAGTGGAATGAAATTTAACAATGGAGATCAATGCCAAGCAATTACGCTTGAGTTCTTGAATTTAATAGGAGAAATAGAGACTCATTACTGGGAGGGAACTTCTATTCAGCTTTAACTACCGGTGACTTTTTTTGGGGGGGTCTATATAAGCCACAAATGACAATACAATACAATACAATAACAATACAATGAGAGAGAAAAGAATCAAACATAAGATCTAATGTACCAGTACCTCAGCCTTCATCACTAGGCTTAGTAGGCTAAGAGTTCATTGGTAACTACAAGTGATTTGTGCATTTGAAATTTAGGGTCTATTCTTTTCGTGGGTAAATTGGGGTGAAGTGGGTTGAAGTCGACTGAGACAGGTTGAAGTAGGTTGAAATGGGTTGAAGTAGGTTGAAATGGGTTGAATTTTTTTATGTGATAAATTGAACTTGGTTAAAATAGTAAAAGTGAATTGAAGTAGATTGAAATAGATTGAGATTGATATTTTAAAATTGACCTACGAGAAGAACAGGTCCTTAGTGCATGCTTTGGTCTCTTCTTTTTTTTTTTAAATTAAAAAAATCACTAGAATTGGGTGTCAATTCAAAAAGAAATAATGTCTACGGAAAAATATGAACTGCTATTAGAGATTAGTATAAAAGATACGCTAATATAAAAGTAAGATAAGAGATAATGTTTACGGAAAAATATAAACCGCCACCAGAGAATAGTCTAAAACATACGCTAATATAAAAGTAAGACCAGCAAGAACGCTAAACTTTAACAAAGACAACAATAAATATTTTCTAATTTGTAGCCGACGTCAAGCAACGTAATTTGTTTGTCCGTAGCAGCAGCATACGTGTTTCTTTTTTTCTTTTTTTTTAACTTTTTTTTTCGAAGCAGTTGTAATTCTCTAAATGGGTGCATTGTCGGGTTAATGAAATCTTGTTTTAAGTTGACTATTTGAATTTGGTAATTCAATAAGAATGGTATACAATATTCACTTTTTGGACATGATAAAAAGTCAATTTTAAATCAATTTCTAATTTTGAATTATAATATATTAAATAAATATGTGCATAAACTATCTTGTACTTTATTTTGATGGCGTATTAGATTGTTCAGGGCGCTGTAGTAGTCTTTACAATTTAAATAGAAGGTTGTTATATACGACACGACTTTTGTTCAGGGTACGAAATTGAATGAATATTGGAAATAGTAATTAATTGTTCATTTGGATTTTAAACTTGAGTGCATAATTTTTCCTATTCACATAATTCATGGAGCTCAAGTCATCATACTTTTTAAAATCCAATAACGGGAAAAATACATCTCCATCGTTTTATTATTTTATTTATTCAAATTCGAATTATAAAAGACACTAACTAATTTTTGAAAATAACCCAAAGGGCCAAGGAAAATATGAAGTATAATTGTATAAACATGTTTTTAAAAATAAAATATAGTCGTGGAAATGGTCCTGGTCTACTTTCAATTTTCAGAGGTGGGGACTTTCCATTTTAGGAAGTTCATGTACGACTGTGGAATATTTGGAACCTTGGGCCACCAGTTGTCATATTGAGTTTAGAAAAAACAAAATAAATTATCCATCGTATGCTTTTATCAATGCTAATTAGTGTGTTTTTGGTACATCGCATAGACATGTGTAAAAATTTTATGATTATATTATTTTTCTTCAAATAGTATGTAATTTTATCATTTATTTTTGTTAGAAGCACTAATATATTTAACTAATTAATACTAAAAAATATCTACATAAATTATTTTATTTTTGACATGTTACTTGGATTGGCAACTATGTTTTTAATTGGACACTATTTTTAGCATAATAAAAGAACAATTCTTATATTATATGATTTTTTTTTAAAATAACCAAAAGAGGGAAAAAAATGGGTGAAGATGTTAGTGTCAAACGACATACATATATGATAATTGTATATATATCTTTGAAGCATGTAAATTTATTTATCATATAATAAGAAATTTGAAATCGAATGATTGCATGTAATTTAATATGTGTAATGGTATATCAATTTGTAGTTACTTCTTAAAAAGATACATGGTCATTTTGAAGATAGTGTAAGTTTGGGTCTCAATTCCTGTATGCTACAATTTAGTTAGGGGTATTTGTGGACATATTTGTAAAATAAATATCGCGAATATAAATGTCTAACGGTCTTATTATATTTGTAAAATAAATATTATTATTTAAGACCCTTTTACTCAAAAAAGAAAAATAGAAAATACATAAAAGCATCAAATCATTTATGATAAATGTATTTACATATCTCACAGTTAAACACACAATTATTGTATGTGTATACAGTTTGATACTAACTTTTTCGCCTTTTTTTCCTTTTTTTGTTATTTTATAAAAAACATCCAACATAAATTTTGTTCCCTACCTTTTATCGTAAATTATTACGTATAACCGGGTGGACAACTCAATCGTCCACCTCGGCCCATCAATAACAGTTTTGTTCTTCAAATTGCTGAGTCTGACCTTTTTTTTAAAAAAAAAATTCATGCTCCTCAATTTTTTGAAATCGCAGTTTTCATTCTCCCCATTATTCGATTACTCTTTACTGCTTCGATTGCTTTAGTGTTCAGCAATTATTGAATGGCTGGATTTAATCTTAACGTCGCTATTGATGTTGAATCATCATCAAACGGATTTGTTCGTCAAGTTTGATAACGTTTTTTCGATCTCTATTTTTGTTTTCGGGATTAAAAGTTGTGTTCGTCAGTTTTGCATTTTAACGAGTTAATTTTGAGATTTTCGAACTGGATTGCATTCATTACATGTAAATTTTGATTTGTGACACACGAGAAATAATAGCTCACCATTATGAGTTATGTGCCCACTAAATATAGTCGTTGGCTCACTATAGGTATACATTTAGCTCACTATAAAAAATATGTTGCCCTATGCTATAGAGCAATTTTTTTGCTGACTAAAAAAAACGTTTGGCTCATTAGGATTGATCTGTACGCTCACTGATGTTGCATTATAGCTTACCACAAATGTTATGGTTGTTTTTCCAGATGATATTTTCATTGTTGCTATGTACATATGAGAAATAACAGCTCACCAATATGAGTTGTGTGCTCACTAAATATAGTAATTGGCTCACTAAAGAAATACATTTAGCTCACTTGTATTGAGCTTGTACTCAACAATCATAAATTAGTTATCTGCTCACCAAATGTAATCACTATAATTAATCTGGTGCCTAACAGGGAAACCAATAGCTCACTCTAAAAAATATGTTGCCTTGCAATACATATGTAACACCCCCATATTTCTAATTCTTTATCTACTACTGATTTAACCTGAATGGCAGCAGGAACTCCTAACGGGGTGTTACCGCCGTATTCCCTTCTTGGAAATACCAGGCTGGATATCATAACTAACATTTAAAACAAAGTCTTTACGAATCAAAGCCCACCATACATGGGTCCAAAAATTTTAACACAAAACTTGAACATCATAATTAAACCAACTAGATTCTATTACAACTTCTAAAATCCTTTTTAAGCACAACCAGCATTCGAGCCTCGCTCTACTCTCCTGTCCCCAGTCCCAAGTACAGCTAGATCACTTGAAAACGAAACATTTTATAATAGTGAGATAAATTCAGTAACATTCACCCCCAACAGTCAAAAACACGTACAAATTCATTTTTGAAAACATTTTAGGGAAAGGGGGAAACAACAACACGTTTTCAAGCTACACAACCCATTGTCACCATCTTTCTTTAAAAAAAAATCAATTTCAGAATCACACTTCCATAGTTCCATTCAAAATGTTCAACTTCAGATAAGTCTTGGGTGAGCGACCCCAGTGGGTCTCATGGCCTGCGCTCTAACATAGCGCAGCCGCTCAACTCTTTCCTGACTTACCGCCCCTCAGGCGGTTACCGCTTAACTCTCCTGACCTACCACCATCATTGGTGGTTACCGATAACCTGGCCCACGTCTTGGTTGAGTACGTGACTGCTCACATGCATGCACCTATTACCCGAGGAAGGCTATGGCCTTCAATCAGTTCCAATCGATTTAACGCACCCTATTTAGTTCCTTTCAGTTAATGGATACCAACTTGACATATTCAGTTTCATTCACATTTAAATACTTTTCCCAACAGAAATCAGAATGCAGAAACAGAACTTCAAATACAATCATATTAAGTTTCAACTTTTACAACAGTAAGTTTCAACTTTTACGATATGGAGATTTCCAACTTCCAGAACAAACACAACATTCAGTTCCCATCAAGGAACCATTCATAAATTTCACATCAGTGTTCATCCCATTGGAAAGAAATGCCAATGAATCAACACAAGAGCTCCCAAAACTTTCATGATTTCAGTAACACAGGGGAAAGGTTAGGGCATGACTGTTACCTGGGTACCGTACAATTTACGGGTTCGGTTACTTTAATGAGGGTTCACTGTTCTACACCTGGGCCCACAAATAGCCCATAGTCAGTCCACATTTACTGTAGGGCACTCCTGGGCCTCCCCCAGATTTAAAAAGAGGTTTTCTAGATCTTTATTCATCCAACCCTATCCGAGGTAAAGGTTCGGCTGGCCAGTGATGGGTCCAACTTTCAAAAAATTATAACTCTAGTCTCCGATATTCGATTCCAGTGTTATGGGTCAATCTGGAAACCTTCCAATGTCCTCTGTCTTTTCTATGTATAGAGCTTGGCTCGGTTCTGCCCCGAACCCAAGCAAATTTTTATTTCTTCCGGCAATGCCAAAGATTGTCTTCCCCAAGACAGTCCCGACAAATTTTATCAAAACTCAGGCTACACTACTCCAAATGACCCAATTTCAAAACGACATTAATTGACACATCTAGAGGCTCCTACTCAGTAAATTTCACAATTTTTGGCCACCAGTACTAAGCTAAGGAATTTTTCTAATTTGAGAGCGAAACAGTCCAGGTTCTGCTTCCCCAGATTCTACCCAGATTTTTACTCCTAATTTCCCATCCTCATAACTTTTTTTTCCGACTTTCAAAAATCATGTTCTTACCCAATCCAGAAAGATAATTTTGTCTACTAAAACTTTCATGTTCAGAAATTCTACAAATTCACAGCACAACCAAGTCTAAAAATTCAAAAACCGCACCCTGTGCCTGCAGTTTTCAGTTTTGATAGGGCTCGGTATTTTAGCCATAACTCTCTCAATTTAACTCCAATTCATCCAATTCAAAAACCCACATAATCTTCACATCTTAATCTAACTACTGGAAAATTTTCATAATTTTTTGGACAATCAGAATAATTATACCGAATTTTCAAAATTAAGTCAAAAACAGTGCGAATTTTGTCTAGATTGTTCGACCCCTTTTTGCACGGTTTTCGCTCGTTTCGGGTTATTCAAAAAAATACGCCTGTACCCGTTAGACATGCTTAAACCCTCGCCCAGATCCAGTCATGCCAAAAAAACCCACCTTTACCATTAAATACCAAAATAACATTAAAAATGTTGTTACTAGTACCTTTGATTGAAATCAGATCTAGATCGAGGGAAACTCCTTCGTTCAAATTCAATGCCGAGAATGCTGAGAATATAATAAAGGTTATATCAAAATCTTCATTTACGATGGTCATAAAAATTCACAAGAATAAAAGGGATTAAAATGAGAAAGTGGTGCTTTCTTTTGGATGCATGTGGTGTATGAACTCATGCATCATCTTGATCTTCTTACCAAAAGCAAGAGAAACGGCCGGTGGGGTGACGACACTAGGGCGGCCGGACGGTGGTCGGCGACGGTGTAAAGGTAGAGAGAGAGAGAGAGAGAGAGAGAGAGAGAGGATGAAGGGGGGAAAGTGGGGGAAGGGTGTTAGGGTTTTAGGTTAAAAAGAAAAAGAAAAAAAGAGGGGCTACGTGAGGAGGGAAAAACACTTTCAATTTTTTTTTTTTTTATATAAGAGAAGTGGCCGGCAGATCAAAGGGGTTTATGGTTTGTTTGTTTGTTTGTTTGTTTTTTTAAAGGACTAATGATAGTAGAAATGATAATATTAATAGTAGAATGATAATAATATTCATAATAGAATAGTAACATAATAACAATGACATTAGGAGTTTTAAAAAAAATCAGAAAGGAAAATTTTAGAAATTTTAATACTTCTCAAAAAAATATATCAAGAAACTTAATTAGAAGAATTTCACGAGGATTAATTGGCACTGACTTAGGTTGACTTAGGCCCAGGTCGGTCCAATTGAGCAAAAATTTCCAAATCGAATTTTCAGAGTTTTACAACAAAGCATTTCTGCTCACTAACACAAGCGTTTGACTCACTAGAATGAAGATTGTACTCACCAATTATGTTGTTTTTGCAAATAATACTGTATTTTTCATATCTACATTAGATCGTTCTGTTGCTGAGGCTGTTGATGTTAATTATTCGGTTATCATTTTTTGTAATCCTTCTGGTGTTTCAAAAGGCAACGGCGTATTCGTAAGTTATATAATATATTTAATGAGCAATAGAATATTAGTAAGAAATATTTATATTATCTTTTATTATGACATAAGCGCATTCGTAGTATACATATTTAGTTAGTATAATACAAATATAGTCCAACTCACTAAAAGTATGTCATAACTCACTAAATATAAGTCATAACTCACTAAAAGACAAATATATCATACTTTAGAATATGAACAAAAAAGTATATGTGCTAACTAAAATTGTTTGTTCACTCATTTTTTATTATGAATGATTAATATTCCACGCTAAATCATATTGGTCATAAAATATATTTTATAACTCACCAAATATCTATCATGGCTCACTAAATAAATAGTATAGCTCACTAAAAAGAATAGTATAGATAGCCAGCAAATAATATTGTGAAGTACTTGGATTATGTTACAGCTCAATTATTTTTTACTATATCATAAGGGTGTTTGTATTATATTTTGTGAGTATAATAAAAATGTAGTGAATTTATTAAATATAATCTAACTCACTAAATATATGTCATAGCTCGCGAAATATATGCCAAAGCTCACGAAACATATGTCATAACTCACTAAAAAAATATAGATAATTAGAATATAGTTTAGTGAGTTTCAGATGCACAATAATACTTTTTTTTAGTACAATAGTACATTTTAATAAGTTACATAGTATTTTTACTAAGTGAAACCTAGGATACATAAGATGTATTGGTTTGATCTATCTGCTCACTAAAAGTATGTATTAGCTCACTTAAACTGTATCTCAGTTCACTAAGTATTGTAGTGAGATATATATTTTTAGTGAGCTGAAATTCGATTGTATAATTGGTTCTATACAACTAAGTTGTATGATATACCAACTCAGTAAATAAATATGATAGCTCACTAAAAAAAATATAGATAACTAGAATATAGTTTAATGAGTTTCAGATTCACAATAACACTTTTTTAGTACAATAGCATATTTAATAAGTTATATAGTATTTTTACTAAGTGAAACTTTAGTACATAAGCTATATTAGTTTCGGTATGTCTGCTCACTAAAAATACTTATTAGTTCACCAAAACTGTATCTCAGCTCACTAAAATATTTTAGTGAGCTGTGCATTATTTTTAGTGAGCAAAACTGGATACACAGCAACATATTTTAATGAGTTATAGGGCATTTTTGGTGAGCCGAAATCCAACTGTTTTCTTTGTGTTTTGTACGTGGGGGCAATTTATGGGTCCGGTTATACAATTGCATTTGTACAACCAGATGGACGATATAATTTTTGACCTTTTATACTTCATTTTAGCACAGGATACATATTTTTTTATTTGTTTTTGGCATATATTTAATGTCATTTGGCCTAAGGGGGACGACTCTTCAAATTTGGATAATGAATGATAACAACTAGAATATTAAACCAATCAATTTATAAATTCATAACCGGTAGAACAATTGAATAAAAAATAATAATTTAATATTGATACTTAAATATTGATAATAAAATCGATGATGATTAAATTAATCAAATACAGCATAATTGACATAATATTGACATAAATGTAAGATAGCCAATATGAATTTGCCAATTGTCAAAACACCATTAACCCATTCAGTTTTATAATATATATATATGATATATGATATATGATATATGATATATGATATGATGATATATGATAATGTATACTATATATTTATAAGTGTGTACTTTCACTTGCCATGTATATATATTTTTAAATGGGTATTTATCGTATAGATAATTTTTAATATGTGAGATGTGACTTGTGGGAGTATGTACTCTTATGAATATGATATAGCCTTTGATCAATGTTGGGTTGGTTTGCTTTCGCTATAATCAGAATTGACGGAATTTAATATGACACAATGATACACTACTATATGATATGAAATTAAATTGAAAATCACCGAGACAAACGCGAATTGAATATGATCAAGCCCAAATTTGTTAGTGTAGCACCTGTGCCATTTGTTGCATAAGAAAACTAGTTGTTGCACTTATGAACATGCTAATCCATATTTGAAGGATTGATATTCGTTTACTGTTTCATATTGTAATCAATAAATAATTTGACCCGTGCAATCAGAAAAAGTGGGGGAAAAAAATTGAAATTGACCTAATATGTTACCTCGAAGAGCAAGAACTATTATCAACATACAAAGAGACCTTTAAAATGGTGATAAATAGTTTATTTAGTAGAAGCCATATGAACAAAAACAAAGTACCGACCGTGACTAACCATCAACAAAAGCGACAATTATAGCCCCTAAGTTCAACAAAAGAAAGCGGAGTTTTCTAAAGAGTCAAACGTATTGAAATAGCGACATACGATTTATTAGATATAGTAATATCTAGTTTTGATGTGTATGTTTAATTGTCCTTTTCAAAGCAACAAGTTGCATGACAATTTTTGTTCAAGGATGCTTGAATGCAAGCGAATCACTGTTCATTTATCAAACATTGGTAAAGTAGAAGACTTCGAACATCATGAATTTCTTACTTAGACAGAGTATCGCTTAAATTTAAATTATTTTAATGTATGGACAAAAATGGGCACAAATTCACAATAATATGATATGGGCCAATTATAAATGGGAAATTATCATCATTAAAATACAATATCTAACAATGAAATTTAAAATGAATAAATTACCAACTTATATTTTTTGTGCAGTTTTTTTGTGTGTGGGCTAGGGTGGACATCAATAACAAGTTGCCACATCCCATAGAGTTGGCAATTATATTGGCTGCAGGTCATGATCAATTATATTGGCTGCAGGTCATGATCAAAATGATCCTTGTTATTTTGAAAATGACTTAAATTTTACACAGAATTAAACAATATATATCGTTGTGTAGTTATACTAACTGATCGAAACCTATCAATTTTAAATCATTTGAGATTAGTATTTATCTCTAAATTATACTCTATGCGTCTCATATCCGTTGTTAAAAATATCATTTTGTATAGTTTCATATCGTGTCAAAGTTTACTTTTTAAAAACTCTAAACATTATTTTTATTAGTTAAATAATTATCTCAATAATATAAATATATTTACTCAAAGTAATAAATATCGTACCGATCATCGTAACTTCTTTCACCGGAACATGACGTACCGAATTTATGTATCGTTATACTAGGCTCGTATCGCTTTGAATTTCAGGAAATTTTAAAAATAAAGATACAAGAAATTTGCAATTTTAGTGTACCAAGCGGTATTTGACCGAAAATACCAGTACCATTCGGTATTTAATGGTAAAGAGTGGTATTGGCTGCTGTTTGACCGGTACAATACTGAATAATAGCTTGTACCGTTTCTTGATCGGTACTGTATGCTTCGACCGATATCAGACCATACGGTACAATATTTATAATACTTATTTTTGCTCATTTTCTAAAGTTAACTGTTAATACGGGAGGGAAAAACTATGACCCTGTTTGGTAAACAGCTGTTAGCTGTTTGTATTAGTTGTTAGCTATTAGCTGTTTGAATTAACTGTTTATATTAGCTGTTTGAATTAACTGTTTTTAGAAAAAGTGTTTGGTAAAAATTAGCTGTTTCTAAAAAATATATTGGTAAAATTTCATTTATGCCCTTATTTATGAATTAGTTTTTAATGATATGTGTGTAATTTTTCCAAACTTATGGACAATTATATCATTTCTACAAAAAGCTCTTCTCAAAAGGCTAATGGGAATAGCTTTTTCAAAAAGAGCTTTTTGGAGCCAAACAGCTATTGCAAACAGCTCTTTACCAAATACCCTTTATCTGTTGGACTTGGTCAAAACAGTCAAAATCCTCCCAAACAGCTCTTTTTTCCCAAAAAGCTGTTGTTACCAAACACCCCTATTAATTAAAACTTGATGAACTTCTATTTTGTCATATTTTTAGCCTCTATTTGACCCAGTTCCTCTCCCGTTTTCACGTTTAATTGCATTAAGGGAGAGTCAAATCGGCCTCCTTCTGCATACTTTTCACTTATACAGCATATTTCGGTATTTTCAGGAACTTTATCGAAGAAACACAAAGATGAACAATATTCAGCAGAAATGAGCGCCAAGGAGGCGACTTTGAGTCACGAAAAAGCGTTGCATAGAAGTCTAGGGAAATCGGACAGACGCGGCACAACCGAACGGCGAAAAACGGACCAAGCCAACCGGCCGCCACATGGCACGGCCTGACCGTGCCACGTGTTGCGGCCGGTTGTGCTTGGTTCGTCCTCCTTTCGTGGTACCGGCAGAATTTTGGCACGGGGTCCCTGTGCCGCCGAGCACGACCGTGCCACTTTAGCGACTCGCGAATAAAGCCTCGGGCACGAGCAGTTCGAGCGCATGCTTAGTTCATGCTTTAGTTTTTGTTCTAGTTTTCTCTCAAAAAGCTTTCCTCTAGGCGATTCTTAGGTTTATTCTAAATATTGAATATTTATACTTTCGATTGTACTTTTGGATTGAAGGCTCGGTTGTACCTTGAATTTATGCAGTTTATTTCAGGTTCTCTCTCAATTCTCTCTTCCTCCTGTTCTTTAATTGTTTTATGTTTGAGTATAACGTCGATTGATTTGGATTGTATGATTGTTGTTCCAAACATTGTTGTAGGCTAAATCCTTCAACTTAGGTTGGGATTAACACCGAATATGTATTGTTGATCTATGAACTAGCCCAATCCATGCTTTCCCTTTGTTTGTAATTGCGAATTCTACTATGCACGCCACCTGTTCGATGAAATGCTCGAAAGAACATTCATCCTTTTTATTGGGGTTTAGGGGAGCGTTGAGAGACGGAATCTTTACCTAGTGCGACTTAGTACACGATTAAGGTTTTAACATGAGAATAGTTAAGCTTTAATTGGGATTTGAGGTTGTAGATCTTGTAATCCTTCGACTTTTAGTCCCATGAAAATATGCGACTATGGTTCTACGATTAGTCTTCGACCCTTGAGAGAGGGAGGAGATGGGCTTAATTGGCAATATATCCATTCGTGATGCATGCTTAGGGTTGTTCGATTGGGTTAGTATCTGATTCACCAGCATATTCGTGCCGTTAATTCCAACCTAGGTGCCTTCCATTCTGCTGTTTGATTCACCGTTTAATCGTCTAAATTCCTTAGTTTAATTCTCAAAAACCCCTATTGTGATCACCTAGCTTGAGTTATCTAATTAGTTCTGATAATTGAAGCCAAGTTCCCTGTGGATTCGACCCGTACTTGCCAGTTGCTAGCTACGGCTACGCCGTGCACTTGCGGTAATTAAAACTGCTAACAAGTTTTTGGCGCCGTTGCCGGGGAACTTGCGCCCTTCAATATTAGAATCGGTTAGCGGACTCTAGACTAGGCCTTTTCTTTTCCTGTTTATCTCCTCTTCGTTTCCCCCTCCCCCATTTGTGCTTGAAACTGTTTACGCCCTGGTAGTGTTGGTTTTGTATGCGCAGGCGTAGCCAAAGGGACCAACCACTTGCTCCTTTTGACCCAGAAATCGAAGCCACCGCCCGAAGGCAAAGCGGTGCAAGAAAGAGGCACCAAGCACAAGTCATAATGGCTGAGCAAGATCATCGAGTGTTGCGAGATTATGCCCTCCCTCAAGCATCGGGCATAACCTCCTCCATCGTTAACCCCGCCATCGAGGCTAACAATTTCGAGCTCAGCCCCGCACTGATTACTTTCGTAGAGAGGGAGCAATTTGGCGGGCACCCCTCGAAAAACCCCAACGTACACCTTCGCAGATTCCTAGCGAAGTGTGATACCATCAAGCTGAACGGGGTGTCCACCGACGCAATCCGCAGCAGGGGGTGCTCTAATGGGCAAGTCTATTGAAGCGGCAAAGGCGTTGTTGGAAGAGATGGCTTCCAACAACTATCACTGGTCGAGTGAGAGGGCCACCCCCAAAAGGGGCAGTGGCAAGCACGAGGTTGACGCTGTGACGCTCCTAGCGAGTAGGGTGGATGCCCTCGCACAGCGCCTGGAGAAAGTGACTACCTCATCAGCCACTTCTGCGGGGCCATCCATGGGGATCTATGCCGTTTGTGAGGCATGCGGTGTACAGGGCCATACTGCCGTTGAGTGCTACAATGTCCCTTCTAGCATTGAACACGTCAACGCCTACCATACTTACACCTCACCTCCTCAAAATAACCCCCATCCCACCTCCTACAGCCAGGGTTGGAAGAGTCACCCGAACCCCCTCTACAAAAATCCCAACCCCCATTCCCAGCATTCCATCCAATCACCCGGTTTCTACAACCGACCTCCCTACACTCCACAACCTCCACCTCCCAAACCTACATCTCACCTGGAGAGTCTTATGGAGTGCTTCGTAGCGACTCAAACCACGACCAATGAGACTCTTAAGGAGTCCATCAATCTACTGACCTCCAGAGTAGATGCCATGGCCGCCCATCAGAAAACGATGGATACACAGATTGCTCAGATTGCCCAACAGGTGAGCCTCCTGTCCCGACCTCAAGGGCAACTTCCAGGCCAGCCAGAGGTTAATCCCCGCTGCCACGTCAATGCCATTTCCACGATGGAAGAGGGGTTAGAGGAGAGCCAAGTGATGGTTCTTCAGGAGGTAATTCCTGTTCCTGACTCTACAGGAATCGAGGGGCAAAAGAAGAAGGAAGAGAGTATGAATTCTACTGAGGAGGCCACCCCTATACCTCCCATTCGTCCCTATCAGCTACCAGTGCCTTACCCTCAGCGATTGGCATGGTCCAAGCTACGTCAGCTTGAACCTAGATTCGCGCGATTCCTGGAGATCTTACGCCGAATCTATGGCCGTAGCCCCTTTTTGGATGCTCTCAAGAATGCCCCTGCACAATTTAAATTTCTACGAGAGCTTCTATCCAAGAAGGGAGATCCAGGGGACGTCCCAGTGGCCCCCGTCATCGGATCCTACAGCGCACTTCTATTGGAGCGGTCGCCATTGAAACTGCAGGATCCTGGCAGTTTCTGTATCCCATGCTGCATAAGGGATACGCAGATTAAGAGAGCCCTTTGTGATTTGGGCACCAGTGTGAACATCATGTCACTCTCTCTCTGCCAGAAACTGCAATTGCGGGACCCTACACCCACCAGCATTGTCATTCAGCTTGCCGACTGCTCTACTCGGCAGCCTGTGGGCATTCTGGAGGATGTCCCTGTCCAGGTGGGTCAGTTCCTGGTCCCATGTGATTTTATCGTCCTCGACATGGACGAGGACTACCCTGCCCCCTTCATCCTAGGTCGTCCATTCCTTGCGACCGCGGGGGCGGCGATCGACGTGCAGACGGGCACCATGTCCTTCACCGTTTGTGGCGAGCGCGTGGATTTCCACTTTCCTCCACCTACACAACCTCCCACACCTGGTGCCCACTCCACACCTTCAGCCCCCACCCCCCTTTTCCACCCGCTCCGGGAGTGGCGATCACTGATTGGGGTGGAGGATCCCATCTGCGGCCGTCTGTCCTGCCTCCCCCACCTCCATCACCTACTGCTGCTCTTGGCGGACCTCCTTGGACGACACTGATGCCTGATTTCACCCCTGGGGAGGTGCTGACTACCTCACCATCCACTTCTTCCATTCCCACACCTTCCTCCAGCATGCGAGCCTCGTCCTCCTGAGGTAAGGGTCAAGCTTGAGACCTAAAACAAGCGCTTCTTAGGAGGCAACCCAAGGCCCTTTTTGTTTTTCCAAAAAAAAAAACAAAAAAAAAGAAACAAAAAAAAAAAGTGTGTTTCTCCCTTCTTTCCTCCGCCCCCTTCCCTTCTCCTTTTTCTGCATCCTTTTCATTGCGGACAATGACAATCTCAAGCATGGGGGGTGAGCTTGTCGCTCTTTGGGTAACATTGCGGGATAGGGCGATTGGCATCGTTCGTATTTGCACCATTTAGATAGGACTTCATATAGTTGCACTAGGTTGTTTTTACCCTTTTATTATCAGAGCATGTAGTTTAGAGCATATAGGATTAGCTTTTGCATTCAAAATGAGAAATGATCGAGTCGGGCGTTCGTAAGCTTCCCAGGTACCATCTTTTACCCTTCTCTTCATTATCCTTTATAACTTTATTGCTTTAGTAGTAGTTTTATTGCTTTGGGGGGGAAAAAATAAACAAAAAAACAAAAATACGGTTTGCGAAAACCCCTCTTGTGATGAGATTGAAAGGGGTGGTGATTGATTGATCATGTTGGGCTGTGTGTTGAGGCGTGACTTGTCTTGGTGTGAGTCTTTGTGTAAATTGTGCTTGTTTTGTCATCTATAGTTTCTCTGCCCTGTGTCGCATGCTAACTACCCATGAGATTCATGTAGTTTGACTTGATTGACCTTGATGAATGGAACATACCTTGGAGTAAGTCACTTGACGGTGGCATGTTTACCTGTGAGATTCTTGAGTCTAATGACTATTCATTGCATATAGTCTCTACTTTCTTTCATGTGTGACTCCTCCATGATGCATCTCTAGAACTTGGTCTTGTTCTCCTTGAAACTGCACTTAGCAATTGCATGTATTGACATGATTGAGGCAATTTTCATTCACGTAGCCACATTAGCCAGAAAGCCACCCGTTGTTGCATGTTACCCCTTTGGCAGCCCTTTGTGCCTTTCCCCCTGTTGTTGTTGTTGCACCATATCAATTACACACTTGACCTGTGCATATTTCCTTCACCCTTGTCAAGGTCTAGTGGGGCGACACTTCCACAATGTAGTTGGGCCATTTGGGGCATTTGATTATTCACTGCGGGCATAATACTAGTGGCTCGTTTTGGGGAAAATTGCGAATTAATTTTTGTACTTCCAACGCTATCCAATGTGCATCCTTTTTGCTTCTCTTAAAAAAAAAAAAGAAAAAAAAGAAAAAAAGAAAAAAAAAAGAAAAAAAATGAAAGAAAATGAAATGAGAAGTTGCAAATAAAATGGGTAGCATGGAAGCTTTTTGCAATAAGCTTGTTGGTTTCTCCTTAGAGGTTTTTGCGAGCTTTGCCACTCGATTCGCAAGTTGGTGTGAAGTTGTATCTATAATGCTGAATTGTGGAAGTGTTCTTGCTCCCTAGTCTTTGACTAATAGCTCCACTTTCCCAAATTATTCCACTTCTCTCCTTTGACCTTAGCCCCATTACATCCCTATTGCAAGCCCTCATGATTGACACATTGCATATTGCATTCTCGCGGTGGAGAGTAGAGAACTTTACTAAGCGTATGTTAGTTGCCTGATTGGTTGGAGTATTGAGCGTACCCTTGTTACATATTTCAAACACATTGAGAGGAGTGTTCCACTTTACTCTTAAGTGAGGTCCTACCAGTCTTACTTGCTCAGCATTTGTTGAGAAAAGTTATGTCCTACTATGTAATTCAATATTGGGGTGTGTGGTGTGTTTCATTTGGGTAAGGTGATTCATGGATGCCATTGCATACGTTTTTATTAAGATTATCTTGCACACCTTGACTTGACCACCTTCAATGCATTATCAGCGTGATTTGTCGATCCTCCATCCTTTCCTTGAAGAGGGTGTGTTTAGAGGTTTACCATCGTCCCTGATCTTCCACAGCGTAGTCTTGCTTGGGGACAAGCAAGAGATAAGCGTGGAGGCGTGATGAACTTCTATTTTGTCATATTTTTAGCCTCTATTTGACCCAATTCCTCCCCCGTTTTCACGTTTAATTGCATTAAGGGAGAGTCAAATCGGCCTCCTTCTGCATACTTTTCATTTATACAGCATATTTCGGTATTTTCAGGAACTTTATCGAAGAAACACAAAGATGAACAATATTCAGCAGAAATGAGCGCCAAGGAGGCGACTTTGAGTCACGAAAAAGCATTGCATAGAAGTCTAGGGAAATCGGACAGACGCGGCACAACCGAACGGCGAAAAACGGACCAAGCCAACCGGCCGCCACATGGCACGGCCTGACCGTGCCACGTGTTGCGGCCGGTTGTGCTTGGTTCGTCCTCCTTTCGTGGTACCGGCAGAATTTTGGCACGGGGTCCTTGTGCTGCCGAGCACGACCGTGCCACTTTAGCGACTCGCGAATAAAGCCTCGGGCACGAGCAGTTCGAGCGCATGCTTAGTTCATGCTTTAGTTTTTGTTCTAGTTTTCTCTCAAAAAGCTTTCCTCTAGGCGATTCTTAGGTTTATTCTAAATATTGAATATTTATACTTTCGATTGTACTTTTGGATTAAAGGCTCGGTTGTACCTTGAATTTATGCAGTTTATTTCAGGTTCTCTCTCAATTCTCTCTTCCTCTTGTTCTTTAATTGTTTTATGTTTGAGTATAATATCGATTGATTTTGATTGTATGATTGTTGTTCCAAACATGGTTGTAGGCTAAATCCTTCAACTTAGGTTGGGATTAACACCGAATATGTATTGTTGATCTATTAACTAGCCCAATCCATGCTTTCCCTTTGTTTGTAATTGCGAATTCTATTATGCACGACACCTGTTCGATGAAATGCTCGAAAGAACATTCATCCTTTTTACTGGGGTTTAGGGGAGCGTTGAGAGACGGAGCCTTTACCTAGTGCGACTTAGTACACAATTAGGGTTTTAACATGAGAATAGTTAAGCTTTAATTGGGATTTGAGATTGTAGATCTTGTAATCCTTCAACTTTTAGTTCCATGAAAATAGGCGACTATGGTTCTACGATTAGTCTTCGACCCTTGAGAGAGGGAGGAGATGGGCTTAATTGGCAATCTATCCATTCGTGATGCACGCTTAGGATTGTTTGATTGGGTTAGTATCTGATTCACCAGCATATTCGTGCCGTTAATTCCAACCTAGGTGCCTTCCATTCTGCTGTTTGATTCACTGTTCAATCGTCTAAATTCCTTAGTTTAATTCTCAAAAATCCCTATTGTGATCACCTAGCTTGAGTTGTCTAATTAGTTCTGGTAACTGAAGCCAAGTTCCCTGTGGATTCGACTCGTACTTGCCGGTTGCTAGCTACGGCTACGCCGTGCACTTGCGGTAATTAAAACTACTAACAAGTTTTTGATCATCGCAAGTGCAAGTGCGCGGCGTAGCCGTAGCTAGCAACCGACAAATACGGGTCGAATCTACAGGGAATTTGGCTTCAATTACCGGAACTAATTAGACAACTCAAGCTAGGTGATCACAATAGGGGTTTTTGAGAATTAAACTAAGGAATTTAGACGATTAAACAGTGAATCAAACAGCAGAATGGAAGGCACACATGTTGGAATTAACGGCACAAATATGCTGGTGAATCAGATACTAACCCAATCAAACAATCCTAAGCATGCATCACGAATGGATAGATTGCTAATTAAGCCCATCTCCTCCCTCTGTCAAGGGTCGAAGACTAATCGTAGAACCATAGTCGCCTATTTTCATGGGACTAAAAGTCGAAGGATTACAATATCTACAATCTCAAATCCCAATTAAAGCTTAACTATTCTCATGTTAAAACCCTAATCGTGTACTAAGTCGCACTAGGTAAAGGCTCCGTCTCTCAACGCTTCCCTAAACCCCAATAAAAAGGATGAATGTTCTTTCTAGCATTTCATCGAACAGGTGGCGTGCATAGTGGAATTCGCAATTACAAACAAAGGGAAAAGCATGGATTGGGCTAGTTCATAGATCAACAATACATATTCGGTGTTAGTCCCAACCTAAGTTGAAAGATTTAGCCTACAATCATGTTTGGAACAACAATCATACAATCCAAATCAATCGACATTATACTCAAACCTAAAACAATTAAAGAACAAGAGGAAGAGAGAATTGAGAGAGAACCTGAAATAAACTGCATAAATTCAAGGTACAACCGAGCCTTCAATTTAAAAGTACAATCGAAAGTATAAATATTCAATATTTAAAATAAACCTAAGAATCGCCTAGAGGAAAGCTTTTTGAGAGAAAACTAGAACAAAAACTAAAGCATGAACTAAGCATGCCCTCGAACTGCTCGTGCCCGAGGCTTTATTCGCGAGTCGCTAAAGTGGCACGGTCGTGCTCGGCGGCACAGGGACCCCGTGCCAAAATTCTGCCGGTACCACGAAAGGAGGACGAACCAAGCACAGCCGGCCGCGACACGTGGCACGGCCACACCGTGCCATGTGGCAAAACTCTAACATTTCATTCTCTCACATCACCCGATACCCACTCCTATCAGCCTTTAATTAAGCTCAGGGTTGGCAAAAATTCGAGTCTAGGCAAATCGGATATTTGGACACAAACTTCATACCCTGACCCTAACCGGATTATAAATCGGACACTCTGACCAGACCTGGATCCGAATGTCCGATATTCAGATTCGGTTGTCCGAATGTCTGAATTTGTGATATGATTTTAGGACATTACGATCGAAATTTTGTGTGATCGAACCCGAACGGGATTGTCTAAATTTGTTTTTATAAAATTTTCTAAAGAATTCGGACTAAAATTACACATGAACGTAGTTGTTCGATGTCTGAACTCGATTGTCCAATTATCTGAATTTGTCCGAACCCGAAACCGTTCAAAATCCGGACAACCTGAATCCAAATGTCTAAACTCAAACCCGACTCAGATTTAAATTCGGACATGTTCGGTTGTTCGAATTTTAAATTCGGACATAAATTTAGTGACTGTACATGTTTTTTTTCCAAAACAGATAAATGCAGATAATCAGATTAAAGAGATTTTTGTCAGCCCTAAAATTTAAGCTACCCACACCAATCATTTAATATATTATTTATTCTGGCAAGAGAAAGATGAATTTTAATACTACCAATAATTAACAAGTATTTATTTTGGGACATTCATTATTTTTTAAATTAAAAAGAAGTACTTTGATAAATGCAGCCGTACATACCTTTGACGCTGACCGATTGGTCATTGCTCGTCCTCTCTCAGTCTCTCTCTTCCCCCTTCACTGCCCACCAAATTCCAGAGCAATGGAGGAGATAATTAGTGACTAAAAGTTCCCCCTTCTTTTTAAAAAGAACCCCAGTTGGTCTTTTCATTTTCTCCATATCGTCCTTTCGAAATCCTCACTACTGCGACCCAACTCTCTCTCTCTCTCTCTCCCCATCTGCAGCGAAAAGACCACAGAATCAGGGGAATATGGACAAGGTAAAAGGACTTCACAAAGCCCTATGAATATAATTGTTTATGCTCTCTTTCTTTGTTATTTCTCATTAAATTTCCCCCTTAAGTATTTGTTAATCCCGTTTTGTGTGTTACACTTGCTCAACTTTCTCCTAGGCAACCGGCATTGCTTAGTTGAAGTGGGTTTTTGCTTGTGTGGTTTTTTTTTTTTTTTTTTTTTTGGGTGGTGGGTGTGGGCTTGGGTGGGGTGGGGTTGATTCTGATCTTTATTTTTGGTGGAAGGGATGAGATGATTGAGCAATGTGATGTTATTTATCTGAAATGCACTGGGTCTTGATCAATTTGCCCTAATTTGAAGGTTTTTTTGACATTTGCTCATGCATCTTATTCTGGGTACTCTGTACATGTTGCTTTCGTGGGTATGGTCTTGAAAGTATGAATGTGGGAATTCGAAGTTAATGTTTCGTGGGTTAGAACTTAGAGGTGGGTTTTTGTTTTATTTGCCTTTACATTAGGAGTTTCTTGGTATTTTAATGGAGTTTTGGGAAAGTAGATTAGTGTCTCGGGCTTGTATAAGGGGTTTGCTTATTTTGATGATTCTGGGATTGCAGGTCTGTATTGGACGACATCACAAAACCCTAAGAATATGTTGCTTAATCTTTATTTTATTGAGATTAAATGTTTCTTCTTTTTAATTATTCAGCTTTCTTCCCCTGTACTTGGCTTTGATATTTCTTTTTCCCCATCTATTTGGCTTCTCCGTTTTTCCAATGGCCTCATTTTTCCAGCATGTGAAAGAGTCTGTCCTTTTTTTTTTGGGGGGGGGGGGGGAGTTCTTGAAGCCGTTTTTCCTGACATAGTTTTATGACGACCTCGTAAACCCCTGCTTGCAATTTTTAAATTCGTTTTAAAACAATGGAAGTAGGAGATCAAACTCTCATGCATTACATTGTATGCTCAACACATTTTATGTTTTTAGTTGTCAGGGGGTCCCCTGGTTATTACCCCCTTCTTTTTTGTTGACATTTATTTTTAGTGGTTTGATTTCTAATGTAGATTTCATTTCTCTAATGGTTCATCGGGTTACTTATATTTGCTATTTCTGTTTCCAGTATTGGTTGAAATGGAGCTTGGTGAAGCTTAAGTTTGACTATTGTGTTCTTAGTTTGCTGATAACGCTATTTCATCCGCATCCTTTTCTGCATATAAATTGGATAATTTGGTGAAAAATTTTCTGTTATACCCTTTCTATTGGATGAGTTATTTGAAGGCTAATAAACCAATGTCTGAATAATTTCACCGGGATCAGTAACTTCGGATTGCTATAGTCATGTACCTTAACCTCAACTACTAGCCTGAGGCGTTATGTTCCTTGATTATATGATATATACTGCCTGTGAATCTTTAATATAATTACAATCTTGTAAGTAGGAAGCACTGAATTAGGCACCGAAGTGTGGTCCTAGCAGTATGGTGAACTGTATCTCAAGCAGTGTTAAACTGTAAAGAGGGTGAAGGTGTACGGCTAAACACTTCTATTTGGTTCTGTGTCCAGGTTGGAAATTTACAGGTTTAGCTTCATGCTGTTATTTAATATAATATTCATCGACCAGTATCCACACAGCCTATTGCTTTTTGTGCTCTGCTGTCAATATATAGTTGTTGCTGAAAGCTTTGCACGATTTTAAGGAAGTGGAGCTGCTGGAGTACTTGGCTTCTTTATTAATACCTAAACATCTAGAGAAGTGTGTTATGGAATTAAGTTCCTCAATTTTCATTTCGATGAAGGACTTCTGTAATTTTTTTATTTGTTCCCTCTCTTGCCTTTTCTGTCACTCTATCATACCTAAGCTCTATTTAGCTCTGCGAGGGTAACATTTATGGCTTTGATTCTTCATGTCTTTTTGTGTTTGCTTATGTTCCTTTGAGTTAGACCCGATCATTTGAAGGCTGACTCCCATTAGTTGGTTTGGATAGCTCATTTGCCTTGCTGAAAATCTGCTCCCATGCTTCATTCATTATATCTTGATTATGGCAGCGTATATGCTTTTAGGTAGAATGGAGATGGGATTTACAGAATGGCGCAATGCTTAGGAGAATCAGGCTTTACTTAGATTGTCTTAACATTAGTGTTCTCATGTCATGTAGAATGCTTTTAGTCTTTAGAAATCCCATCATTAGTACCACTTTCTTACTTCACCCCCTTGTTCAAAAGGCTAGACAGGAATAAATCACATTAGTGTCCTTTTCTTTTCTTCTTTTGTGTGTGTGTGTGTGTGGGGGGGGGGGGGGCTTGTCTGATGATTCCTTTGCATCCCACCAAAAGTCTTTCTTTGCCAAAGAACCAGCAGACCTAATGCAGTTATTTAATCACAACGAAGCATATACATCTGTTCAAAACTTCTGTGACAAAATGCAAAGCAGCTGCTTGATTGATTGCAAGGCGTAAACACACTAAAAATTGTATTGCAGGCTTAGTTGTACGGTACTTACTTCAGGATGGAAGATATTAAGTAGCTGCCCTTCTTTGGAACTCATTTCAATCAGCAGCTTTTTAGTGATTAATTTGTGAAAATGCTATCTTTAAAATATTTTTCATGTGGCATTTACTGACCCAAATGTGAATGAGGATCCATTATTTTTTTATGTCAACTGATGATGATGTGTGTCCTGTCTTCCAAGCAACTGAACAAAGATATGACGCTTACAGATTGAAAATTTATTATGCTGCTTTCTTTTCCCTTGTAGGAGAAACCTTGTGAGATATGTGGGGATGTTGGCTGGGTAGCTGTTATCAGAATTTGTTCCAAGTGTAAAATTACACGTGAACATGCGTAAGTGCAGCCCCTACTTTTCAATGCTCATATGTGTGTCATAACTGTTTATGTTTTTGGTTCTTGTCATTGATTTCCTTAGTGTTCGGCTATATTGCTCTTCGAAAGACAACTTGCAGATTGTTATTGAAGTTATTGACTGTTGTTTTTGGAGCTGTGACTCTCATTTTCTTGTGAGAATAGTTTGCCAAACATGAAGAATTATTCTAGCTTAATGGTATTTGGAAACTAGATAGGAATGTGATCATCGAAAGCGTCTTGATTTTATGACTGCTTGTACTTTATGTAATGTACCCTCCAAAGTACAACCACTTTTGTTTATCTTATACGTCTTGCTTCATAGCTTAGTTATTGCTAGTGTATGTGGTTTTGATTAAATGCAAGTGAAGTCTTCACTACACATCATGGAAAAAACTAACATGCCAGTGAAGTACTTAATTGATATGGTTTGCCGTTTCAATTTCAGTGGCTCCATCAATGAATTAGTATCCCCTATTCGCTACGCTTACCGTAGAGGAGATTCTTTATTATTGATTTTTCGCTGTTGGCCGCCCCTCGGACCTAAATCTGTCCCGGTGAGGAGGGGTTCCAAGGAGCATGCATGTCTACAACCAGGTCAAGTGGCACTTCAGATTGTGGATGGAGAAACTGTTTTCATCAGCAGAACGCGAATGACCCACATAGATTCCCTGCCAGCGATTTATCATTTATCCTCTTCTTCCAAGGATTTCATAACTGGGCGAGGCCATTTCCTCTTTATACGAGTAGGACAAAGATCGAGTCGCCTTGTTGATATGTAGCTGCTCAACTAATTGTGTCTGAGTAATGTTGATACCAATAGATTGGTGCGCTCCCTAGCTAGTGACGAAGGGATGAAATGATCTCGAAAATCTCTTTTGAGATTAAGTTGAAAAAATATAAACATGAAAAGGGGGGGTCTCCAAAAAATTTGAGAGTACTAGTAGGATGAGTATTGAGTAGTATGATGAAAACTCTTTTTTGAGAAGGCGTAATATGATGGATTGATCAACTGATTACTACAACTATGGAGTAGGTGTTGTTCTGGGTTCTTATTTCTCCTGTCTTCTAACTAGTAGGATGTAGCTACCTGGTTGTTCTCAACTAATTTGTGTGCTTTGCTTCTAGATCCAACTCCAAGAAGAAAAATTTGAGTACAATACCGATGGTCGTGTCAAATCTTGCTGTATAATTTGCTTCCTTAGTGTATAGTGCATATGTTCAGCTAGAGTTAATTCTTCCATAGATTTCGCTGTGCCATAGTGGTGTTCCCAAAAGCTGCTAGGCTGTTTGCCTGCTTCTTTTTTTTTTTTTTTTTTAAAAATCAGGAAAAGAATAGATATATTTCATTAACAAAAGACTGGATGCAAAGATAGCATCCTACAAAAGACTACACACATCCCATATGCACAGAATCCACAAAATCTAAGTGATTAAGAGAAGAGTAACGAAAGATCCCTTTGTCCCAAAAATAGAGAGCCTTGATGAAATAATGTTTAAAACATTGAAGTGGCATCTCCATACCCTCAAAGACTCTTCTATTTCTTTCACGCCAAATACTCCAAAAAATTGCATGAGGAAATAATCTAGCAATCTTCTTCTTCGCTTTTCTACCCAAAAAGCCCTCCCATGCATAGAGGTGTTTTGAAATAGAATTGGAGAAAACTTAAGAAATTCCCAAGCAACTAAAGGCTAGATCCCAAAGAGCTCTTGCAAAAGGGCAATGAAGCAATAAGTGGTTCACCGATTCTGCTGCAACCTTGCATAACGGGCACCAGTTCACAAAGATCTTACCCCTCTTTTGCAAATTATCGAAAGTTAAAATACTGTCACGGGTAGCCTCCCAAACAAAAAAAGACACTCTAAACGGAGTCAGAGATTTCCAAATGATCTTCCATGGAAAACACATTCCCCATATTCGATGCAAAGGTGCAGAAGGCATACAGGCAAGCCTTATATAATGAGACTTCACCGTGAAGCTCCCTTTAGGCTTGAGATCCCATTTGATTGAATTAAGAGAGGATTGGCTGATAAGAATCCCATTCAGCTTAATAAGCAAGCTTATAAGGGAGGCGTCATCCACTAAGGCATCACGAATAAAAATAGGTGATCAAATGCACAGCCCCGACAAATTGTCACAATAAGCAGCCACAGTCGCTTCTTTATTCTCCGCAAGAGTATAAAGAGAAGGGAAAAGGTCCCTCAAAGGAGCACCTTCACACCAACAGTCATGTCAAAACAAAATGGTAGAGCCAGCGCCCACCTCAAAAAAAAGATGAGGAAAATATCTATCCCATCTTTTACAAATAAACCTCCAAAGGCTTACTCCATAAGGACCATTTGGTTTAGGGGGAAACCACCCAAGCCCCTCCTCACCATACGTAGTACAAATCACCCTCCTCTAAAGGTTGGTCTTCTCATTCATGAATCTCCATAGCTACTTACCAAGCAGAGCCTCATTAAAAAGCTTCAGGTCTCTAACTCCCAAATCTCCTTCTGACATGGAAAGCTTAACAATATCCCATCTCACTAAATGATACTTGAAATCAGCACTGAAAGAGCCCCAAAAAATTTCCTTTGAATGGCTTTCAACTTGGCTGCCACTGACGCCGGTATCGGAAAAAGAGATAGGAAGCAAGTGGGCATGCTAGAAAGGATACTTCGGATGAGAGTGAGTCTACCACCCTTGGAAAGATAGTTAGCTCTCCATTCAGAGAGCTTTTTCTCAAATCTTTCCACTATTGGCTCCCAGATAGATTTATCTTTGTATTTTGCTACAAGAGGGAGACCAAGATAGTAGGTAGGAAAAGAATCCACAGTGCATCCTAACACACCCGCTAGCAATTGAATATTATTCACCTGGCCCATTGGCAAAGTAGAGCTTTTAGCCAAGTTGATTCGTAAACCAGACACTGCTTCAAACCAAATGAGAATACAACGCAGATTCACCATCTGCTCACAATCGTTGTCATAAAAAATGATTGTATCATCAGCAAAGAGAAGATGGGATACATTAATGGTAGTTACGTTCCTTCGGCCCACCCAGATAGGAGACCTGCTGAAGTGGCTGTGAGAGACATCCTCGCGAAAACCTCCATGACCAACAAAAACAAAAGTGGAGAGATTGGGTCCCCTTGGCGAAGGCCTCTAGAAGCTGAGAAAAAATCTGTAGGAGAACCATTGACAAGTATGGCAAAGGAAGGCGAAGAGACGCATTGTCGAATTCAAGTGATCCACCTCTCCCTGAATCCCATTCCACTTAAGACATACATCAAAAATTCCCAATTGACATGGTCATAGGCCTTTTCAATGTCCAACTTGCAGACAACTTCCGAAATCTCGGACTTGATTCTAGAGTCAATAAGCTCATTTGCGATGAGAACGACATCCAGAATCTGATGGCCTCCTACAGAGGCATTCTGATTCTCTGAGATAAGAGACCCTATGACACCTCTCAATCTTTGGGCTAAAACTTTAGAAAGAAGCTTGTAAATGCAACCGACTAAACTGATCGATCGGTAGTCTCTAATATCCTTTGCATTGGCTTTCTTAGGAATCAATCCAATAAAAGTAGCATTGAGGCTTGTCACAAATTTTTCAGTGTGGTAAAACTCTGAAAACATCCTTAGAACATCACTCCTAAAAGTGTCCCAATTCGCCTGGAGGAAAGCCATAGTCATACTATCTGGGCCAGGAGATTTATCGCCACAACAATTATAAAGAGCTTTAAAAATTTCCTCCTCTGAGAACTCCAACTGAAGCCCCTCTCTAGCAGAGACTGATAAGGAGGGCATCCTCAAGTTGTCAACCTTTGGCCTCCAAGCTTCAGACTCAGTAAAGAGGGGTTTGTAGAACCCATGGATGGAAGACTTCATCTCGTCACAATCCTCAAAACGGTTTCCATCTACAATCACAAAAGACATAGAGTTGAATTTCCTGCGAAAATTAGTTACTCTATAAAAAAATCTAGTATTCCGATCTCCAACTCTAAGCTACAATGCCCTCGACTTTTGTCTCCAGGATATCTCATGCATAAGGATGACTTTCGCTAGCTCTTCTCTGTCAGCTTTCCTCTGGTCCAATTCTTCATTAGAAAGACCAGAAGTTTCCTCTTTTACGTCAAGTGGGTTAAAGAATTCATGATGTTGTATTTTCGAATCTTGATAACCCCAAAGACCTCTCTATTCCATTTGATTTCCGCTTTGATCACCTTCAATTTATTCGCAACCATGAAACTAGCATGTCCCTCAACACTAGCCTCTTCCCACCATCTTCTAATAAGATCTCCAAAACTCTCAACTTCAAGCCACATATTCTCAAATTTAAAAGGAATTCTCCCCCTCCGAAATGGCCCATTTTCTAAGCAAATAGGGAAATGATCTGAAAGAGGTCTAGGCAACCTTTTTTGAATAGCGTCAATAAAATGATCCTCCCATTCTAAGGAGATAAGAAAACGGTCAAGTCTTGAACTGGTTGGAAGCTCGCCATATCTAGAACAAG
This sequence comes from Carnegiea gigantea, assembly GCA_029747015.1. Lineage (NCBI taxonomy): Eukaryota > Viridiplantae > Streptophyta > Magnoliopsida > Caryophyllales > Cactaceae > Carnegiea > Carnegiea gigantea. The sequence continues at coordinate 1,242,723 of JAKOGI010000005.1, read as the reverse complement.
TAAAGTCACCCCCTTGTAACGGAAGATCAACAAGAGCATAGCTATTAATAAAGCTATGGAATTCTCCCATAGAATTAGAGGGACTTAAACCCGAGCTCCTTTCGTGGGGGTATAAGATCTCATCGAAATCCCCTCCTACACACCAAGGCCCAGACCACTTGTCCTTAATAAGACGGAGCTCTTCCCAAAATCTCAATTTCTCAGTCCTAGATTGAGTGCCATACACACCTGTGAAAGCCCAAGCGAAACCACTCTCGACCGTTTGAAGAATGCAAGTGATCGAGAAGTCTCCACAAAAAGAAGACACCAAGTGGTACACACTCTTGTCCCACATTACAAGGACACCCCCTGACAAGCCTACTGTATTAAGGGCTGTAAAATCAACAAAGTGATTATCCCATAAAGCGCGAACATCTGAAAGTGAAACGGCCTCCATTTTTGTCTCTTGGAGACACACAAGGTCACATCTCCAGTCTCTCAAAAAACTTTTGCGCAAAATTTTCTTATCGCGGTCGTTAATGCCCCTCACATTCCAAGAAATTAGTCTAAAGATAAGGCACTAACATCCCACTTGTAGAGGCATTAGCTTTGTCATAGTTCATTAATGCCCCTCACATTCTAAGAAAGCAGTCTAAACATAAGGCACTAACATCCCATTTTTGCCTGCTTCTTTTCTCAACTGCTCAACCCATTTTCAAGATCTTTGTTCTACTAATAACCTATTTCCAAAAAGTGGGTCTCTCAGGAATAGCCTATTTTTTTGGTAGGTGTAAGGTTGTCTGCATTTTTTGCTCCTTGGATTTGTCGGGCAGGCATATAATTTTTTTTTTTTTTTGGGGGGGGGGGGGAGGTCTGCAGGGATGTGCCATTGTTTTTTGATGTTTGCCTGTGAATAGTTTGAGCAATCTATCCGCAGCCAATGAGCAATTTTTTGAGACATTTAATGCTCTGAATGTACCATTTCTTATACTCTTGACCATGGCATTTCTTTATATTCCAGATACTGCATGAAAGTAATATATGATGGTGACCTGGAAAAATGGGTTTGTGAAGAATGTGAAATTCCAAAGCCGAAAGCTCTTTTAAAACCTGGTACGGCATGCATTCTTCTTTCCTTGAGGATACTTGGCAACCACCTTTTGGAATTTAAAAAATGACTGCTGTTCTGCAGTTCCCCAACTGACTGATTCCACAGCAACAAGATCTACAATCAGGAACCCCCCTGAAAACACCAAAATGAAGTACATGCCAGTTGAGGAAGCATTGGGGCGAGAGTCTGGAGCATCTAAAAGCAGCTTCCCAGTTACAAGAAAAGCATCTTTGCCTTCTAGGCCTCCAATGAATGCAGTGTCTTCACCTAGTAGGGAACCTGTTAGATTTAGACTTCAGTCTTCAAATTTCATTAAAAAACCAAATCCTCAAATTGGGCCTCCAGGATTCACAAAGCCTCTCAATCTAAGGAGTGTGCCTAGCAGTTCAACAGCTCAGAACTCATCATCTTCTAAAGGTAGTGGACTATCTTTATTTACATGTTCCTATTCATTTGCAGGGTCCTGTTTACCCCAGGCTACGATGCTCGTATTTTTCATAAGGTTTTTTTTTTTTTAAAATTTTGTGGGGCTGCCGGGGGGGGGGGGTGCATATAAAGAAGGGGAGCAACTGCATGTACTGGTGTTCAGAGTCTTCTGCCACCTAAATCATTCTTTCAATATTCCTCTATCGAGATTCAAGTGGCCTTTACTGAAGGCCATCATGGCAGCTTTCCTATGGCAAAACTCTTTCGACAGCAACTTATTTAAATATTCCTTTCGACAAGGTTGTTTATCGGTAATAGAAAATCTATGTCGTTATCTGCGTTTTGTATTTTGCTTTTCCTCTTCTTTCTATATTTTCTTACAAATAAATTGTGTCTTGTTTGAGTGTCCAGCATCTCTTTTCAGTCGGCACGAGTGCATGAGAATGAGCTGGCCAAACTAGCAAATTCAGTGAACCTGTCATAATTGTTACTTGTCATCAGCATGCTAATTTTCTATGGGAACTGATGGACTATTGTCTGCCAAACCGGTAGTAGTCATGATTATGTCAGCGAGTCACATGTACCTGAACTTTTTATATTCTTATGAGGGTCATTGTTATTGTTAGGTTGTATGCATAACCAAATCCAATTCGATTCCCTGGAGTCTCATATGGCAGGGGGTGAAGGGTTGGACGTGGCAACCTTACCTTTGAAAGTTTGAATTGGTGACTGAAGGGCTGTTTCTGTTGGCCGATAGATTTACAACCAGTGATTGCTACGAATCTATAGAAAAAGGAAGTATATAACAGGTTATAAGGTATTTGCTTTACTCATAAAATCCAAGATGAAAAAATTGCCCAACTCCACAGAATGGACAATTGTTTGTATGCATAGCCATCTTTTGAATTTAGCAGTGAGAGACTTTCAAGTGGTAATGTTTCCAAACTCTGATGGGTTGTATAGTATAATTCAGCCAATCTCATGGAAAACTCTCGTGAATAATTGCTTCCGCAGCTCCATGTACCACACCTTACCTTTAACCCAATTCTTCTCATGAAGTTTCTCTTTAGGGGCTTCTGCAAATGCAGCCTTACCAATGCTTCTGCAATTTCAGCAAGGTGTTTTTCGTTCTACCCTTGATGGTGAGGCATTGGGTGGCTTAATACCTCACCATAAAGAAGTAGTAGACGACATTTGCTTCTTTTCAATATTTCTCTGATTACTTGTATTTCTTGCCTTTGACTCAGAAAATAGTTGAAGCTCTGCCAAAATTGTCTTAGTTAAGGTCATGGTTTTTCAGTCACTAATTCTCAAGGTTACTATGAGTTATTGTGTTCAGCTGTTCTAAGAAACACAGCAATCACCTTTTGGAAGAATAGATTTACATATTACTTACCAGAACTACTTACACAGGACTCTTCTAGTAATAGGTCAACTATTGCAACATTGGTGACAGCAAAAAATGTGCCAATACATTTCCTTCAACTTTTTCCCATTTTGTTATACCCTTGCTGTGGCAATTAGCATATCGACGGCTTTGGTCATCTGTGTCAGACAAAGGGAGACTTGTGGTTCAGAAAGAAGTGGCTCTGATGGAGTCTCCTGCCAGGACTGGAAATGCAGCTAGAAGTGGCCGAGTCTCAAATTCTGCGGCAGATAAAGAATCAAGTAAGCATTGTCTGCACATTCAACACCGGGAATAGTGCTTAAAATTTCCAGTGTAGACATAGTGACATAAGCTTATAGATTTATCAATGTGTAGTCTTCTTGTTATCCCATGTAGCCACTTTGACATTAACAAGAAAAAGAGTCACCATAAGGTATCAGAAGTTTCTCAGCTCTTTCTAACGTCTGATGATGTATATATCATCGGCTAAACAGAATGTGGAATGACTGTTATTACTCTCTGCATTGAGGCATGGTTCAGAGAAATAATACATCATACAAAATTAGTGGCTTGCTTTTGCTGTAAAAATGGAAAGCAAATATAGAAGATAAGGACATAGAATAGTACTACATGGATTAGTTTTAGAAGATAAAAAAGTGACATTGCAGCTGATCAAGAGCGATGTAGAAACTTGTTAAGAGAAAACACGAATGGTCGTGATTCTATCCTTGCAAGTTGTGATGATTTAGGATCAATTCTTATAAATGTCATGAGAGTCAGCGACTTATGAGTGCTTATTGAAGGGCGTGATGCTACTGAAAATCAAAGGCTATATTTGTAAGTAACTAATGAAATTCATGAATAGTGCTGCTTAGTTAATGTTCTGGAGTGCCAATTAGGTAAACGTAACCCCCCCGGGCCCAAAAAAAGATGTTTGTTATGTTCAGGCAGGTGTTATGAATAATCAATTATGTTATTAAGTAAAATCAGAAAGCCTACCAGTGAATGTAATTTTGAGGGCGGGTGCAGTTGTATGGGATATCTGAAGTTCTTGAGACATTTATAGTTCCTCCGTTGTGAAATTATGAATGGGACATGGGATTGTTGCAGTCGTGGAAGATAGGAAACTAAACGTAAGGATGTGGGCTGTTTATTGCGTTTCCTGGCAATGTCCATCTACCTTAATTTGAATTTAAGTTTGTTGCAAAAGGCTGTTAGTAAGAGAGTCTATAACATGTAACTAAGGAAAGCCATATGTACTGTCAATATCAGATCCTTTATCTGTATTGTTTGTGAGACATGATTTTGCAGCTTAATAGGTTCCAAAGTTTAATGTTCTTGATTGGAATTTTATTCCAGCAAAATTTTCACCAAGATATCTTCTGTGGGAAACTTCAAGTGCTAAACCCCCCTTGTCTTCTCTCAAAGTTCCCCAAATCGACATAGAGAAAGACAATAGAGATCCTGGGCGTTCGTCTGTGCTAGTTGTCCAGGGTTTAGCTGCTGTTAATTCAGGTATTTCTTCTCTAATTTCTACTCATCTGTTCTTGGTCTTTTAGGCATCTATTCACTAGAGTTAAGCAGTTATTGGTCCATAAAGGGTAGAGGTCTCCCATCACAGATTTTCTTCATTTCACAAGCTTCAAACCCGAGACTTTACTTAAGGGTAACAAGTGCCAAAGCACTTGAACCAATATGTGTTGGTATTTCTATTTGATTTAGTTTTAAACTAAAAGGAGCTAATGGCTCGAGCGCAATTATGCTGTGATTCGGGGCATTCTATGGTGAGTTATACTGAGTTTAATTGCTGTTAGTTCAGGTGTTCTTCATTAATTTCTACTCATCTATATGATCTTGTTAACCAAAAGGAGTGAATACCTTGGATGCTAATTGTGCTGTGATGGCTTGTTCTTGGTTGTTGATGTGTATAATGTTTGACATTTGCTAGGATATATGCTTTTCTAAATAAAACCTTTCTAATTGGATGGTCTAATGTCTTTCAACATTGAAATGGTGAAAAAATCATCCTAGTAGTTTTTTCCATCTGCTTTCTGATGGAAAAAGTCACTTTTGGCAAATTTTTGGCTTGGGTTATAGTGGACTACCGTGAAATGGTTCTATAGTACAATTATCCTCAATGCCCTATTTATGGAGTAGTAGGTAGTGCTTGTTTTTTTAATCTAGTATCCAACCAAACCAGCCCTTTGCAATTCAGGTTAAGGTCATACAAGCAACACCCCCCCCCCCCCAAAAAAAAGAACAACCCACCTTGGTGGGAGTCTTAAGATATAGATTTAAATTTAGTTTTGTTTTGACAACTCTTTTGTGAAGTGATCTTAGAAACGACTACTTATCACGTGGTAGCTAAAAGGTGTCATGTGTGTTCCTAATTCTATAACTATTTTGACTACATACCTAAAAAATCTACTATAGATCTTACTTTACTGGGCTCTAGGAGCTCACGAAATACAAAGTCTTCTTAGTAGGAGGCATAAAGGTGATTTCTGAAGACGAAAAGATTTTAGAGCAAAATAGAGAGAATGGTAGGATTTGAGATAGTAGGGGAGTTAACAATAGTAGTAGTAGATATATTTATTTATTTTTGGGGAGCAGTCTACTACTTCTAGTAACGAATTGCAAAAATATATTAATTTTTTTAAAAAAACCAGTTACATGGAAAAGAATAACTACTGATAATAGTTATAGAAATTTCTACAGATTGGTTAGACGAAGAATATAATAAGATTTAAAACCTTTCCCTAGAACTAGAATGTTACAAACTCTTTCTGGGAGTAATGTCCTAGAACCTTTTTCCTAGTCTATTGAGTTGCCCCAAAATTGCCTTTCGTCTCCCTCTTCTATGTCTGGAATCTGCTAATATGAGGCTTTTACACCTTGTTTAGTGAAAGTGAATATAACTTGATGAGTTCAAACCATCCAAACTCACAGATGTACCTGTCCTTAGTAGGAGCTGTTCACACATTATCTTGCATAACTTCAACACCCTCCTTCCTGGTTCAAAAAAGCACCCTAGGAAAAATGATTGTATTGTAATCAACAAATGACAGGGATATGAAGGAACAAATCTGCAACATCCAATGAGGCACAGCAAATATCCTCAGCCTGAGAAGGCAAAGCCTTCAACCAATCGACCATCCATCCTGAAATGCACCCAAGAGACATCTCTTTGTGATCAAAGACTCTTCTGTTTTTATTCCTCTTAAATCCTTAAAAAATGGCACGAGGACTAATTCTAGTGTCCTCCTGTTAAGTTTTCTTCCAAGCCCAAGCAATAGAAAGCTAAACCTCGGGGAACTGCCGTGTCTAGTGTCCTCCTGTTAAGTTTTCTTCCAAGCCCAAGCAATAGAAAGCTAAACCCCGGGGAACTGCCATGAGCACACACAAAACCAGTTAAGGTAAATGGATTTCAGGTGCTTTTTGCACACAATGCACCTATCAACTGATGTTTTCTGCTGTGTTGCTGCCCAAACAAAGGACACTTTCATGGGAAGAAGGGTAATCAATTCATATAAAATAGGAACTAGGAAGAAGGGGGATGCAAGGAGGCCAAAAGTTCAGAAATTAGGATCTAGTGTGTGCTTGCTGATTGAGACCCTTCCTTAAAGAGGGCCCATTCAAGTTAATAGAGAACCTAATATTGCAATTACGAACAAAAAGAGGGAACTCAACGCAAGAGCTAGAAGGCCGCTCAATTATAATCTGAGATGGAAGCATCTCTATCCATTGCAAGTGCATCCATAGAAATCAATCTCCCCGACCTTGCTGAGATAATTGGCTTTGCAACCAGAAAGACCTTTTGCGAACCGTCGAATAACTGGTTCCAGATTGACTTATCTTGAAATCTGCTTCCAGAGAAGACATTGCTACTTAAGATGAAAGAGATCTTCGCTTTCCAACCAGAAAGTCTTTCCCCAAATGTTTGAATAACCGGTTCCTACATGGATTTCTCTTGAAAGCTAGCTTCCAAGACCTAGGTGTGTCGGTGGAACAGATCTGACACTGCAACCCAGAATGCCCACGAGCACAAGGTTGTTTCTTGGCTAGGTAGAGCTCTTTCCAAAGTAACCCTTCATTGCCTCAAACCACGCAATAATACGCTGAGCATCAACTATATACTCACTATGATTTTCACAGATATGATGGTGCCATGAGCAAAGGGCAGATGAGTGATCCAGGCATGTGAAGCACTGGATTCCCCTACCAATTGTCTTTTTCTAGTACAGCAACCTGCCATACTAATATCCAAATCTTAGTTGCCATTAGTGGGGAAACATATACTTGTTTACTTTGTCAACACCTTGCACCACAGATATGGCTTCCTTTAAGTGGCATGCTTCCATTTCTGCGGGCTAGCTCTTGTTCCTGAAATGTACTTCAGGTTCATCTCCGTTTCTTTATCATATCCATTGGTGTCCTTCCTGTGTCTGATATGAAATTTAAAGGATGCATAGGGATTTGTTTCACTGACTGATTGGCATGTGGCACAAATGTTAGTTGGCTTATTGATGGTAGAACTATTCTTGAGCAGCTTTTGGTGTCCATGCTAATCCTCAGCCCAGGAAAGCTCATTCTGAACGAGAGGAGCCAGCAGAAGTTGCAATGAAGCTTGACCGATATCTTCCGAACTGTCCTGCCGCATCTCCAAGATGGAAGTGAGTTACCCTGTTAGCTTCTTGCTAAGCATGTTTTTCTTTTGGCCAGATTGTTAAGAAACATACTGTAACTTGTATGGAACTTTTTTGTGGCAAAGTGAAAATTTGTTTAATTTTGGGGTCTTCTTTCTGGCTTGCTTGTTTGTGGAAGTTAGAGAGCTTATATTAATCTCAGTTACGAATTCTGAAATATCTGGACCTGCATAGGATTTCGGACTTGTCTAGGAATTTAGACTTCACTGAAAAGCAGAAAGGATCATTATCCTTTATTCTTACCTGCTTAACCTTGGTAATTTTGTTCTCAGCTCTAACCGTGTATCTAGAGTCCAGAGTCCTTTAGCTTAATGAATCTTGCTTGCATTTACAGGGGTGATTTTAAGGTCCATAGTGATGATGTCTGCTGTGGACTGGTTGATGGAATTCAAGCTCATCCTCCCTGCAAAGTTCACAGCAAAGTCTATGAGCTTGCACAACAATTGCCCAAGTCGCTTGACTTTGAGCTTCTTCCACGATTAAAACTATGGAGTGATCTTTTTAAGGCTGATGCCCCTGGTGGGCTTGATATCGGGCTATATTTTCTGCCTTCTAAGAGGTCCATCTTTTTTGCTAAATATTAGACCTTTTGCCTAGTTTTTTATCTTTTTTTTTCTGTCAAAGACTAAATTTGATTGAAGTTCTAAATTCCCTACTCGATCTAATTGCAGAAATGAGCAAACTTATGCTTGCCTTGTGAAGCAGCTTGATCAGTGGGATATGCTGCTGAGAACTCATGTACACGGTGTTGAGTTGTTGATATCTTCCTCAAAACACCTGGAACACAACTCCCAAAGTGAGTTTTTTCTCCATGCTCTTGTATGTTCGTAGTTGGAAGTTAGAACCCTTCCCAACTAGCTGATATGTACTGTAGTTTTTTGATCCAATCCCAAATTTAAAAACTTCGGGCTGAGCACAACCCTTGGGGATCATATCCACACAGGCTCACCTCTGAGTAGCAGAAAACTTGTGTCCATTGGCCCTAAGTTTTTCAATTGTTGACTATGTGCTACTGCATAGCAAAAGAATCAGAGGACATTTTATGAGCAATTTTGCTATAGTCCAGCATGATTTGAAGCAGAAACTGACATTTTACTCTCTGTCTGATGACAGGGATAAATAAAAAATACTTCTTGTGGGGAGTATTTCGGGATTTTAATGATAACATGGTTGCCTTGATCTCAACCTCAAATGCGATCGTTCTTGCACAGAGCTTTGAAGCTGAGGATCTGACACCGGTGGCTTCAGCAGTAGACCACTTAGCCATAGTAGATGCTACTGAACCTTCTAAAGATCAAGCCCCATCAAATGGAGCAGAAAAGCCTCCTCTGGAAGAGTATAACGATGAAGACATGGATATTGATATGATGGGGGGTCAAGATGTAGGTATGCCTGATTTGGTTGTCAAGAGACCAAAAGATACCGTTGGGGACCCCCCTGAAGGTGAGATCAGACCATCAGATGATACACCTATGGACAAACTTCTTAGATCCTCCCCACCTGAGGTGATAAAAGTGCCTGAACATTCAACCATCTCTTTCGAGTATGCTGAACAAGCGTTCAATAGACAACTGCAAGAGAGCTTTGACAGGTTTGCTAAAATGCTCGGTATAAAAGAAGCAGAAGGTGTGAAAGTAGAAGTGAAAGCTGAGGGGGAAACCTGGAGCCAGGGGACGTGACTTTGCATTTTGAGAATAGCACTGGGGGATGTGACTAGTTTGTGTTGTTTCTTACCTAACATAATTTGTCTTGCCATTGATGTACATGAGTATAGCTTTAGACAAATTTGCTAGCCAATAGCTGTCAGTGTGTAAACTGTAGGATTTGGGATGACTGTCAATGAGAAAAAGAAAACACCTGATAGAGTTGTAGTCAAAAGTGCAAATTCTTGTATAGAGGTGAAAATCAATTGCCGTTGTTGTATTTGATGTTTTTCTTCACGCATATAGATGTGTCCATATGAGCCTCTCTTTCAAAAAGGGGCACTTTTGTCGAGGATGAGACGATATTGATAAGTTTAAATAAGGCTTATCATATGGTTGGTTTAGACATTAGGATAATTAAATTGTAATTGGTGTATATTTGGAGTAATCTTGGACTTTGCTTTAAATTGGGGCAAAAGATTCTAACATATTTAACTCACGAAATGTCAGTTAAATATATAATTTTGACTATTTTATTTACAATATTATATTATGTTTTTTTGGAGAAATTATAAATTATGTTATTAGATAGTAATGTAAACTTTTGACTTGCTACTTTCAGCTCAAAACCCAAAATCCCATCATTGATTTTTTGATAAAAAAATTCCTTCACTTTTTGTTATTGACAAAAAAGCAAGTTCCTTGGGAAGGTGTAAACCCAAAAAAACAGAAAAGAAAAAAGGGGAGAAATTTCCAAAATATTTCCCTCCAACTGGATTACTGGAAAAGGCAGAAAATTCAAAAAGAGCTTTTGCCCTTTTTCATTTTTTAACTTTATTTATTTTTCAAATTGGATTAGAAAACCAAAAAGAAAAAGAAAAAGAAAAATTACTTTCCTCCAAAATCAAAATCAAAATCAAAATCAAAATCCCATTAGTTGGACTGATCTCAGACTTCGACTACTGGCTTTTTAGCTTCAAGTCCATCAAATTTGGGGGGAGAGAGAGAGAGAGAGAAAGAAATGGAGGGAGAGGCGAATTCAGGAGGAAATGATTCAGTGCGGCGGCGTGTAGGGCTAGTTTACGATGAGAGGATGTGCTTGCATCATACTCCTGATGGTGATGATCATCCTGAGTGTCCTGATCGTACTAGGGTTATCTGGAACAAGCTCCGTGACTCGGGTCTTCTCTCTAGGTCTCACCTTCTCTTTCTCTCTCCTTTGTTTCATTTTACTATTATTTTTCTTATATTCTTTGTTTGTTGAGTTTGAATTGCTGTTTGTTTGAGTCTAATTTTGCTAAATTTGTGGTTTCTCATGGTTCATCTGAAAAAGCAGCTGAATTTGGTTGAAGTGATATATGTCCTGTACAAGATAAATAGAATTTGAAAAAAATGTACACAAGAATTTTGCTTTGCATCAGATATCTCAGAATTGCAATAGTGTGATACGAAGCTCTCGCTCTTTTTTTCCTTTTCCCTTTGGTTTCCCATATCTTGTCCTGTCCTGAAGTCTGTTCGACGTATAAATTTTGCATCCTATGGTTTCATATGTTTTTGCTGACTATTGTTTTCATAATTCTCGAATAAAGGGTTTTTGTGGCTGTTTGCTATCATTTATATCTGGGATATAAATGGAAAATTACGTTACATGATCTGTTTAGTTAGATTCCAAACAACAACCTCCCCCCCAACCCCACAAAAAATCCAGCAGAAATTGTATACCATTTACGTTCATACAATAAAGCCATCACTCAGTATTGGTAGTAGGAGGGAAAGTGCATCTATATAATCTTTCAAGGTAGCATCGCATGAACATATGAGGCATTAAGGCTTAGTGCGGCAGCCTATTTGTGATAGTTTCATGAAAAATTGAAGTGGTGGTTGTGTGAGGTTAGCGCATGGAATCCAGGTTGTTCTTATGCTGTATTTTAGTTCTCTGGGTTGTAAAAAAACTCTACTATATAAATTGGTATCCTGAATCTTTCGTCATTCCTTTTCAGGTGCGTGCTTTTGGGTGCTAAAGAAGCAGAAGACAGATACATACAATTGGTTCACTCAAAAAGTCACGTTGATCTTATTAAGAGTATAAGCTCCAAGCAGTTTGATTCTCGCAGGGACAGAATTGCCTCCAAGTTTAATTCCATTTATTTTAACAAAGGCTCATCAGAAGCTGCTTATTTAGCTGCAGGGTCTGTTCTGGAGGTAAATTTTTTTTTGTTAAGTGGGAAATTAAGCTGGTTTATTTATGGGTTGCCATGGCATGGCTTTTATTTTGTTAGGAATAATTTAAAACATTGTTCCAATTCATCCATAATGTCTAACAAACAAGCCCTGAAAAACTAAAGTGGATCTGCTTTTCATAGAGTATCAAGGACCTCCACCTTAGTAGTTTCATATAAGTATGGTCCAAGGGAGAGAAGAAATGAAACTAACTTTTCTTATGGTTGTGTTGTTCTAGCAACAAAATTCTGTGAGGCAAATATCTATCTTTGAAAACTAACTGTTCAACATTCTTGTGTGATTAGTGCAACTGTGATGTGGACATGGCCATATTGATTATTGATGCTTAATTTTCAGGTGTTGGATATGGATGCTGATGTCAGATTTGGCAATTTCCTAGAGATTTAGTCTATATCTAGTCTAGTCTAAAACTAAGGATTAAGTGTCTGTATCCATCTGACCCGTGTCTACTTGAGGTGAAATGAAAAATTCAAGTTACAGAGATTACTACATCAGCCCTGGTCAGGCTCAGTTAACACTCGGTGTTCTCATGTGGAGATTTCTACATCCTGAATGTTCTTATCACCAAAGCAAAAGTTGTTTCATGTTTTCTTGTGATTTCAATGTTTTCGTCTAAGTTATTGTTCCATCGTATAGGCTGCAGAGAAAGTGGCTAAAGGAGATCTTGATTCTGCTTTTGCAATTGTGAGGCCTCCTGGGCATCATGCAGAGGAGAATGAGCCGATGGGTTTTTGTTTGTTCAACAATGTGGCGATTGCAGCTAGTTATCTGTTGAATGAAAGAGTGAGATTCTACCCTTCCATCCCTTTTCAACTAAGGACTCATAAACAATTCTAAATTTTGGCTTGATTCTTGTCTAACTGTCATTATGCTCATGTTTAATCAATCAGCCAGAATTGGGCATTCGAAAAATTTTGATTGTTGATTGGGATGTTCATCATGGTAATGCCACCCAGAAAATGTTTTGGAAGGATTCTCGTGTTCTTTTCTTCTCAGTGCACAGGTAAATGTCAGAAAAAAGTTTCAGATGTTTATATGTGACAATGTGAGTAGTGTTTTGATGTTTTGGATTATTGCACAAGCTGCTGAAGTGGTATCTAGATAAATTGCAGCATTTCTGAGGATAACTGTACCCTGAAATTTTTCCCTTTACCGCCCATTTAACTTGTTATATCTCATTTTGTTAGGCATGATTTCGGATGTTTCTATCCAGCAACTGATGATGGTTCTCATATAATGATTGGAGAGGGGCCTGGCAAAGGATACAATATTAATGTCCCTTGGGAACATGGCCGCTGTGGAGACCCAGACTATTTTGCTGTTTGGGATCATGTATTGATTCCTGTTGCCAAGGAATTCAATCCAGACATGATTATTGTTTCTGCAGGATTTGATGCAGGTTGTTTAGGATAACTATAATGTATTCCTTCATTTATTTTCCTTGTGAAGTTTCTGCACCATCTGTACTTGCTATACCATTGCTAAGCATTTGAGTGGTCATGTAGGATATATTTTTTTCTAGCTTTTTTGGCATGGTTCTCACTCTTCTGCGTATCTTCCAAGTTATGATTTAATAGGGTGTATCAAGAGATAACCTTTAAGTACCTTTTTGTCACAAGGAGTTGAATTGGAACAAGCTTATGGCTTGTAACAAACACAATGCTTAACATTGAGTCTAGGGCTGTGGGACATCAATAGGGCATTGTTGAATTTCAAAACTCTCTTGCACTGTTGATTTCTTTTACTATTCTTATTCACCCCAAAAAGCATTGAATGAGTGTTTTAGCCTGTGATTGGGAACTATCTATAGTTTTGCTAAGCTATTCTTCTGCTGGTGTTCAACTCCAACAGCTGTTCGTGATCCTCTTGGTGGTTGTTGTATTACAGCTTATGGCTACTCTGTCATGTTGAGAAAGGTTGGTATAAAATGGTTTTCAGTGTAATTGCTTGTTCACCTGTGTTGCATTGTACTGTAAGGCTATCATTTTTTTTTTCTTTTTCAGTTTTTTGGACCTTGTGCTTACAAAATTTTGACTCTGTAGACTTTCTACCTGAATGTTTCCTTTCATCTTATTACCAAATGTGGTAATGCATTTGTTGCCTAGCTTTACCATGCCCTCTCTGGAATACTTTGTGTGTTATGGAGTCATTTGTATAAGTGGAAACAGAAAGCTTTCTTTGAACATTTTGTGCTCATACTCTGCACATTCTGTTTCTTCTGTCCACTCTCTTGTTCTTTGTGTTAACATTTGCAATTTTGCAGTTAATGGATTTTGCTCAAGGTAAAGTTTTACTTGCTTTGGAAGGAGGATACAACCTTCAGTCTTTGGCAAATTCAGCTCATGCATGTGTGCAAGTGTTACTAGAGGGAAAACCAATTGTTGGATCTTCAGAGGCATATCCTTTTGAATCAACATGGCGTGTTATTGAAAATGTGAGGTTTTTTGGTCTATAGGACGACTTCAGAGCATGTTTTTGAAGCTTGTTTTCTGACAGAGGGAATGAATAATAAATGATAGGTTCGGCAAAAATTAAGTGTGCATTGGCAAAGCCTTTCTGAAGAACTACCCAAGAAGTTAACAAGCCTTAGAGCAGCTCCACCTCAGGTATACTGTTTAACATTACAAGGCCTGAATTCTTTTGGTAATGATAACGTAAGTTAGACCTTGCTCTTCCACCCACAAGTGGAGACTTCAAGGGGGACCTACATGTAGAAGTTAGAAATTCAGTTGATTTGATTTCAAGACATTTGCTTTTTGCCAGAAGTAAGGATTTTTCAAGATTTAAAATGTGAAAGTGCCTAAAAGCAGATGACTCTGTTAATCTATTAGACAAAATGTTCATCACTCTGCGAGTTCTAATGCAGCTGAGGGGCTGTGTGCAAATGGCTTTTCAAAAGGTGTCAAATCTGCAACAAGACCAATGGTTGAGCTGTAGCCCTTCCTATTGCATCCCTTTTATGATTTTCTGGCCAGAGGAATCATCTCTTGCCCCGACGTTATAGTAGAATTACACTTGTTATAACCGTAGGGACAATACAGATACTACATTTCAGAAAATCTACCCAATCATTTCATCACTGATCATTTGGGTTTCTCAAACAGCTGTCAACACAGGCCCTTTTTTCCGATTCGGTTTGATGCCACCCCATAATCATTTGATATATGCTTTGTGAATCTTGATGGGAGCCTAATCAATGAGTTAAGTGATTGAATCTAAGCTTTCAAGGTGTCTTTATTTATTTCATTCGGTTTTATCTATTCCTCCCCCCCCCCCTTTTGTGGGGTTGGTAGCATAAATATTATAAAGAACTCTACAAATTGATGAAGCATCTAATTTCATGAAGAATTGGGCTGTATTGTTTTCTGGCCTTTTTTTTGTCAACTTTTCATAATTAGCTTATTGCTTATGAGTGATGATCGGTGCTAATAAGTGCTGATCGGTGTTGATGAGTGTTGGTTGATGCTCATCAATGCTGATGAGGGATGAAATTGTGATTAGGAAATATAAGTGTTGATGACTGTTGAATGCTTATGATAAGTACTTCTTAAAGTTGAAAAGAATAAGCTGTGCATCTTTCCTGCTCTGATCAGCACTTATACACTAGCGTTGACATCTAGGAAGAATGATACAGGACACAAAAAAACATTCAAGTTGCGGACAAGAGCATGAATGATCCGCAAATGTAATGCACAGACAAGAGGCAACACGTACACAATAACATGTTTTGTATGATCTGAGAACCTGAAATATGGACAGATGTTTGTTTCGTTGTTGCTGGTTTCTCTTTGTGGGCTGGGTGTACTTGATTAGCAGGCCATCAATTGGCAGCAGATAACATTATTTTTATGTATTTGCCTGTCTCATCTTTACTAGTTATACTGTACATTTCCTTTCTCTGATCTTTGGAGCTTGACTTGTCTTTTGTTGGCATTTCATGTTACTGTATTAATCAGTGAATGTTGACAAAATGCAGTTGATAGACATGAGCTCTGATTCTGAAACTGATAATCTTGACGATGCTGTGAAGGATATTATACAACCCTTTTCAGAACTTAAAGTTGATGCAGATCAAGGTAAGAGAAAATTTCTCCCTGGTGCATTTTAAGGGAAACCCCCCCCCCCCCCCGGGGGCTAACAGGGGGAATTAAGGGTCCTAACAATCCTCAGCTGATGCACAGATGAGGAGAAAAAGGATTCAGCCACATGGAGATCGGAGCTGAGATTGGTTGATGTTTGGTATGCATCCTATGGGTCAAATATGTGGAAACCAAGGTTTCTCTGTTATATCCAAGGAGGAAAGGTAGACTATGTCAACTAAGATGTAGTATACCATTGAGTTTTTTTATTTAGTTGTTTGTTTGTTTGTAATGAAGTTTCATCGCGGTTCGGCCACATTTTGAATCCATGGTAATAGTTCAAGCACTATACGCAAGTTATATCATTTAGCTTTCTGCAAGGCTGCTCAGTTCTCCTCCGAGGAAATTCTGTTGCCCTCAACTTGTGTTGTTTGTTTTCCTTTAATGCGTTTGCGTACATGTTTCAATGCAACAATTGAGCTTCTGTCTTTTTGGCTATTATCTGTTGTACATGTTAGGTGGAAGGTATGCACAAGCCATGTTCTGGTTCCATGGACAAAAATCCACCGAAGTATGTCTTATCGAAGAATATCCCTCATAGATTATTCTTTGGTCGTGATTATACTCTAACATGGGGCTCTGGAGGAGTCGCTTTCCTTCATCCTGAAGGCAATACCCAGGACAAAGCTTACATTTGCATGTACAGAATTACGTGAGTGATTCTTGTCCCTTTTGCTATCTGACTTGTCATTGAACTTTGTCATGCTAACCCCTAGAATTGGATCCCATACTCAGAGCGTGCTTTCAAAATGCAATATGTTGATTTTCCAATTCTTTGTCCTTTTTTTCTCTTTTTATTGTGGTCTGCGAAAGGCAGCAATTAGCTTTTATATGCATCTAAGTCACTTACTGTTGTTTGGATTGGGCGGAGAGACGTGGAGGGGTGAGAAACAAGTGTTAATCCACTCTTCTTAACCTTGTTTGTGAGCAATAAATGAGCGGGACTGAAGACGAACGCCTCACCTTTATTAGTCCAAAATTTGCTAACCCGCAACTTCCAATTGTGTGGGGGTGAAAGGAAGATCTTTGGTGAGTTCACCCCCTTTCCTTCAATTTCCTTTTCTAGCATATCCAAAAAACGACATGAATATATACCACTTTCCTTCTGTTCCCCTCCCCTCCCTGATCTTCTCCAGAGTCCAGCCTATCCAAACAGTGTTAAACATAGTGTTAATTTCCTGATTTCGTTTTACAGGTTGGAGCAGTTTAATGATATTCTATTTCAGGAGAACCTCTTAAGTTGTGACGCAGATTCTCCTTTATTTGATTTGGGAGCTTTGGAAGCTATCAAGTCCAGAAGGTCAATGTCTCCAGAGGCCATCAAGGTAGGGTTATCGCTATCTAAAATTAGACAACCACAGATACTGTCTTTCATCAGCTTGAAACTAAGATGATATTGCTTATTAGATAAATTAATTGAGTTTCATCCTATGAGATGGCAATTTTGAGGTATATAACTGAGTAGTATGTTGTCACCGTATGGAGTTTCTCATGACATCCTATAGAGTACTGATGCTTTTGAGAAATTTCAGCTCGCACATATTAATGTTGATTATGCAAAGTTGCAAACTAAGTTAGCTTTGATGTCATGTGGCAATCAAATGGTCATCTTAAACTTTCACATAACAGGTTTGAGGAGCACAAATCGATATCAACATTAAATTTGAAAATTATAGGCTTGCATAATGCAAGATTGGGTTGGTCCTGAGGTCTCCTAATCACGTCCTCCTACGTACTCTGCTGAATCAGCTATGTATTTTGCACGTATCCTAATTGGTCGTTTGATCTGCACAACTCCTGTACAATTAGCTTTGATTCTGTGCTCTATCTTGTTATTCTTTTGTGCACTCTCACTGTTTGGTACATAAGGTTGTGTCTGTGACTGTCTGCACCATATGCACCCCCTCCCCACTGCGTGAAATCCTTCTATTTTTGTTAGGGCAAGAGTGGGGACTGAATTGGCTGGAACTGGCAGTGATAATCGCAGTCTTTCACTTTCCAAATGCACCCTCACCCAAGAAGCTGTTAATTTTCATGCAGGGAGGTTGGTATCATAACGTAGTTTTCCTGGGCGAGGAGCAAGGAATTCCCATTCTGACCATGACGTATGTTTTGTGCGCCTTCCCACCTTTCCTGATGCTACGCCACCCACAAAATTTGACATCATCATCAGTTATTGAACGAGGCTAAGTTCATTAATTTCTATTTCAGGTGCAACCTTGCCGATGTAGAGGCATTCAAATCTGGAAAGCTCTCACTGCATGCTCCTGGCAAGGAGTATGCTAATACCCTAATAAGGGGCCTCACAGAAGGGCAGCTACTTTCTGAAGCAGAAGCCACGATCTACATCGAGGAAGCTGCTTCACAACCCCTCTGACTGTTGAGAGGCCTCATCCATTATTCCTTTATTCTGTGAAGATTGATTTTGGGAGATCAGTGGCTGATTAGCAATGTGCATAGCTGATGACTTGAATCGAGTAAACTGCTGTCAAGCCCGTTGCTATTTTTGAGGGGCCTTACCTTTTCACTTGAAGTCCTGTAAAGATCTTTTTTTTTTGGGGGGGGGGGGGGGGGATTCATGAACAAGCCTTTAATGCATATGTATTTGCTGGCACAGCAGGATCTGTGTGTATGCATTGCCTACTGCTGTAACATCAATGCGAAACTAGTTCTAGTTAATACAATTGCATGGAGATCCCCCCCCCCCCAAAAAAACCCGGGGGGGCCCTACCCATTTTTTGTGTGTGTTTTGGGCTTGTACTCTCCTGCTTGGCCATGAAGATAACCATACGAGATAGTTACATAACGTACAATTGATCCAGAATACCTCCTAAACAACAGCATTGCAATTTGCGTCTCATGCAGAACCAATATTTCTCAATTAATAGTCACAACCTCGTAAAGGACACAGAAAGACATCAACAATCATTATCAACAAAATCTCTCAACAGCTTTAAATTGAGATTTCACCGTATCTCTACAACAAATAAATTTAAAAAAGAATGCCTATACAACAGGGTTCATATGGAGGCAGACTGCCTAAAGCCTTCAGTATTTTCACGCATTTGTCATCTCTCGTACTTCCAACGAACTAGCCTAAAGAGCCACGGGCATCAACTCTCTTCGAAACTTGCATACACATCTTAGAGCCACCAACCGGTTGAAAAAAAGGAAATAGTCAACACACTTAAAGAATAATAGCAGCTGATCCAATGCAATCTGCGATCTGAATCTTTGCCCTTGACATTAGAGAGACATCTGAATGTCTGATACATCATCGTGACTTCAATAATGCATGACCAGTCTCACTTAAATGTTTGTAAAGTTTATTCCTGTGACATGGCAATATGTACATTAGTGTGTTAAGGCCCAACATGGCATTGCTATCAAAATAACATGCATGGGATTCACTAGATTACCGTGATTCAAACTCCTCCCCACATTTCTCACACACAGGGTCAGAATTCTTTGATTTCCCCTGTAGGAAAAAATAGAGATTAATCATTATGAACATAACCTAGCAGATGTCTACTCTGAATACAGAAGAATTGTGGATACCCACTCCTTACAGCAACTTCCGTAGAGACTAATCTCCGGTGATCTGACATTTTTCTTCATTTATATACCAGTTAGGGTGAATACAAATTATATTGTAGTTCCTGGGCCTGGAAGGGACAATCTGTTTTTCGCTTTTGATTATTGTCTAAACCCTCTTATTTTACCTTTGGGTCAACCATCTACCAACATGTGGCTTGGGTCTATACACTCGGGTCCACAGTAAGTGCAGTGCGATGAATCTCTAACATCAAGGCCCTATTCTTTTTCATCTTATTCCTCCAAATTTCAAAATTTTCAAGACTTCTCCAGATGTTTCAAATTTTAGATCTCATGTTATGAATTCTAACCTTAATCTCTACTTGTGCAATTCAAATGATGCGTTAAAAATAAAAAAACAAACTTAGAAAAAAGGACTTACCTTTTGTTTTCTTCCTTTAGATGAGTTCTTGGGTTTGGGCTCTGCATCTTTTTTGGAGGCACCCTTCCTTTCAACGGGCTTTCCAACATTTGAGCTTGGCGCGCCATCATTCGTTTGATCATAATCCCCACCACCTTCAGTAGTATGTGTTCCTTCATGCCCACTTTCTTCCTCAGCTGGCGCAGTGCTGTCATTGTCACCTCTTGTACCTTCCGCTTCAAAATTTTTCCCTTTATCTTTCTTGGCTCTTCTGCTCTTCTTTTTGCCTTTCTTGTTATTATATTCCATGGGTTCCATCCCGTCCTCACTTGGTGCATGATTCTTTTCCAAAGAACTTTTACGTTGATTCTTTAAACCTACATTCCTCCTGTTTCTACGCCCAGATATCATTGCTTCAAGCGTACTTGTCTCATCATCAGATCCAACACCGTCCCAAAACTGACCTCGTTGGTCAGCATTATCATCATCATCATCATCATCATCTGCTTCTTTTGAATCGTTTTCATCTCTACTTTTAGCCTCCTCAAGCCTATCACCGTCCCTAATCTTCTCTAACTCATCAACATCAGCCTCCACAGACGCAATGCCATCAGGCTCAATATCATTATCATACCCATCATTCCCTTTCATGTCCGCCTGAGATTCGCCTTCATCTTCACTTCTCTCTCCATCTTCACTCACCTCTTCAACTTCCTCAAGATCTTCCTCTTCAAATGTCTTTCTCAGCTCCGCGACCTTCTCCTTATGTTTCTTTGACTGCTCATGATTCTTCCACTGCTTCTCCGATTTAAACTTCTTTCCACAAGCCACACAATACAATTCTTTCTTCTCCTCTTCCTTCCCATCCTCATCCTCATCCTCCTCAAGCTCCTTGAATTCCTTCACCTCCTCAACCCTTGCCCACTCAGGCTCCTCATAAGCCCTCGCTCTCTCCAACTTCTCCCTATCCCTCTCCTTCTTCCTCGCCATCTCCTCCTCTCGCTTCTTCTCTCTCTCCTTCTCCTTCCTCACCATCATATCAATCACCCTCTTATCCCTCTTCTTCACAAACGCTGCCAACCCACGAACCGTCTCATTAAACTCCTTCTTAGCCTTCTTCCTCAACTTCTTATTCTCCTCCTCCATCACTCTCCTCGACTTCCGGTTCACCCCGGCTGCAGCATCCCACTTAGCCACCCACCCAAAATCCATCACAGTAGAAAAAGATAACCAATACCCATAAAAGGCATTCACCTGAGTATAATCACTATTCAAATCCCCCATCAAAGGGGCCTCTTTGACTAACCCTAAATTCAACCCCATCTTCCTACAATAACTAACCTCATTGGCATACACCCTATCAAACACATCCCCATAAACTTTGTAAAACCCAGTTTTGGGATTGGTATAATCAGTGTAACATGACGGCGAAAAGTACGAAAAAAGATCGGGAAATGGGGAAAATGAATCCGAATCTGAATTGCCCGATTGAGAAAACAGGATTTGGGAACGATGAGAGTCATACCAAGAACGCTCCTTTGGATCGGATAGAACCTCATATGCATGGACGAGCTCTTGGAAGGCAGCGGTGGCGTCGGCGGTGGAGACGCCGGCCTGAACGAGCTTGTCAGGGTGGCGTTGGAGGGCGAGCTTCTTGTAGGCCGACCGAATTTCGTCCTGGCTGCAGCTCTGTGGGAGGCCTAACACCTCGTAGTAGCACCGCTTTTGGTTTTGGCTCGACATTGATGGCTGTGGTGGGCCCATAGAGGAGGAGAGAGAAAGTGGTGGCGGTGGTTATAGTGGCGCAGGAGGAGGGGGAGGAAGACGGCGGCGAAAGGCTTCCCAATTTCAGGGTTTCGGAGGTCGGTGGCTGTTTGGGTTGTGCGCCTTTCGTCAACCCTCTCTCTCTCTCAGACGCACACCGTCTCTCCCGCCCTCTTGAAGTTGAGAATTTTTAATTGCTTTGTGTGAGAATTGGTCAAACGATCATTGGCTTAGGCATGAATTGAAGTAAGTTTAATTCGTGTTATGTTTTAAACCAATGATATTATGAATTAGTTTAAATTTGATTAATTGATTTTTGATTTGAATCGACTTTGAATAAATATGATTGTAATACAAGTGTCTTGTAAAAAAGAAAAAAAATCTTATTTTGTAACAAATGTTGGGTCAAATTTGGTATTGCAGGGTCAATTTGGATTTCGAGTTTACTTTTGAGTGAATTTATTTTGAGGTCAAGGTAGAGTACGGATAATTTGATTTAGGTTTCAAATATCAGTAAGTTTTGTTAAGTCTAAAAATTTTATATAACATTAAAGTTTAACTTTAATTCGAGCCGTGGAATCAGCCACTAATAAAGTCAGGTTAGGCTGCCTACAATTCACCACTTGGGGTGCGACCCTTTTCCGAATTTTACGTGAACGCGGGATGTTTGTGCACTGAGATGCCCTTTTTAGATCCTAATGGAATTGTATTATCGAAAGAGAAAATAACCAAGCCGAGACATGTAATCTAATTAGCCGTAATAGTAGGTACCCCTCTCTCTCCCCCCCCCCCCCCTCTCTCTATCTTTTGGTGTGTGCAGATCAGGGATGGACAAAAGAAAAGGCCACTGTGTTTCCAGAACTACCTTGCACGCTTGTCTGAGGACTGTATGTCATTGAGTATCGGTTACACTTTTATCTATCCCGTCTTTTTCTTTAAACAACAAAAACTGATACACGCTACATTTAAACAAAACCAGAACATTCAGAATCATTTTCCACTTGCAATTGTAACTTAACTTACAGATACCCCAATTTTATGCATACTTACATGTGCTAACTGTGCTTTAATCAACCACACTAAGAGGAGTAAGAAAGGGCCCCAACAGACGAGCCATCAGTTTGGCGTTCAGTTCATTGTCCTCATGAATGCCACCGCCCATAGAAAGCATACACTGTGCAAACCAATAGTAAAATTGTAACCTATTTCCAGCGAAGAAAGCTGACAGTTGACACCCACCAAAAATATGTGGGCTTTTTATGCACAAGGACACGGTCAAAATCATAAATTTCCCCATCGATGCAACCATCAAACAAGCATAACCTGCAGGAACAAGAGTTCCAAATGCTGGTTTTCAACATCTGTATGCCATTGATATCATATGATAGCTTCAATTGTACAAGAACTATGGCTTTGAAACTGTTCGTGAAATCCGCGAAGAAGAAATCACTACCAAAATTGTTCCCTACCCTTTGTTCTTTTTATGAATCAGTTACATAAAGGAACTCCGAGAATGTTGAATGATTCATGGATTTTCAGCTCTATGTAACAACAATGCCCCATCTGGAAAAGAAAAGAGCTGAGGGTGGGAAAGAACGTCAAGTGTGTTTAAGCCACCTCAGGCAAGGAACCCTTTTTGTCTATTGAAATGCTTGTGATCTCTTCCTCTCCGTTTTCTAAACCTCTGTTAAATTTCTCCCGGAGAAACTCCACTGCCATGAATGTCAGAGCTGAGGCTGGCACGTACCATATAACCCTTGGGACACTGCCTCTGAACATTCCCTTTGGCCCTTCAATTATCCACGTCCTACGAATGGCGTCAAACCAGCCATTGTACCTAATCATGCAAGGGAAGAAGCATCATATAAAACCCTACTTTTCAGTACTTCTCACAAACAACCGCCTACAAAGACCAGAAATATGCTCATGGGGGCATCGGCCTTCCAACTCATCATGCAGTGAAGCAAACCTTGTTGCTTTAAACATAATAGTGTTTGTCTCCGAAACAATGACTACGAATCTAAGGATGTCAACAAGGGCAGATGTGCATACTGCATACAATACTACTTGGTATAAAATCAAGCTAAGCTTCATTATACCTTAAATCTGGTCCTTGTACTTGCAATCTGGTTTTGATAACATCCAAAGGAGTGGTAACATACGCACTTAAACCTGCAGCAAGTTTCACAGAGCCACTTAGCGGAGCGCATTCATGTTCCTGACAGATTCATTTAGATATTCCAACTAAACACATAGTACAGCAAAAAAGGGTATCCACACCTCCAGCGACTCCTCCAAGCAACAGTCCCCCTAAAGTACCATTAGTATGGTGATCTCGGTTAGGCATCCACCTTTTCATCCCATAATCTGCCAAATCTTTCAGTGCTTCATAGAACATGACCTGAAATATGAAGCTGAAATTAGCTTCTCATGTCCACACAAAAATAGATAAATTTTGACTAACAATCAACCCTGATTCCCAAGACAATCGGCAGCAAGGCAGCAACATTATCTTATCCCTCAACGCAGAAAAAATAATGTACTTGATGTTGATGGACTCTATTGAGGTGGCAATGCAGACATTGGTCTGCCTGTCCTTAAAGAATGAATCTCAGACGACACATGCAAGTAGAGGTTTATGCTTTCAGGTATACAAAAAACAAGGATATTATTACAGGATAAAATGGCGTGCAGGAAAGCTCCTCACTGGAGAACCTACCATTAAACCAGCAAAAGGCACATCCCTTGCTAGTGTAGACCAATACCTGCAAAACAAACACATGAAATCAGAAGAGCAGAATTAATTAAACAACAAATTGCAAAAAGAGAGATGTCCAGAGAACTGAAAATACAACAAAAATGGCAAGACATAAGACAGTTGAAGTCCACAACTGTATCAATTGTCCCATCCCACGTTCATCTATAACAAATTACCAAACAAATTTTTTTTTTTTAAAAAAAAACAAATTTAGAGTCATATATGGTTAAATGACAACAAAAGAGAATTCATTCATCAACAGTGGGAGGAAAAAGGATTTCTGCACAGAAATGAGTTTCTCCAGCAGAAAGTAGTAAATCAAAGAAATGATCGAGGATGGAGCTCTCAAGTGTTCACTGAAAAGATAAAATAGTAGTCAACAGACTACAGAAACTCATACCCGGCATACAGACCCTTTGGGCCCTGCTCCTTCCATATGGAGCGACCAGCCTGAAACATTCCAGTATAATAACCATACATCTGCACTTCAGAAG
The DNA here is from genome assembly GCA_029747015.1 of Carnegiea gigantea. NCBI lineage: Eukaryota > Viridiplantae > Streptophyta > Magnoliopsida > Caryophyllales > Cactaceae > Carnegiea > Carnegiea gigantea. The sequence goes on along the minus strand of JAKOGI010000005.1, from coordinate 1,218,120 downwards.
TCTTAGTTTTGTGGGCGTTTGACATAATAGAGCTCCAGGAAGCACTTGTGCCCTGAACCTGCATCCGTTGCTTCATTACCTCACAAGGAACGTATATAAAAGAGCCAAGCGTGTCCCCTGAGACAAGCATACAAAAGAAAAGAAGATGAATATTTGATTGTGCTTGCGAAATCAGTCCAAAACTGGTGGATTATGGTTATTTTGGGGGGGGGGGGACACACATTAGCATCACCAACAAAAGAAAGCAAAAGGTCCAGTCATCATGTATTCATTGAGTTGAGTTCAGTTTTTACCACCTATATTTAAACACAACACCTTATCTAATTATGCTTATTACCTTCGAATCTCATTCATATGTATGTGATACACCATCATAGTTAATAGCATCAACTATTTTTCATCAGCACTTTATTATTAATACTCAGTATGTATACTCCGCTATTTATATATTTACCCATTTTAGATCCTATTTTGTTAATGTCTCAATCAAAATTAGATCAAATGGCTAATGGCTTACCAATGCCTCCAGCAAGGAAATGAGCCCAGTGACCTCCAAGACTTGGATTTGATTCCTCAATCCAATTCTTAGTAGACTCAATGAAACCAAAATAAGTTGCTCCAGTTGCCAGTGATCCAGTTACTCCAGGAGTCACTCCTCTATAAAAGCCTGTTGAAAAAGAGGAACAAACCTAATTGATGAGCAAAAATCAAGAATAACATGTAATTACACGAAGTTGTTAACATAACCCCTCATAAGTCATAGACCAACAATGTCAATTAATAGGAAATTTCAAAAGCTAAACTTCAAAAGAGGGCTGCTCAAATAAATCAAATACCTCGTACTCCATCAGCAGTCCATACTGTTCTAACCATTTGTAATACATTTTTCTGATGCTGCAAGTAATGAATATCATATTAGATGGATGAAAAATAAGGATATGTTTTCCAGCTGAGCTAGGCATGCTGCTTTATCAATTCGTCGCATAGAAAATCCACATCTTTCTTAGTCATATCTAAATACACCCCAACAAGATAAAGCGCAAACCATCCAGAAGAATCTGGCACATAATGGTACCTGTGATCCATTTAGAATGGCTTGACTTTGAATTCTTGTCTTAACTGTATCAATTGGATGCATCATCCCTTCACCAAAACCTCCAGCAAGGGCTCCCCACAAGAATTCTCTCCATACTGCAACCAAAACAAAAGGAATTTATGGTTTTCGAAACACATTGAGCATATCTGAAACATAACACTATAAGCAATTACATGCCTTCTATTTATGAAAATTTTGAAAAGTTTGGCCTCACTCAGGTTTCACATTTTCCAATTTATGGGATTGTTACAACACCATCTACATCCTTTAGATTCAACTGCAAAATGGCAAACAATGTTCACTGTAGTACCTGTGAAACACCCCCCCAAAAAAACCAAAAAAAGGAGCACCACTATTGAAAAGGCACACATACCAAAGAAAAAAATCCATTGCAAAGGGATGTTCTATTCTACTCAAACGAGTATTTAGCTCCAAGTTCCCTACCACATTAAAACATTTAACCCATCACTATCCTATTTATAAAAGCGAATGAGGCTGGTGCCTCAAAGGCCATGGAAATAAAACAACCATCCAGTTCAACTACATAAAAATGCATGCTCCCTCAACACATAGGGAGGTGGGTAGAAAAGAAAAAGTCATTCACAACACCTTTCTTTTCAATGTGCAAAAACAAAAGTTGAAAATTTAAGGTGCTCTTCATTGTCTATGTAAACTTTTACCTCATGACAACCTTAAACTAAATTTCTAATCAAAATCTTTTAGCAATTAAAATAAGTCAATTTAAGTTGACATTGTGGATAAAGTTCCAACCATGGATTCAAAATGAGGCCGTTTCACGACAAAACAGACACATAAGGAGGTTTTTGAGTTGGCCAGACCGCATTATTGGCGCGATATGGAACACGATTATTGTATTTGAATGATTTTTCCATATTGCGATCAAAACTGCATTTTGAATCCTTGGACTTCCAACAACTTGGAGGGGGGGGGGGAACAAAAATCATGCCCCCTTACAATTATATGACATTTTTCATAAATAAGCAATAGTAATACAACTCACAACTCAATCTAGCACCAAATTTGAAAGAGATCATTCATCTCAATTAGCATATGATTTCTGCTTCCACATCTTTTCAACTTAAAAGTCCTGGGATGCAGTTTCCCAATCCCTCTGACCTTTCCTCTTCATCTGCGATTCAGGATCTTAGATCACAAACTCCATTCCGTTGTGATCCAAGATGTTTGTGTTGCAATCCAATTCCACACAACCAATAATTAGGCCCAAATAAATATCCTCCACATATGATTCCCTACAATTTCAGATGCTATGCAAATAGCTTCTCACAAAAAATATATGGGCTACCGAGATGAAGCATTAGTTCCTGTGTTTGAAAAAGCGCGCCCAGGGCGTGCCTAGGCTCACAAAACCCAAAGCCCACCCTCTTGCGCCTTGGAATGGGTCAAGCTCAGTCTATTCTTAAAGCCCACGCGCTTTTTGGCTTTTCTGGGCTTCAGACCGAGGCCCGAAACTCACAAAGCCTGCGCTTTATAGATAATAACAGACTATTTGGGGAAAAAAAAGAAAAAAACCTTTAAGGGTCCTCCACCCCCTCTTTTTGTTGTGGAAGTCTTTCAATCAAGATGCTACTAGAAGTAAACAAAGCATATTGCTACTACTGAACATGAGTTTGGAGCTAGAAACCCTACCTCTGGTGACAACAATCTAGTAAATGCTTTGTTCACCTGTCTTCTTTCATACTTCCTTCTTCATCCTCCTCCTCGGTTATTGGACAACTATGCAAGGTTTTTCTTTGTTTTCTTTTTTTTGGGGGGCTTCAAGGAGGTCGAAAATGGTACCTCCCTTAGTTTTAAAAAGCCCCCCTGAGGCACGCCTAGGCACGCCACTGCGTGAGGCTACCGGGTCAACGCCTCAGAGGGAATGAGGTGCGCCCCAAGGATGCGAGACTATATCTCCCTTTTTTTTCTTGTTTTTCTTAGCCTCGCCTTTATCTTTTTTCTTCTTTTCCTTCTGTGGGAGCTAAAAGGTGAGCTAAAATTGTATTGTAAATACGTGCATTGGGGGAACTACGATGATAAGATAACATGTGTTAAGATTATTTGCGATTTTAGTAGTCATATTGATATCTAATCACATTTTTAATGCATTTATCTATCTTGTTTCTGCAAAATATGCCTTGTGAAATATGAAATACTTTAAAAATATTTTGCATAGAAGTGCGCCTCGCATCCATGATGTGTGCGCCTTCGCCTTGTGCCTTGCGCATCACGCTTTGGGACCCTATGCGCCTCAGTGCACCTCGCGGTTTTTAAAACTAAGGTACCTCCTCCAACGCTACAATGGTACCGAGCCCTTACTTTTTTTCTTTTTTTTTGTACTTCTTAATCTTTCTCCCTTTCTGTCTGTCTTAGACTCTCTCTCTCTTCCTAGCATGCTGGCAACATGTGTTATGTTTTTGGAATTTAATTTATAGTAATCTAATTGAGTTATGTTTAATACTTTAATTGTATTTTGTCGTATTTCACTGATTCTCTTTTTCTCTGGTGACTGGTGAAATCACTTATTTGATGTCATTATCTAGCTGATTTTACAAATAAATATGGTTTTCAAATGATTTTCAAGCTTTTTTTAAAGTAAAAGTGTGCTTCGCGTCTAAAAAGTCCGCGCCTTCGCATCGAAGCCCGCACCCAGGGCTCTAGGACCCTTTGCGCTTTTTGCGCCTCGAGCTTTTTTAATCTAAGATAAGTTCAGATATAAACCAAATCATACGTCTGCTTGTTGAGCTACCTTTTACAACAAATTGTAATCCCGGATGGTTTTAAACCACGTCCTCCAATCCAAGATTTTCCTGAATTTGTTCCACAACCTAAAGCATTCCCGAAGGACCCAACCAAAATAGCTATGCCCAAAGTATACCTCCATCTCTATATAGCCTAAGTGGTGTCCTGCACAGGTATAACACAGTTTGCTTGACCAAATCACAAGATTTCCTTTCCTCCTGTATCTATTTCAATCTAGCTACTCCATTTACTAGTAGTCCACTAGTCCCTCCTACACAGTTCAACATCCTTGAAGCAAGCAGACGGTTAGAGACATGCAGCGGCAGCATTCCAGTTGCCAGCACTCCAATTCAAAGCTAACAAAGCCACTGAAAAAGACATTGCCACGGCATTTCTCATTGAAGTTCATTAACAAAACAACTGGTTTGGGGTAATAAATTTGTCGAACAGTAGGGCACTATGTGTAATTGTCATGTGAAGTATAAACATATATCGACGACGGTGGCAACATAGCAACAGTTTTTTTTTTTTTTTCTCCATTGATTCGCTTTTCATCATGATAAAAATATGGAACACAATCCATTTCACTACAACGAGGTACCTAATTGAGTTATGATTCTCAAGCTTAAAATCCCGTAATTTGAGCATGAATTTTTTCATAATCATTGCAGTCCCTCTCTTCATGCATTTCCAATTGCTCACTTAACCAATGAATTAACATTGAGCTTCAAACTCCGGCATATTGAGTCAAGAAGGTTCTAGAAATCACATAACGTCTTTCACATCTCCTAATTTCCAGAACAAGCTTACTTGAATTCAAGCTAATAAGCAGCATACCGGAACAGTAAATCAGATGATAACTATGAATCGCAAAAAGGAATAATAAAGACCAGAAGAAAGCAGCTCACCGAAGAAATGAGAGTCGGAGTTCGCCGCACAACGAAGTGAAGGTGACGTTGATGATGACGGTGATGATGCGTCGGCCGCCATTGAAGTGGGCGAGAAGCTCTCTCTTCCCATGTCCGGCATTGATGATCTCTCTCTCTCTCTCCCTCTCTCTCTCTCTCTCTCTCTGAGTGTTGAATTGCGTTGAAGAGATTCTCTCTCCTCAAGAACAAGAATTGATTGTCGTAAAATAATGCCCTTGTTGTTAGGGTTGTCACAAGACGCACAAACACGACTCACGAGTTTGTGAGAGTCTGCAAATGAGGTGGAGTGCATGGCTTAATTTTCTTGCTACGACGTCGTTTTCATTTCTTTCCTTTTCTTTTCTTTTCTGGTGTTCACTTATCAACCCATTGATTTCGAGGCCCAACCCATGGCCCAGGAAGAGGCTTCCCAATGGGCCAATATGATCAATGGGTCGAAGAGCTTGGTTGCTCATTAATGATCCTCTTATAACTGAGATTCATGTTTGGTATTAGGATTTGTGTTCCACTCCAAGTGGAAGGTAAGTTTTATTCCATCCACAACATCAATGAGTTTGTTCATCTGGTAATTCATTCAGATTAAGGGCATATTCTTTTCGACTTATCATAATTTTTTATATCATTAGCATTCAATAACTTTCAAAAAAATTCAACACTGTTAAGTACTTATTGAAATAACTAACTATATTCCATCCATCATTTAGTATGTTTTAGCAATAAGCACCAATAAGTACTTCTCATAAGTTGAAAATAACACACCCTAAGAGTAAATTCGAAGAACAACGGAACAGGAAAAGCTAACTGACGCGTGTTATCTTCAGAGAAACAATTAGGCAATAGTAAGGAAACGGAAATATTTCACATACATTTACCCTAATCTCCTTAATGTTTTAGTTAAACACAAAATTCAATGTAATATATGAATTGAACACTTTTAATTAACCACATGTCCTTTCATCCATCTTTTTACTAGCATATCGAAACAAGGTGAAAGTGTATAATCTTTTATTTATGTATTTATTTATTTCAAACTCATTACCTTCACATTTATTGACCTTTCTTCATTTCGTATGTGCATTAATGCATTATTCAAACATAGTATCATAGAAACTACAGATACGTAGGCACTATTGGATAATACAGAGGTGTATTGACTATAATTCAGCTATACTACAAATATGTCAACTAGTAACATTAAAATAGGAGGGACTTTGGTGTGGTTTAAATCGCACTAGTTTGATTGAAGATATTATAAGCCATACAGATGTCTATTAAATAGTTTTCTAGAGAGCTTTTTGATCAAAAACAGTCTTTTTGGTCAAAATTAGATTTTTGCGTCAAAATTAGCTATTTGACAAAGTTAAAAAGTTAATTTGGGTATTTGATAAAATAGCTTTTGGAAGAGTTTTTTTAAAAATTAGCTTATTGCCTCACAACTTTGTTAGAAATAGTTAATCTCACTAAACAATTTTTTTACAAACAGCTAATAAGAACAACTAATTCAAACAGCTAACATCTAATGGCTAACGACTAATATAAGCAACTAACCACCAATAGATGTTTATCAAACAGAGCCATAATAAATCAGAGTCTATACTGTTATTAGGAAGAGAAAAATGTACCTTCAATATGGGAGAAATATACATACCAGTGGTAAGATTACAATATTATGCAATGTAGTCAAAGGAGTGACGGAAATCAATTTTAATCATAGATATTCTAAATGGATTGAGATAAAACAATGAAACAAATAACCAAATATAAGCAATGTGAGAAGATTAACCATCCAATAAATACAAGACTGAAATAAATCTCAGCTTATGTAAGTGATAACTTAAATAAACCCTCATTTATCAAATTTTTTTTTCATTTGAAGTGGATAATTGTACAACATATTCGGTTTATATTCTTTGTAATGAATTATCATAATTATTTAGGAAAAATGAGTTTATAAACTGTATTTGTAGCTTGCCATACTCTCTTTTTTCACAAACCCCCCCCCCCCTTCCAGTAACAATTACATTGGCTCACTTACCTTCTACAACTTCAAAGAACAGTTCCTCTGTTCACAGTTCTTATTACATAATGAGGAAGAGGTTCACAAGAGCAATCTCAGTATCAGTACAAGCTCAATCATCAATGGCGATGGCGATGGCAGCATTGAGAAGGCGTCTGAGTCTCACGTCTCCTCATCATCCTATCAACATTCTCCGTTTCTCTCTCCTCCGTGCTTCCCAGTATATATGATGCTCAGTTAACTTGATCAATTACATGAATTTTTGGGTGTCTGTTTTGCTCTTATATATGTGTTGCTGTCCTATCTTTATGGTTGGTTGGCTATGTTACTTGGGCTCGGTCGCACCCACGGTGAAGGGTCAAGAGTCTTGACATGGGTATCGTGTCGGACTCAACAATTTTTTGAAAAAATTTGTACATTTTTGGTCTAAAATGAAGGGTCGAGAGTCGTACATATACGTATATGGGCAGTTGGGTCATGATGAAGAGTTCAAGTAACATAGGTGGTTAATACTGTCTGTTTGCTCCAAATTGAGCTATTTGAGCTAGGACGCCATTTTTATGAGGGGTTTGTTTGTCCAGCCAAGACCTGTCAAAAATTGACCCGACCCGAAAACCCGACCCGAACTCGCCCGAAAATTTTGGGTTTTGAACACGATTTTCTCGACCCGAATCCGAAATAAACCGAACCCGAAAAACCCGCAAATTAGCGGGTTAAACCCGACCCGAACCCGAACCCGCCCGCTTGACCCGAACGTTATATCCTTACTTCTTTATTTTTCTCTAATTTATCTCTTTTAACAATAATGGTTAGTCATTTTTATTGAGTATTTTGAAAAGACATTATATAACTATTACATCTATTTACAAATTAAACAATAATAACCTTATTTTTTCTTCTCCATTCTCTGAAAATAAAACCGTACACAACTTTTAAATGAAAAAAAATTAAAAATAGGTATAAAATTGTATGGAATAACTATCTAATCTTTTTTAAAAAGTTAATTTAAAAGAGCACAAGCATTAAAGATGCGAAAGTCATACCATTATATAGTTAGTTAAACAAATCTGTCTAATTTTTTTAAAATTAATTAATTTGTAACAATTTAATTTTTTGATGTTATAACTGCAAGATAATATCTTATACTTTTTTAATTTAATTTTATTTGATTTTTGTTCTAACTAGTCTTGAACTATGATACTAACGGTAGAAAAACGACTAGTTGTATTCGTATTGGGGTCAGTCCATTAATAAAGTTTTACTTGATTGGACATTGGCAGGTTAATTAATAAAAATATTAAATCATTAAATAGGTTATTAACGGTGAAACTGCTACAACCCATTAAAATACTCTAGACGGGCTGCCCAATAAATGGTCGACCCACTATTAACCTTCTTTCAATATACGGATCGATCTACCCAAAATCAAGTGGGGCTTAATTCTTCATCCGCCCATACAAGATGTTCATATATTATAATAAAATGTTTGAATATTTTAATATTCTTTTGAGAAATTACAATTATTATGCATTTTCATTAAATAATGACAATTTTGAGTAATATATATGCAGAATTTTTGATTTAAAAAAAAAATAATTCACAGAAAAAGCGCTCTCAACCCGTTGGGTTGATCCGAAACCCGTAAAACCGAAATACACCCGACCCGTATTTTACCCGAACCCGAAATACACCCGACCCGTATTTTACCCGAACCCAAATACACCCGACCCGTATTTAATCCGCCCGCCCGAATTGACAGGTCTAGTCTAGCCAATTTCATGGCACTCATGTGAACATTTTGTGCAATAACAACATTTAGTGCAGTCCTGCTTCAGCGGGATCTGTAGAGAACTAGATGTAGGCAGTCTTATCCTTATAAGCAACTATGCTAGTGTAGAGATTGATTCCTACTCATGTGGACATTTTATACTAGTGCGATTTATAAGCATATATAGGACTCCCTGAATTCTACTATCAATATCGGGGGTGGGTTGGTTTCAGTTTTTAAATTTAAAATATATGCCCACTGGTGGGAAATTTTGCAGAACTGAGATACTTCTATATGTTCTAATCTCTGCAGGGGCAGGGTTCACTAGGTGCTCGATATATTTCACTGCAGGCCAGTAAGTAACTGCTATGAGATTGTGGAATCATGTATACTTTCATTGGATTGTTTTTTGCAATTTAATTGCTTGGTATTGTTCTAATCTATGTTTTATTGTGTTCTTGTATGTGATAAACGCAGTTAGAAATCACAAGAAGAGTGTTGAGAACATCCAGAAAATCACTAAGGCCATGAAGATGGTTGCTGCATCAAAGCTACAACAGATCCAACCAAAAGCTGAAAATTCTCACGGTTTATGGCAGCCATTCACAGCTCTTCTTGGGGATACCTCTAGTGTGCACCTTCACTTTTTTGTTACTTTTTTATGCCTGTCTTTTTTCATTGACAATGTAGCTTATGAATCATATCATTGTATAGCATCTTTCTTATTGTAACTCGGGGGAGAGATCTCCATCACAAGATCCTTCTGATCAGTTGGAGTCAACATCTATTATTTGCTCATCATTTTTATTGTGCCATGAATGTGCCAGTATTCCGGAATCTAGGGGGTCCAACTGATTCTAACTGTTGTGGATTGTAGGTGTTGATGTCAAGAAAAATGTTATCATTACAGTCTCTTCAGACAAAGGTACATGTGGTGCAATCCATTCCACATCTGTCAGAGTAAGCAGAGCAGTCCACAAGTTGACCTCTGGTAATCTTCCTGTCTTATGCAGCTGTGTTTGTATTCTTTATTTCAATGTTGTGTTTAGTGTTAGCTTTACATCCCCGATTGGGAAATTTTGTTTCTACGGTGCAGGTACCAACAAAGAGGCAACATATGTGATCTTGGGGGAGAAGGCTAAGGTGCAGCTTGTTCGCGACTCAAGGAAGAATATTGGACTTAACGTAACTGAGTTGCAGAAGAATCCTCTGAACTATACACAGGTTGTCTTGTGTTACTTGCAGAAGAATAACGAAGAACATATTGTTATATTCGGCTACTTGAAGATTGTATATTGCTTTTTTCTTGTTGACTGCTTTAATATGTCCTTCAAATTGTTCAATGCAGGTGTCTGTGCTTGCAGATGATATCTTGAAGAATGGGGAGTTTGATGCCTTGAGAATTGTATTCAACAAGTTTAACACAGTTGTCTCATCTTCACCTACTGTATCGACTATCTTATCACCACAGGTACTAATACGCAGCAGGTAGGAAATTTGTTATACTTGCGGTTTTGGTGGTGATCAATTTGGAATACGCCTAGATTGTCGAGAGAGAGTCTGAGCTGGTGGCAAGCTTGGTAATCTTGACTCTTATGAAATTGAAGGCGCAGAGACAAAGTCAGAAATACTTTAAAATCTAGCTGAATTCCAATTTTCCTGTGTAAGTACTTCCTCTTCAATTCCAGTCTCTCGGATCTTTTAACTTTGGTTCTCTGTGTTTTATGTATGATAAGTTGTGTTCAAACTCAAGCAATATGCCTCAGGTATTGTACAATGCAATCATGGAGAATGCATGCAGTGAGCAAGGCGCTAGGATGGCTGCCATGGACAGCTCTAGCAGAAACGCTGGGAAAATGCTTGATAAGCTCACACTCAACTATAACAGGTTCTATTTCTATGTCTTCCATACAAGCTCTGACGATTAGATCAATACAATGCTTGGACTTATGTTTTTCTCACTTTGTTGATAGTTCTTACTGCAATGGGTAAGTCTAGCTGGCGCATACCATTTTGCATGAAATTTGGTTCTGATTAGTGACAGGATGTTCTAGCCAAATGCCAGTCAAATACTATGAAGTTTCTTCACTCGAACTTATCCATACTCATGTTAAATTGTTAAGTGTCTGACATGAGTGTTAGACACAGCAATTGATTAGTGACCGGATGTTCTAGCCAAATACCAGTCAAATACTACGAAGCTTCTTTACTGGGTTTGTCCATGCTCATGTTAGACTGTCAAGTGTGTGACATAAGTGTTAGACTCAGCAATTCTCCAAAAGACTTTGTACATTTTTTTGGTTCAAAATGAAGGGTCGACTGTCCAGACCCACGTCCAATTATTAGCTGTCAGACACAGGTTCTTGAGGGAAAAAGGACAGTCGAAGTACCATGGCTTTATAGACCATTAGTTCTTACATGCTAACATATTTTGGTTTAGTCATTGCCTGATCACTTCCATTTCCTCTCTTTGATTTCCTCCCATTTTCGATGTTGTGACAGAACTCGCCAAGCATCCCTTACCAATGAACTTATTGAAATCATTTCTGGAGCATCTGCTTTGGAGGGCAAGAAATGAGGTGGCTTCGTCAGTCATCTGTAGTAGTATAACCGTGTCTTTCTTTGGGAATGTCAAAAAGTGCGTGCTCACTTCCAGAGGGTTTTTAGTGTGCCAATTATGGAGATCGTCAGCAGGGCATGAAGCCTTAGTGAGGACTGAAGAACAAGAAGCGTAGCTGTGCTGGCCTCTATCATGCTCAACTGCTGGCTTTGTATTTTCCTCTCCAGTGCCATATGGGGAGTACTTGACTCCTTGTTATACTTTTTGTTGTACGTTTTGCTTTCAAATGGAAAGGCTTTTCTTTTGTTTGAGGGACCTCTTTTCAAATTCAAGGCGGCTTGGAATGTTCAGTGATTATGTTCGTCTTTAAGGAAATAGTATGCTTTAGGACAAACTTGTCTAGACTTTTTCATTGAGACAAGTGATTAGTGATTTCCCCTAAAGATTTATACCAACATCAACATAATAAGCGAGAAAACTTTACAAAACTATACAAAACTATGACATGGACATCAACTAATTATATTTTAGATAGCGTAAGATGTTTAAAGTGATTGTTTTTAATAGTTATGAGAATAGCTAGTTACTTATATAATTTTTTTAAATATAAAGAAGAAAGTGTGGGTACCTACAAGGTCCCCTCAGACGAACCTTGTAGAACAATAGCTAGGGAGAGAGAGGAAGAAACCCACGCCTTCTCTCTCACGTCCCACATTCTCAACCTGAGAATTTTAGACTACACAACATCACATCCACACACCCTGCATGGAAGGTGAGAAGGGTGTCAATCAAGTTGTTGCTTGATCGATAATTACTCCCTTATGGTGAGTTTTATTGAAGGTGACCTAAATTATTAGTCACATGTATATTAAAAAGCATTCTAAAATAAGTTATTATTTACCTCGATACCTCTTTTTTAAAAAAAAACTCATAAAGAAGTATATCTCGTTGCAACGCTTCCATAAAATGTCTTGCTTAAGAGTTTGTGTTTAACTAACGCCTTGCCAAATCATTAATTCAAACATCTGAATTCCAAACCACATCAGATTTTGAGGTTTGGATTTAGGCAAGCTCGAATTGCAATTCAGAAGAGGTTTGTGGATGACACCTTCATCCAAATGTTGAATTTGTCCAAACTCAAATTGATCAAAACCATAAATTTTTACCGGTCCACCTACCATAATACTTTTGTAGACAGTATCAATTAGGAATTTGCAATATTTCAAATTTATGTTGTCTAGTTGATTTTTTAGGGTTTTTCTTGTATTTCAAAAAAGTTTATGTTTGTGTAGCAAAAGATGGCTATAGCCAACGCACCAAAACCCAGTTCATTTCTTCAGTCAACCCAACCCAATTAATGCTAAACAAGGTCACCAATGATCAGTTTGTTTCACTAATGATTTACTAAAGAAGGGGCAGCGGGGCAGGTGAACACTGAACCCAGTCTCCCTTACTACTGTTGGTGGGCGCATACTCACATCATGGGGACTTAAAAGATTTTTAAAAAGTGCTACCAGCTTAACCTTGAATCCGATTCTTCATCTCCAGGCAGAGCACAGATCTGAAATACAGCAAAGAAAACTTCACAACAAGGTAATATACCAGTTCTTCAGCCCATCTCACCTTTTCGTTTTGTCTTTCTCATTTAATCCATCTATAATTTGAGGTTATTGGGTATGTGATTCATCTGGGTATTCTGTCGTTAGTTGTTTGATATGGGGAAATTATGGATCTGAGTATTTATTTGAGAGAATTTAATGTGATGGGTTATCATTTTGGTGGGAAATTTGGTTTTGAACTTTGATCAGCTGATGATATGTGAATATGAATTGATTGTTTTGCAAGGTTGATTCCTGTTGTAGAAAATGCCAATTCCTGTTGTGGGTATGATATGGATTTTGGTTTTCGCCAAAAAAAAAAAAAAAAATGATATGGTTTTTGGGAAAGGGTATAATAATTCTGGAACTTTGTTTTCTGTTGCCCTTTAATTAAATTTATCTGTTGCCCTTTAAATAGATTTATCTATGGAATTAGGTAGGGTCTTCAGTTTTCACTCCCTTAGAAGATGTATGGCAGTATGAGGCTATGAGCTCGATCAATGTCCATTCAAATTAAAAAAATCCCAGTTATCAAGTATTAATACTCTTATTTACCCATCCCACCCCAGAAATCCTATCCAAACTTCTTCAGTTATCCACCCAAAACTAGCTGCTAGTGGAGCATCTTTGTAGGGGGAAAAGAGGGGGTGGAGGAGGATCCTTTCGTTGGGTGTCAGAAGTGATAGTTGGTAAATTCTACGAAGGTGTGTACCAAAGGCCTGTATTCGAATCCTGTGTATATTGGCCTTCATGCCTCCCTCATACTTGCTAAAAAGAAAGGGCAAAAGGGAGAGAAAGAACTTCCACATCTTTAATGGAGTAGTTTTTATGTCCTTGCAAATTTTATTTCATTTTTTTTTTCATTCGATGCATTACATTAGATTTTCATTTTCTTCTGTCTTTGTTTCTACCTTTAGCTCAGATATCAGTTTATCTTGGCCAATTGTTCGATTGTTCCTTTTGGATAGTTGGCTCCCCCCCCCCCCCGGCAGGAACACAAAAGGTCACATTGAATTTCGGCATTGAAGATCTCTGTTCTTTATGCTTCACTAGTTACTTTCCTTGTCAGATTTTTTTTTTTTCTCTGTTTAATTTCTCCATCATCCAGTCTCATTAGTTCATTTTAGGGGTTTCTCTTTTGGTTACCTTTTGTCTGGGAAAAAGAATGTATCAAATGATTGCATGTCTCCAAGGTTTAAGGTTTGACTAATTATCTCATTGGTCTTTTTAAGCGACCAATTCACTGGTATGACATTTTGGATATCATTTGCTTCTTCAATTGCTGATTTTTAGCTGCTTGGTTTATGGGTGTGGGGGATTTTTTGCTTTCTGTGTCTTGCTTTTAGACCAAGTATGAGGTTGCTTAGTATATACATAGTGAGTATTTGTAGAAATTTGGATGAAATTTGGGGTTTTTTATGATCAAAAACTTGTGAATGAAATTTCTGGAACGAAAAAGTACTGGTTGCGGAAATGCTGCTCGTTAGGTTTCAGAACGTTCTTTCGTTTCCCTGCTTGTGTGATTGTGTTTCAGTTCTTAGTACCATGTTGAACTGATCTCTTCACACTTCTTATAATTGTGAATTACTACCTCTTTTGTGGATGGGGGGAAAATTATTTTATTACTGCCACTTGGAGTGAAATACACAGCGTATAGCCTAACGCAACTCTATGCAATTGTGAATCAGTACTTGATATATAGAGATGCTTCAATAAATATAATTCGATTTGGATTTGCCTCTACTTGGGATTGTAAGCACCCCCTCCCCCCCCCCCCCCCCCAAGAAAAAAATAAAAAGAGAAAAAAGAAAAAGAAAACCCATCGTGGGACTCTGGGTAATAGTTTAGTTTGGTTTGGGTTGGTTATGGGCTTGTTTTGGCACTCGATTGTGACTCTATTTTATAATGTTTATATTGCATTCTTATTTAATTTTCATCTGGAAATGTGTTTCTCAAAACCTTGTGGACGTTTTATATAACAGATAAATTTGATGGAAGCGTTGATGAGTGCCCATATCTTGCCAATTCCTGCTTGTCGTGTGAAGCAACGTAATCCTTACTTCCTCCCTTCATCTTCTCCAAGATTAATTGGAAAGCCAGGTCGGAGGCCACTTCATATGATAAAAAGTTCCAACTTGATAAATTCTGCTGCTGCTTCAATCCAGCCACTTGAATCTTCAACAACCGAACGCTTTGACAATACGCTGCCTTCCAAAGGTTGTTTGGAAAACTATTATGCTAGTGACTAGAGCATTTAAAATGTTGTGTATCCTGCAGTTCCCCATTTCTCTCCATCCTGCAATCAGGTGATTCTAAATGTTAATTGCACCACCTTGGTGAACTGGGTTCTATTGAATCTCTTTAGAAAATGTAATTTTGGCCATGGCTGAATGAAAGGAGATATGTGGAATCTGAGGCGTTTGCTTTATCCAAGTAGAAGGTAATGCGCTCTCAAAAAATTTAATGTATCATGTATGTACTATGTGTATACATGTTCAGCTTGACGGTGTTTCAGATTGTGTTTATAATGTTTTTAATTTTTTTTTAATTTCTTTAATGATACTATGTGCTTGACCTGGTTTTGGAGCAAAACAAAATCCTCCTTAACAGTGAAGTAAAGTAAAATTTGTTAATGGATTAAAATAAAAAATCATTTATTTCCTGTATGTTACAAGTACCCTAGCTTTTGTTGTATCACTGGGGGCTTTTTATTTCAATACACTGTATCATGAACTAGAGTCACGAACTCAGGTCTTTGTAGTTATGAACCCCCCCTTCTTTTTTTGGGGGTGGGGGTGATGCTGTTGTTGAGTAAAACGTTACGGAAGCTTGACTTAATAAGGCATAATATATATATGATGCACAAATGCCTGTGATCATGTTTCTGGGCATGCAGCATACTTGTACATTTGTCCTTTATGAGGGAGAACAATTATCCCATCGTGTTTGTTGCTACTTTATGCTACCTGCTTACCTGGGTCTTTATCCAAGTTTTGGTTAGCTCAAAGTGTGGCTTGATCATCATTGACTCAAATAATTTATGTCATGACTGGCATTCGCTCATGTGTGCAGAGGTTCTTGACTTGTGGAGAAATGCTGAGGCTGTCTGTTTTGATGTTGATAGTACTGTTTGTATAGATGAAGGCATTGATGAGTTTGCTGAGTTTTGTGGAGCGGGAAAAGCGGTTGCAGAATGGACTTCAAAGTTGGGTTTGTTCCTAATATATGGATGAATGTCAATTCATTTGAGGCTGAGATATATGTTTAGTCTCTTCATTTCTAAACATGATTGCCATTTCTTTCTTGCAGGGCAATGAATGGATCAGTTACTTTTCAAGAGGCTTTAGCAGCCAGACTATCATTAATAAACCCTTCTCTTGCCCAGCTACAGGATTTTCTTGAGAAGAGGCCTCCAAGGTAAGCTGCAGCTACTACTAATTCTCCAAATATAAAATGAGACTTATGGAGGATGCTATCCTTTTGAATGAACGTGAGGTTGCATTTACCCGCATTTTTTTGGGGATATTCACATTTGTAACGTCAAACATTGCAAAGCAAGTAGCCTTTGAACTCGTAATGGATTTTGTGGGCCAATAATGTAACGATTACATTGTGTAGGTTGCTGAGAGTAGTCGGAAATACAGCTTGCCCAAAGAGGCGAGTTAATCTTGTAATGTTGAGTGCTTGGATCTTCATATCCTTGGTATCAGAGTGTTTTTGGATTTCTGTGTTTGCACATCTGATTTTGTTTTCTTGTAAGTTAGTGTAGCTTCATGCATGTGAAGAAAGACCAGCAAGACATGTTGGGATAGAGCTTACCCAAGTGCTAACTTTTAAATTGATGGATGTACTCACTTTTCTTTTTAGTTTTTGTTTATCCTTCTCTTGGCTGTGTGCATTTTTCTTACCCTAATAGCCCGACATTCTGGATGCTAATGTTCTTTTTTCTTGGTCCTGACTTTTGCATTTTATATATCATATGAGAGACTTACCGTTTTGGTGACAGTATCTCACTGCTTCCAACATGTCGAAAGTTTTCATCATAAATATTTCTAAATGTGCTTCGTCAAAGTTCTTTGACAATTGATATGAGGTTACTACCTAAGTTTAACCTGTGGGTATTTTTTGTTCTTTAACCTATTGTGTTGTGCATGATCTACCAAGCTTTGCAGATGCTGGAGGTTAACTTTCTTCATGTGTGTTGTTGTTAATCTTTTGTATTTATGATATGCAGACTCTCACCTGGCATAGCTGAGCTGGTCAAAAAGCTCAAGGATAATAAGAAGGATGTTTATCTCGTATCTGGTGGCTTTCGTCAGATGATTAACGTATGCCACTTCGCTTCAGAGCTGGCGTTTTCAGTCTTTTTCTCTGTTTAGTTAGGCATTTAAACATTATCACTGATGAGAGCTGGAAGCTGAATCTTGCTCCTTAGAGAATCATGTAGGAAAACAAGTTTGCCTGGTCCTTTTTGGCTCGCTTAAGAATTTGATTGATCTAATTTAGTGCAAAGAAATCTGCAGAAGTCCTCATTTGGACTTCCCAGACCCTGCCAGGCATGAGATCCACCCTAGCTAATGGGTGCTGTGGTTGTAATGTGCAAGCAAAATATCGGCAAGGTAAAATTAACAGGAGAGGCTTAGCTTTTAATAAAATTTCTTCTTCCTCAGGTCTGACGGTCACAATTTTCAACTAAGCCAAACTTGTGCAGTTTAGCAGATGATAGTGATTGTGAAATTAGCTTTGGCATCAAATTAAATATCAATTGTTTTGAAGAAGACTACTGTTTCATATGTTGCCCATGTTATCTGTTACTGACTGTTTTATCTTTCAAACATTGATGAGACTTGCTTTTTTCTTTTTTTTCTTTTCTTTTTTTTTTTTTCTGGTGTGTGGAAGCCTGTTGCATCAATACTTGGAATTCCTCTTGAGAACATATTTGCAAATCAATTGCTTTTTGGAAACTCTGGAGAGTTTGTGGGGTTTAATAAAGAAGAGCCTACTTCAAAGAGTGGAGGAAAAGCTGTTGCAGTTCAACAGATACGCAAGGTTTGTCTAATTGCCTTCTTTCAGCTGTTCCAGCCCTGAAAATGTCTCTAACAGCACATAGTAAAAATTGATGTTCAGGCTTATGGGTATAAAATATTAGCCATGATTGGGGATGGAGCTACAGATCTTGAGGTATGAAAATGCGTTCAGATCCTTATCTTAATTTCAGCTCGAGAATCATTTCTTTCTACTGTTTTAGGCATATAAAATAAGTATAATCCTTGTAGCCTTGTATATTGAACCAAATCAAACCAATACATCCTGCTTAGGCCAGGTGTGTCAAAAGAGAGGGAGGGAGCGGAAGGGTTTCTAGAAGTTTGCAACCTGACCCCGAATATTTGAGATGCTGTTTCTGCTTGGACTAGACATATGAAGTATTACATACCTACTCCACTGCAAAAGAGGACAGATTACCGAGATATTTTGCTTTAGTTCGTTGTGATGTAGGCCCCCCCCCAAAAAAAAAAAACGGCCCAAAAAGTGGATTCTTCAGCTTCCTTGAAAGTTACTGTTAACCTGGTTTACCAGTTTCCACTGCCCACAAAATCAGTTCGCAATGCATCAGAGGTCAGAGCATGTTGTGCCGATAATATCCTTCTCAAGCACATCATGACCATTTAATTCAGACCTTAACAGTGATATGCTATGTAAATCTGCAATTAGCACCCCTTAAAGCTCCTAAATTGCCCTGAATGCTCCACTCATCTCCTTCTGTTGGAGTCTTCTACCTAATGTGGATTTGTTTTCTCAGTCTTAATGGATTAATGGTCCTTGCATCCTTTGCTCTCGGAGAACACACCCCAAACTAGGAACTCTCTCCACAGTGTGCCAAACCAGTTTTTCCCAAGTTTCTGCTCGGCTACTTATGCTTATGCTCTAGTACATGTGATTGGACCTGGCAAAGCTGACTTCAAAACTGAAACCTGTGTTGAATGACCAGCACTCATACCTGACCCAGGACTTGAAATAGGCTAGTGGTATGTGGACCTGAAACCCGAACTGACCTATACAAAGGCAACTAACCTGAATTTTTTTCATCAAAGTTGTCTTTCTTTGCAAAATAAGTTTATCAAACCAAGCATACTGATCCCAAGTCAACCTGAACCGAATATGTGCAGACTTGAAATCTTATTGACCTTTAGATGATAAGACACGAAGTCAACCTGACATGAATCCAAGGCTGATGGCCCTTTGCCAACTCTACCAATAGTTTTGCGTGTTTAAAGGTTGTACGTAGTATTTATGCTTAGTACAGTTTTCGCTGTCCATCAGTTATTTCTTGTTTTGTGGATCTTTAAGGCCACATACATCTTGACAACTCCAAACCCCACCGTAGTGAAACCTATCCCGCATGATGTTCTCTAATTATCATTTTCTGGTTATGAAACAAAGATGTGTTACAATTGCAGGCTCGTCAACCTGGAGGTGCTGACTTATTCATCTGCTATGCTGGGGTTCAACTTCGAGAGGGCGTTGCTGCAAAGGCTGACTGGCTTGTTTTCAATTTTAAAGATCTGATCAATTCCTTGGACTAGCTCTACATTCTTCGGCTTCAATATCTCGGGAATCACATTTTTCCTTTTTTTCACTGTTCTTTCCTTTTTTCCTTTTGGGGGGGGGGGCGCCTTTCTGCTTTTCTCTTATTTAATCCAATTGGGGTTGTCACTTGTCATTTCTCCCATATTAATGTATCATAATCACAACAGCCCCATTCACAAAGTGCTTGGGAATTGAGGTGATTAAGTTCTTGACATCTATTTTTATAGGACAAGCAAAAAAGATACTAAGTGTGCAAAATTGTCCTCTGGTTCATGCCTTGGAAATTCTGTTGATTCTGTAATGGATCAGGGTACAATCAGATAGTGATTTGATGAGTATTGAGTCTTCTGTTGATTTTTCACAAAATCCTGTTTTGTGAATATATTAGAGATGCCGGTAGAGGTTACGTTATTTATATCTGGATCTCTTTAAACTCTACAAAAATGAGACCTATATTGAAAGGTGTTATTATTAGTGGTGGTGTTGGGTCTTCTGTTAATGCTGAAGACAGGCTAATAACCTATTAGAGGTATGGAAATCTTGAGCATAAGGAGATTTGTCTCATCGCCTTTGCGCCCCCCCCCCCCCCCCCAAAAAAAAAGATGTTTTAAAATATAATCTGCTGATATTTTATCGGATGCTTTTGGAATTGTTTGGACAGATATGTTGGCGGTGCCTGTTAAGAGTTTTCTCAGTAGTCGGTGATTTAAAAAAAAAAAAAAAACAGTTTTCTTATTAGTTTATTTAGTAACTGGTTTTCTTCTTTCTAACTTATGGAATTTCAGATTTAAAAAATAAATGAATCATCCGATTAAATGAATGTACATGTGATTCAGAAATGTGATAGAAACAAGAGGTAATTTCAGCAAATGATTCTTGTGTTGTTTTTTAATATTGTAAATTAGTTAATAATAATGTACTAGTACTTGCAACCACAAAAAGTATGGGCATTTTCACTGCCCATTTCCCCAAAAATATTTAAAATTAAGATGACTTATTTTACAACGAATTAGGCCCTGTTTTTTCGTAGTTCTTTTTGAATTTATCAACCTCAATCCACTTTAATTTACTTTAACCCACTTCAATCAACTTCAATCCACCTGAGAAAAATACAAACCTCAACTCATTTTAACACACTTCACTCTACCTCAACCTACTTCAACCCGCCTCAATCAATTTCAACCCACCCATTTATAATTTTAATAATTTGTAAAGTATTATGTGAGATTTAATTATTTTTACAAAGTAGTATGATTTGAAAATGGTAAAAATTTATAAGTAAATTGAGGTGAGTAAAAAGGTGAAATAGGTTAAGGTAGGTTGAAATAGGTTGAGGTGGGTTGAAATACATTGAGGTGGGTTGAATTTTTTTTTACGTGATAAATTGAACTTGGTTAAAATAATGAAAGTAGATTGAGGTGGGTTGATGTTGGTATTTTAGAATTGACCCATAAAAAGAACATGACCTAAAAAATTAGGGAAAAAAAAGTATTCCATCTGCAACTATGAAATTTGATAATTTCTTATCATGTTCAAAATCTATACCTTTGTAAATCATTTAATTTCTAATTGCAATTTGTAAACGTGAGACACAGATAAAGATATTGAGAAATAGAAATGATTATAGAAATGCATCGCACAAATTAAACGACGCAAAATATTTAAGCACGTATCAGTGCCCCCTTTATATTTAAAATTAATAACAAATTTATATTGCTGATATATTTTGTAACAATTATGATCATACTATTTTCTCATGTTACATCTGAATTTTTCGAATACGGGACTGTTATTTTCGTGGGTAAATTGGGGTGAGTAAAAGGGTGAGGTGGAGTGAAGCAGGTTGAGGTGGGTTGAAGTAGGTTGAATTTTTTTAATATCATAAATTGAACTTTAGTTGACAGTAGAAGTGAGTTGAAGTAGGTTGAAGTGGGTTTAAATATATTGAAATAAGTTGAAGTGGGTTGAAGTGCATTGAGGTTTGTATTTTCAAATTTACCTATGAAAAAGAAGGCCCGTATATAAAAGTTGTCATCAATAAATTTTGTAACCCAAATCGTCAAAAATAATTGACAAGTTATGCCAGCCTCCAACTTTTAGAAAAATAGTTACAAAATTGTGAAATTACCATTCTGTGAAAAAATGCACTAAAAATTACAATGACTTCATAAATTATCACACATAATTACATTCTCATTATTTTAACCCACTTCAACCCACCACAAAAAAATGTACCAACTTCAACTCACTTCAACCTATTTCAACCCACTTCAACCCACGTCAACTCACCTCAAAAAAAATACCAACTTTAACCCACCTCAACCCACCTCAACCCACTTTATCCTTTTGTCCACGAAAAGAACAGGCTCTTAGTGCGAGAGTTAATGTTTTGGGTATGTTCTTTTTAATTTTTAAATTTCAACCTTTTGCAAAAGTAGTGAAGATAAAGCACGATTCTGGTTCATTAATGAAGGAAAATTCATCCCATCCATCAATAATATCTCAAGATTTCACTCTAAACCTGCAAATCAATTTTTTTCAAGTCTAATTGTATGCTTGGGGTTAATTTTTGTATTGTTTTATCGGACTCTTAAGTCCAACAATTTCTTTTTTAAGAAAAAAATTCTTTTAAGATATAATAAAAAGGGCAAATTGGGTGCCATCAAGCTAGCACTTTTATGACAAGCATTATAAAGCCAACGCAGGCTGGTTCAAATGATTTGACACTTGTTCTCCATAAGTAAGGTCTCAGGTTTGAGTCTTGTGAATAGAGAAAATTCATGATGGAAGAGTTCTACCTCTTACTGATCTAACAGTAATTCGACTCCAGTAAAATGGAGAATCCAAATATCAAAATAAGGACTAGAAAATCTTGAAAAAATAATTTGTATAAATACAATGGGGAAAACACAGCTGTATTGTGCAGGCCGATTGAAAAGGAGGGGCAAAATGACAATTGTGGCCCATGATTTTCTGATATTTTGATTTTAATTGGCCTATTCTTGTTCTATTTTCATGGGTCTACATCATGGTTGGATTCTATGAAAAAGAAGGAGCATATTAATTAGACTTTGTTTGGTTTGAATTAAATAACTTTCTGCCAGCAGTCAGAAGATATGAATATCCAATTTGAGTTAGTTTTTTCTTTTTCCTTCTTCCCTCATCATTCAAATTTCAACACTTCGATGTTTACATTTGTTATATTGTGTTGGAGTTTTGGGTCTACACTATTAATTGATCCAATTATAAAGACATGCTTACACTTTTTTGCCTTTTTAAAGTGGTTATCTATAAATTAAAAAAAATATATCAACCATCAAATTTCAGAAAGAAAGGGGAAAATGAAAAGGGTCAAATGAGAAGCCTGTGAATTGATGTGGAATTTCAAAATTATTATTTACATTTTTCTTAAAAAAATTGAGTTTAATTGACACATTTATTTGTCATATATACCATTTATCTTAATCTTATTTAAACAATTTTTTCAATGAAAATATTAGTTAAATAAGATTAAGATAAATAAATAGCATACCTGGCGAATAAGGGCATCAACTAATAAAGGAAGTTGCACACAGTCAATTTTTATAAATAAATAAGAATTTAAAAGGTTGTCCTTATATGATAAATAACTTATTAGGCTATCTGACCAACTCGAAAACCATAAACATTAATATTTTTTGCTCTTCCCTTTTATTTCAACTTTATATTTGTATATAAAATAACTTTCTTAAGTTTTGTCCAAAAAAGCCTCTTGAGTTGGATAACTTATGGGAATATCTAAAAGGACAATCTCATAATTTTGTAGAATTTTAATCTTATTTTCACTATACTTTTTTAATGGTATTTTTGATAATGTAATTTGATATCCTTGCCTATTAGCATATTGGTTCTTTCACTATATGACACCATGATTAAATATCCCTACCATTAACATGCACATTCTTCGGTAAGTAAAGCCACCAAAATATATTTATAGTAGCCACTAACCATAAGTATCATATAAAGAAAATTGGTGAAATTCATTAGCCTAAACTAATGCCAATTATTTACCCTCTCTTTTCCTAGATTTCTTCTAAAACCCTTGTTCTTAGATCGATATTAAGCTCAAATAATATATTCTACTTACTATTGTGGACCAATTTTTTTGTTAAGAAAAGACAAATCAATCACTATTCCACTTTAGAGATCATAAAGAGGTAAATTTAGATTAACCTATTTAATAAATAAATTAATTTTATATCAATTTATAAGATAAACTAAATTTATTCAAAACTAAAAAATAACATACCTTCGTGTTAAACACAAACTATTTCAACTTCAAATCAAAATCTCTGGTAATTTCAGAGTGCATTTGGATTGGGTTCGCCAGTTGGCCATCATAGAAGCAATTCTATTGTCAAATGTGTCATCTATCAGATAGGTTCCGCTCTCGTAACTGGGCTTCTTACTTTTCAGTTTTAACCCTTTCCCTGTGCGTTAGTTTAACGAAAAAGAGCCATTTCATCACCTTCATTTCTTCTGTCAGTTCATCAGCGTCGGACCCATTAAGGATTTCTCATTTTTGGCCTAAATACCGTCTTCCATTGATGAGTCTTGTGGTTTTAATGTTGCCCTGAATTGGGTTTCTTTGGAATAATTGATAATTTCTCATTAATAGTGTGTTGGGTAGTTCCCTTTGTCTGTTTCTGGTAATGGGTTTCTCTTGTTTCAAGGTCGGAA
The DNA here is from genome assembly GCA_029747015.1 of Carnegiea gigantea. Taxonomy (NCBI): domain Eukaryota; kingdom Viridiplantae; phylum Streptophyta; class Magnoliopsida; order Caryophyllales; family Cactaceae; genus Carnegiea; species Carnegiea gigantea. The sequence goes on along the minus strand of JAKOGI010000005.1, from coordinate 1,194,085 downwards.
GATGGGGAGAAGTCTCTGTTGGTTTCAGATTCTGATGATTTGGGAATTAGGGTTTGGTAAGATCCTCTTCTGCTGTTGATAATTTGTTGTGTTCAGTACGTTCTTTTATAACCTTTCGATTGGACTTTGGGGTTGTTAGCTTTTTGAAGTATTAGATGAGTTTTTGGTTTGTGGGTTTAATGGCTAATATATAGGAAGACTACATTGTAAGGCTGAAGGATTATGCATTTGCAAATGGGTTTGTTTTGTTGCTGATTGTTTCTGCTCCTGTTTATACGTTCTTTTGAGCATTCTATTCTTTTGCTGAGAACTGAGATTGAAAATGCACTTGTTGGTAAATGGCTTTGGTGCTTGATTTGAGGGATTTTGCTTCATTCCTTGCTCCAAGTACTGGGATTTTTTCTGACCGTGATTCACCGGATATGTTTATTGGATGTTATTCATGACCTGCAATTGTATCTTGATACTGAAAATCAGAGCAAAATTTGCAGTTAGTTTTGTGGAATTGGATGGTAAACTGTCTTTGGCATGCCATAAATGGATTTCTGGGTAGTGCTAGCTGCTGCTGGTGCTGGATACTTAGCAAAAAATTGGCCGAACATTTTTCGGGATAGAAAATCAGGATTTCCATCCGGAAGTTCTGTTCCTTACAATCCTCTATCCCAGTCATTGATTCGACAGCAAAGTGAAACTAGTAATGAGAATCGTTTGGACGGCACATTCACGGAAAAATCAAGGAGAGATGGCCCCACAACAGTAGAAGTCACTTCTGCTAGTGCTCTGCACCATAGAAAACAAGTTGACAGACTGAAGGATGACAACATGCCTTCTTCTTCATCCGTTTTTCCGCCAGAGTTCAGAAAATATGAGAACTATGAATACGAGAGTAGTTATAGACTATGTTCTGATCTGAGTGATATACCTGAAAACCACGTTTGGAACACAGGGCCTTCACATAGCCCCAGGAGAAGCAGAAATTCGTGGAGGAGTAAGCGGCTTCATTCGCAGTTTATTAAGCCTCGTAGCTCTCTGGATGGTTGCCTGGTTGCTCAAATGTACAAGGGACATGCAGAAATGGAAGATTATGTTCTTAGTCCTCTTGCTTCACCTTGTCCTCCAACTCTGAGGCCGTTTCTTATCACTGATGGAAGGCGCTTAATTGGTAGGGCAAGTGGTGATTTCAGAGATGGGCTGCACGTGGAGGGCCACCTAAAAGCAAGTGATGGAGTGGTTGGGGTGCCTTGTCTCCCGAGAATTCAGGACACTGATGACTCAAAACAGAGGCTTGACAAAAGCAAGAACCGAACGGACAAAACGAGCTATGACAGCTCATTGGTGCAATTTGATCCACAAGATGGTACTGTTCTCAACTTCTCATTCAACTCAGTAATTTATTCATTACCACTGACATATTTTCCTAGCTTGATAAAGATTGGAATGTAATTTGCAATATGGATTGAGCCTTTTGCTTGTTTGATTCTTGTACTATTTGCGTTCATTGTCAATGAGCTTCTGAACTAGTGACTTGATTATCAAAAGGAGGCTTTCCATATTTTAATCTTCTTTTAATTAAATAATTGTATCTATCTACCAAAGAGCTGTCATGAGTAGGAAATACCAGTTGTTTATTTGGTCCTATGATGCACCTGACTTCTTACAGAAGTAGAAATAAATTTCTTTTTACCTAACAGGTATAAATATGAAATCAGGTACACATATATCGCTTAAGATAGTGAGACTATAATATTTTCTGTGACAACATTGCTGCTTAGTTCCAAGTTCCTGCTGTGAGGTTGTTCTAGAGGACTTGTATGGTAAAGACGTGCATTGAGAGAGCAAGTAAGAACTGGTGGACATTGACAAAATGGAACTGACAACACGGACTTGTGTTTAGGAGGGGAAAATGAGTTGGGTTTACGATGAAGACAGTCAAAGATTCAATAGGAGATAACACACTTGGAAATTTTAAGAGGATGGAAAAACATAGGTAATAATTTGGCATTCTGAAGTGAACAGATCTTTGAACTTAAAGTGAATTAGTTCCATAGGTGGAAACTAATACTTTTTTGAAGGTATTAGACCCCCAGGAGATTCAATTGGAGCAAATAAACAAATCGGTTCATCTTCTGTATTTGTCACCCTACTTGAAAAGTGCAAAAATTTAAGGCATTTTCAAAAGTTCTTTTCCTCTATCATCTGGCTGCAGAGTGCAGACTTTGTCAGCTCACATTCAATATGAAAATAGGTGTCTTCTTCCTATCATATTAGTCTGTCACTTGTAAAGTACAGCTTGAGCTATCTTTCTGTGCCATTTGCGGGGATTATGTTCCTGTATCTAAGATCTTGTAAGTTTCTGCTTTTGCCAAGCACCCCTGTAGGACAAGCCTATGTTGATTTTGGTGTGCGCTGGTCTCTCTTTTCCTTTTTATATTGTGACTTTAATGCTTTCAGTTTCTGGCCCAACTTTGTGACCTCTTTTGTCAGGTGCCCCAAGTGGACAATTCCTGTTCTATCTTGGAATCTCGATTGGCATAATGTATAATATTATAGCGCAAAAACTGGAGATAGAGAAGTTGAAAGAATCCTTAAATCAAAGTGAAAATTTGGTTCAAGATCTCCAGGAAGAGTTGGAGATGAAAGATTCGTTAACTGTGAAAGAGCTTGTCATTGATGACTCCTCTCAGGATGCCCATGACACTTTGCTTATTGGCAAAGAACTAAATATGTTTTCCAGCGAAGTGGATGCAGATTTGTTGATGAGATGTGCTAATGATGAATCAGCCAATCCTAAGGAAGTTGAATCAATGAGTAAAATTGAAGCAGAGCTTGAAGCTGAGCTGGAAAGATTGGAGCTAAGTATGAATGGGACAACTTTGCATGGAAAGTTATCAGGTGCCATTGAGGTAAGCCTGCATTTCTGTTTTCAAGGCTATGATTCTCAAACCAGGAGGTAAACAAACAGCATATGCAAATTGTTATCAAATGGCTCGAGGGAGTGTTGTATTCTTGTCATTTTAAAGATGATGAACATGTGCTTTTTGGTAGTGATATATCGGTTTCTGAAGTGTTGAATTCGACAACACACAACAACTCCCACTGTGGGTTCCGCTACTATGTGAGTATGTGATATGCGGAGATCTAGCTATAAGCAGTCTTACCTCTCTATACATTTCTACAAAGAGAGAGACCTATTCTGGACCCAAGAAATTAGGTATAGACTGTTACATCTATGCTCTAATTGTAAATAGTAAATACAGGTTTTTGGTTTTAACAACTCAGGTCATGTGAGAAGTCACATGTGATGACCACTTCCTTTTTTCCTTCTTTTTCTTTGGTTTTTTTTTTTTTGGGGGGGGGGGGGGGGAGGGTGTATTTCTTTTTAAAAAGAGACTAAAGAATCGATAAGGCAGTCTACTAATGCTACAGAATATTCTTTTCATTTTCCAATGTGAATCTCACATGATTTTGCCTTTGTAAATTCCTTCTATTTACCTTGTTTGTGTGCCAACTTGAATGCTGTAGCACTTTTATGTGTATTCGAACTTCCAAAACATCAACGATGAAGTTGTCAGACTAGATGCCATCACCTTCACCTACTATCCTCGTCTCTCTCAGTGCTGAATAGGGATGGTAGTTATATTCGAATTTGAAACAGATCCGATCAGATCCAAGGTAAAATTATCCGATTCGAATCTGAGACAGAAAAATTCGAGCCCGAGTCCAAATCTGATAAAAATAATCCAAATTCGAGTCGGATTCGGATTGGATTCGGAGGAACGGTAAAATCCGATCCGACTTTCAATCCGAACTGACTAGTTTTAAATATTTCAAATTTAAAATTTAAGTTTAAATTTTTAGAAATAAAACATACCCAATATAACCCCCACCCCACCCCTAAGCTGGCAGCCCAGCCAGTGTTATTTTTTCTGGTCGGTAGTTTTTTCTTTTTTTAAATATGTAAAAACTAAAACGTTGAAATCCTAATACTCCTCCCCAATTATCCTCTCTCTCTTTCTTTGCCACTTCACCAGTTGCTAACCGTTCGGCTTGCTAGTCGCTCTCAGGTCTCGGCCTCTCGCTTCTCGCTAGTCAAACTGTCGGAATAGTAGCTCGCTCCTCAGTCCTCTGCTCTTCGCTCCTCTCTCTCTTTCTCTCTCTCTCTAAGCATCTGTCTTCTTGCCAGTTTCTACAATGCCAACGGTGAGCATTTCTCGTCCCTCTCTGATCTTTCATGAGTGAACATCTTCTCTTTCTCCTTAGTTTAACAGTTCATACAATAAAATCTAAATATATATTTTTATGATTTGGAGTGTTGTTTAGATTTTTGGGGTTAAGAACAAGAGAAGTTAGACTTTACGTATGATATAGAAAATTGTATAAAATTATTGCGTGGCGAAAGAAATTATTTCGGGTCGGATTAAATCCAACTCCAATCCGATCTGACTCGGATTGGATTCGAAGGTTCTCCTACGATCCGTTGGATCGGATTCGGATCAGATTTTCGGATCCAAATATAATCGGATGCGGATTCGGATGTTCCAATATCCGATCCGAATCCGATCCGTTGACATCCCTATTGCTAAATGTAACATTGAAGCTCTTGCCGTGATGTTCAAGCAATACGTGGGAAATTCCTATATGGTGATTTACACTAATCATTCCTAACCTGACACAACCTGATCTCAAGTACTTTTGGACTTGGGCCTGGTAGTTGCGTGGATCATATCTTGTCTATGGTAACTACTTATCTATCAATTAGCACCTTTGTTTTACACGTTCTTTCTCCCTGATGAACCTATCTCCCAAATTGTAGACCTTTGGCTTTATCCTGTTAGTCTGGTGAATCATGATGGATGACTGGGAATGAGTGGCAAGTGTATCTGGGGTTGGTTGCTTTTTCTCGTGAATAACTTTTGGGATTTAGCCTGTGGCTTGCAGCCTTGCATACCACTCCATGAGTTATTTTTGATGGACTGGTGGGTGAAACCCCAGACAGCTGGGAATTAACTTAGTACAATGAGTGCTTTGAAATACACTATGATTGCTCACTTGGAATGTATTGTACACACTGCCTTTGTGCCATTCAAGGGCAAGGCTGCTGTGTTTGATCACCTTTCCTACCTTTGACTCTGCGCCTCTGCGGCGTGGATTTGGATTTGGGATGTACTTTCGTTGTGATGCACTTCTTTCAAGATCACATAGCCATGAACTTTATTTTCTACGTCCGCTTTTTCCCCTTCTTTTTTTGTGTGTGTGCGGGTGCGTCCACTGCTGGTGATGTCCAGGCTTCCCCCCCACCCCCCTCTTTCAGATTGGAGTGGAATGGTGAATTCTCACTGAGTATTTTCTTCCTCCAGTGTTCCCTTACCCTGCTTATAGCCACAGCATGTGTGATATGTCCAAGTGCCAGCTACATACTTACCTCTGTCTTTTGTGTTTGTTCGACAAAAGTAAACTATTTTAAAATATAATCTTGGTTCTGTTAATACCAGCTATCTGCAAAACCAGATTGCACTGCAGGAGTCGCATAGGACCTTTTTCTTTTTTTTGGGGGGGGGGGCTCTCAGGTCAGGTGCAATTCTTATATCATTAGCTTGGGAGAATGTTCTCCAGGAGCCATATAAGTAAATTTGGACAAGAAGTTTTCCATATGGAAAAGGTAGTTGTGGCTAAGAGATTACGCATGACTCCGATACGTACATCCTCCTGGGAGTACATTTATTTTGCTGGTGGATAGAACCAAGCCTTCAATATAGAGCCCAATCAACTTTCCCCTGCTTGGCTGATTAGTTGGCTAATTGGCTATTGTTTGTGCTTTTATGTTCATGTGCACACGACAGTATGTTCTTTCAATAACTCTTAAATGGATTATATGACCAAGAACATCGTAGCTAGATTGGTCAACATACCATGTTATATTGCCTCCTAAGTTCCTTGAATTATTTGTCATTCTTGACATATTTTCAATTCTGTTGCAGCTTGAACGTGAATTTGACGAGGATATCATAGCGGACTTGGTTCACGGCGAACTTCGGGCTGATGTCAGAAGAAAGTCCAGCTCAGAACCTACACCTGATCGGGGCGTCACTCCCCTTTCTGCAAAGTATGGTGTCTCACCTCATGAGCTGAGCTTGCGATTGCATGAGGTCATTCAGTCAAGGCTACAAGAGCGGATTAAGGAGCTTGAAGCAGAGCTATCGAGAACCCAAAAGAGGGTCCAGCATTTAGAATCAGAGAAAGTAATTTCTTGGAGGGATTTTTGGAATAGTGAATCCTCATCAAACCCTGGCACCCCAATTGTTGTAGAAGCTCACAGTCCGGTGACGCAGCCTGTTGTAATGAATTTGTCTGGGGACGCTCTTGATGCCTATCGTGAAGCCTGTGAGGAACTCAGTAAGATAAAGGTATCCCAAAATGAGGATCCTATTCAGGCTAATGGCCTCGAAGATAATCAACTTGCAACTCATCAGGTTTCAAATGGCCAGCAAAATGGCAACCAAGATTTTGACATGACAACCACAGGAGAGGGAAGAATGCCTACTGGAAGAGTCAGTATATCATTCGATGAGGGAAGCCCAAATGTCGATGAAGGAAGCCCAGATCAGAAGGATGACAGTGATGATCATGACAATGACGACTTGCTCTTGATAAAACAGATTGTTGAGAAAGCTAGGCAAGGCTCTCCTGCAATATTAAGGGCACAGAGAGCTTTGGTGTATCTGGAGAGACGAGAATAGCTGAAGAAATGGGGAAGTTTTTGGTAAATAGTCAATAGATTAGTATATTCTTTGTCAGGCCATTCTTCACTCCCTTACGTTTGGAACTGTGGACAGTTGTTTCTGTATACTTGAAAAATCCAGTTTCTGAGCATTAACATCAGTTGTCCATACTGTCCATCAATCTGTAATGAACTTCAAACGAGAGAATTGTCTACGGTTTTGTAGGTCTTTGTATGCATTGTCCTTCTAATGGGCAGTTCATGGTAAAGTAATGCAATGAAGTGAAACCTAACAAAGCACTTTGCATATGGGTATGAGCTGTTGCCTGTTGGGATACTTTGCAAGTTCATTTTGGAAAGGGTCAAAAGAGTCTGAACGTCATCAGATTGTATTAGATTTAGGTTGAGAAATCTCAGGTGAAGATCATATCTAGGTCTGTTATTGAATCATCCAATTAGCTTCTCCAGAAAAAGCAACCGATACCGGTCATGCTAATTTCAAATTCGTGATGGCTAGAGTTAATTCGAGTTGAATCTGACCATTCCAGTCTGGCTCAACCATTCCAGTCTGGTTCAGAGTCTGCCAAATCTAGTTACTGACAAACAGTTGCAATAAAAGACGCCATAATCTGGGAAAGGATGACCAGAACGTTGCTTATTATAAATAAGAGACCTGAATACAACTAATTCAGAGCACAAATGCCAAAAATCACAAGACAGAGGCCAGAAATATGGTTACTTCAGTAACACTTAGATCTCTCACGGGGCAGAGCTGTTATAGGCGACCAAAATGGGACGGGGTTGGGGAACCGGGAATGTTTACAAAGCAAAGCAGATAAGGCGGCAAGCAAAGGCTTAAGCTGTACCAATACATAAATCCTCGCCCATAGATGAACTTAGCCATCATAAATGTGTCGAGAGCGAAAATTGTTCAGTTGCTTCAAGAAGGCCATTTAGAATGAGTTCTTACTTCGTGCCAAAATTGTTACGGACAGGAAAAATCAAGCCCTCTTAGCATAGTCATCGGCCTCCGCTTTATCCCTGAGATTTTCTTCAGCTGGCTCCATAGGATCATGGTCTCCAGCACCACTTCCAGCATCACTGCTGCGAAATTGATCGCTGCCACCTAACCCTGAACCAGAACCCTCCTCAAATCCACCATGGGCAAAGCCACTCTCAGCAGCGGCATTACTGCTATTGCCGCCACCACTGAAGTAGGAATCACTTCCACCAACTCCACCAGCAACACCACTGCCATAGCCTCCAGTGCCACCGCCATACTGTCCACCACTTGAAGCACCCCCACCATAGCCACCACCATAATTTTGTTGTCCTCCATATCCACCGCTGCCATAACTTTGCCCTCCACCATACCCAACCCCTCCAAAACCACCACTCCCATAGCCACCTCCACCATATCCTCCAGACCCAAATTGACGAGGTGCCCTGTCTGTTGCATAATTCACGATCACTCTACGACCATGAAGGTCCTGCAGAAATGCCAAAGAAAGTGTCATGGAGAAGGCTAACTAACATTACTGCAGCAAACGCTGGAGCAAAATTTACTGAGAATAAAAATAAGTACTTTCATCTAACCTTTAGCGCTGTAACAAGTCCACAACATTACAACCAAAACTTTGAGGCTTGAAGCCCTTGACCAAAAACACAGTAATGCGATACAGAAACCCACAGTTGGTCCCCCCTGCCCAGCATCTTAAAATCAGGTCCCACTATAGTATGAAGCTTAAGACAAGCAAAGACTGATGCAATAAAATGGATTCTTAAGTTTACTGATCACAGTAACAAGTGATAATAGATTGTAACAGGTAACTAGATATTGGAATTACGGGCAGACTACTTTTCAGCATCAGCATTATGCTCCTTATGCATCCCATCAAAACCTTTTTCTTTAAGGCATGGATAACAGCTACTTGAAAAAAACCCAGGGGGGGAGGGTCCAGAAGCATTGGCAAGCTTTGGGGTTTGAACCCCTAGCCTAGTACTTGGAGGTCAACACTCCATTCATCCCATCAATAACGTTAACAGTGAAGGCATGGCAAGAACCAGAACCCGTAAAAGCCATTGATAACAGGCCGGCTGTCACCATTATTTATTGATTACATATCTACCAGATAGTGAAAACAAGTATAAGCATATATTTGGGTAATACCTTTCCATCCATTGCTGCAATAGCACTAGAAGCCTCTTCAACAGATGCAAATGTAACAAAGCCAAATCCTCTAGATCTATTTTGCTCCCTATCAACGATTACTCTTGCTGCAAATGAAATTCATCATTGTCAAACAGTTATGCCAGCACCATATCACTGCCACACAAAAGAAGAGAGGGTAGGGAAACTGCACGTCTTTTCTTTCTCTATTTCATGTTAAAAACAAATTGTTCGCTAGCGAAAACATTGTGTACATCCCTGATGTACCCATTATTCACTCCCATACAAGACCAAAGACTCAGATACGAAAGGACCTAACAAATCTCTTTCTCAATTAACAAGGTCATGTATAAGGATCCACCACCAACACTTCTTACAGTTAAAGTGTTTTATTATCAAGACAAACACAGAGCAATCAGTGGTACACACCTTCAACGACTTCACCATACTGGGAAAAAGCTTCTCGCAAAGTTGAGTCATCAACGGCCCATGGAAGACCTGCATGGTACAATAAAAATGCTCAGGAGTAGTTCCCCACTAAAACCTTAACAACAAATGTCCCAAAAGCATAAACTGATAAACATACCTCCAATGAAGAGTTTAGAAGATGACATGCATCTCAGGGCTTGATAAATAGACGGATTGGACGCTGAGAATGTCAAATTGATCTGCTTGTTCACACTCTGTTTGAGTATGCTCCCAACTTTACTAAAGAAAGCCATTGTGACAACCTTAAAAAATATATACAAGGCGGCCGTAAGAAAAACCAAGATTCCAACAGCCAAAACACACTTTTGGCATCCATCAAGCTTCGTTCGAATGAAGCTATAACAACACATCAACATTTAAAAAAGCCAAGCCTTTAACCAATAAAGAGCTCCCATAAGTGGTTGTTTAACATTATTGGCTACCAAGCACATCCATGACTAGACAGGGTGGCCAAATGGATACAAATATTGTTCACCCCGCATCCCCCACAAAACTCATATCATACAACGGAGGGGATTAGTTAGTAAAAGAACTACAGCATTTAGATTCTCAAGACCATCTTCTCAATCATATACAGAACTAAATGGATGTTGAACCAAACCCCTCAGAAAAATCACTAAACCCAAATTATCAAAAAGAATTGGTCTTGAGGATTCAAAAAACACAACTACAAGTAAACAAATCGCCCAAAGCAGCTCTTTTTTAAGCATTCACACCCCCCCCCCCAAAAAAAAAAAAAAAAAAATAGAGCAAGAAAGCAACGCTAGCAAGCGCTCCATTATTCCAAAATCCCATCATTCTCCACAATTATAAAGTAAGAAATTTCTAATGTCAAACACTCAATCTCTATACTAGCATGCCATTTTTCACAAAAGCAGACATTTTTTTTTTTGAATAGTGACCCACTTCTTCACAGAAAGCTCGATCAGCGACAACAAAACTGAAGAAATAATCAATCAATAAACAAGCCCAAAAGACCCACTCATCATCATCGTACGAACAGATCAACGAAGAAAAACACAACAACTAAGCGCGAGAGAGAGAGAAACCTAGAGTTTCCGAGATTCGGAATCAACAGCAGTGTACTGTGAACCCTAGCAAGGGTTCTTGATGGGAAAACAGAGCGATGTGTGAGTGAGAGAGAGAGAGAGAGAGAGAGAGTTGATTGATAGCCGTCAGATCCTACGGGTCTTTGACAGAAATATCTCTGATCTTCATCCTACGTTCGACTGTCAGAGGTTTTTTTTTTAAAAAAAAAAATTGTGTTTTTCTATTTTGTGTTTTTTTCTGGGTTAAAAAGAAAGCTTTCAACTTCCAGATTTTGAATATTTGCTTTTGTAATTTAAAAAATAGATAGATTCAATTTTTTTTTTTTAAAAAAAAAAGCAAGACAGAGATATATTGAGGTAGAACAGAAGGTAAAAATTTTATTTTAAGGCTTTTAAGTGAAGGGTTAAGATTTGAATTAATGTATCTTTTTTATTACTATATGTTATTAGTGTTAAATCTACACACATATAACTTAAGGAAAATTTTGATTTCTCTTTATTGAAACTAAACTCCCTACCATTAGGATGAAAATAGGTTGAAAATAATTTGTCTATTATTTTAAAGAACATAATCTCATTTGTCCATATAAGGAAAAAGAGGCAAAGTTTTATGTAAGTTAAATTCATAAAAAATCTCGAAAACCTATCATATGGTAAATTTATGTAAGATCAAGATGTATATCAAATTTTAAACAAATCTTATTGAACTCACAACCAAAAGCAATATTTAACACTTCTCATGCACCTTAAAATAAATAAAATTAAATGAATCTATTCATCCCAAAAAAATATATAATTTAAATATAAATACTAGTTGAGACTTATATTATAACTTTATGAGCTTTGATAAAAGGTTTTTGAGCTCGGATGCTTAATTTTATTAAAATCGAGTTACTGTTAGCTCAATAAAAGGATAGAACTCTCTTATTACAAATTTTTTTCATTTACAAAACTCAAACTCGAGACATTACTTAAGAAGAAAAATAAGTGTTAAGTAACTTGAACTAACCTATACTAGTAGCTTAGATGAAAATTTATGTCACCTAAAACACACTTCTAATTGTTGTTATTATTATCTTTTTCGAGGGGTATCGGAGGAGGACGGAAAAAAAGGGGGGGAATTCTTATATACAAATGTATGTATCTTGCATAGTACACACCCTTAAGTCATGTGGTGGACGCGCGTTTGATATGATATGGTGTATCTTTTATTCCATGCAATAGTGTATCTTTTCTATAATATACATTTTCTTTCCTACAGTGTACCATTTGTTTTCTACAATGTATCTTTTTTTACTTTTAGTGTATCTTTTCTTATCTGTAGTGTACGTTTGTTCTTTATAACGTATTTTTTTTTTTAGTCGGTTGAGTGGGAAGAATTACCAAGGTACTCATTGGGTTGAAGGAAATAAAATAGGAGCTTAACTTAGTTATAGAATATCTTTTATATAAATATGTATTTGAACATAATATATAAGTATGCATCTTAAAATCACTTTAGGGGAACGGGGGAGCGTGCAATCGAAAAATTTGATATCTGATATATTTAGGGCCAAAAGGGAGACCCGATAAAATTACCTGCGGACCGGAAATCCGAAAAATTCATTCTTTGTGAGGATTTGGGTAGTCCAACGTCACTGACGCCGGTCCAAATCAATCAAGATCTCAAATCGCATCTAATTACCCCGTCGACGCACTAATTTGCCAGAGCAAGAAACCCAGAAAAGATTCAATTCAACCTTGAAATTTTTGTTTCGAACCCTAAGAAAATGGAGAGAAACACAAGACCCACAAGCATAATTGATACACTGGGTGAAGAAATCACCAGAATAATAACCCCAGTTTCAATTTGCATGTTTTTGGTGGTTATATTAGTCTCATTCCTCAATTCAGACCCTTCATCGTCGTCATCTTTTTCTCAATCAATCACCACTATAGCCAACTTAGCATACGATGAGAGCAGCTCAGATTCATTTTGGGACAAATTCGAAGGTGCCCTTTTGAACTCCCTTGTTTTTGTTGTTGTTGTTACTGTTATCACCTTCTTCTTAGTGTTCTTATTCTACATTAGATGCACAAAGTTCCTGAAATTCTACATGGGTTTCTCTGCTTTTGTTGTTTTGGCGTTTATGGGAGGTCAGCTTGCTTTGATGTTGGTTGATAAGATGAATTTGCCTATTGATGCTGTGACATTTCTGGTGGTTTTGTTCAATTTTGCTATTGTGGGTGTTTTGGCTGTGTTTATCTCAAAGATGGCAATTTTAGTTACTCAGTCTTATTTGGTGGTTATTGGGATGCTTGTTGCTTTTTGGTTCACCATGTTGCCTGAATGGACCACTTGGGTGCTCTTGGTTGCCATGGCACTGTATGATTTGGCAGCAGTTCTGTTGCCTGTTGGGCCTCTTAGGTTGTTGGTTGAGCTTGCAATGTCCAGGGATGAGGATATACCCGCATTAGTTTATGAAGCTCGTCCTGTTAATGTTGATGAATCAGCTGGTGTTGGTCAAAGGAGGCTTTGGCGGGGAAGGAGGGGTGATGGGGATCAAAATGAGAGTCCAAATAATAGGGTGAATTTGGAACAAAACCCAAGTTCTCCTTTGGTTTTGACTGTTGGAAGTGGCCAGAGTGAGAGGGATTTAGTTGATGCTGAGGAGGGACACAGTCCAAATAATAATCGGGAGCTTTCTGAGCCATTGCTTGAGCAAAGGATGAATGGGGTTAGAGATGAGACTTCAAATAATAGGGTGAATTTGGAACAAAATCTGAGATCCCATTTGGTATCAACTGTTGAAAGTGGCCAAAGTGAGAGGGACTTGGTTGATGCTGAGGAGGGACGGGTGCCAAATAATGGTCAGGAGAATTCTGAGCCATTGCTTGAGCAAAGGATGAATGCAGAGCCACCTGTGCAGGAGATAGGGATTTCAGAAGATAGAATGGCTCTTGAAGGGATTGGTTTGGGATCTTCGGGTGCAATTAAGTTAGGCCTTGGGGATTTCATCTTCTATAGCGTTTTAGTTGGTAGAGCAGCAATGTATGATTTTATGACAGTCTATGCCTGCTATCTGGCTATAATAGCCGGTCTTGGAATCACCCTGATGCTGCTGGCCATTTATCAGAAAGCTTTGCCAGCTCTGCCAGTTTCTATCATGCTGGGGGTGTTGTTTTATGTCTTGACTCGGACTTTACTCGAAGAATTCATTGTGCAGTATTCGATGAATTTTTTGATGTTTTAGTGTTGTACATTGTTCATTGTGAAACATCATGTAATTTTCTTCCAAATTTGAGTCTTGGATATACAAGTTCTCCTCTTGTACTGGGGATATGTGGATTGCACAGACATTCGGAAAATCATATTCATTCTTTCAGTTATTGGTGTACTATACTATTATCTGGTTTTGTTTGTTCCCGAAAAATAAAAATGTACCTCTGCATACCTGGATCTCCAATAAGTGGCACACCACGTATCAAATCCACCCTGGGCGCAGTGGACCGGGTGACTATGTTCTCATTGTTCTGGACAGTCTGCCAATTAATAGTTAATGCTTCTCAAATATATGATCAAATGGAAGTAGCCTATCAGGACTCGGAAGGTATTGCATTTGTTTGGAGAGACTGGTAATTTCAGTTGGGGTCGATCATATCATATAAATGTATGCAAAAGATTCAACGATGACTACCAGTGTAGACACTTGAGCTTGAGATGCTATTGAAGGGAAGCATTTCCTACATTAGTGCTTGACATCCATTTAAATCCTTCGAGATATTACATATCTTTAGCTTCGCTGCGATGGGTTATGTGCGATAAACTTTTGCACTTGCAGCGTATGATTTCTGGGATGTCCATGCTGAGATGACCAAATATTGCCACTGGGCTCAGGAAAAAAATGTGTTGATCATGGACCTGTAAGGAGATGAATTCATGAATCAGATGCAGGTAGGGAGTAAGAAAGAAGCCACCAAACTGCAGTAGTTAGGATCACCTCTTGGACCGTTCGATCAAGAATGTCGGTTGTTACTTGTCGCTTGATTCAGCATAATTTTGACTTCAGATTGCTCAGCCTTGGAAGCTGTATCACAGGCATCCTAAGTGTTGCCGGTGACTCTGAACAGGAGCTGGCCATGACTTTATATCGTAAAGTGCATTTATCAGCAGAACTTCACTGATCATACAAAGGGTTGAATTGCCATTCACCTCTTCTATAGCTATCTTTCTGTAACATTATTGCGAGAACCTCGAGCACTTCCCCTCCCCCCCCCCCCCCGGGGCAATTGCATAGGCGTATTGTAATGAGTTCATTTCATCTTACTGATGTTATGAGATTTCTTTCATACTGAATTGTGGTTCATCAGAGAAAACTACCATGTTGTGTGAGTGCGGTTTGCTACTTGGTTACACTGATTCAGTCTTATTTATCATTCAATTGGTGATAGCATGCGGATTTGTGGAAGAAGACACTGGATTTAGATTACAAGGGTTTGAGCGTTCCCAAGAGCTGTTATGACCAAGGATTCAAAATACGGTTTCAGTCGCGATTTCGGTTTCGGTCGCGATACGGCAAAATCGCTCTAATGCGGCAGTTGCGTTCTATAGCGCGGCTGTCGCGGTATGAAAATGCAGTTCGGCTAACTCCAAAACCTTTCCAATGCGACCGTTTCGTCGTGGTTCGGCCACAGTTTGAATACATGGTTATGACCATTCTCATATCGGAAGTAGAAAATGAAACCTTTGCATCTGAAAATGGTAGATTGTAATCACTTTTAGGGAAAATCTTATCCAGACTTTTTAAGGCAATGAAAATCAAAGCTCTACCTAATTTTTGGGCAAACTATCTATAAGTTTTTTCGAATCCGACTATTTATAAAGTTTACAGAACTCACCGCGAAAAATTTTATCGCCTTTACAAATTGAGGACTCTTCTACAAATTTCGGAAGCTCTACCTACGCGTTTCAATTGTGAGTTTGCAGACCGGGTTATAATACACGATTTTTTTTTTTTTTTTAAAGTTCTCTAAAATGCACTTTCTGTTTGCACAATAACCCTTCCAAAAATAGCAGAATTTCTCCCACAAAATACGCCACGCTACCCATATCTATAAACCCAAGAGTTTCAAGCCTTCCCTGTGTAGATTTCAGAGATCTTCTACAAATTTGAAGCTTATTTTATAGATGTGAGGACATCTACACCTTTGTGAACAATTTCATGCAAACAAATGACGTGAAAATTGAATAAAGGATAGAAGAATCAATGCAATTTTGTTGCCCTAAAGAACGTAATACAGGGCTTGGCCGTTGGGCTACGATTGAATTGAAAAATATGAATATGTTAAAAAAAAGGAAAGAAAGAAAAGAAAAAAGAACTACACAAACTCTATTGTTAGTCTGTTACCGAACTCTAGCTGGGGAAGAATTAAGCACACGAGTCATGAGCGAGATACACACAACCCAGTGATTCTCAAATAAAGAATCACCTTCAGAAAAAATGCATAAGGAAAAACCTAGGGTTACACAAGTGATATGATGGGTATGATCTAGCCTTTTGATCCCCAGCAAGAGCAACAAGAGAAGCAAGAAAGCCATGAGGATGAAGAAGAAGCTGATTCAGTATTTGATTTGGGGGTCTTTGATTTGTCCTCTTTTTCTTTGGGTGTAGCCGGGTCCTTCTGTTCGACTCGACTTGCACCTGAATTCACTGATTTCTGCCTGTCAATGTCTGCCAAGCTGCAGTTAATCAGGAGTCATTAATCAGCCACTTGGTCATATGGGGTGCCAAAGATAATGCTAATTCACATTACAAAAAACACATCTCAAACAAATAAGAAAATTGGCAAAGATTTTGGCAATGTTAGCCCACATTACAAAAACACATCTCAAAACAACAAAAGAAAAGAAAATTTGCAAAGCTTTGGCAAATCCTAATCCACATTACGAAAACACATATCAAACAAATAAGAAAAGTTGCAAGGCTATCCTTGGTTGTTCATTTGCAACTGAACTTGCAGCGATCAATTTTTCACTATATCTCTTATAACTATGGATACAAAATGTGGCCGACCCGCGACGAAACAACCGCATCAGAAAGGTTTTTGAGTTGGCTGAACCGCATTTTTGCTGCGATATAGAATGTGAATAGAATGATTTTCCCATATCGCGACCGAACAGACATTTTGAATCCTTGCTTATAGCCCATTTGCAATTTTCTAAATGCTTTGGCTGTTTTAAAAGTCTATTTTGTGAATCGAAAACGGTCTGTCTGCTTACATGGGTAATGCACTAGTGATACCTAGATCTTGTAACCTTCTTCATGCAAGTTCCAAAACTAGATAGCTGCTGGAGATTGTTCTCAGAGCAATAATGTAATCCCACCAACCTGAAATGTGGATCATATCAAATCTCATAATTTCCTATGCTATGATGGTTCTATGCCACTGTCATTAGCACAAATGCCCACAGGGAATGAAGTGTGTGATGGAGAAGCCCTTGTCATACCTCTTGCTCCACTCAGCACCTACTAGGATTCAGATTCAGAGACTTCTTTGTCCTTATGCTCTGATACCATGTTAAGGGACCATTTGAACCAAAAGATTAAGATAAATTGGTGGACGGTTCAATTAAAGGTCTTTACCCCCCAATTGATGCAAAGGCCAACAAGACCACAGTTTTCCAATATTTTCATCTCGTAAGTTCACTACCCCATAACAGGATAGTGTTATATATGGCTGAGTTCTATCAAGTAAATAGAAAATGATATTCCGCTAAAGCAAATCAATACTTGAACTTAACAGGAAAGAAAAGGAGGGGTGCCAACTTACACTGGAAATGCAAAAGACTGCCCACTAGCATCTGAATGGTGGGACACAGTACTGGCTGAAAAGGGTATTTCATCCATTGAAGGCTTTGAGCCCTTTTTAATCTCTTGCCTCTTGGTTTGGGTGGCCAAATCCATAGCAGAAGCTTCACTGACCCGAGGTGAGCTGGCAATTTTGTTAACTGGGGGCATGCTAGGAGGGGATGCATTGAAATGAGCAGCAATTATTTGTTCTCCTGATTTCCGCAATTCCGGGGGTGTAGGTGGCATTTCACCTGATTTATGCAAGTCTTTGGGTGAAAGAGGAGGGAGCTCCCCCGATTTCTTCAAATCTCCATAAGCACCCAGTTCTCCGGATTTCATCAACCAGCTGAACTGCTCTCGTGTGAAGCTCATATTCCCTGTATGGATACTAAATAATGACTCATTGGAAGCTGTGCTCCAGTCCGCATTAGGGGTACTTGACTTATTTCTAGCAAACACATATGAAGGAATCCTATATCCCGAAGATTCACCAGGCCGCTCCATCACCTGAGCAGTAGGGTATTCTAATGAGGATGCACTACCTGAGCCCCTGTGAGCATCACCAGCATCTAATGCCAGTATTCCTTCTTGCAACGATCCATTCTCGGATTGCTCGTGTTCTCGAGCAGAGCTACCTGAAAGAGAAATTCTGTCTTTTGTTAAAGCATCCCTGTCAAATGTCGCTTGATCAACAGAGTGAGCTGGGTGCATACCATGTTCGTCAAAAGAGAAATCAGATGCTGCTGACTCAGCTGATGCCGAAGAAACAGAGGAAGATCTTGAACTGTCATCTTCACCCTCTTTAACTTTTTTGGCGCCCCCTTTTTGAGGTTCCATCACTTCATAAACAAGTTGACTCTTCCCCAAAGTTCATGAATGTATCCCACAAAACGTGCTGCAAATGGGACATAAACTTAATAAATAAGCATTTTAAATATGAATGTGTATTAAAAGAACAAAGTTTCGCCTCAGATTTAGATATGAATGCAACCCTTTTGTACCGTTTCACCTCCATTATAACCGAACAGCCTAACGAAAAACAGGCCATAGATAAAGATAATGTTACTAAAGGTTTCAGGCAATAAAGTAATAGCATTGGCACAAAATTGACTCTATATTAGAGAACATTCCTGTACTCATATCCCCAAGTTCATACTATAGATTTTGAAGATCATGAATGCTCAAAAGTCTTGCTTCGGCGAAATGTTTGTGGCTCACTTCTTGTTCATTTGGGTCGGATGTTTGGGGGTGGAAGGGGTTGGACAGAGTGGGATGGAGTTGGTAGAAGTTTTATAATGTATAATTTAGTCATTTGAATGACCGAGATGGTGTGGGATCAAGTTGGAAGGATTGGATGGGACGGAATTTCTGGGAATTTCACCCAATTACCCAAAGAAACGGCCCTTTATGTGTACATTCCCACTTTGGGCTCTAGAGGCAGTTCAAACTCCGGTGCATTTTTGCAATTGAGAGACAGAAAACAAATGTAAGGCTATTTAGAAACATCTATCCAATTCAAGAATAGCTAATTCACCCTAAATCAGCTCATTTTGCTCAAAAACCTCATAAAACATCGCTTTGCCTAAACCTTGCTTCATTGCCTTTACCCCAGTGTATAAGTTTAAGTTCTTCATATCACCATAACAATAATCAGAATGGGTTCGCCACAAACATTACAGTCCTCATTTAACGACAGCTTATTCTATAACATCCTATCCAATGTTGCATGCATTCTTCATCAGCATGGGATTCTACTAAATTGTTAAATCATCATCAGGATTAGTTCAATTTCAACAAGAGCAGATGGTTTTGTTTAATTATCAACACACAGAAGGCAACATATGGAACAAAGCATGGATATAACTTCCTCAAGTTTCATTCTAACAAGTATTTCGACATGATTCCATTGATCATAAACCTAAAGGGTTTTGGACGATTTTGCCCACCATCTCCGATGACAATATATATCTCTTCAACCTTACCCAAATGCTTATTGAGAAATTAACCCTAGGTAATAATCTACCAAATGGGTAGATGAATTTCCAAAAGGAAACAAACAGAATTCCATCATATCCCTTATTCCCTTCTATGGAACGCATAACTCAAAAAGTTTTATTACATTATCGCAAACAAACAGCACATGTTTCTCTCTCATGCAACGTACATGATTCAATACATTCCATTCTACAAGAACAAGAAACAAACCAAAAAAAAAAAACAATTCAACAGACCTTTATTTGAATGAACAACAGAATAATGAAAATAAGAAAAAAAAGACTAGGATGATATGAAGGCTTACCTAAGATTATTATACCTCAAATAGAAAACATGCCCAGAAGATTAATGATGAAACTGTTGATCCTGCGTCTGAAATATTGAAAACAGAAGGAGAATCAACAGTCTCAATTGGTTCCTCCCCAACAAAAATTCTGGGTATCTGGGGAAATTTTCTGGGTATTTGGGAAAAATTGTTCTGGGTATCTGGGAAATTGGAGAGAGGGAGAGAGAGGTGGGAAAATCTGCTAAAATTGGGGAGAATATGGAGCATGGAGTTATTATGAGGAAATTGGAGAAACGAGGGAAATTGAAAGCCAAGTGAAGGAAATTTTTAGCGAATTTTTCTCTCTCTTAGCAAATCCAACCGAGCTTTGCAGTGGGCTTTGCATGTTTTCGGCATTTGCTCAGCTGGCCATGCCCTCCTTCCCTCCTCAGCCAACTCATCCTCGCTGCATTTCTGCTTTGTGCCTGTTTTTGGAGTCAAAACTTGAACCACCACCACCACCACCACCACCACTACCAACTCCCAGTATGGGTCCCGCTTTCACGGGTCTGAGGAGATCCAGATGTAGACAACCTTACTCCTACGGGTATTCCTACCCATAGAGAGGTTGATTCCTAAAGACCCACAAAACAGTTTTTGGGTAAAACGGTTTACAGAGGAAACGATTGCGTACCAAGTTTTCAACTGGGAAGAAGGGTAAGTAGGGCAGATAAACAAGGAGCATGAAACAACCCACTGAAATTTCAAATTAAAAACGTAGGGATTAAATGTGAATCACTCTGTTTTGTATGAAAATGGTTAGGCCAATATACCATAGTTTATAAGTGCTATAATAAGACTGCTGATTAAACTTAAGCCATTCAATGCGTACGATCAGGAGACAG
The DNA here is from genome assembly GCA_029747015.1 of Carnegiea gigantea. Lineage (NCBI taxonomy): Eukaryota > Viridiplantae > Streptophyta > Magnoliopsida > Caryophyllales > Cactaceae > Carnegiea > Carnegiea gigantea. The sequence continues at coordinate 1,173,664 of JAKOGI010000005.1, read as the reverse complement.
TAGACAGTACTTAAGTGGGAAGACACGGCCAAACAGTAATGGTTGGGCCTTACAAGTTAACTTTTTGTTAGGTTCTCCGCTAGCACGGATATTTGGAGTGTGGGGGATCGGAAGGCAGTTCAATCGACCAAAATAGAACTCTAGAGGTGGCACATAAAATAGAGGATTTGGTCAGAATAGGAATTTTTTGTTAAAACTGTAAATGAAAACTATATATTATGAATAGTTATCTTATAATCGGTAGGCCTAATTTCTAAAAGTAGTAGGCCAATTAGCTACTCGAACCATTTACAGAAGATTATTATAGGTGATTTTAGAGGAAAATTTAGGTTAAATAATTGTGGACCACTATCAATCTATCAGTTAATCATATCACTGCCACAATTGTTAATATAAAGGAATATCTATGGATTTAATAAGAACATCAATTATTTAATTAAAATACATTGTAACATTCTCTGTCACATATCTTGATATTACAGGAGTATGATACTATTAAAACTACTATAATAGCACATAATGCTTCTCCTTTTTTAATTAAAGTTGGACAATGGTCTGTAAATGGTGAGTCTTCGAAACAATGAAGCCAATCGTTAGATAATTGGGTCAATAGAATATCTAACTACTTGCCCCCTCTTTTTGGGGTGGGGGGGGGGGGGGGGGGGGGGGGGCATTGGGTGAATATTGATGTATAAATTGTAAATTTATAGATTTTTGTTTAATGGATATGGGTCTACTACCCATTTATATAATTATTATTACTATATCATGAGACTATGATATAATTATAAATTCCATTAATTTGGGCAAAACAAATGGCATTGGCAGGCGAGGGCATACAACTTAGAACAGAACTAATTTTGGCGCGAAAATCACTGGAAAATGGGAAGATTTCATCCCCGCGAAAATCTTCTCGAAAACTTGAATTCACTTTCAGAATCAAAAGAACCACAAGAAATGGCGCTAAAATCTGCAATCTGCATATACAAAAGGAGCCATTCTCTGCTCATTCTCTTTCTATTTCTTCAGTTCTCATCTCAACTCAGTTCGCAGTCACCTGTGAACTTCCATTTTCTGCTCTTATTCAATTCACATACAGAGAGATTGAGGGAAGATGGAGATGAAGACGGTAACCCCAGATGCAATATCAAAAATAATGGCGAACCCATCTCCAGATTCGTCCGTCGATGTTCCTGATCTTGTTGTTCAAGTTCTCGATTTAAGGGTCGTTGGGAATCGATTCATGTCAGTCTATCTCTCTCTCTTCCTTGATTTGTGTTTAGAATGGATCCGGTCATGGGTTTATTGTTCTTCTCTCTATTTGGTACTACATTTTGATTTTGAGATCTGCCCATTTTGGTTTAATGTCTGTTGGTTTAAATTTCAACCTCCGATTGCTATTCTCATGTTAGGGTTCGTGGGTTTTATTATTCAGATTTAGGTTCCAAATACCCAAATGATATAGGAATTTCTGGGTTATTTCAAAGTTTTGGCTGATTGTTCTCATTGAATTTAAACGGCTTCACATCTACGATGGTTGATTTCTCATTCAAGATCATTCATTTGTTTGTGATTGCTTGTAACATTCCCAGGTTCACAGCCAGTGATGGGCAAGAAAAACTCAAAGGAATCCTACAATCCAGCTTCTCTGACATGGTCTCATCTGGTTCCATTCAGAACTTGGGTCTCATTAGGGTTCTTGATTATACTCTTAATGACATCCCAACCAAGCCAGAAAAGTAGGTCCCCTCTTCCTTTTTTTTTTTTTTGTTTTTTGTTTTTTGGGGTTTAAAAGAGCAAGTCTTTGCGATTTGGGAAGCCGCCCTTTGTTAGATTGTTGACATGGGTTTTTGTGACTGCTAGGTATCTGCTAGTAACAAAGTGTGAGTCAGTGTCACCTGCCCTTCAGATGGAGATCAAGGCTGAAGCAAAAAACGAGGACTGTGGTGTGGTCTTGAAACCAAAGGAGCAAGTTAAGGAAGAGCCTGGTATTTTGTTGACGCCTAGGCAAGAAGTGGTTGCTAAATCAGCTGCACAGATAGTAATCGAGCAGCGTGGGAAGTAAGTTGATGCTTACCTTTGATTCTGAAATGTCATAAAAATCCACGAAATCAGCCTACGTTGAGCTTTAGACATATCTTGAATTTTGTGAGATTTTGATGAATTTTATATGGTGTGTGGTTGGTGATTTAGATGTGCTTGCTTAACTTAGCGTGTGGTTGTGTGAACTTATAACCTTTGTTTATACTACAGCATGGCTCCTGCTGGACGAATGGCGATGACTCGCAGAGTGCACCCTCTTGCTTCTTTAAACCCTTACCAAGGTAACTGGACCATAAAGGTCCGAGTCACGAGCAAAGCAAACATGAGAAGCTACAGGAATGCAAGAGGAGAGGGAAATGTATTCAATGTTGAACTGACTGATGAAGATGTAAGCATGGCAGTGATAAATTGACCTTGTTTGAAATGCTTGATTTGGGTTGCTTATCATCTTGTTTTTTGTTATTAGGGTACTCAAATACAAGCAACAATGTTTAATGAAGCTGCAAAAAAGTTCTTTGACAAGTTCCAAGCAGGGAAGGTTTATTACATATCAAAGGGAACTCTAAGAGTTGCTAATAAGCAGTTCAAGACAGTGCAGAATGACTATGAAATGACCCTCAACGAGAACTCCATGGTTGAGGAAGCTGGTGATGAAGGAGTATTTATCCCTGAAACAAAGTTCAGCTTTGTTCCCATTGATCAATTGGGTCCCTATGTCAATGGAAGGGATCTTGTCGGTATGAACTGTGTACATCCACTTCTACAGTTCAATTAATATGACTTGAGCTATGTGATTGTCAGTAACAATTGCTTTTGCTATTCCTTGTAGATGTCATTGGTGTTGTTAAAAGTGTATCCCCAACCACGAGTATAAGGCGAAAGATCAACAATGAGATGATTCCAAAGCGTGACATAACCATTGCTGATGAATCGTAAGTGTACGATGTCCCCCCCCCCCCCCCCCAAAGCACCCTTTGCTCTTGTTGGGATTGTTGGTACTGTTATTTCGTTTGAAATTATTGACAATCTTCTTGGGGTTCATATCAATTTTGACATAATATGTGATTGCAGGAAGAAAACGGTAGTTGTCTCTTTGTGGAATGATCTTGCCACGACAGTGGGACAGGAATTGCTGGATATGGCGGAGAGATCCCCAGTTGTAGCCATGAAGTCTGTGAGAGTTGGAGACTTCCAGGGTAAGATAAGGCATTTTAACCTAGTGCTATACTCCCAGATATAGAAAGCAGGAGAAAAATAAAAACTGAGGTCCGGTAATCTATTACAGGTGTTTCACTGTCCGCACTGAGCCAAAGCATAGTAAAGATAAATCCCGAGATACCTGAATCAACAAAGTTAAGATCTTGGTAAGACCTATTCCTCCTGGTCCTGTACCAGCTATTCAAATATGCTTGGAAGCTGGATGGTGTTTCTTAAAGCTGTTCTGCTTTTTACAGGTATGACTCTGAAGGTAAAGAAGCCTCAATGGCTTCTGTAGGTGCTGTTTTGAGCCCTTCTTCGATGGGTGGAGCGAGGTCTATGTATATTGACAGAGTGCCTATATCTCATATCACAAGCAACACATCCTTAGGTGAAGAAAAGGTATTGCATCATTGGCTTATGAACACAACAATTAATCTTCATATCCTCCATGGTCTTTCCAACTAGAGATTTTCTCGTTTGAAAATTTATGGAGAATATGAATTCAACACCAAAGCCGTTATGCATTTTATCCCCTAATTGTTTATTTCATTATGTTCTGTGTTTGGGCAGCCTGTGTTCTTTAGTCTCAAAACATATGTGAGCCTCATCAAGCCCGATCAGGCAATGTGGTATCGGGCTTGCAAGACCTGCAATAAGAAGGTAACTGAAGCCATTGGATCTGGATACTGGTGTGAAGGGTGCCAGAAGAATGATGAGGAATGCAGCTTAAGGTAAGGAAAGGCTGAAAGTAAGATAACTCGTTTCACCTTTGCTATATAAGCGATCCTAAACTTCTGGTCTCTTCTTTCAGATACATTATGGTGGCAAAAGTCTCTGATGCTAGTGGGGAAGCATGGGTCTCCACTTTCAATGACCAAGCGGAGAAGATTATCGGTTGCTCTGCCGATGAGCTTGACAAGATGAAATCACAGGTGGGTGATCATCTCATTAGCATCGTGCACAAAATAAGTAACTTTGCAAACTGCCTTAATTCAATTCGGATTATCCTGCTTTTCTAAACCTAGCTAACAAATCATCTAGTATTTCATATTGCTTTCATGTAGACCATTTGGGATTTGGGTCATATCTGAGCAAGAATATTGATTTGTTCGATAAGCTTATCAACAACAAAAGGGAACAAACACCAACATTGGCTGATCTGGTTTTGAGTTGTGTAACCAAGGGTTATTTTGCCAGATTTGGGCTTTAAATGGATGTGCCTGTGTTGTTCAGGAAGGAGAAGAGAATCTCTACCATGGGAAGCTAAAGGAAGCAACGTGGGTTCTTCACCATTTACGGGTAAGTGTGGTGCAGAACGAGTACATGAACGAGAAGAGGCAAAGGATTACTGTAAGATCCATGGCTCAGATTGATATTGCTGCTGAAACTAGGTTTCTGCTCAATGAGATAACCAAAACAAAAGCCTCCCAGTAGAAGTAGATCTTTGTTGAAGATTTAGGAGTAGGCCAGTAGCTAAGATCATAAATTACATAGTTGTAGAGGGTGGGTAATTCTCTTTTCTATTGTTTGTTAAGCTGTTTGAACAGAAATTGGTCTTCTCTTGTAGTATATCCCTCATGCAATTAATCATTCTGAGTTATTTGGCTTTATATTTTGGTAGCAATCAAATGTCCTCTAACATAAAACAAACTGAACACCGAAGAATGAATGGTTCCCATATAATTGAAGCACATACTATTAAGGCTATGTATTTTTCAATTTATCATGAGTATTTATCATCATCATTTATCACCATTTAGCCCATTTAACACCATTCGTTTATATTTAGCAATTTTCAACAATATTTAGCTTGTACTTAATTTTTCAAGAATAAACGGTTCCAATTAACACATTGAAGGCACGACTAGAAGGCCATATTGAAGCATGAAAGGTTCAAAATCACAACTAGCGCTTAATGCAGACAATTTGGAAAAGAAACTAGAGGAAATAATAGGAAACGGGGGAGCATAATAGACTGGACAAAAAAAATGCAAGCACCACGCACCATGGGGCTTGAACCCACAACCACAAGGTTAAGAGCCTTGACTGAGCTAGATAGCCAATAACTGCTTGCCAAAGGGCCCAATCGGATTCAAACCAGTGATCTGTTTATTTGCAGTCAAATGCGCTACCACTAAGTTATGGACCCCAAGATTGGTAGGAGAATCCAGCTCTTGACATTTAGGTCGTGTTCCGCAATAGTGTTTTGGGTAGCGTTTACTGTTTTGACCAAGTCAATACACTAATTAGTCAATTTTTAATGTTCGGTAAACTAGTATTTTGACTAGCATTTCAAGTAGCGTTTAGCGTTTTAAGCAGCATTTTCAGCTTATTTAAATTTGATAATGACACGAACCTGACATGTTTAACGACACTGACTTAATTTTATTTTATATTGGATTAGATGAATTTGAACTATGTTGTAAGTTATAGGGGGGATTTAAAAATGCAAGCAGCGCCCACCGTGGGGCTCGAACACACGACCACAAGGTTAAGAGCATTGCGCTCTACCGACTGAGCTAGACGGGCAATAATAGTTTGTCAAAGGGCCCAACCGGGTTCGAACCGGTGACCTCTTGATCTGTAGTCAAATGCTCTACCACTGAGCTATGGACCCCAAGACGGCAAACATAATCCACTCTTGATGTTTAACCTATTTATGTATCATTTGCTAATTTACTTTTACTTTTGGGGATTCGGAATTTTAAACTAAAAGTTAAAAAGGGAATGTGAATTGTTATAAATTAGGAGGTTCTAGAGTGTTATTATTTGATACAGTGTATATTAGTTGCAACTTGCAAATGTTAAACGAATAAATGAATAGAAACAAAATAGTTAACCCGTTTATCTTGAACAGGCAAATAGGTTGGATTCAATCCGTTTAAAGGCTAAATGGCTATAGGTCGAAGTATTCTAACCTATTCCAAAAACTACCTAGATGCAAGTCGAATGGTCTTCAACTTATTTAAATTTGATAATGACACGAACCTGACCTGTTTAGCGACACTAACTTAATTTTATTTTATATTGGATTAGAATGAATTTGAACTATGTTGTAAGTTATATGGGGGGATTTAAAAACGCAAGCAGGGCCCACCGTTGGGCTCGAACACACTAACTTAATTTTATTTTATATTGGATTAGAATGAATTTGAACTATGTTGTAAGTTATATGGAGGCGGGGGGTTTAAAAATGCAAGCAGCGCCCACCGTTGGGCTCGAACACACGACCACAAGGTTAAGAGCCTTGCACTCTACCAACTGAGCTAGACGGGCAATAACGGCTTGTCAAAGGGCCCAACCGGGTTCGAACCAGTGACCTCTTGATCTGCAGTCAAATGCTCTACCACTGAGCTATGGACCCCAAGACGGCAAACATAATCCAGCTCTTGATATTTAGCTTATCTACGCATCATTTGCCAATTTACTTTTACGTTTGGGTATTCGGAATTTTAAATTAAAAGATAAAAATAAAATGTGAATTGTTATAAATAAGGAGGTTCTAGAGTGCTATTACTTGATACAGTATATATCAGTCGCAACTTGCAAATGTTAAACGAATAAATGAATAAGTTACCCGATTAACCTGAACACGTAAATAGATTAGATTCAATCATTTAAAAATTAAATGGATGTACGATGATGTTTTCTAACCCTTTCAAAAAGCTACCTAGATCCGAGCCGAATGATTTTCAACTTATTTAAACTTCAAAATAACACGAATCTGGCCAGTTTAGCGACACAAACTTAATATTCTTTAATATTGGATTAGAGTGAATTTGAACTATGTTGTAAGTTATAGGGGAGATTAAAAAATGCAAGCAGCGCCCACCGTGGGGCCCGAACACATGACCACAAGGTTAAGAGCATTGCGCTCTACCAAACTGAGCTAGACGGGCAATAACAGTTTGTCGACAGGCCCAACCGGGTTCGAACCAGTGACCTCTTGATCTGCAGTCAAATCCTCTACCACTGAGCTATGGACCCCAAGATGGCAAACATAATCCACTCTTGATGTTTAACTTATTTACGTATCATTTGCTAATTTACTTTTACTTTTGGGGATTCGGAATTTTAAACTAAAAGTTAAAAAGAGAATGTGAATTGGTATAAATTAGGAGGTTCTAGAGTGTTATTACCTGATACAGTGTATATTAGTCGCAACTTGCAAATGTTAAACGAATAAATAGAAACAAAATAGTTAACACGTTTATCTTGAACAGGTAATAGGTTGGATTCAATCCGTTTAAAGGCCAAATGGGTATAGGTTGAAGTATTCTAACCTATTCAAAAAACTACCTAGATGCAAGTCGAATGGTTTTCAATTTATTTAAATTTGATTGTTATAACACGAACCTGACCTATTTACTGACACTAGCTTACTTTTATTTTATATTGGATTAGAATGAATTTGAACTATGTTGTATGTTATAGGGGGGATTGAAATAATGCAAGCAGCGCCCGCCGTGGGGCTCAAACCCACGACCACAGGGTTAACAGCCTTGCGCTCTGCCGTCTAAGCTAGACGGGCAATAACAGCTTGCCAAAGGGCCCAACCGGGTTCGAACCGGTGACCTCATGATCTGCAGTCAAATGCTCTACCACTTAGCTATGGACCCCAAGACAGCGAACATAATCCAGCTCTTGATGTTTAGCTTATCTACGTTTCATTTGCCAATTTACTTTTATGTTTGGGATTCAGAATTTTAAAGTAAAAGATAAAAATAGATTGTGAGTTGTTATAAACAAGGAGGTTCTAGAGTGTTATTACTTGATACGGTATATAACAGTCGCAACTTGCAAATGTTAAACGAATAAATGAATAATTGAATAAAGACAAATGAGTTAACCCGTTTAACTTGAACAGGTAAATAGATTAAATTCATCGTTCAAAAATTAAATCGAGGTAGGATGATGTTTTCTAACCCTTTCAAAAAGCTGCTTAGATTCGAGTCGAATGATTTTCAACTTATTTAAATTTCAAAATAGCACGAACCTGACCAGTTTAGCGACACTAACTTAATTTTCTTTAATATTGGATTAGAGTGAATTTTAACAATGTTGCAAGTTACAGGGAAGATAAAAAATGCAAGCAGCGCCCACCGTGGGGCTCGAACCCACGACCACAAGGTTAAGAGCCTTGCGCTCTACCGACTGAGCTAGACGGGCAATAACAGTTTGTCAAAGGGCTAAACTGGGTTCGAACCGGTGACCTCTTGATCTGCAGTCAAATGCTCTACCACTGAGCTATGGATCCCAGCACAGCAAACATAATCCAGCTCTTGATGTTTAACTTATTTACGTATCATTTGCCAATTTACTTTTACTTTTGGGGATTCAGAATTTTAAACTAAAAGATAAAAACAGAATGTGAATTGTTATAAATTAGGAGGTTCTAGAGTGTTATTACTTGATGCAGTGTATATTAATTAGTCGCAACTTGCAAACATTAAACGAATAAATAAATAGAAACAAAATAGTTAAGACGTTTTTCTTGACCAGGTAATAGGTTGGATTCAATCCGTTTAAAGGCAAAATGGGTATAGGTCGAAGTATTCTAACCTATTCAAAAAACTACCTAGATGCAAGTCGAATGGTTTTCAACTTATTTAAATTTGATTGTTATAACACGAACCTGACCTGTTCAGCGACACTAACTTAATTTTATTTTATATTGGATTAGAATGAATTTGAACTATGTTGTATGTTATAGGGGAGATTAAAAAATGCAAGCAACGCCCACTATGGGGCTCGAATCCACGACCACAAGGTTAAGTGCCTTGCGCTCTACCAACTGAGCTAGACGGGCAATGACAGCTTGTCCAAGGGCCCAATCAGGTTTCAACCAGTGACCTCTTGCTCTGCAATCAAATGCTCTACCACTAAGTTATGGACTCCAAGACAGCAAACATAATCCGGCTCTTGATGTTTAACTTATTTACGTATCATTTTCCAATTTACTTTTACTTTTGGAGATTCGGAATTTTAAACTAAAAGATAAATAGAGAATGTGAATTGTTATAAATTAGCAGGCTCTAGAGTGTCATTACTTGATACCGTGTATATTAGTTGCAACTTGCAAACGTTAAACGAATAAATGACCTATTCAAAAAACTACCTAGATGCAAGTCGAATGGCTTTCAACTTATTTAAATTTGATTGTTATAACAGGGCCCTGACCTATTTGGCAGCACTAACTTTATTTTATTTTATATTGGATTAGAGTGAATTTGAACAATATTGTAAATTATATGGGAGATTAAAAAATGCAAGCAGCGTCCACCGTGGGGCTCAAACTCACGACCACAAGGTTAAGAGCCTTGCGCGCCACCGCCTTGCGCGCCACCGTCTGAGCGGGCAACAGCATCTTGCCGAAGGGCCCAACCGGGTTCAAATCGATGACCTCTTGATCTGCAGTCAAATGCTCTACCACAGAGCTATGGACCCAAGACGGCAAACATAATCAAGTTCTTGCTGTTCAGCTTATCTGCGTATCATTTGCCAATTTACTTTTATGTTTTGGATTCAAAATTTTAAACTAAAAGATAAAAATACATTGTGAATTGTTATAAATGAGGAGGTTCTAGATTGTTATTATATGATACAGTAAATATCAGTCGCAACTTGCAAATGCTAAACGAATAAATGAATAAAGACAAATCCGTTAACCTGTTTAACTTGAACTGGTAAATAGATTAGATTCAACCGTTCAAAAATTAAATGGATGCAGGATGATGTTTTCTAACCCCTTCCAAAAGCTACTCTGATTCAAGCCGAATGATTGTTAACTTATTAAAATTTCAAAAAAACACGAACCTGACCAGTTCAGCGACACTAACTTAATTTTCTTTAATATTGGATTAGAGTGAATTTGAACAACGTTGTAAGTTATGTGGGAGATTAAAAAATGCAAGCAACGTCCACCATGGGGCTCGAACCCACGACCACAAGGTTAAGAGCCTTGCGCTCTACCGACGGAGCTAGACGGGCAATAACAGCTTGTCAAAGGGCCCAACCAGGATCGAACCGGTGACCTCTTGATCTGCAGTCAAATGCTCTACCACTGAGCTATGGACCCCAAGACAGCGAACATAATCCAGCTCTTGATGTTTAGCTTATCTACGTTTCATTTGCCAATTTACTTTTACGTTTGGGATTTGGATTTTAAAGTAAAAGATAAAAATAGATTGTGAATTCTCATAAACGAGGAGGTTCTAGAGTGTTATTACTTGATATAACAGTCGCAACTTGCAAATGTTAAACGAATAAATGAATAAAAACAAATGAGTTAACCCATTTAACTTGAACTGGTAAATAGATTAGATTCAACCGTTCAAAAATTAAATGGATGCAGGATGATGTTTTCTAGCCCTTTCAAAAAGCTACTTAGATCCGAGCCGAATGATTTTTAACTTATTAAAATTTCAAAATAACACGAACCTGACTAGTTCCGCGACACTAACTTAATTTTCTTCAATATTGGATTAGAGTGAATTTGAACAATGTTATAAGTTATATGGGAGATTAAAAAATGCAAGCAGCATCCACCGTGGGGCTCGAACCCACGACCACAAGGCCAAGAGCCTCTCGCTCTACGGTCTGAGCTAGACGGGCAATGAAATCTTGCCAAAGGGCCCAACCGGGTTCGAATCGGTGACCTCTTGATCTACAGTCAAATGCTCTAACACTGAGCTGTGGACCCAAGACGGCAAACATAATCCAGCTCTTGATGTTCAGCTTATCTGCATATCATTTGCCAATTTACTTTTACGTTTGGGATTAGAATTTTAAACTAAAAGATAAAAATAGATTGTGAATTGTTATAAATGAGGAGGTTCTAGATTGTTATTATATGATACAGTATATATCAGTCGCAACTTGCAAATGTTAAACGAATAAATGAATAAACACAACTGAGTTAACCCGTTTAACTTGAACACGTAAATAAATTACATTGAATCGTTTAAAAATTAAATGGATGTGGGATGAGGTTTTCTAACCCTTTCGAAACGCTACTTAGATCCGAGCCGAATTATTTTCAACTTATTTGAATTTCAAAATAACACGAATCTGATCAATTTAGCGACACAAAAGTAATTTTCCTTAATATTGGACTAGAGTGAATTTGAACAATGTAGTATGTTATAGGGGAGAGATTAAAAATGCAAGCAGCGCCCACCGTGGGGCTCAAACCCACGACCAAAGGTTAAGAGCCTTGCGCTCTACCAACTGAGCTAGATGGGCAATTACAACTTGTCAAAGGGGCCCAATCGGGTTTGAACCGGTGACCTCTTGATCTGCAGTCAAATGCTCTACCACTGAGCTATGGCCCCCAAGACAGTGAATATAATCCAACTCTTGATGTTTAGCTTGTCTACGTTTCATTTGCCAATTTACCTTTACGTTTGGGATTCGGAATTTTAAATTAAAAGATAAAAATAGATTGTGAATTGTCATAAACGAGGAGGTTCTAGAGTGTTATTACTTAATATGGTATATAACAGTCGCAACTTGCAAATGTTAAACGAATAAATGAATAAAGACAAATGAGTTAACCTTTTTAACTTGAACTGGTAAATATATTAGATTCAACCGTTCAAAAATTAAATGGATGCAGGATGATGTTTTCTAGCCCTTTCAAAAAGCTACTTACATCCGAGCCGAATGATTTTTAACTTATTAAAATTTCAAAATAACACGAACCTGACCAGTTCAGCGACACTAACTTAATTTTCTTCAATATTGGATTAGGGTGAATTTGAACAATGTTGTAAGTTATATGGGAGATTAAAAAATGTAAGCAGAGTCCACCATGGGGCTCGAACCCACGACCACAAGGTTAAGAGCCTTGCACTCTACCGTCTGAGCTGGACCGGCAATAACATCTTGCTAAAGGGCCCAACTGGGGTCAAATCGGTGACCTCTTGATCTGCAGTCAAACGCTCTACCATTGGGCTATGGACCCAAGACGGCAAACATAATCCGGCTCTTGATGTTCATCATTTGCCAATTTACTTTTATTTTTGGGATTCGAAATTTTAAACTAAATGATAAAAATAGACTGTGAATTGTTATAAATGAGGAGGTTCTAGATTGTTATTATATGATACAGTATATATCAGTCACAACTTGCAAATGTTAAACGAATAAATGAATAAAGACAAATGAGTTAACCCGTTTAACTTGAACAGGCAAATAGATTACATTCAATCGTTTAAAAATTAAATGGATGTAGGATGACGTTTTCTAACCCTTTCGAAAAGCTACTTAGATCCGAGCCGAATGATTTTCAACTTTATTAAATTTCAAAGTAGCACGAACCTGACCAGTTTAGGCGACACAAACTTAATTCTCTTTAATATTGAGCTAGACGGGCAATAACAGCTTGCCTAAGGGCCCAACCGGGTTCGAACCGATGACTTCTTGATCTGCAGTTAAATGCTCTACCACTGAGCTATGGACCCCAAGATAGCAAATATAATCCAGCTCTTGATGTTTAGCTTTTCTACATTTCAATTGCCAATTTACTTTTACGTTTGGGATTCGGAATTTTAAAGTAAAAGATAAAAATAGATTGTGAATTATTATAAACGAGGAGGTTCTAGAGCTTTATTACTTGATACGGTATATATTAGTCACAACTTGCAAATGTTAAATGAAAATGAATGAAGACAAATGTGTTAACCCGTTTAACTTGAACTAGTAAATAGATTAGATTCAACCGTTCAAAAATTAAATGGATGCAGGATGATGTTTTCTAGCCCTTTCAAAAAGCTACTTAGATCCAAGGCGAATAATTTTTAACTTATTAAAATTTCAAAATAACACGAACCTGACCAGTTCGGCGACACTAACTTAATTTTCTTCAATATTGGATTAAGGTGAATTTGAACAATGTTGTAAGTTATATGGGAGATTAAAAAATGCAAGCAGCGTCCACCGTGGGGCTTGAACCCACAACCACAAGGTTAAGAGCCTTGCGCTCTACCGTCCGAGCTAGACGGGCAATAACAACTTGCCAAAGGGCCCAATCGGGTGCAAATCGGTGACCTCTTGATTTGCAGTCAAACGCTCTACCACTGAGCTATGGACCCAAGACGGCAAACATAATCCAGCTCTTGATGTTCAGCTTATCTGCCTACCATTTGCCAATTTACTTTTATTTTTGGGATTCAAAATTTTAAACTAAATGATAAAAACAGATTGTGAATTGTTATAAACAAGGAGGTTCTAGAGCGTTATTACTTGATACGGTATATCACAGTCGCAACTTGCAAATGTTAAACGAATAAATGAATAAAGGCAAACGTGTTAACCTGTTTAACTTGAACTAGTAAATAGATTACACTCAACCGTTCAAAAATTAAATGCATGTAGGATGATGTTTTCTAGCCCTTTCAAAAAGCTACTTAGATCCGAGCCGAATGATTTTAACTTATTAAAATTTCAAATAACACGAACCTGACCAGTTCAGCGACACTAACTTAATTTTTTTCAATATTGGATTACGGTGAATTTGAACAATGTTGTAAGTTATATGGGAGATTAAAAAATGCAAGCAGCGTCCATCGTGGGGCTCGAACCCACGACCACAAGGTTAAGAGCCTTGCGCTCTACCATCTAAGCTAGATGGGGAATAACATCTTGCCCAAGGGCCCAATCGGTTTCAAATCGGTGACCTGTTGATCTGCAGTCAAACGCTCTACCACTGAGCTATGGACCCAAGACGGCAAACATAATCCAGCTCTTAATGTTCAGCTTATCTGCGAATCATTTGCCAATTTACTTTTTTTGGGATTCAAAATTTTAAACTAAATGATAAAAATAGATTGCGAATTGTTATAAATGAGGAGGTTCTAGATTGTTATTATACGATACAGTATATATCAGGTGCAACTTGCAAATGTTGAACGAATAAATGAATAAAGACAAATGAGTTAACCCGTTTAACTTGAACAGGTAAATAGATTACATTCAATCGTTTAAAAATTAAATGGATGTAGGATGACGTTTTCTAACCCTTTCGAAAAGCTACTTAGATCCGAGCCGAATGATTTTCAACTTTATTAAATTTCAAAGTAGCATGAACCTGACCAGTTTAGCCGACACAAACTTAATTCTGTTTAATATTGGATTGGAGTGAATTTGAACAATGTTGTGTGTTATAGAGGAGATTAAAAAATGCAAGCAGCTCCCACCGTGGGGCTCAAACCCACGACCACAAGGTTAAGAGCCTTGCGCTCTACAAACTGAGCTAGACGGGCAATAACATCTTGTCAAAGGGCCCAACCGGGTTCGAACCTGTGACCTCTTGATCTGCAGTCAAATGCTCTACCACTGAGCTATGGACCCCAAGGCAGCGAACATAATCCAGCTCTTGGTGTTTAGCTTATCTACGTTTCATTTCCTAATTTACTTTTACGTTTGGGATTTGGAATTTTAAAGTAAAAGATAAAAATAGATTGTGAATTGTCATAAACGAGGAGGTTCTAGAGGGTTATTACTTGGTACGGTATATCACAGTCGCAACTTGCAAATGTTAAACGAATAAATGAATAAAGGCAAATGAGTAACACCTGTTTAACTTGAACTGGTAGATTAGATTCAACCGTTCAAAAATTAAATGGATGCAGGATGATGTTTTCTAGCCCTTTCAAAAAGCTACTTAGATCCGACCCGAAAGATTTTTAACTTATTAAAATTTCAAAATAACACGAACCTGACCAGTTCAGCGATACTAACTTAATTTTCTTCAATATTGGATTAGGGTGAATTTGAACAATGTTGTAAGTTATATAGGAGATTAAAAAATGCAAGCAGCGTCCACCATGGGGGTCGAACCCACGACCACAAGGTTAAGGGCCTTGCGCTCTACCGTCTGAGCTAGACGGGCAATAACATCTTGCCAAAGGGCCCAATCGGGTTCAAATCGGTGACCTCTTGACCTGCAGTCAAAAGCTCTACCACTGAGCTATGGACCCAAGACGACAAACATAATCCAGCTCTTGATGTTCAGCTTATCTGCATATCATTCGCCAATTTATTTTTATTTTTGGGATTCAAAATTTTAAACTAAATGATGAAAATAGATTGTGAATTGTTATAAATGAGGAGGTTCTAGATTGTTATTATATGATACAGTATATGTCAGTCGCAACTTGCAAATGCTAAACGAATAAATGAATAAACACAAATGAGTTAACCCGTTTAACTTGAACAGGTAAATAGATTACATTCAATCGTTTAAAAATTAAATTGATGTAGGATGACATTTTCTAACCCTTTCGAAAAGCTACTTAGATCCGAGTCGAACGATTTTCAACTTATTTAAATTTCAAAATAACACGAACCTGACCAGTTTAGCGACACAAACTTAATTTTCTTTAATATTGGATTAGAGTGAATTTGAACAATGTTAGGGATGTCAAAGTCTGACCCGACACGATAACCCGACCCGAACTCGACCCCAATTTACTGAGAGAAATATGAACCCGACCCGAACCAAAGCGATTTCGATCCGAAGTCAACACGGTTTGACTGTTTAGTGTGAAAACTTATTTTTTTCAATTTTGAGCAAATCTAAGCTATTTTCAAGACCAGCATGAAATTAACCTGTTTATTAAATGGGTCGACCCAATTCGACCCGTTTGACTGCCCTAAACAATGCTGTGAGTTATAGATTAAAAAAATGCAAGCAGCACCCACCGTGGGGCTCGAACCCACGACCACAAGGTTAAGAGCCTCGTGCTTTACCAACTGAGCTAGACGGGCAATAACACCTTGACAAAGGACCCAACCGGGTTCAAACTGGTGACCTCTTGATCTGCAGTCAAATGCTCTACCACTGAGCTATGGACTCCAAGACGGCAAATATAATCCAGGTCTTGATCTGCGTATCATTTGACAACTTACTTTTACGTTTGGGATTCGGAATTTTAAATTAAAAGATAAAAATAGATTGTGAATTGTTATAAACGAGGAGGTTCTAGGGCGTTATTACTTGATACGGTATATAACAATCGCAACTTGCAAATGTTAAACGAATAAATGAATAAAGACAAATGAGTTAATCCGTCTGACTTGAATTGGTAAATAGATTAGATTCAATCGTTTAAAAATTAAATGTATGCAGGATGATGTTTTCTAACCCTTTCAAAAAGCTACTTACATCCGAGCCGAATGATTTTTAACTTATTAAAATTTCAAAATAACACGAACCTGACCAGTTCGGCGACACTAACTTAATTTCCTTCAATATTGGATTAGAGTGAATTTGAACAATGTTGTAAGTTATATGGGAGATTGAAAAATGCAAGCAGCGTCCACCGTGGGGCTCGAACCCATGACCACAAGATTAAGACCCTTGCGCTCTACCGTCTGAGCTAGACGGGCATTAACATCTTGCCAAGGGGCCCAACCAGGTTCAAACCGGTGACCTCTTGATCTGCAGTCAAATGCTCTACCACTGAGCTATGGACCCAAGACAGCAAACATAATCCAGCTCTTGATGTTCAGCTTATCTACGTATCATTTGCCAATTTACTTTTATTTTTGGGATTTGAAATTTTAAACTAAAAGATA
This sequence comes from Carnegiea gigantea, assembly GCA_029747015.1. Classification (NCBI taxonomy): domain Eukaryota; kingdom Viridiplantae; phylum Streptophyta; class Magnoliopsida; order Caryophyllales; family Cactaceae; genus Carnegiea; species Carnegiea gigantea. Next base: position 1,156,840 of record JAKOGI010000005.1, on the reverse strand, counting down.
ACAATAGATTGTGAATTGCTATAAATGAGGTGGTTCTAGATTGTTATCATATGATACAGTATATATCAGTTGCAACTTGCAGATGTTAAACGAATAAATGAATAAAGACAAATGAGTTAACCCGTTTAACTTGAACAGGTAAATAGATTACATTCAATCATTTAAAAATTAAATGGATGTAGGATGACGTTTTCTAACCCTTTCAAAAAGCTACTTAGATCCGAGCCGAATGATTTTCAACTTTATTAAATTTCAAAGTAACACGAATCTGACCAATTTAGGCGGCATAAACTTAATTTTCTTTAATACTGGATTAGAGTGAATTTGAAAATGTTGTGAGCTATAGATTAAAAAATGCAAGCAGCGCCCACCGTGGGGTTCGAACCCACGACCACAAGGTTAAGAGCCTTGCGCTCTACCGACTGAGCTAGACGGGCAATAACAGCTTGCCAAAGGGCCCAACCGAGCTCAAACTGGTTGACCTCTTGATCTGTAGTCAAATGCTTTACCACTGAGCTGTGGACCCCAAGACGGCAAATATAATCCTGTTCTTGATGTTTAGCTTATCTACGTATCATTTGCCAATTTACTTTTACGTTTGAGATTCGGAATTTTAAACTAAAAGATAAAAATAAAATGTGAATTGTTAGAAATGAGGAGGTTAGTGTTATTACTTGATACAGTATATATCAGTCGCAACTTGCAAATGTTAAACGAATAAATGAATAAAGATAAATGAGTTAACCCTTTTAACTTAAACAGGTAAATAGATTAGATTCAATCGTTTAAAAATTAAATGGGTATAGGATGATGTTTCCTAACCCTTTCAAAAAGCTAGTTAGATCTGAGCCGAATGATTCTCAACTTATTTAAATTTCAAAATAACACAAACTTAATTTTCTTTAATATTGGATTAAAGTGAATTTGAACAATGTTGTAAGTTATAGGGGAGATTAAAAAATGCAAGCAGCACCCACCGTGGGTCTCGAAAGGTTAAGAACCTTGCGCTCTATTGACTAAGCTAGACGGGCAATAAGAGCGTGCCAAAGGGCCCAACCGGGTTTGAACCAGTGACCTCTTCATCTGCAATCAAATGCTCTACCACTGAGCTATGGGCCCCAAGACGACAAACATAATCCAGCTCTTGATGTTTAGCTTATCTACTAATCATTTGCCAATTTACTTTTATGTTTGGGATTCAGAATTTTAAACTAAAGGATAAAAATAGAATGTGAATTGTTATAAATTGGGAGGTTCTAAAGTGTTATTATATGATACAATATATATCAGTCGCAACTTGCAAATGTTAAACGAATAAATGAATAAAGACAAATGAGTTAACCCGTTTAACTTGAACAGGTAAATAGATTTAGATTCAATCGTTTAAACATTAAATGGATGTAGGATGATGTTTTCTAACCCTTTCAAAAAGGGTAAACTATTAGGTATACCCGAGAGTACTTGCTCTCATATTTTATTTATATATATTTTTCAAGGTATATTTATCATATATTCTATTTTTTGATATTTATTTGCTGATGAGTATTATGAGAGTATGTGCTATGAGGTTTATAGTATAGGCTTTGTTCAAAAAGCTACCTAGATCCGAGCCGAATGATTTTCAACTCATTTAAATTTCAAAATAACACGAACCTGATCAATTTAGCGACACTAACTTAATTTTCTTTACTATTGGATTAGAGTGAATTTGAACAGCGTAGTAAGTCATAGGGGAGATTAAAAAATGCAAGAAGCGCCCACCGTCGGGCTCGAACCCACGACCACAAGGTTAAGAGCCTTGCGCTCTATCGACTGAGCTAGACGGGCAATAACAGCCTGTCAAAAGGCCCAACCGGGTTCGCATCACTGACCTCTTGATCTGTAGTCAAATGCTCTACGGATGAGCTATGGACCCCACAACGTCAAGCCTAATCCAACTCTTGATGTTTAACTTCTCTACATGTCATTTGCCAATTTACTTTTACATTTGGAGATTCGGAATTTTAAACTAAAAGATAAAAAGAGAATGTGAATTGTTATAAATTAGGAGGTTCCAGAGTGTCATTACTTGATATAATGTATATTAGTCGCAACTTGCAAATGTTAAACGAATAAATGAATAAAAACAAAATAGTTAACCCGTTTATCTTGAACAAGTAAATAGGTTGGATTCAATCCATTTAAAGGCTAAATGGGTATAGGTCGAAGTATTCTAATCTATTCAAAAAACTACCTAGTTGCAAGTCGAATGGTTTTCAACTTATTTAAATTTGATAATGACACGAACATGACCTGTTTAGCAACACTAACAGTTATAGGGCGGTTTAAAAAGGCAAGCAGCACCCACCTGGGGCTCGAACCCACGACCACAAGGTTAAGAGCCTTGTGCTTTACCGACTGAGCTAGACGGGCAATAACAGCTTGCCAAAGGGCCCAACCGGGTTCAAACCGATGACCTCTTGATCTGCAGTCAAATGCTCTACCACTGAGCTATGGACCCCAAAACGGAAAACATAATCCGGCTCTTGATGTTTAGCTTATCTACGTATCATTTGCCAATTTACTTTTACGTTTGGGGATTCGAAATTTTAAACTAAAAGATAAAAATATAATATAAATTGTTATAAATTAGGAGGTTCTAGAGTGTTATTACTTGATACAGTATAATATATTAGTCACAATGTTATAAGAAGGGGGCCATATGGAGGGGATTAAAAAATGCAAGTCGCACCCACCGTGGGGCTCGAACCGACGACCACAAGGTTATGAGCCTTGTGCAGCTGCGCTCTACCAACTGAGCTAGACGGGCAATAATGTTTGCCAAGGGCCCCCAACCGGGTTCGAACTGGTGACCTCGTGATCTGCAGTCAAAAGCTCTACCACACAGCTGTGGACCCCTTCAATCCAACGACAAACCAGGGTTTTAGGGTGCATCAAGAATGCGGAATGACCTTTTGATCAAGGACTTTCTTCTTAATTCTCAAAAGAGGAAAGTTCTTATAACAGCACAGTGAGTCAAATATGTTGAAAGCAAGATGCAATTCGATCACCTAAGCTTGCCCAGATGACTTTTTAGTGGTAGTAAAAGCTGCTTGTTAAATTTCTTTAAGTTAAGCAATATAGTTTTGTTTTTTACCATCAAAACAAGAAAAAACATGGATGGCTTTTTAGTGGTAGTAAAAGCTGCTTGTGCAAGTGCAAATTGACCTAGTTGGAATGAGAATTTGAACAATGTTTATAAGAAAACAGGTTTCAAACACCATTCAGGACGTATCTTCCATCTTTAATAGTAAAGAAAGGAAAATCAATGAGAGGCAGGTCAATTGTGCTGCAAAAAAATCTATTCTTGAAGATCAATTGTATATTTTGGTACAAGAAGAAGCAAAAAAGACGAAAACAATTTCACATCATCTGAGAAACTGATACCTAATGTGATCTCTATGTACATCAGCTGTAAAAGGTGGGAACCCTTCCAATTCAACTTCTGAAATCTGCAGCAATGAGCATTGCTTGGGGACTTGCAGCAAAACCATCAGCAGAAGCTGATAAGTGAGGAGGGCCATTACCAGTAAGTTTAGCACATTGTTCTCCCGTGAATATAGCTAAGTATAGCTAAAACTAAATGCTGATGTTATTGTAGCAGCTGGCAGGTATAGCTAGAGAAAAGCCAAGGATAGTTTGGATATGGAGATGGGATCATCAGCAAGATGATCTCCTGTCGGCCTTCCTCCCTCCATCTGTCTGTCATCCCTTTTGGTCTCTCGATCACCTCATTGACATCAGAACTCGTACCTTCCTTTCCCTCTCGGCCTTCTTGGCAGCTGGGGTCCTCTCTAGTTTGCGCTGCTCCTTGACCCACACCTCGCTCACCTGCTCAATTGAATTCAGCAGCTTCTTCTCTGGGGTCAGGAAGTCCCAGTCAGGTCGATTCTCTTTCAGGGTGATGCCACCTGTGATCTTCACTGCTTGTGTAACAGGTGAGGGCTGAGGCTTCATTAGTGTAGTAGGGAGAGGTGTTGAGGAACCAACTTCATGGTGCTCGGGCTGAGCACCAACACTTGAGGGTGCATTATTGGTGTTCTCAAGGGATGGCTCCGTCACTTGATCAACTTGTAGTTCTGCCCTTCTCCTTTCAATTGCCTGTTTGGGGAACAAAACAAAAGAAGATCAATGGTTGTGAGTTGTGACCTAGGATCAGTCGAGTAATAACAAGCTCAAGTGAACAGATCAGGAAGCAATTCTATCCTCGCCCCCCCTCCCCCCCAAAAAGTTCCCAACAACGAAGATGCCAGTGTCATATTCATTCATAACATTACTGACCCACAATGAGCACTTACATTGCTTGAACGTAGCTACAGACGTCTGAAGGGTGCAAGTTTATATTGAAGTGGTAAATGTTTACATATCCATGTTACCACAACTCTCACAAGCCCCTAGTCAATACAAGCTGATTCATTTTTGAATGTACCTCTCAAATACAAAACTCCATTTATACAAATTCCATTGTAACCATTTGTCAAGGAGGCAACAGATGACCTTCCAGTCTTCAACTTCATCAAACTCAACAGTCAGGCAGGAGAAGAATTTGTTGCAGGAACAATTTTCGTCAAGCAACAATATTATTATGACAGATTGTGGCTTCAAAAATCAGAACAGACATAAATTTCAGGTGGGCTACGGTAGGATATTGTAGAGATGTCAGATTAGCTATGTAACTATTGCAAAACATAGCTTCACCAATTAAAGAGCAAGAAGACAACCCACCAAACTTCTCAAATAACTGCTGTTATGAACACAGGAATGTAACCAAGAAATCACCCATCAACATGAAAAGTGAACCATTAAAAACCCATCTAATCCAAAACATCAATAACCAACTTCAACAAGCTCATAATTAATTAAATCAAACCACCATTAAATAACAACGCTGATTAGAAATATTACCCCAACAATTGCAGTGATTTCCCTTAGAGGGGTTCTTGGGTACCAATTCGGCAATACGCTTCTCCGACCACCACGCCTCGCCGGCGTCACCGTCGGCCTATTTTCCCGGACAACTGCGGGCGACCTGTGAAAGTTCCGGTGATACCCGACTCCAACTCTGTTGACCCCAATCCTTCTCACATTGGACCCTCTCCCGCCATTTACAGAACCAGTTCGGGTCGGGTTTCCGGATAAACCAGACCAACGCAACCCGGGTTCGTCTACAATGAGATCAACTCTCCGGGCAGCACCTCGGAAAAGAGTAGAAATGTCAATGGGCCTCGGCAATCGATCTCTTGAAGGCGCCGGCATCTTTCTCTCTCTTCAAGCTTCTCGTACCCTGCATCATTTCGAATGAAATCAAAGAAGGCAATAAATTGAAGAAAAACATAGATCCTCGGATGAAAAATGAGGGTTAAAGAACGAAATGAGGCATACCCAGGTGCGAATTCTGTGCAGAAATTGAAGCTTGTTATTCTGCAACTCCGAACCTCAACGATGTAGTTAGGAAGAAGAGAGAAGATAGAGAAAGAAGTGGCGAAGTGAGAAGTAGTATTCAATAGGGTTTTATTCTGAGGTATGATTGATGGAAGGAGGCAAATGCCCAGAAAATTTGCCAGTTTGAATATTTTTTATTTTTTCAGTTTGAAAGTTGGGAAACTCAAAACTCGATCCCATGAGCGGGATTTTTGCAGTGATTTGAATTTTGAAAGTGAAATGACAACCATGCCCCTCGCGTTTAATTAGGGTATTATTCAATGGCAAAGGGTATTACTTATTTATTTAATCTCCCCGGCAATCAAGCTCTGGAGTCTGGTGTTTGGCACATCAGAACTAGGGTTGAAAATGATATTGATTTCAAATTTCAATAACTCATAAGCTCAATAAAAAATCTATGAAAGTTTTTTAGTATCTCTCAAAATTAATATATGCAGTTGTTAGTTATATCTGAAATTTCAATAACTAGTATTCTTATATGATGTTGTTGTGATTACTCGGAGCTAACATGAATAAACAATGTTAAGTTTAAATATCTTAACCTGTTAAAGCTTGATTAAGTAACTTGTATAGACTCATAAATATAAAAGACTTGATTCTTGCATTAATGGATTTTATAGTTTATGAAGGTTGATACGTCACTAATTTCGTAACTTTCTATTGGATATAAGCTAATAATTTTCCACTATATATTGTGTGAGTAGTAATTGGGATAACAAATTTTCCTTTGTCTTTTCTTTTCGTGCTTTTCGCGTGTTCAGTTCATTGATTTAAGTTACCAATTATTAGCTCATACCCAATAGAAAGTCATGATGAAATTGGCAACTCAAATCAATGAACTAATAATGGGGTTATGAATCAGTCATTATGGAGTCATTGGAGTGGTGATATTCATTGATCCATCCACTGGATCTGACTAATTCTTGGTGTGAAGGATGCCAGAACAAGGACAGCAAATGCACGGCTAAAGATCAGAAAGCACGACTATTACAGAGCAAAAGAAAGATCTATTCACTTGTTGACTGTGTTCATTTACAATTGCATAGTAAATTTGTACATCATACTAACAAAATGAATTTTTGTACATCAGCCTCCATTTCAACGTCCTGCAGCAACAAGCATTGCCAGGCCATCCTAGGAAAACAGTCAGCAGAAGCTGATAGCTCGGGGCATTTTTAAACTGTAGATTCTGCAGGTTGTTCTTCTCCTGAATATAGCTAAGTAAAGCTAAACTGAATGTGATGTTACTAGCTACATACTACAAGGATAGCTAAGAGAAAAGCTAAGGATAGCTTGGATATGGATATGGGATCATCAGTGAGATGATCTCCTGTTGGCCATTCTTCCCACTTTCAGTCCATCTCCCTTGGTCTCTAGGTCATCGCATTGACATTAGTGTGTTCACCTTCCTCTCCACCTCGGCCTTCTTGGCAGCTGGGGTCCTCTCCAGTTTGCGCTGCTCCTTTAGCCACACCTCTCTCACCTTTTCAATCGAGTTCAGAAGCTTCTTCTCTGGGGTTAGGAAATCAGCCTTTTCTCGGTTCTCCTTTAGGATTTTCATTGCTTGAGTAGTAGGTGAGGGCTGCGGCTTCATCAGTATAGTCGGGAGTGGTGTTGAGGCACCGACTTCATGGTGCTCGGGCTGAGCACCGGAAAGTAATGGTGCATTGGTGGTGTTTTCCGGAGACGGTTCCGTTGGCTGATCAACTTGCAGTTCTGCCCTTCTGCTTTCAAGAGCCTGTTTTGCATCAAAACAAAGATAGATTTAACGGATGCCCCTCGGATCAGTTGAATAAAACAAAGCTTGATAAAAAAGATCACAAGGCAAGTTTTAGACCTTCTTTCTCCTGCTTCCAGTGAGCAAAACGACATAGCGTATCCATTCAGAATAACATTACTGTCCCGCGTACAAATATCCACAGACACGTGTGTGTGTGTGTGTATGTATGATTCAGACACTTTCTAACACTCAAAATAGCTTTTCATGATACTGGCCTAAAATTATGCAAGAATTTGCATAAGGCTCCACTATTCAAGTCCCATAAAACTATTCACGAGGGGACAAAATCAGAACCAGAGCTTCAAATTCATCAAAGCAAGCAGAAGGATAAATCAGACAATCAATGCTCCTAAAACAGATTATGACTCCAGAAATTGGAACACACCCAATTTGATCTTCTTGCCACTAGCAACTTCATGTAAGTAACAGCAGCATATCATACATTCATACCATACAAAAATACTAATGCTATGCGTACTTGCATAAATGTGTAACTTACTTAACCATTTTAAGAAAGGCATAATTCAGAAGGACCCATTTGCGAATATTTAAGATGGGTTTGATAGAAACCCAAAATTAGCATCACATCTTTGCTCAAAAACACCAAACCATGTTACCCAGTTTAGTCAAAATGCAAGTATTGGAACAATAATTCCACCAACATAAAGAAGGGCAAAATGACACAACATATTCAACATCCAATTGAATGGTAATCTAATCCAAAACAGCATTAACCAAATTCAACAAAACTAAACTAATCATCCATTGAATAACACAACTAGTAAAAACAAATTATGGCAACAAACTTTACCCTAATAATCCCAGTGATGTCTCTGAGAGGGGTTCTTGGACGCCAGTTGGGCAAGACACTTGCACTTCCCCTGCCACCACCACGCCTCGCCGGAGTCACCGGCGCTCTGTTTTCCAGGCCAACCACCGGCTGCAACCTCTGATAATTCCGGAGATGCCCAAGCTCCAGTCTGTGGGCCCCCACCCCACCACGACCTCGGGTCGAGTTTCCGGATAGTCCGACCCAGCGTAAGCCGGGTTCGTCGACTATGAGATTAACCCGTCGAGCTGCTCCTCGGAACAGAGTCGAAATGTCAACTGGTCTCGGCAAGCGATCCCTTGAAGGCGCCGGCATCTTTCTCTCTCTTCAATCCTCCCGAATCCTGCATCATTACGATTGAATTCGGATTGATTTAGCATCTTGAAAATGATTGACCCATTTGTGGGTTGTGGTCAAATGCCCAAGAATTGAATGAACTAAAGAAAATCGCTGATACCGAGATAAGAAATGTTGATTATGTACTTACCCAGATACGATTTCTGTGCGGAAAATTTGGTATTCTACAACTCTGAACTTCCACGATCGAGGAGAGAGAGACAGATGGCGAATTGAAGGTGGGGAAGTGGCAAAGTTGAGAAATGAAGTTCGAGAAGATTTTATAGTGGCAGGCTGAGTTAGTTTGGGATTGGGATTGGTGAGTTGAGTTGAGTCGAGTCGAGTAATGACGCAGTGAAAGGCAAATGCCCAGAAAAAATTCAGTTTCCAAATTCAAAGTGGAAAAACACTCCATAATACGGGCGGCATTTTCGTTCTAAATCACAATGAATTACTAAATTACAATTAAGCCCTTGCTTAGCATAGTTGTGCCAACCCCTCATTAGTCATCTCGACTTGATGGAAGTCCATTACGATGAAAGTATATCAATAAATCATCTCAACTTTTTGCTAAAAGGATGTGGATTAGACTTCAACTGAAAAAATATTAAACCACAATTTTTTATTTTATTGTAAAAACGAGTACGCGTAAAATACGAGTATGAGACAGCTGAGGGCAATACCCATACCCCTTTTCTAATACTCGCCACATATCCATTTAAAACCCATTTTCACCACCCATTTGGGTTTTAAATGAGACAGGTTTTTTGAATTGTGAATGGGTATGGGTTTTAACGTTTTATTCTCATCCCTACCCAAAGCCCTTCCTATTTCGTCCTGATTTTTCTAGTTTAGCACTTTTTAGCTGAAACACAGTGACTTAGGCTCTGTTCTTTTCGTGGGTCAATTCATATTTATCCATTTCAACCAACTTCAACCTATTTCAACCTACTTCAACCCACTTAAAAAAAAAATACCAACTTCAACCCACTTCAATCAACTTCAACCCACCCTCTTCATAATTGTAATAATTTGTAAAGTATCATGTGAGATTTTTACTGCCTGTTGTTTTTGTGGGTAAATTAGGTGGGCAAAAGGGTGAGGTAGGTTGAAGTAGGTTGAGGTGGGTTGAGGTGAGTTGAAGTTGGTATTTTTTTTAAGGTGGGTTAAAATAGGTTGAAGTGGGTTGATGTAGGTTGGAAACTGTTGAAGTTGGTATCTTTATTATGTGGTGGGTTTAGGTGGGTTAAAATAATAAGAATGAAAGTAATGTGTGATAATTTATGAACTTATCGAAATTTTGTGAAAGTTTTGTTTATTTTTTCTTATTTTTTATTTTTTATTTTTTATTTTTTATATTTTTTATTTCCTATTTTTTATTTTTTATTTTTTATTTTTATTTTTTATTTTTTATTTTTAATTATTTTTTATTTTTAAATTTTTAATTTTTATTTTTTATTTTTTAATTTTTATTTTTTATTTTTAAATTTCTTATTTTTTTCTTTTTTCTTTTCTATTTTTATTTTTTATTTATTTTTTATTTTTTGTTTTTAATTTTTTACTTTTAATTTTTTACTTTTAATTTTTTATTTTTCTATGATTTTATGTTTTTTATGTTTTTATTTTTTTATTTCTTATTTCTCATTTTTTATTTTTTAAGTTTTCATTTTTAATTTTTAATTTTTAATTTTTAATATTTGTTTTTTATTTTTCTTTTTTTCTTTTTTTTACTTTTTTATGTTTTATGTTTTATTTTTTTATGTTTTTTTTTGTTTATGTTGTTTATGTTGTTTTTGTTTTTGTTATTTTATTTTTTTGTTTTTTACTTCTTATTTTTCATTTTTTTACATTTTAATTTTAATTTTTAATTTTATGTTTCTTATTTCTTATTTTTTATGTTTTTATGTTTTTCTTTTTTATTTCTTATTTCCTTTTTTCTTTTTTTCTTTTTTCCTTTTTTTATTTTTTATTATTTATTTTTTTTGAATTTTGTGTAACTTTTGTTTGGAATAAAAATAAAAAGATAAAAAATTAATAAATGAATATAAAAAATTTAAAACAAACAAAAATAAAAAACAAAAGAAAATGAAATGTAAAAAATTAAAAATTAAAAACAAAAAATTAAGAATAACAAATTAAAAATAAGAAATAAGAAATAAAGAAATAAAAAGAGAAGAAAATAAGAAATAAGAAATAGAGATTAAAAACTAAAAAATTAAAATTAAAATGTAAAAAATAAAAAATTAGAAATAAAAAATAAAAACGTAAAACAGAAAATCAAAAAACAGAAAAAATGAAAAATAAAAAATAAAAAATAAACACATGAAAAATAAAAAATACAAATGAAAAATAAAAAATAAGCAATAAAACGTAAAAAAATAAACAATAAGAAATAAGAAATAAAAACATAAAAACATAAAAAACATAAAATCATAGGAAATTAATAAATAAAAAATAAAAATAAAGAACTAAAAAACTAAAAAAATAAATAGCACAAAGTAAAAAATAAAAAATAAGAAATAAAAATAAAATTTTAAAAATAAAATTTAATAATAAAAAAAGAAAAATCAAAAATCAAAAATCAAAAATAAAAAATAAAAAATAAAACATACAACATAAAAAATAAGAAATAAAAATAAAATTAAAAAATAAAAATAAGAAATTAAAAAATATTAAATAAAAAACATAAAAAACATAAAAAATAAAAAATAAAAAAATAAAAATATAAAAATATAAAAATAAAAAATAAAACATAAATCATAAAACATAAAACATAAAAAATTAAAAATAAAAATAAAAAATAAAAATAAAAATAAAAACATAAAAACATAAAAAAATACAAAATAAAAATTAAGAAGTAAAAATAAAAAATTAAAAATAAGAAATTAAAAAATAATAAATAATAAATAATAAATAATACAATAATACAATAAAAGTAAAAAGAAAAAGTGAAAAATAAAAAATAAAAAATAAAAATAAAAAGTAGAACAATTAAAAATAAAAAATAAAAAATAAAAGCAAAAAATAAAAAATAAAAAATAAACAATTACAAAATAAGAAACTACAAAATTAAAAAAATTAAAATTAAAAATTAAAAATTAAAAATCAAAAATTAAAAATTAAAAAAATAAAAACTAAAAAATGAAAACTAAAAAATAAAAAATAAAAAAATAAAAGATAAAAAAGAATAAACAAAAATTTCACAAAGTTACGATAACTTCATAAATTATCACATATTAATTACATTCTCATTATTTTTACCCACTTCAACCCACCTCATAAAAAATATACCGACTTCAACCCACTTCAACCAACATCAACCCACTTCAACCTATTTCAACCTATTTCAACCCACCTCAAAAAAAAATACCAACTTTAATCTACCTCAACCCACATCAACCTACTTCAACCTACTTCACCCTTTTACCCACGAAAAGAACAGAGCCTTAATGAAAGAATCTATAACCATTCGCTGTCTTACAATGACATATCCATTTGGATACTTCGTCGAAAAGGAGTCGTCTAGGTACATTTCAAAGGCTCAAAGATGCATGCGACGATACTTGCATTCATCAGCTAAATGAACTGACACAATTATGTTGATCAAATACAACATTCATTGTTAGAAAGAAAAATACATTGTCTACACCGACATTCATAGCATTTGCACAAGTTAACAACTACCATTACTACCAAACTAGTATTTACAAAGACCAAGTTGTCTTGCTGCCTACAACTAAAGCATGGCCGCTCAACTAGTGTTGGGAGTCTAAAGTCTAGCCACAAGCATAGCTAAACCATAGATGGCTAGTCATAAGGAGGATCACTAGAAGATGATCATTTATCCTTGAAGGCTCAAACTCAGCATACAACCTGGCCTATCATCGCATTGACATCAATGTCCGCACCTTCTTTTCCCTCTCAGCCTTCTTAGCGGCTGGGGTCTTTTCTAGCTTCCGTTGCCTCTCCACCAAAACATCCCTCACCTCATCAATCGAATCCAGAAGCCTTTTTTGTGGAGTGATGACACTTGAATTTCCCGCCTTCTCTTCATTAGGGATGTTAGCCAATACCTTCCCTATTTGAGTGCTGGGTGCTGTTTGAGGCCCTATTGACAGGGCAGGGAGAGATGTCGAGCCACCAACAGCTTCATGCTCAAGTTGGGCACTTGATGTGGATGATGATGATGACGGAGCACTGATCTCTTCTTGAGGGGGTTCTATCACTTGATCATTCTGGTGGAGTTGGGCTCTCCTCCTTTCAATAGCCTATGCATCATCAAAAGATTCAAAACAATACAACATGTAAGTGAACAAAAAGCACAAATGAGGAAGCCAGAATTGAGCCTTTCTTTCACCTTGTTACTGGTGCCAAACAGGCAAAGGATGCTAATAACAATCCCCTCAAGGTAAAACATGAGCTTTACCCATTTTTCTTTCATATTTGTGTCGATCACGACTGGGTTTCAAATATAGTTGCGCCCTATTCAGCTCCCAATTGTAACCAAGAATCAGGTAGAACCAAATGCCTTGTTGAGTTGTCCTCTACATCTTTTAAATAGTGGAATGGATGTTAACGATTGTCAGATGCGTCACCCTTCGGGGGCAAAAAGGACAAACAAAAAGGACCTCCCTCAATTGTATGCTGTACCGTCGGTAGGAGGCTCAAGCATTAATTTGGAAATGGTGTGGTTATTGGTCAAAATCAACCTCCCATCACAACTCATAAACCCAAAATGAGTTTTAAGGAAAACCTGCCTGTCTTTTTTTAAGGCAAAGCTCATAAACTCCTAAACAACTTCTCGTAACAGCTCATAAACCCTTAAACAAATTCTGTTTAAAGCAAAGCTCCATGCCTTCAAATCTCATATCATCTAATTCATGTCTCAACCAACTTCGCCCCATAAGTTGCAAACCCCATAGGCCATAACTATCTATAAAGGTTTCGACTGTCGGTTAGTGGAACAGCAAATTCCATATCCGTAATTCCCATATCGTCTAATCCATGATTGTTCCTCAAATAAATCCCAACTTGCACAAATTCACCAAGCTAATTCTCGAAAATCATAATCGCCATAAACGAAATCAACATGGCATCGATCTTTATATCTAGTTGACAATCCATTAATTGCTATTTCAATGAACGCTCAAACAGTGTCATCATCTGTTTTAATCAAACATCAAGTATAAACCATATTATATGATGAAAATAATTACCCTGACAATAGTAGTGATGTCTCTGAGTAGAGTTCTATTAATCAACTAAATCCCAATTTCCACAAATTAATCAATCTAATTCCCAAAAATCAGAATAGCATAGACCAAATTAACATAGTGCCCAGCTTTGGACCAAAATTAATCGATACTTATGAATGAACCCACGAAAAATGTCATCACATACAATAAAACAACGAGTATAAATCATACTATATGAAAAAATTAATTACCCTGACAATAGCAGTGATATCTCTTAGCGGAGTTCTAGGGTACCAATGCGGCAGAACCCTCCCCCTTCCCCTGCCTCTGCCTCTGCCACTCCTCGCTGTTCTTGCCGGCGTTCTGTTTTCCGGCCCACCGGCAAACGTCCGACGAGAATTCCTGCGAGCCCTGCTGCTGGGACTACTTGAAATATTTCGGGTCAGGTCACCGGATAAGCCCGCCCAGCGCAACCCGGGTTCGTCTACTTTGAGATGGACTGTTCTAGCTGCCCCTCGGAATATTGTTGAGATGTCGACGGGCCTTGATAATCTCTCTCTGGATGGTGGAGGCATGTTTTTCTCTCTCCTAGGGCATCAAATTTGAACAAGAAAAGGGGATTAAAATCGCATTTTAGTGACGACCCAGATGTGGGATTCGATCAATCTGTAGAAATGAATTGTGGGTTGAAGATTCAAATGGTGGAATTACCCAGATTCAGATGCGATTTCTCTACTGAAAGGTAGATTGAAAGTGGAGAAAGAGGCGAGAGAATTGGTGGGTTGTATAATGGTGGGAAGCATTAGCAAATTAAAAAGCGCCCAAAAAGTTTTCAGTTTTGAAAAGTTGGGCGAATTATTTAAACCTGAAAATTAAAAATAAAATTCAAAGAGCGGGATGTTCAGCTGTTTTTAAATCAGAACGAAATTACAATGTTGTCCTTCCATATATTATAGAGCATTTCCCCTAAGCATATTCTTGTCAATAAATATATTATAGTGCATTGATTTATTTTTTGTTTTATCTTGATTATAATTTTTAAAATTAATTTTAAACTTTAGTTTCAATTTCATCAGAATTGAACTACTATTGACCCATAAGACGTGGAACTCTTACATCATAAATTTTCTCGATCTACAAAACTCAAACTCAAGTCCTTTTTTTTTTCAAGAATAATGAGTATGAAACTATTTGAACCCACTTGTGTTAGCATTTTTAGAATTTCCTTGTCACAAGGCGGGAATTCCTTCTTTTATTGCCACATTTATTTATTTTTTTGGAGTAAATGAAGAGCAAATGCCGGTGTAGATAGGATTTGACCCCAACTCTCTCGTAACAACTCCCGAATAAATACAAGGTAGGCTAACTGGCACCCACCACATCATTTTAATGTTAAACTAACATAATTTTTATCCATAAGTTTAAAATGATTTTTTCTTCCAAACACAACTATATATACCTATAAATGAATGTTAGACTAGATAATAAACCTAATAAAATTCGTATCAATCATTAAACCTAGGATGTGACAAATGATTTGTCTAAGATATGACAATTGGTTTTAAATTCAAGTTTTGGACTATCCAATTTACGGCTTATTTTTTTCGTGGAAATTAAGGGCCTCATTTCATTCTAGTCCCTTCAATTCTTTCTCATTTCTTTAAAAAAAAAAAAAAAATCCGCCCCTTTGCATTCATTTTCACACATCGACGTCAATATTTCATTCTTTTTTCACAATCTCATTTCCATTATTTTCCGCTCCTTCTCATTCCTTTGCGTTCTTGCAAGAAGGAAAAAAAAATAATAATCCATCTCATTTCATTCAATTCTTGCTCACTCTGTCCATTCATTCCCATCTTATTTCATTCTATTCGTAGTTTCATACTCACTCTATTCCGTTCATTCTTATTCTATATTCGTTCCTTCCCACGGAAGAAATTAGCCCTGTATTGCCCCGTCAACTTTTTTTTTCCCCCAACTAATCTAGCGTGTATTTTGGAAGTAACCTATCATTCTAGCCAATAGCAAACGAATATGGCCCTAATTAAGGTCACCAGACCTAAAAGTCCATTGAAAAGAAACTAATTGACTAACCAACCAAAACAACTTTTTGTCACTTCTTCATTTGTCTCTGTTTTTTGAGACGTTTGTATTGCATCCATGGATATAGTTATATATTAAATTGAGTGATTAATTATCAAGACTGATATATAGATAATATAGGTGGCGTAGTAGGTTGAAATGGCAAGCTATTATTGGTTTACTTTGTCATTCATTCACTATTAAAATTAATTAGCGATTTTATTCATATTAAATGTGTTCGTTATTACATGCATTTATATGCCCAAAAATATTGATCTTCTCATTTTTCAAAAAACAACATTAATAAGCAATTTTCTTCCATCACTCCATTCGGTACAACACTCTTGAAATTTGGAATTCAGGAGTAAAACTAGTTTCTTTTTTTCCACTTGCAAGTTTATCACATGAGGAGAAGAAGGACGAGACCAATGGGTGATATATTTGGCTGGAATTTCATGTTAATGTGACAACATTTATATTTATTATTAATGATTTTAAATTAATACTTTTTTTATATTTTAATATATTATTATTTTCTTCAGCATTTTATTTGAGGCTTTTTTTTTTTTTTAATGTAAGGTAATGCAAGACATATGATAAAAAGAAAAAAGGGATGCTTATAAACTAAACAACAAGCAAATTAGGTTAACCATAATAAATTCTAAAGTGCGTGAGTTATAGTTGTGGTTTTAGTGTCTTGATCAATACTTTGTGATTTTAAAGTAAAAATTGATTGATTGGTTTTTAACTCTTGAAAGTTATGTAGTAAAATATCATCTGCAACAACCTTTTTATGGATATTGTGAAAAACCATGCCGTATAACATTTTTATGATATGAATTAAAAAAGATATATTCTCATGTTATAATATTATAAAATAAAGTTTATTTGGAAGGATACTCCACCAACTTACTTTGACCAGTCCAAAATCAAGCCACACCAAATATATATATATATATATATATAATATATATATATATATATATATATATATATATATATATATATATATATATGAAGCAAACAGTGCATTTGCTAAATGTAATTGTCCTATTTTAGATACGTCTTCCCACTTGGTCCGGTTCATGATCAGTTATTGGAGAGACATATCAAGCAATGGCTCATGGTGAAACAATAAACTAGTTTTTGTAGTCACATTGCAATGATATGTATAATTTTCATGCTTAAAAGCATCCGCAATAACAACAATTTCACTCTATTTTTATTTGTTCGACATTATCAAATTTATAATTAAAAAATTAAATTTTAATTTGTACTCTAAAAGATACTCAATTCTACAATAAAGACGACGGTTTTTGAGACCACATATGAGCTTACTTTTATTGACAGCTTACACAAGTACCTAAATAGAACCCAGTAACCTACTTTTGTAGACAGTCCTACCCATACCTTGAATTTTTCATCTCAAAAGAGAGAGTATACAATAAGGGGATTGTACCTGAGACAACCTATTCATGCTTGAGATTGGATGTAGGTTCTTACGTATGTCAAAATGAAGAGAAAGTAATGATGGAAACATCAATAGATACTGCACTGAACAAGAAATTTAGACAAATAATATTATTGCATGTTTAAATCAGCTTTGGATTAAAATATGAGTCGAGATGAGACAATACAGTTACTGCACTGAACAAGAAATTTAGACAAATAATATTATTGCTTTCGGTCTTACATATAAAGATTGAAACATCAATAGGCACTTTAGACAATTTTCTGAAACTTTGCTTTCTGATTCTTCCAACTTCCTTAACTCATCACAGTGGAAGAGAATGTAGACAACCATGACTGTACACAATCTCCCTGAAATAGCATTTCGTTCAAATGATGGTTAAAGATGCTATCAGTAGTACTTTTTCAGCATTTTTGCAATCTTATGCACCAACTTCGTTGGATTACTGTCATCGTGCAAAGGGGATAGAGGAGAGGTCCATTCTTGGAAATTGTGCAGGCTACCTGTGAAATCTGTAAAGAGGCCATCCACACCGATGTTGTTTATCCAGAAGTCGTACTCAATGTATGGATCTTGATGGAAGTCAAAGTGCAGATACTGGTTCTCATTCCGGAAGGTATAAGGATGCACCTGGATTGATATCATGGAGACATCGTAAGGAAACATGCTCAAGTTTTGAAAAGATTATCCAAAGAGTATGCTCAATGAAGCACTTAAAGAGGCTTAAAATCGCAAGAATCACTCAAACAGCATAACAGTAACTAGTCATTCATTCTTCTAAACGGATTACTCATCCTGAACTAGCAAAACTGACTTATACTTGTTTACCTATCCCTAACAATGCAAGCCTACACTCAAATCACAGGAGTGCAACTTTGAGTCAAAGCTAAGTTGAGATGATCCCAAGCACACAGACCTGAAATTTCTTAATAAACGTCAAGCAATGGACTGTCATTGGCAGAGCATCTTTGTTTTTCTCGGCAAGCTTATAAACGTCAAGCAATGGACTGTAATACAAACCCTTAATGACCCCACCTGACCCACAGTCAAGACTCCACCATCCTACCTTGACTGGTCCAAAATCAGGCAGACCGAACATGAAGCTGATGACACATTTGCTAAGACAAGTCTTTGGACTGTCAAGCGATGGTTCATAGAGAGACAATAAACTAGTTCACGCAGTTACATTACAATGATATATTTAATTTTCATGCTTCATATCCAGTTCCAAGGGCAAAATCTTCATCCTTACAGTAACCGAGTCTTTACCTCCAAGTTAGGCCAATAAAATAGTAGCATATCTTTGCTTCAACCAAGGATAGGCACATTAGTTACATTAGTCATTGGCAGAACATTATCATATCAACATGTTAGTGAACACGAAAGCTACCTTATTTTTAAAGATAATCAAACAATATTACTTCAAATTGGCGAAAATAGCTCACCTGCAAACCACGAGCATGTGCTCTAGCTACCATATCTGTAGGCTGTTGAAGGTAATTGTTAACCACTGGAACAACCGTATCCTTCCAGGGTCCAATACCAACGACATACTTCCTAATATAGTCCAAGTAAGCATCCGAAGTGATTTCCCAATAAGTCTGCACATCATCAACTTAAAATTTGAGTAATCAATGAGAAGGAAGGGCGGGGGAAAGAGAGGTATGACTTGTTGTGGGACAGGTCGTAGTTAGGCAAGAGAGTTGCAATACATAGGAAAAAAGATACTTTGGGCCACGTGAGTGGCTGAAGAAAAGAAAATGCTGATCAAATCTGGTCAGCTCATGGGATTGTCTCATTTGAAAAATAGCATTACTGTATACGCCAAAATGAACTCCAACGGAGTTAAACCAATGATTATTTTCATGAATAAAGATCCCAAGATTTATATGCATTTCCACCCGCAGGAGACATTAGCGCTTTCTAACACCCCTCCCCCCAAAAAAGTTTAAAATAGGAATATACGGGAAGCAAGTTAGAAAAAATCCATGGGCCAAAATATCTCATAGAGGTGCCATAGCTGTACAAACTTATCACTCTACTACACAGTTACTATACCCATCGTTGAAGTTAGCCTGCCATTTATGAGGATAAATTCTCCATACCTCTAGTCGGATTTGAACCTTAAACCTATAGAAGGCGAGGTAAATCCTATGGATCATTCCTCTGGTGATTATCAAGTATCAACTAATTTCTCAAATCTCAATTTGTTAACCTTTTGTTTTATGATTCAAATTGATTGCATTGTCCATTTTTATGATAACAGTGCCTACTATTATAGTCATTCTCGTACTTGGTGTAGTCAGCATAGTAATAGTGTAGTACACACAAAATTTCTTTAGTGTCTAACGCTGCTACTGATTATATTATACGCACTATTTTGTCACTAAATCTTTTATCAAGTATCAACTGTCCACGTTAAGCCTTCTATGAATTGCAGCTAGAACCATGATGGTGGTGGTGTTGCCATTGTCACGCCCCATTAACAAGCATGCATTACAGGGAGTAGCATGGTTTAGAGAGATGCAAAGAATGTGACCTGGTTGGTATCTTCAGTTAGCACAGTTACGTCATCGATCAAGAAGATTTTAGGCAGGTCTGTCTGATTGGATACATACACCAGCGATGTTGGAGCAAATGATTGGATAAAACAAGGCTGCTTTAGCCAATCTTTTGACAAATATGAACCTTTGTAACCATACTTCTTAAGTGTGTCCACAAAGACATCCTCAAATCTCTTCCCTTTAGGCCACTTCACCTGCAGGATAAGAATGTAAATAATGAAGTTAATCTTGCAGTTTATACAGAGAGAAATGTGTACGGCGATCATTTGTAGACAAAATACAATTACCAGAATTTTAAAAAATCTATCACAAAAGTCTGAGCAGAAATCTCAAATCGAGCAGCAAATCTGTTCCCTCCTTATTATGCTCAGAACATGTAGCTGTTTATAACTGATAATTTTATGCACTCTCTGAAGCAAAGAAAGCCGCAAAAAGGATCATAAAGGCAAATACGTGAACAAACTCTTGTCTAATTAAAAAATACTATTCACTAGCATCCACACAGTGAAGTTTTCTGTATGTCACGGAAAATAACTAAACAGAGGCTAATACAATGTTCCCGAGACTCAGAAACAGTACCACTTCTTACAGTCACTGAAGTAGTCGACAATGAAGTTAAAAAGGGAGGGGTGGGGGGGACAAAACTCTTCAAAGAGCATGAGTGCAGGGGTTGGACACTCCTAATCAAAGTCCAACTACCACAGGTGATACAAGATGAAGGTACATACATGTTTGTTGATAAATACGGGATTCTTTATCTCTGGATATATACCGACAACTCTGGGAGCATCAAGAGCTATGGCAATGTACTCTTCAAAGGTAATTATAGGTAATTTTCCTGCAATACCAAGAGTAAAAGCAAAAGTTACCTTTATATGTACCAAATGCATTGACAAGAAGAGAGCTATCAGTAGTTATGCTACTTAGACTCAATGACAGTGCGTGCACAGGGGCACATGTCTAGGGTCGCAATCTCACCTTTTAAAAAAAAAAAAAAATGAAAATCTTGCCTTTATGGGAGCTTTAAATGGACAATTAACATTCCCATGCTAGAGTATTGATCATTTCTACAGGGACACTTAAATGAATCAATATGCAAGTACTCATTGAAGAGACAATGAACAGAAAAGATCAGCGAGGCAAAAGCCTTTTCGGCTGTCAAGTGGATAAAGCACACAGCAAGACAATACCAGAAATCTTACCATTATATTGTTGATCCCTGAAAGCAAATCTCTGCGTTGCTCTCAAAGTTTGCAGTTCCTTCCATGTGAAATCGACTGCAAATGACAAAAAATTCATTTCAGTAAGATATTGTATAATGAACCATGCCAACATCAACTGTCAACTTAAGAAAGGGTGGACCATAAAATAATAAACTGGGTAGAAGGCTTCAGAATGGTATTGTTATGTACCAACAAAATAGCCAGTCATGTTGACTCCTTGAACCTCATAAGTCGTTCTCCGGTCCGCAAACTCTTTGTGGTCGGCAATATCTGAGGTGTCATCCAAGTTCACATCATGATGACATATCAATACACCATCCTTGGTGGCTAGGATGTCCGTTTCTATGAAATCTGCGCCTTCTTCTATAGCTCTCTGCCAAAACATCAACCTTTAAATGGCATGTTTCTTTTCCCTAGTTCTTGCAAGAGCGTCTTAATGGTAAGTCCAAACATTAAACGTTATCAAGAAATGGGAAATGAAATCTAATCACATATCAAAAACCAAAATCAAGATGATCTGGATTTACGGCAACATCAACCTGAAAAAGCAAAGCTGGGATCTATTTTAACAGCAACAATTCCCTAACTCATCATGTCTACGGAAACAAAATACCAACATGGCTTACGTATGAGTTCAGGTCAGGTCAAACACAGCTCCACGAAATGTTCACGCTAGATCAGGTGGAGTTCATACCCTGTTTAGCACCTATTCGTCATCTTCAGTGATAAGCTTGTCAAGAAAAATACACCCAACACTGGTTAAAACAGCTTCAGTTCAGTTATATCTGGATCTAGTCAAAATCATGTTGGCCTCTTAATTTCAGTTTTAAGTCGGGTCTGGTTTCCAGCGACGAGATTCGAGTCAGTCAACTACTATGGTTATTTGCTCATAATCAGCACATACGCGAGATTTTTGATGCAATAAATAATGCTTTTACTGAGCATTATAGTTAGACTTTTCCTATTAGCATGAAAGGATACAAATACCAAAGATGCCATTGGGAGGAGGGATACTATCGATTGCCAAGGAACTCAAAGGTCATAGT
Source organism: Carnegiea gigantea (assembly GCA_029747015.1). Classification (NCBI taxonomy): domain Eukaryota; kingdom Viridiplantae; phylum Streptophyta; class Magnoliopsida; order Caryophyllales; family Cactaceae; genus Carnegiea; species Carnegiea gigantea. The sequence goes on along the minus strand of JAKOGI010000005.1, from coordinate 1,134,833 downwards.
CAGACTTTAACTTGTTTGTTGAAGCCAAAAACGAATGGCAAGAAAGCAAAAGCAAAAGCAAAAGGCAATAAGATATCTCAATAGACAAAGGTCACTGATACAACTACAAAAAACACGACACATCACATCATTTCGCTAGAACCAGAAATACAAAACAGACCAGGTATGCAGCAGTAGTTTCCTCTGGAAATTCTCCATTAGAGCCTCGATGCGCAATGTTATATGGACGTGAAGTTTGCAAGGGCTGCTTTGGACCCTTATATTCTTTGCTAGGGAGCGGATTCAATGGTCTAGCACCACAGCCAACAAACAGTAGCAGAAGACTAAAGGCCATAATACCTGCACATTGGATTATTTATCCAAAAAAAAAAAAGAAGTCACATAAACATTCATCATGTGACTCTTGATGATTCCTGGCTAGGTAATATAAGTCAATATGGCTGAGGATTCACTAATCAGGAAAAATGAAGGGGGAACACAAACTTAAAAATCTGTTCTTGCAGCATAAGGTGCTTGAGAACATCAATCGACATATCCCTAAACCTTGTTGATAAACTAGTTCAGTTGAAGTTTGACAAGAGCACTGCAAATTTAGAGCTATACCAATAATATCATGAATGCTCATTTCAGAGCTAAACTCTTGATAGGGAGATTTCATTTTTGAGGAGGTTAATAACTAAATGCAAAAACTAAAGGAAGCATATCAAAAAATTGGCAACCATACTCTTATCTTTAGCTCTTCCCAACACCTAGCATTCAATAAACTTGCACAAATTGCAGAAACATGATAAAAGATTCAACTAAAATCAGTTTTGGGTCAACTAATCGACTACCACTTTAATTAAACAAAGATAAAATTAGAAAAATCCAGAGGATTGATGATTTTGCAGCATAAATTTATAAGAAACACCACAAAAATGAAGAATGATGCCAAAAAAAAACAAAACGAAATCAACGAAATCGATTAATTACAGATGTGGGTATTTGCACTTACAGTGTTTAGTCATGGTGGCTGCTCTTCTTCCCCTCTTTCTCTCTCTCTGTCTCAAATATTGTGTATATGCACAGCCCAGATCAGCTCTTATGTTGAGTTGAACTCAAAATTTGAGAAAATTGAATTGGATTGAGACTCAAATTGCTACTGAACTGGTACCCAACTATCAAAACTAAATTTTAAAAGGAAAAAAAACAATACTGGAGGATAATCAACTGGGTAGAGCCCGAGAATCAAGCAATTAAAGCTGGAGAATATTCCCTTTGAGCATTTTATCTGATTGTGAGAGACTGTTGAAAATTGTAGGAAATTGGAAAATGAAGATTTTTCTAAATCCCTCAAATAAAAGAGGACAGAGAAATTATTCGTAGCAAGAAATTGGCAGTGCAGAAGTCCTTCATCTCTCAATAATTGGAGTGGACTGCACCAGCAAGTCATCGACTGGGGAAGAACACAGGTAACATATCAGTTTTCAAACCAACCAAAAATCAAATAAAAACTGATTAAAGGGCCAAAAAAAAAAGGGGGGGCATGTGAATGCGGGGGGTAAAAAAGTCCGTTGCCGGGACTCGAACCCGGGTCTCTCGGGTGAGAGCTGAGTATCCTAACCAGCTAGACTACAACGGAACTACTGATGACCGATGCAACAATTATACAAGTGGTATCTTGAGTATGCCCTACTTTTTGGGAATTTTGAATCAATTTTAGGTGGTCGAAAACTCATCAACAATTGGTTCATACGCATGTCTTGTGCTAATAATAAGACTTAGAGTTCAAAGGAACTTTGCTTCTATTGCATGTTCTTTTTTGGTATTATGCTACTATACGAAGTTTCAATGTTTTCATATTATACCCAAAATTATATGGTGATAACTTTTTGATATTATTAAAAGACTCGACCTTCTATTGAAATTTAAAGTTCTGCAGAATATTTTAATAATTCTTTATAATCCTTTGAGAATGGTGAACACATGAGATGAGTTGAATATTGATGTCGATTTCACAAAACCTTATTCCACATGTGGATTAGAAGTTATTAATATGCAAGTAAGTCATAAAAATGCATAAGTCATTATTTTATAGGGTTGTTGAAAGGAACGACTAAGATCATTTGGCTGCAGTGGCGCTGGATTCAATTGGATGGGAGGTAAGACCTTGTCACCTACAATTTTTGATAATCTGATAGAGTTGTAGACGTCCTAATAAATATAGGAGTCAATTTCTCTATTCTTTAATATATTATGAGACACCCTCTTTTGCATCGCTCAAAAAGAAAAAAAAAAGTCATGACTTGATGTGTCATGTGACTTGCCTATAGTATAATGAATATGTACAATACCATGAAATTGTAAAGCCTTACATTAAAAAAATTTGCATGCTAAATTTGACAATTTCGCATGCGTTCGGTAGATATACATTTCATTTGACCGAAAAAAGTGGGTGAACATTTGAAAAATATAAACAACGGATGTATGGTTTGACAAAAAGGGTGGATTATGGTGATGTTTTACCCAATTCATTGCCCGCTTAACAATTCACCTTTTTAACTTCACAGTTATTTTGAAATTTTTGGTCTTAAATATTTAGCCGATTTGCTTTCATGTAATTAAAAATGCATTTGATTATTAAATTTTTGTTGCCTATAATACATATCCTTCGTAAATAAGAACAAAAGAAGGAGATTAGTGACGGTACTGAGAGTTTGTTCACACGATAATATATTGGATAATAAAATTAAATCGCATTTCATGGATATGAGCTTCGTTTACGCAATACCTTGGATAATAAATTCATAGCAACGGTACTAGTAGTTAATTTGTTCACAATTTATAATCTATGGAAAAAAAAATAAATAGTCCACGAGGTTATTAAATTAAAAAAAAATTGTGCTAATTAATTAAGACAGGAAAAGAAAACAAATTAACGATGCCTTGATGATCAAAATTTTAGCTTCCTCGTTTGTGCTTGTACAATATTGATAACTTCTTGACAAGCTTGTGTTCACGGTGATGCAGCTAAACCACGTACAACACGGACCCTAATTCACCCCACCTAACTTGTAATTAATTATCCACCAACGTAATCTAGTCAAAAATCAAGCCACACAATGATTGAGAGCATTCCCAGCCAGAGTTTCAGTTTTTGAAACTTTGGCCTGTCACGTCAGCAAAAGTTCCACAATTTTGGAACTTACATTCTATCATTTTTCTAACCTATGGAACTCCAATTTTAATCATCCAATAAAAATATTTATCATGGACCCACCTTATAACACACAACCTATTTTTTAAATCATTTAAAAATTATATACTTACTCCAAAAAAAAGAAAAAACAAAAAAAATATTTTAAAAAGCCAAAAGTTACACGCGGGGAGCCTGCGTGTCACTTTTTTTCTTTTCCTTTCATTTTACGACACTTGTCAACGTGGAGCCCGCATTCCTCTTTCATGCCCTGCGCTGCGAATGCTCTAAGTCCTTATTTTCCAAGTTGGGCTAATAAGTTGACACTCTTATCTTTTACTTCAACTGAAGTCAGTGACATCAGTTACATTGCCTGATGACAGAGCATTCATCACATCAACAAGATAGTGAATACAAAGGCGACTGATATTCAAAGATAATCAAACAATAAGACTTCAAACTAACGAACATTGCACACCCGCAAACCACGAGCATGCATGTGATCTGGCTACCAGACGTCTATGTTCTTGAAAATACGTGTTGACACCCTTCGGAGGTCCAATCCCAACAACATACTTCCTGCTATAGTCGAAGTAAGCATTTCAAATGATCTCCCAATAAGTCTGAAGATCATCAATTTAAATATGAGCAATCAATACTAAGAACGTACGGGGAGGGGGGGACATCGCAGTAGTCAGCCAAGAGAGTTGTGAAACATAGGAAAAAAGACACCTTGGCCCACTTGAGCGAAGCAAACATTAAGATGCTCCCGGGACTTAGGCATGAGTTCAGTTTACGTCAAACACAGCTCCGCGAAATGTTCATGTCAGATCAGGTGGAGTTCACACCCTGTTAGGCACCTATTCATCATCTTAACCAATGAGCTTGTCAAGAAAACATAACACTGGCTCAACCTGCAGTTCCAGTTCAGTTCTATCTGGATCAAATCAAAATCAGGTTGCCCCATTTCAGTTTTTAGTTGGGTCTGTTTTGAATAATAAGATTTAGGTGAGTTTGCTACGATGGCGATTGGCTGATGATAAGCACAGACATCAGATTTTTGAAATAATAGGTTTCACTTTCACTAAGCATCAGAGTTACATTTTTATCATTCAGATGAAAGGTTACAGCAACGAAAGATGACATTAGATGAGAGCGAACTGTCAATTGTTGAAGGTTGTGGTCAGACTCAACTTGTTTGTTTAAAGCCAAAAGACAATAAGAAGAAAGCAGATTAATTTGGTACAACCAGCAAGTCCAATACGCACCAGGTATGCAGCAGCATTTTCTTCTGGAAACTCTCCACTAAAACCTCGATTTGCTCCGCTATGTGAATGCAAAGTTTGCGAAGGAAGCCTTGGACCCTTATAGCCAGGGAGCATATCTACCGGTCTACAACCCCAGCCAACAAGCAGGAGCAGAAGAGAAAAGGCGAGCAGACCTGCAAATTTGATTACCAGGGAGCATATCTACCGGTCTACAACCCCAGCCAACAAGCAGGAGCAGAAGAGAAAAGGCGAGCAGACCTGCAAATTTGATTATTTTTTAAAGCAAGAAAGTGTCACATAAAAATTCATCAAGTAACTGTTGATAGTTAAGTAATACAAGCTAATATGGCTGCATAAATCAAGATTCAGCACCCATTGAACCACTTAGCATAAATCAAGATTCACTAATCAAGTAACTGTTGATATTAATCTAACAATTTGCATTGAACATACTTGCATAAATAGTAGAAACATGATAAAGATTCAACCAAAATCAGTTTTGGGTCAAATAAAAGACCACCCACTTCCATTAATTAAAGATAAGATGAGAAAAATCTAAGGGTTATGATTTTGGAGCATAAGTACACTAGAAAAAGAAGAATGATGCCCCCCCCCCCCCAAAAAAAAAAAACACCAAATCAAAGAAAATGGTCAATTAGAGATGTGGGTATTTGCACTTACGGCGTTTAGTCATGGTGGGTGCTCTTCTTCGCCTCTTTTTCTCTCTCTAATTGCGTGTATATGAATATGTATAGCCCAGGTCAGCTCTTGCGGTGAGTTGAACTGAAAATTTGAGAAATTTGAGTTGGATTGAGAGACAAATTGCTCTTTTTTGTGTGTGTGTTGGGGGGGGGGGGGGTAGAGTCAAAGTTCAAAACTAAATTTTAAAAAGAAAAAAAAAATTGGAGGATTATGAACTGGGTATGGGCCGAGAATCGAGCAATTGAAGCTGGAGAATTTCTTTTTTGAAGTCTTTTATCTCTCAATAACTGGAGTGGGCTAAATCAGCAAGTCATATATGTTTTTTTTTTTAAATGTTATACTCTTATTGTCTATTAGATTTCGACTATGTGATTTTGAAAAATCATATGGTATTTTAATGTGAAAACCTATTCCAAGTTACCTTATTTTTTATGGAAATAATTTTTATGGGACCATATTATTGGAATATATTTTGAAGTGCACAATATTGTTAGATAATTATTAAAATGGTACTTTTCGGTGACAAATGTGTAAATGCTGATGAGCATTTGGTGTATGAACCTCTGTAACCATACTTCTTAAGTATGTCCACAAAGACATCCTCAAATCTCTTCCGATTAGGCCACTTAACCTGCGGGGTACAAATGTAAATGATGAAGTTAATCTTCCAGTTTACACCAGGATAGATATTTTTGTAGAAGATCATCTGCAGTCAAAATAAAATTCTGAGAATTTAAAAAAATCTTTTACAAAATCTGAGCAGAGAAATATCAAATACCGTGGCAAATCCCTTTTCTACTTGTTACCTTCAGACTACGTAAATTTTTTAGAACTGACAATTTCATGCACTTTTTGGGGTTGGGAGAAGAGAAAGTAGCAAGAAGGATCATAAAGGCAGACATGTGAATAAACTCTTGTTTAATTCAAAGATATTATTCACTAGCCTCCACAAACTGAGGTTCTGTATATGTCAGAAAATAGCTAGACAGGTGCCATGCCACTGCAAGTTTCCTACTGACTGTCAGAAACATTACCCATTTTTCAAAATTGCTAAGATAGTCAAGAAGTTAAAAGGTATCCCTTCAGAGAGCACAAGTAAAGAGGTTAGATACCCCTAATCAAAGTCCAAATATCACAGGTGATACAATAAGATTAAGGTAAGTACATGTTCGCTGATGAATACGGGATTCTTTATCCCTGGATATATACCAACAACTCAGGGTGCACCAAGGGCAATGGCGATGTACTCTTCAAAAGTAATTATAGGGAGTTTTCCTGCAATAGCAAGAGCAAAAGATAAAGTACTTCCATGTGTACTAAATAGATTGATAATGAGACAGTTATTTATAGATATGCTACTCAGACTCAATGAGGAGTTCAGCGGGGGTACATGTCTGGGGTTAGACTCACACTTCTTTTCCCTTTCTGACAGCTCTAAATGAACAATCAACATACCCGTGTCAGTGTATTGAGCATTTTACCAGGCCCACACAAAAAGAAATCAATATTCAAGTATTTGTTGAGGAGACAACCAACAGAAACTTGACAAAACTTTCAGCTGTCAAGGAGGTGGATAGAGCATAAAGCAAGACAATACTACAAATCCTACCATTATGTTGTTGATCCCTGGAAGCAAATCTCTGCATTACTCTCAAAGTTCGCAGTTCCTTCCATGTGAAATCGACTGCATGTGACAAAAGTCATTTAAGTAAGATGCTAGACAATGATCCATGCTATTCGCTAACATCAACTCTCAACATGACAAAGGGTGGATCAGAAAATAATAAAATGGTTAGAAGACTTCAGAATGGTATTGCTATGTACCAACAAAATAGCCAGTCATGCTGACCCCTAGAACCATTTAAGTCCTTTTCCGGTCAGCAAACTCCTCGTGCAAAGCAATATCTGAGGTGTCATCTGGGTTCACATCATGATGACAAATCAGGACTCCATCCTTGGTGGCTAGAATGTCTGTTTCTATGAAATCTGCACCTGCTTGTATAGCCCGCTGCCAAAACAGGATCAGCATCCAAAATTATCAAATAATTGGGAATGAAACCTAATCACACTTTAAAAACCAAAATCAAGATGATCTGGATTTGTGGCTACAGCGATCTGAAAAGGCAATGCTGGAACTTGTTTTAGCAGTAGCAACGCTGTAATACATCATGTCTTCTGAAACAAAATACCGAAATAACTTAGGCATGGGTTCAGTTTAGGTCAAACACAGCTCCGTGAAATGTTCATGACAGATCAGGTGGAGTTCGCGCCCTGTTAGGCACCCATTCATCGTCTTAACCAATAAGCTTGTCAAGAAAACATAACAATGGTTCAACCTGCAGTTCCCGTTCAGTGGTGTCTGGATCAGATGAACATCAGGTTGCCCTGTTTCAGTTTTGAGTTGGGTCTGTTTCAAATAATAAGATTCAGGTGAGTTTGTTATTATTCTCATGAAAGGTTACAACAACAAAAGATGACATCAGATGAGAGCGAAATGTCAATTGTTGAGGAACTCGAAGGTTGTAGTCAGACTTCAACTTGTTTGTTTGAAGCCAAAAGCCAATAAAAAGAAAGCAGATGCAATAAGACACTTCAATAGACACAGGTAACTAATGCAACTACAAAAAGACACCAGCACAGCATATCAGTTTGCTAGAACCAGAAAGTCCAATATGGACGGACCAGGTATGCAGCAGCAGTTTCTTTTGAAAATTCTCCACTAAAACCTCGATGTGCTATGTTATATGGACACGAAGTTTGCAAAGGATGCCTTGGACCCTTTATTTCCTTGCTAAGGAGCTTAACTACCGATCTACAATCACATCCAACAAACAGTAGCAGAAGAGAGAAGGCGAGCAGACCTGCAAACTTGATTATTTTTTAAAGCAAGAAAGTGTCACATAAAAATTCATCAAGTAACTGTTGATAGTTAAGTAATACAAGCTAATATGGCTGCATAAATCAAAATTTAGCGCCCATTGAACCACCAGATATTCATCTAACACTTAGCATTCAATAAATTGGCATAAATTGTAGAAATATGATAAAGATTCAACCAAAATCAGTTTTGGGTCAAATAATCGACCACCCACTTCCATTAATTAAAGATAAGATGAGAAAAATCTAAAGGGCCATGATTTTGGAGCATAAGTTTACAAGAAACACCAGAAAAATGAAGAATGATGCCCCCCAAAAAAGAAAACAAATCAAAGAAAATGGTCAATTAGAGATGTGGGTACTTGCACTTACAGTGTTTAGTCATGGTGGGGGCTCTTGTTCTCCTCTTTTTCTCTCTCTAATTGCGTGCATATGAACATGTATAGCCCAGGTCAGCTCATATGGTGAGTTGAACTGAAAATTTGAGAAATTTGAGTTGGATTGAGAGTCAAATGGTTAAAGAAATTGGGGTTGAATGTGGTACTAAATAAGTCAAGTAAATCGTGAAATAGAACACTTTTCTTAAGACTTATTTGTTGCACCACAAATAATCTTAGGGATAATCTACCTGGAAGAACAAGTGTGTATTTCAAAGTTCCCTTGAATGTTAATCGATCGGAGTGCTGCAATTACTCACATTGATTATTAAAAAATCCTCGTGATTGTGGTTTACCTCCTCCTTATATAGAAGAATGATCCTGTCTGAAGAGGCACAAAAAAGAATAGGATAAGATGAGTAAAAGTTGAAATGGATTGGACAAGGCGGGTAAACGCGAAGAGGCACCATGCTTATCCACCTTTTCGGATAAGCACTAGAAAAATCTGTCACTTTTATTTTATTCTTAGAAAATTCCAATACAAATTGCCAGTGAAGAGCGAAAATATTAGAAGCCAGAAATTAGGGCATTGCAGAAGTTTTTGATCTCTGAATAACTGAAGTGGACTACAAGAACCAGTCATCAATGTGGGAAGAAGATAAACAAACGATCAGTTCTCAAACCAATCAAAAATCAAATAAAAACGTACGCGCGAAAAAATAATTCAATCCAGGCAAAAATCAAGTGGATCCCACACAAATTTTTGACTTTGGATTTTTGAAACTATTATGACATAGGTAGTAAGTTGTGGCCCTTGGACCAGGGGGTATAAAGGAGCCAAGTCGAGGTGCCCCCATTCAGTTAAGAGCACCTCTAGCGGGGGTAATTTTGTGGCTCGCCGCCTCAGTATAAGAGTTGAGCTGCTCGTCACCCCTGCAACAGTGTGAGCCTATGAGTGGCTCACCGGTCGACTTGTGGCCGTGAGCCCGCTCACTCCCTTCTTCTCTTACTTTGTCGTTCTTCTTAATTTTATAAATTTTTCCCTTTTTTTGAGATATTAAAAAAAAGGTTGTGTGTTGTATAGTGAGTTCATGAGTATTATTTTATTTGATGAGCCAAAATGGTGAGCCTTGCATTGGAGAGAGAGATAATTGTGAACTAAAAAGTTGGCTCACAAGCTGATGTGACAGATGTAGGTCTTCACTGGTGAGCCAAAAAATTAGCTCACCATTGGGAATGCCCTAAAAGCTCAGCTCGAAATTCGTCAAGTCTGTGAAATTTAGGTTTGAGCTCAGCTCGACTTAATATTCTTTTTTTATTTTTTTGCTTGAAAGGTTTCCAAATTTAAAGTTATAATTCAAATTAAATTCTAAATTTTCTATTGGATTTAAGAAATAAGGATTGAAATAAAATTTTGGTGATTTTAACAGTAATTTCATACTTTCTACAGACATGCATACAAAAAAAAAAAAAAAAAATCAACTAAGGCCCTGTTCGGCAAAATTAGCTGTTTAAATAGCGGATAGTGGTTCAGGTAGCAAATAGCTGTTTAAATAGCGAATAGCATTTTTAATTTAGCTGTTAGCAGATAGCTATTTAGATGAGCGGTTGAAACTAATGTGTTCGCTAAATTTGGCTGTTATGCTAGCTGATTAATGTAAATTAACATAAAAGGATATAGATAATTTCCAAAGATAAAAGTTTTAAAGAATATTTTTTGGCTAAAAAATATGATACGCTACTTTTAAATGTCAAATATTAATACTATCACTTTTCAAAAACGCTGCTTAAAACGCTAAACGCTACTTGAAATGTTGGTCAAAATACTAGTTTGCCGAACACTAAAAATTAACTAATTAGTGTATTGACTTGGTCAAAACACTCAACGCTACCCAAAACATTATTGCCGAACACGACCTAAATGTGCCGAACTAAGCCGAGTCGACTCAGCTTGAGCTTGGTTTGACTTGAGTCTGAGCCAAGTTTCAGCGTGCTAAATCCAAAAGCACTGACGAGTTGACTCCGTTTCATTACAACACTAGATGTGGTACAATTAGGGCCTGTTCTTTTCGTAGGTCAATATCAAAATACCAACCTCAATCTGCTTTAACCTATTTCAACCTACTTCTATTATTTTAACCAAGTTCAATTTATCATATAAAAAAATTCAACCCACTTCAACCTATTTCATCCCACTTCAACCTACTTCAACCTACCTCAACCTACTTCAATCCACTTCACTCTTTTACTCACCCCAATTTACCCACAAAAAGAACAAGCCCTTAGTTGACTCCCTTTGGTGATAAAATAAAATGGAATAAGAAATTTAGATGTAAACCTATTGAGCTGCTTGATGGAGTGTTATCAAGAATTAATAATTTTAGAATAAAAAAGATAATGGAAAGTACTAGAAATTTTTGGTAGGATAAAAATGAAAGAGAAAGTAAAATTAATAACAACAAAAAAAGATACGAGTATCTAAACATTTTCGCTTTTATTTTGAAGATATTGTAAACCTTAAGATAAGATTTACTGATTCTATCCCAAAATAAAAAGATTTAGGGAATATTTGATAACAACAGTTTTTTGGGGTAAAAAAGTTGTTTTGGGTGTTTTAGCTATTTTGACCAAGTCAAACAGTTAATTGAATGTTTGATAAACAGCTGTTTGAAACAGCTGTTTGGCACCAAAAAGCTTTTTTTGAAAAAGTTGTTTTCATTAGCCTTTTCGAAAGAGCATTTTTGTGAAAATAATATATTTGCCCAAGAGTTTAAACAAATTACATTATATGCCATTAAATTATATTTTCATAATATCGTTTTTATAAAATAGAAAGATTATATAGTATAATAAATTGTTCTTTGAAGGTTATACTAGTAGCATTCAAACCTAGTTAGATCTTGAGGATTAATAAGAGTAGAGGTATTTTCTTTATTTTTATTTTTTTGAGACAAAACTAAACCATTGAAGTTGCATTGTCTTTTTTATTATTTGTATTTTTTTAGACAAGTAGTACACTTTTTGGTGTAGATTTTCTAATTTTGCTAGTATATTGCATCAAGTTTATTGGTTCTCTCACTATGCACCTTTGTGAAAGTTTGATATTTATACTTTAGATTATTCAGTTCTCCTTCCGATTACCTATACAATGAGCCTTTGATTGATGCAAAATAGTAACAGTTGATACGATATTTTGTATGAATCTAATGAAGACAAAATCATTAGAAATTCGTATAAATTTCAATTTCAATTTATAAACCAAAAAATTAAAAAATTAAAAAATAACGTTATAAAACATTGACATCATTTACATAAGTACAAATTGAAAAGAAATAAGATACATAATGAGTATAAGTTATGTAGAATTTAGCAAGAAAGTAAAGTCTTATCGATGAAGTTTTCCTTTTTTTTTTTGGGTGATCACAAATGAAGTTGATTTATAAATATGACACCAATTTAATTCTTTTGAAAAAAAATTGGTCAATAAAAAAAAATATTCTATTAAGAAGTAATTTAGAGATAAGGATATAAATAAAGTTTTACTAAACATCTTTCTTAGAAACAGTTAACTTTACCAAACATTTTTTCTACAAACAGCTAATGTAAACAGCTAATTCAATCAGCTAATAACTAACAGTCAATACAAACAGCTTACAGCTAATAACTAACAACTGTTTGTCAAACAGGACCTTAGTGATTTACGGTTTTTTTTTTTTCCAAAGAAACAAGATTTACTAAATACAAATGCTTCTTGATCCATAAAAATCGTACTATTTTTTTAATTTATCTTCATATTCTTTATTTGTTCATAAATGAATTTACAAAAATTAATCAATTTTGCTAATTGTTGTCCTTAGTGCAATGCATCCATGCCAAACATACCGATAAACCTCGATGTCCAATTGTCTTGTTAACGATGGTTAGTTTCGACTTAACAACACGGCGTTAAGAAAAATGAAATTAGGGATCAAATTCTCGCGTGACTTGGGAGCTTGTACTCCTATTGCCACAGAGATATATTTTTTTCAACATGTATTTGTCATGTGAGCGATTATTAATATATATTTTACTTACATGACTTTCGGGAGTACATACTTTCGGGGGCATGATATAAGCTTTGTCAAAAAGAGGTGCCAAAGTGATGAATCCACAGTTTCGTTGGGGGGGGGGGTTCTTTTTCTTTTTGTGATCAACCAGGATATGGACAAAAATTGAGCGAAGCCAATGAAATTGCGATTCATTTATCAGCACTGTACATAGAAAGTCTGAAAAATTGTGCCAAGAGAGGATACATGTATAAAATCCCCCTACTGATTCTAGGATATTTGACAAATTTGCATGACTCTGCTTCGTGATTCCCTCCTATAGTCTACTCTTTCTGGATACTTTGGTATAGTCTACTCTTTCTGGTTCATACATTCATCACAGTGGAAAAGAAAACATATGGACAACATGACTGTACAAAACATCCTTGTTATAGTGTTCTCCCAAATGCTGAAATCATAGTAGAAAGATGCAAGCAACCATTGTAAACTGCTCCTTTGGATTGTCATCTGCATCTCGAGGATTTAAAGGGGATGTCCACTCTTGGAACCTGTACAGGCTGCCGGTGAAATCCGTGAGGAGACCATCCACCCCAATCTTGTTAATCCAATAGTCATATTCGGCATATGGATCTTGGTGGAAATCGAAACGCAAAAATTGATTTTCATTTCTGTATGTGTACGGATGTACCTGTTACATCAGTCATTGAAAGAGTAATCATCACATCAACATGATAGTGATTAGTGAATATGAAGGCTGATTGATTCTTGGCAAAAAGAATCCTTTCAACAAGTCATGCAAGCTTAAGAGTTTTTTGAGTACCCTATGCATCTAATGACTAGCAGGACAGGCATTACAAATTGCAGGAACCAAGACTTTCAGATTAGAGAGGATGAGAATTTTTCAAATGCATGGAAAAACTGTACAGGTTGGAAATGCAGTCTGACAAGGAAGAACACTCAGTTCCAGTGGTTTTAGCAGCTTAAAATTTTATTTGGATCATGAAAGCTACAGTAATATTTGAGCTCAACAATCAGATTTATTGGTGGTATCTGGAAAGGTTAAATACAACAATATTTGAGAAGTGAACGAGTGGTTGTCGTATTGCCAAAATAAATGAAGGTAAGGATGTAGTTCCAAGCATGAAAACGAAAACCCACTCTCAGTTGCTTTTTCTGATCCAAGACTTAGCAGCAAGCATGCATTGCAAGTAATAAACAGCGTCAGAAGGCTGATATTCCTTAGAGAAGTGGGAGATAAAGTCAGAAAAGGTTGTAGGCTCAGCAGAGGAACCATGCAGGTGCCCTTCTGGATGTTTTGCTCCCTTCCTGCAGCTTTTGTTTTGTCTTCTCCCTTCTTACGTGAAGACATAGGCTAGCTGGCTTTCTGTGTTCCAGTTATTTGTGGAGAGTTTGATTAGGAAATAAGAGGTGCACAGGGAGTCTAATCTTAATTGATGTCTTTATTATTCATAGGGTGAGGTGTGTTTGTTTGTGATCTTTTGAATCTACTGTCTGGTTATTTTTAGCCTCTTGGCATCATAATAATCAGAAGAAATGAATACGAAGGCTACCTAATGAGAAAATCAAAGAATAGTACTTTAAATCGATAAAAATTGCACACCTGCAGATCATGAGCATGTGCTCTGTCTACCAGACTTGTTGGCAGCTGAAGGTAATTGTTGACCACGGGAACAATCATATCTTTTGAAGGTCCAATCCCAACAATATATTTCTTGATATAATCCAAGTAAACATCCGAGGTAATCTCCGCATAAGTCTGCAAGTCATTGATTCATTTGATTGCATCATTTATTTTTATAATAAAAAGTGTCTACACTACTACTGAGTATACCATATGCACTATTTTGTTGCTACATTTTTGTTTATCCTGTAAGGCCTCTTAAGATGTAGCGAGAACCATGATAGTGGTGTTGCTATTTTTACACCATGAACAAACATGCATTTTTGGGGAGTAACACAGTTTAACGAGAGATGGAAGAATGCTAACCTGGTTGGTATCTTCAGTTAGCACAGTCACATGATCAATCAAAAAGATTTTAGGAAGATCAGTCTGATTGGAGATATGCACAAGTGATGTTGGAGCAAATGATTGGATAAAACAAGGCTGTTTTAGCCAATCCTCAGACAAATATGAGCTGTTGTAACCATACTTCTTAAGTGTGTCCACAAACACATCCTCAAACTTCTTCCCATTAGGCCACTTCACCTGCAGTATAAGGGTGTAAATGATGAAGTTAATCTTCCAGTTTATACAGAGTGAGATATTTGTAAGATCATTTGTAGTCAAAGTAAAATTCCTAGAAGTTCAAACAAAATCTATTACAAATGTCTGAGCAGAAATCTCAAATCTAGTGACAAATCTTTATTCTACTTCTCACCTTCAGAAAATGTAACTATTTGAAACTGATACCTTTATGCACTGTTGGGAGCGAAATAGAAAAAAGAATGATGAAAATAAATAGGTGAACAAGCTCTATCTTGTCTAATTCAAAACTATTTACTAGCTTCCAAAAACTGACGTTTTGTAGACAGGTGCTAATGCAAGGTCCCTACTGAGTGTCAGAAACATTACCACTTCTTCAAAATTGCCAAGATAGCGGACAACTAATCTAAAAGATATCCTTTCAGAGAGCATGAGTGCAGAGGTTAGATACCCACTAATCAAGTCCAACTATCACAGGTGATACAAGATGAAGGTACATACATGCTTATTGACAAATACGGGATTCTTTATCTCTGGATATATGCCAATGACTCTGGGAGCAGCAAGAGCAATGGCAATGAATTCTTCGAAAGTAATTATGGGGAGTTTTCCTGCAATAACAACAGCAGAAGTTAAAGTACTTTTACATTTACTAGACCTATGCGAGATCGGTTTATATTTATGCTACTCTGACTTAACGATAATAGTGCATAGAGGAACATGTCTGAGTGCTCTAAATGGGCAATCAACATACCCATGTTAGAGTATTGAGCATTTTGAGGGGCACTTGAAATGAAATCAATGTGCAAGTATTTGTAAATAGACAATGAACAGAAAAGATTAGTAATGGTGGTCACTCTAGCCTTGTGTGGTCAACTCCATGCTAGGAATACCTCCCCAGAAGGCTTTTCAGCGGTCAAGAGAGTGGATAGAGTACATTACCAGAAATCTTACCGTTATATTGTTGATCCCTGAAAGCAAATCTCTGGATTGCCCTCAATGTTTGCAGCTCCTCCCATGTGAAATCGACTGCGTATGACAAAAAATATTTCAGTCAGATACTACATAATGACCCAAGCTAACATCAACTCTCAATACATAACAGAGGGTGGACCAGAAGATAATAAAATGGTAGCAGACATCAGAATGGTATTGCTAGTTACCAACAAAGAAGCCAGTTATGTTGACCCCATGAACCTCGTAAGTCCTTTTTCGGCCTGCAAACTCCTTGTGCGAAGCAATATCTGAGGTTTCATCTAGGTTCACATCATGGTGGCATATCAGCACTCCATCCTTGGTGGCGAGGATGTCTGTTTCTAAGAAATCTGCACCTTCTTCGATAGCTCTCTGCCAAATCAGCAACCTTTAATAGTCATCTTTCTTTCTCCCAATTCATGTGACAGCATCTTATAGCAAGTCCAAACATTCAAAATTATCAAGAAATGGGAAATGAAACCTGATCACACTTTGAAAACCAAAAATCAAGATGATCTGCATTTATGGCAACATCAATCTGAAAAAGCAAGCTGGGATCTATATTAGCCATAACAGTGCCCTAGTTCCGCATGTCTACAGAAACAAAGTACCAAAATGACTTAGGTACGAGTTCAGGTTAGGTCAAGCACAGGTTGGTAGAATCTTCATGCCAGATCAATTGGAGTTCATACTCTGCTGGTGCCTATTTGCCACCTTAACTGATGAGCTTGTCAAGAAAATATAACCAACACTGGTTAAAGAAGTCTCAATTCAGTTCTATCTGGATGAAGTCAAATAAGGTTCCTCTATTTCAGTTATAAGTTAGGTCAGGTATCAAGAGATGAGATTCTAGTCAGTTTGCTACTATGGTTAGTAGCCCATAATCAGCACAGACATGAGATTTTTGATAATAATGTAGAACAGTTTTACTAAGCATTATAGTTAGATTTTCCTATTAGCATGGAAAGATACAACTATCCAAGATGCCGTTAGATGAGGGCTAATATCAACTGTCAAAGAAATGAAGGTGTAGTCAGACATCAACTTGTATGTTTGGAGCCAAAAGCCAATAACAAGAAAGGAGATGCAAAAGGCAAAGATATTTCAATAGAAGAAGGTGACTGATACAACTAGAAAAAGACACCAGCATAGCATATTAGTTTGCTAGAACCAGAAAATCGAACACGGACCAGGTATGCAGCAGTAGTTTCTTCCGGAAATTCTCCACTAGAACCTCGATGTGCTATGTTATATGGGCGCGAAGTTTGCAAAGGCTTCCTCGAACGCTTGTTTTGTTTGCTAGGGAGGGCATTTAACGATCTAGCACCACAGTCAACAAACAGTAGCAGAAGACTAAAGGCGATGATACCTGCAAATTCGATCATTTATCCCCAAAAAAAAGAAGAAAAAAAAAAGAACAGTCACATGAACATCCATGAAGTAAATTGTTGGTGGTTAGGTATTCAGGATTCACAAATCAGGGGAAGAGGGACATCATTTCCCCTTTCTGAAGGAAAAATAGAGGGGAATACAAATCTAAAATCTGTCCTTTGCAGGATGAAGTGCTGCAGAACATTAATCAACATATCTCTGAAATTTGTTGATATACCAGTTTATTTGGAGTTTGACAAAAATATTGCAAATTTAGAGCATCCAACCCAATAAAGAAATCACATATTCTGTTATTTCCCTGAAAAAGTAGCCTGAAAGTACATATAACCCAGAAATGCTCATTTCATAGCTAGCAACATGCAATCCCCCTCAAAAAAAGAAGCATATCCCAACCCCTCAAAAAGAAATAGAGTGAAATCTCATCCTTGAGGAAGTGAATTAGTGAATAAGCAATTGCAAGACATAAAAGAAGCATATCCCCCTCAAAAAACCAAAAAAAAAAAGGGACAAGGGGTAACTACCAACATGCTTTATCTGAATTCTCTTCATTTATACTAACATCCATACAGCTAAACCCCAACCCCCATCAAACTACCAGACAGTAATCTCACCCTTTGCATCCAGTATACTAGCTATGATGGCCGAAACATGAACAAAAAGCATAATTCAACTAAAATCAATTTTGGGTCAACTAAAACTTGTTGATGTAGTAGTTCATTTGAAGTTTCACAAAAGCACTGCAAACTTGAAAGCATCTAAGTTCAATAAATACTCTTTTACTTCCCTCAAAAACTGTATGAAAAGTAAATAAACCCAGAAATGCTTATTTCAGTGCTAAATTCATGATGGGACAATTTCATTCTTGAAGAAGTGAATACCCATTGCCAAAAACAAACAGAAAAAAAAAAAGCATCTCCAGAAATGGCAACTACCAATGTCTTCAATCTTAGGCTCTTCATTTATACTATCATGCTCATAGCTAAACCCAGGCGCCCATTAAACTACCAGATATTAATCCAACAATTTGCATTCAATAAAACCGCATAAATTGCAGAACCATGATAAGACATTCAACCAAAATCAGTTTTGAATCAAATAATCCACCGCCCACTTTCATTATTCATAGATAAAACAAGAAATATTTAAAAGGTTGATGATATTGGGGCACAAGTTCACGAGAAATACCAGAAAGATCAAAATGATGCCTAAAACAAGAACAAAATCAAAGAAACTGGGCAATGAGAGATGTGGGTGTTTGCACTTACAGTGTTTAGCCATGGTGGTTGCTCTTCTTCTTCTCTCTTTCTCTCTCTAACTGGGTGTATACGCACAGCGCAAGTGAACTCCTATGGTGGATCGAGCTGAAAATTTGAGAAAATTGAATGGAATTGAGACTCAAATTGGTACTGAACTAGTACCCATCAAAGCCAACATTGAATTGAATTTTAAGAGAAGAGAAAAAATGAAAATCTTGGAGGATTATGAAATGGGTTGAAGCCGAGAATCTAGCAATTGAACAAGCTGTAAGATATTTTTTGGAACATTTTACCTGATTTTTAAAGAATGTTGGTCCAAGAAAATTGGAAATGAAGATTTTCTAAATTGTTCAAAATAAAGAGGAGAGAGAAAATGTTAAAATGGAATTCCGTTGTCCCTTCCCGGGAATCTCGGGTGAGAGCCAAATAGTGTAACCACCACGCATACACCATCAGCTTGGCAATTGTAACAGTATAACAATAATAATAATACCCCCTCTGCTTTGCTTTGATTAAAATAATAATAATAATAATAATAATAATAATAATAATAATAATAATAATAGTAGTAGTAAGAAATTAATAATAATAACAATAATTCAAAAGGATCCTAGATATTGAACATTAAATTAAATTAAAATTTAATAAAGGTGACTTCTGAATAGTTTGACCATGTTCGGTCCAATTTCAATTTCATATTGAAATATATGAAATCTTTTTTTTTTAAGTGGCTAAAGCAAGATTACCAATCACTAGATGTTATTTCTTGGATTCTAAAAATTAAAGGTGCACAAAATTTAATTG
Organism: Carnegiea gigantea; assembly: GCA_029747015.1. Taxonomy (NCBI): domain Eukaryota; kingdom Viridiplantae; phylum Streptophyta; class Magnoliopsida; order Caryophyllales; family Cactaceae; genus Carnegiea; species Carnegiea gigantea. Next base: position 1,115,737 of record JAKOGI010000005.1, on the reverse strand, counting down.
ATTTTAAGTTTGAATCTATATGATCTCAATCTATTCTTATACTAGTATTTGACATTCTCTGTTTTTTTGGGGGCTAACTTCTTTTGTTTAATTGCAAACCACCCCCCCTCTCCCAACCCCAAATAAAAACCGAACAAAACCAAAAACATTAATTCAAATGTAAAATCAACATTTACTAAAACAGTTACACTCCTAGTTTCGACCAAACCCCCCCCCCCAAAAAAAAAAAACTCTCGACTAGCATGATATTTGGCAAGTAAAACAAGGGTTCCTACCCTTTAAGTCTTTAATAACAACGTAAATTCTTGTTACATACTTACTAGACATTTCTTGATTAAACTGTTATATTAAAAAAAAAATTGCTAAATCTTCTTAAATATGCACTCACACCTAAGCACATCAAATATATTATATTATATAAAAAGTTTAGATGACAATTTTTATAACTGATAATTACTTTATCAAATTTATGCATGTAAGCATATATAAAAAAAAGGATTGAAAAACAGATAACTACATAAATCGAACACAAAAGAAAAGAATTAACAGATAACTACCTGATCTCATTTTTTGAACACATGGCCCACGAAGTTAGTAATCAGATTTGGGCCATCACTGCTAGACTTGTATTATGCTTATGAGTAAAAATACTCTACTTAGTCTCTGTGTTTTATTATTGCTAATTTCATATTATCAACCTTTACACCACTAGTCTTGGGTGCCTTTATAGACTGGTGGGTCTCCTATAATCAAGTTCTAAAATTTTGAGAGTTTCAATTTAGTTTTTTTAAAATTTTTAAAAAAAGCAAATCACATAAGATTATAGGTTAATCATGAAAATTATTTCTACCCAAACCCCATCTTATTTTCTTCATGCTAGTTTACAAGGCTTTCTTTGGAGGTGAAAATCTTAAAAGTTGCCTAAATATGTACGGATGATAAATGATTTAGCTAGATGTAAAAGGTTACAATTAATTACAAGAAAATACAAGAACTATAAGAATTTATAAAAGTCATAAGAAACTGTAAATTTTAAGGTTAATCCTTTTTAAAACTAAAAAGAACAAAGCCTCAGCAAAATTAAACGATGAAAAGAACCATCCCAAATAGTATGAAAGTATGATTATAATATAAATATTAAATGTTTTTTTTTTTTGGTGTGTGTATGTGAAAGAGACTAACTTATTATTAGATTCGAATAACCTATGTGGTTTTAAAATATCATATGATGTTTTATTATATTCATATTGTATCAAAATTATGATGGTTTGATGAAATGGATAGATGAGGGTGACATTGCACCCAATCCATCACAGGCCTAATTATCCATCCTTTTAACTCGATAGTTTATTTTGATTTTTTTTGATTAAATACTTAACGTATTTATACGCGATTATATATTAATCTTGTGATTATTGTTAAATCTAAGTTAAAATAAATTTGATTTTTATCCATCTGTTATATTAAAGTATACCTCTTTTTAACCTTCTTTAAGAACCATAATTTTTATCATGAATTTGCTTAGTGTTATGTAAGCATTAATAATCCATTTATCAATTGATCAATCCGATTTCACGTGCAATTGATTGATTGGATTCAACACTTTGTGAATGATGGGTGGATTGGATGGAAAGCTTGAAAGCAGTTATTAGTTCACACTTTATCATACCCGAATCCAAGCAATTGCTATCCTTATGCAATATTAATGTTAATATAATTTTGAATCGAAGTATTTAACACTTACTGTGCTAATTATATATTGGTCGACATTAATTAACAACATGAACATTAACATGTTACAAACATGCAAATCACTTGTGCAATAATCATGATAAAAATATAAAGCATTATGCAACATAAATAAATTGCGTGTACATCGTAGGCATTATGCACATCTATAACATGTTTTCCATGGGCATGAAGGGGTACATTTGCAAGATCCTGGCATGATTCTTACTAGAATCATTTTTATATCTTGCCCTCTTCCTAGAGCTGGCAAAAAGTTATCCAATCTGAATATCTGAATTTATCCGACTCAGAAAGAATAGGGTACAGTTATAAATTTTTTTGTCAAATTCTGAATTTGGACACAATCTTTTTTTATATTTCTATTGCCCGAACCCAATTTTGATATGAATTTAGCCATGTCCGAATTGTCCGACCTAAAAAATACTAAGTGTTGGGCATCAATTTCTTGTTCAAATTTTGACATTGTCTAATTTATCCGATCTGAACCTGAATTTTTGTCAGCTTTGGCTCTTCGCAACTTCATTAAATAAACCTAAGAAAAGATCCAAAATTTAATAGCAAGGGGTCACTATTCTAGTAACCAATTCCACTAAAATCAAATTACTAAACTACCACTACCAGGCATAAATAAATTCCCCAAATGATCGCGTCGCCATGCCCATATTTGTTAATTTGCAGTTCCTAGCCTATAATCTATAATCTATACTGTGTCTTTTTCCCCCATTTCTCCTTTATTTTTTCTGCGTTCATTGTTCCTTTTGTGCTCTGTGTCTTTCCAGATCTCTTGCCTCTTCTCATCTGAATTTCCCATTGCGGTCAAATTTCTGTTTTCAACGGACACCCAGAGCGCATTGCATCAGGTATTACTGCAAATCCCTCAATCAGTTTTGTCTAATTCTTGGTATATTATGTAAAACTTTGTATTTTGGTTGTAGCTTTCATCTGGGTCATTGCTGAATTTGCAATTCAGGTCTGATTAAGCAGGATGTTTGATCAATTATGTTGTAAATTGATAAAGGCAATTTAGCTGATTTAGTCAAGTTTTTTTGCTTTAATCCTCGGACGCAATTGCCTTGAAGTTTCTCTACTATAATGGGTTACACATTTAGAGTTTGACTTCTTGCTTGTGGCATTCATTTGGGTCATTAATGAGGTCCCGAAGGTTTCCCCACTTATATAGTTTTGGGAGCTTGGTGGTTAGCTTGACTCTAGATAGGGGTTCAGGTACCTCTTAAATTTAGACTTATTGTTTGATTTTTTGTTGTCTCATTTGATCTTGTCACATAAATTGGTTTCTAGTCCATGGCAGTTATTTACAATTTAATTGACTTTTGAGAGTAAACCCAAGCCTGTGTTTCCCCTGAGTTCAAGTCTTGTGTTGGATTATGTCAATATTAAATTTATTTCATGCTCAATTATTCAGCAGTAAGGGTATCTACGCAAAACTTGGATGCCGTCTCTGACAATGTTGGAAGTCAGGGAATGTACTGAAATGAACTATGGAGGGATGTCTTGATAGAATCATGATGCTGGGGTATGTTGGATTAAAAATTTAGGGGAAGGATAAACAAATCAGAATTACCCACATCAAACTAAATACTTAGTTGGCCAAGGTGGATACTTGGGTAGTGATCTACTGCGTACCTATCGGAAGATGAATACTGTGCATTGAGGACCAATGTCTGCTTTTCTCCTTGTTTGGTATCTTTAGCTCTTACCTTTTTCGTCTACGAGTAACACTTGACCTTGCTTGACACCTTAATGTATCTTGTGGCCTTGAATGCTACAAAAGAGCTGCTATGAGTGGCAAGGGATTAAGCTGTATGGATTAGAGCTGAACCTCGTAGCAAATGATAGATTAGTGCCTAAGATAAGAGAGAGCCAGTTGACACATTTGTTTATCTTGTAACGAGGATTCGTTTTTTGCTAGATAAGATTCTTCCATGTTGGCCAAAGAACAATTTAAGGCTTCTTGGTTGCTGAAATGATCTATAACCCCTTGTCATAATGTGAACTAATTGGTGCTTGGTAGAGGTAGTATTGGTCTAATGGTTACTTCCATGTCTTGGTGAATGTGTTTGTACACATCTGAGAAATGATTGAGCCTGAAGGTGAAGCTCTAATCATCATAGAGTGAGAGATGATTAATACTGACATTATTCGTAGCATAGTGGATGTTCCAGGGCAAGAGGAAGTGGTTTCCCCAAATTAAATGGGCTTTTTCGTTGGTTGCATTCTCCAGAGTCCATTCTCTGCTCTTTTCAACCAGAAAAGGTGAAACAGAGAAATAAATTTAAAAAAAGAAAATATGTGAAAGGAAAAGTGTCCAGTGGATAGCTATATCCTCTCTCATCAAGGCTTACATTGTTATGCTTTCCTATTGTTTATACCTTAGGTGCTCTGTCCTCTGTTGCGAATGTTATCTCTAAATTTAGATCAATGCGTTCTAAGAACTGTAGCCTCTATAGGGTATGGGTAGCCTCCAGAATGTTTTTTACTTTATCTGAAGCAGGTGATGATGAGAAAATTATTTCTGTGTGCTTATCTTTGTATAGTGGTGCCCTGATTATAAACTCATGCATTTTCTTCTTCTTTCCTCACCTGTTTCGATATCTGAAAGCCCTTAACTTTATCCTTCTGTCCATATATCTTGTGCCTGCCCCATCCTTCTATTTATTTGTGTTTTTGCATTGTTTCCTTGTGGTCTCTGAGTTGTTGGCCTTCCCACTAATTTTGACTGGTTGAAAGAAACCCTATGATTATGAAAACCTCAACCTTCTCACCGGGCAGTGTTTTCATTTTCCAAGTTCCTGTAGCAGCTGTGTTGCACCAGTTTCTTATTTTTCTGAATGGTATTGTTTCTAATTGCTTTTCTTGTGCTTGAGTTATTGGATTTCTTGTCCGTGTATTTGTAACTGTTTTGAAGCAAGACCTTTTTCTTTTTGTTTTTCTTCCCTTTCTGTAATTGATCGGTAAAATTGGAATCCCCTCCTCAAAGGAGAAGGCAAAAAGGTGTGAAGAACTAGGCATACTCTCAAAGTGGCTTTTATATATCTCTTGGATAATCATGATATCATTCTGTGAGTTATGCATAGTGCTTACTTAGCTGCTGTTGCAGATGGCAACGCAGGCAGAAAGTCCTGCTGTTACTCCTAGTGCGCAGGTTGTTGGCAATGCCTTTGTGGAGCAGTATTATCACATTCTTCATCAATCCCCGGAATTGGTTTACAGATTTTATCAGGATTCAAGTGTGCTAAGTCGTCCAGATTCCAATGGTGTTATGTCATCTGTCATGACCATGCAAGTATGTTTTGGAAACCCTGTTTTTGGTTTTATACAGAGGACTCTATTTAGGTTAGCACAACTGTCTTTTGATCTGCTTGTTTGCAAGGCAGATTCAACTTTTATGTGGGCTCCTATGCCTTATCTTCATATAGTCTCAACTTTTGAAACACAAGGTTTTCGCGTCTTTCTCTAGAGTATAATGCTGCCAATTATTTGCTCTCCATAGTATGGCTGTATTAGATTCTATGCAAATAACCTCGGAGCAAATATTCGTTCTGCTGAATTTGAGGACCTTTTCTTTTTATTGTTTTCTGTTTATTCTTTTGGGTTGGTGTTGGAGATCGGATCTTCAGTTGGCCTTGGTTTGCTTAGGGGAGTCTAGCATCCAAATTAGAGAGAATAACTCCTACAGTGTGTTTTAGGTGGTATAATCCTGTAAAGACTGGTACACATTTGCTTTTGCACAATGAAGTGATCTTATATAGCGGAGACTTTTTGAGGTTAATGGCCTAACGGGGAAAAATGATCTTGTCTAGTAATAAGTCTTAAGACTTTACAGGTGAAATACACTGGTGTCTGGAAGAATAATGAATGGGAGATCGTTTGCGTGAGCTTTATGTTGGAGGCCATGTGGCAAGAACTAAAAGAATTTGCCAAGACTGGATGAAAAATTATTAAGCCAATAGGACGGAGTTTTCTATCCTCTTTCTAAATGGAAACTTGGCCCTTTTTTTTTTTTGGGTCTCTTTTTGTAATTGATATACGAAGTAGCATTTACTTGTAACTTGGGTACAACTCTAAGTCCATCTCTTCAAGTTCTAAACTGAGAACATGGGAACCCTGACCAAATTTGGGCTGCGGATACGGGGACTCCTCGTTTCATATTTTGAAAATGCAATTTCAATTAAGGTGATCTAGAAAATGCCTTGCTACTTAAAAGTTTAAGTGCAGCACCTTTACTCGACTACTGTCAAAATCAACAGTTTACCACCGCTTAACCTCTGAATCATAAAAAAATGAAAAAGATATTGCACAAAAAGTTTGCTTGTTAGATTGAGACTTGCAGTGAACGATTAAAAATAATGAACAAAGAAGGAAAGTGCCCTTTATACTCCATTTCTGTTGCATTTTCATCCTTAACACGCTAGATCAACATGCATCTGCCTTGTCAGGTTCTGGATGAGTTCTGTACGTAATGAACATAGCTTGCATCATTAGTTTTGTGTTAGTGTTATTTTCGTGTTGCAGAAATGGTTGGTTGGTTATGCTAGGACAGCAAGAGAGTTGGTTTATTGCGAAGCTGGACTTCGAGAAAGCCTACAAGAGAGTGAGTTGGAGTCCATTAGAGTCATGGGTTGTAAAATTCTTGGGTTTGGATACAGCCATACAGGTGTTTCTGGTTGCGTTGTCTGGACATGCAGATCTTTTGTCCCTGGTTCTTTTAAAATTTATGGCGGATGTGTTGAGGACACAAGGAAGCACACCATTTTCATGGCATAGCTGTTGTGTTGGTAGAATTATGTAATGGAGCTGAAAACACATGTGAGTAAATATAGATGTATGGACTGTAGATTATACTCCACTAGAATAAAACTTCTTCAATGATCACTATGTCTGATTTTGATGAGGTGGGCTTGATTTCAAAAGTATTTGAGGAATGGATGTTTCCCATTGAGTTTGAAAGTCTATCTCCTTTTTGATAAAGGGTCCTGCTAATTGAAGCAGGCTTCAGAGCTTGGAGGCGATGTCTGGAAGGGTTCTCCTTGAAATGGCGTGGGAAAGTTTTATGAGATATCTTCTATTGTATGTCTTATTGAAATGGGACAGGTTGTTCATACTATATCCAAGCTGCAACTGATTGGTAGAATGTATGTCTAGGCTGATGATGGAGGGGGACATTTTTGAAGTTGATTAAATAGTGAAAAGTTGGCATTTTCTTTGCCTATATGATTTGTAATGCAAATGATAGTCAACAGTTCTGGAAATTGTGACTACGTCAAGACATCTTCTCCTCTCTATTATTTTTTTATTTTGAACTTTAATGTTGAGAATTAAGTATATGAACAAGTATATTAGCCACAGAATTAGGATCTGATTTCTTATTTGTAGCCTAGAGAAGATTGTTTCAGTTGATGCCTAGGTAGATTGGATTCTCTCATAGATTCTTTTCCAATGTTGGGGTTCCAAGAAGGCAGCTCTTCCTTACAGGATCTTGAAGGCAATTAGTACTGATATAGTTACTACAATCAAGCATTCAATGAAAGTTTCCCTTTTTTGACTCCTTCGGGGTAGCCTAGTGGTATGGAGCTTGGTTTCCACAAGAGAGACTAAGGTTTGATTCTCCTAGGTTTGGTGTGTGTAAGTATACCTATCAGAAAGAATAAAAATAAAAATTGATGGGTTCCCTTTTTGAACATCGGAGTAGACCAGTGAAATGTTCAACAAGCCAAGGGAAATTCATAGATTGATAAATAATTGAAGTTAATGTGTCCAACATTTCTCCTCATCATGTTTTCTATGAACTATAATAGGAGCTGCTATAAAACTTGCTCTGAGAGTCTGATACAATACTTGAAAATGAACCTGTTGTTCCTGTATCTGAACCAAGATAGATCTGAATTACTGGCGTCCGAATTATCCATGCCCTGTTCATTGCCTTCTATCGATTTCTAGGGACAGGAAAGATAGGACATTCATGAGCAAGAATAGTAACAGCACCTTTTTTTTTTTCCGCCCTGGGTGTATTATTAGGTCTCCTAATGTTGCACAAGAATACATAGATGCAAATCTAATCTCGACCCTGTTTTTCGATGTAAGAAAGGAGGGAAAAAGTTCTATTCATGGGGCTGTAGGGGGTTTATATTTTCTGCTGGGGTTGGTTCGCTTGGGAAGTTGAGAAAGGCTCAAGCTAGCTTCAGCTTGAGCTCGACTAAGCAAGCAATTTATAAAAGTCTATCCAAATTAGAGAAAAAGAAGAAAAAAATATTCTATAAATTTGTTCTACATGTGATCCAACATTAAAGTCTTACTAATCAGCATATCTAAGAGAACCTATTGATAGTACCCCTCAATCCGTTACACGTTCAATCCTCAAACTGATGCCATCGCTGCCGCTGTTGCAATTTTTAATTCACGCCTTATTCTGCCTTTATCATCTCTCATACTTTGCTACTGTTCAATCTCATGCCCTTGTTGCGAGATAAAAGTATTGATGCCATTCAGAGTTTGTGTAGATTTTTCTTGTGCGAAGACTCAAATTAATTTTAATCTTATTCTTCATAGTATTTAATACTAATAACTAGTGAAGGAATGGTTAAACAGGCTTCGTAAAAGCCCAGGAGTGTTTGTTTAGGTTAGACTAATTTAAAGCTCAAAATTTCAAGCTCAGCAAACTTGTGAGCCTAGCCAAACATGGAGTGTACTAGAGTAGCTGGAAAGTGGGACCTCTAGCTACCAGACGTCAGCTCAGCTTCCTCCCCCCCCCCCCTTTTTGTGGTTAGAATAACAACAACAACAGCAACAACACCTCCCAGTGTGGGTCCCGCTTTTGTGGTTAGAATAAAATCTCTAATTTTTGCATCTACTTATCATTTAGTGGAAGAGCCAGGTCATCTCCTCTGGATTAGAAAATGAATCCTAAAAGTAAGTGGTAGAACTGAAAAAAGTAATTTTTTCTCTGGTTTGGGGCCTTACATTTTGAAAACCAAAAAAGTAAAGGACCACACTTATCTATGTTGCTTGGGACCCCTGAGACCAAACATGAGACATGTTAATGGTTCTTCCTCTTGTGTAACTTTTGACCAAATTGCTGCCCTGCTAGTAGCTCTTCCTGTTATGTAATTTGGCTCAAATTTGATAGTAAACTTTGCAGGGAATTAATGAAAAAATTTTATCTCTAAATTACAAAGATTATATTGCTGAAATAAAGACGGCTGATGCTCAGCAATCCTTTGGGGAAGGAGTAATTGTTCTGGTCACTGGATACTTAACCGGAAAGGACAATGTCAGAAAGCAATTTGTCCAATCGTTCTTTTTGGCTCCACAAGAAAAAGGTTATTTTGTCCTGAACGATGTGTTCAGGTATGTAGAGGATAACGCACTGGCAGATTCGGTTTTGGTTTCAGCCAATGGTATCGATGAAAATTTAGAAGAAGCTCCCTTGGAATCAGAACAAGGTGCACTTTGTTCTTATGAATTGACCCTTCTTTTTCTTGGAACTTCAATTGATGATTTTGTCTGGTTTTGTTTTCAGAGCAACCCTCTCATATTCCAGACCATCCTCCACAGGTTTCTGAGTCATCAGTTGAGGAGGATCTTAATAATGAGCCAGAAGTATGTGATCCTTCAGAAAATGATGATGGATCAATTACTGATGAAGAGATTGTTGAGCCACCGATTCATCTGAATCAGAGAAAAAACACCACTTTAACATCAGCACCACCTACCACCCAGCCCCAGGAGGATGCACCCAAGCAATCATATGCATCGATTGTAAGTCATAGTTTAAGGTGATTTTGTGCTTCTGTGTCGGATACTGTGGGATAAATGTTTGCCTTTTCCACAGCTAAAAGCAATGAAGGCCAGCCCACCACCTGCTCCAGCCAAAACACCTGCTAGTAATGTTAAACCTCCAAGCAGTGGTCAGGAAACAGGTGGTTCTGCAAAACCTTCCCTGGCAGTTGAGGCATCAACTTCAACCAGTAAAATTGGTCCTGGAAAAACCAACATTGTTGAGGAAGGTGCTTGGTTCTACTTTATAATCTCATTTTATTGGTATATTGATAATAATATTGATATTCAAGGCACACAGAATTGAAGTAACTTATTTCTTCAAATTTAGATGTTTTAACACTTGAGTGTGGAGTAAAAACTGTCCAATTAAAATGTGTTTTGCTCAAGTCTTAGGTAAAAACACGTGATCTGTTTGGTTTGGAGATTTTTTGGCTTACGTAATTAGCACCTTTTATCATTTTGGCACAAGAAATTAGAGGTGGAGAGGTGTGCAAGTTGGAAAATAGGCTTCAGAATCTAATTTTGAGATTATAGTAACTGAATGCGTGGGCTGCAGTTTTCAGAAATCTGGTTGGGAATTCATTCAAGTATTAAGAATTCTGTTTACAGTGATGACTCGCACTTGTATTGTACTCATGCTATAATAATTTTTTACAAAGGAAGAAATTAACACAATCAGGGAAAATCCAAATTCCAAGTCGATAATACCCTGAGAATGCTGCTTCTCTATTTTAATGGCTTTCTTGTTTTCTTCGGTTGATTTCAAGATTCTGAGATTTTGGTTGTTTGATGAAGCTGAAGGTCATTCCATATATGTACGGAATTTGCCTCAGAATGCAACTTCTGCACAACTTGAGGAGGTCTTTGCCAAGTTCGGGCCCATTAAGCGAGGTGGAGTCCAAGTGAGAAGTAACAAGGTTGCATAAATTAGGGCTTCGGCTAATGGCTTTATACATTTCCAGTAACTGTTTCCTCCTGTTGCAGCACTGATGCATGCATGAACTCATTTCCTTTTGTCATGCAGCAAGGATTTTGCTTTGGGTTTGTCGAATTTGAATCGCTGAGCTCCATGCAGTCTGCAATTGAGGTACTCCAAATGCCTGCTCTAATGACCTTGTTCTACTTCCTATTTTATTGCAATTGCAATGCTAGTTTATTCCCAGTCCATCCACCCCTTCCTGGAATGAAAGGAAAGATTTGTGGAACGTGGCGAAGATCATGGCAGTTTTTCTGTGGTTGTCCACCAATCCATCATACATGGGCAGATTTGGATACTTAAGTACTGAAACGATGCTTCTATCTCAGAAAACTGAATGTATTGTTATATCACTCCATCAGTTTCTGGTGGATTATTGTCGAACAAAGTTAACCGTGAGGAGGTGTTACGACTGAACAGGTGAGTGAGGTGGAGAGGTGTAGTAATTAATCAACGAAATTGAACTATGAAGTATGAACAGTTTTCTGCTTTGGATTTTAATGACTGAATCAAAATAGTTTATTAAGTTGTTCTGTGCTTCTATAATGCCGTAACATGGCATTAGTCATTTAATGGAAGATGTGTATGTCGACCTCCTCTTGTAGTACCCTGGGCTGCTTTCTGGGGCCTTGTGGGAGGCACCCATGTTATGGCCTGGTATTGCATGGTAGTAATTGGTATACCCATGTGGGATTGGACAAGATAGAAAGGGGATGTTTTTCTTTTAGAGTATTAAACAAAGGTTAGTGATAGCTAAAGGCCAATTATGACGAATCCTTTATTTCGAGTTTGGGTCAGGCCGATGTTGAGTTTTGGTCATGTTTGGGTTGACCTGACCCAAGCCCAGCATTAGGTGTTCCTATAAAGGCTACTGATAGCTAAAGGCCAATTGAGTTTTGGTCATGCTTCTTTTGATGCGCTATACTGACCATTGCCAATTTGTGCATTCTTGCTTCCACAAATAACTGATTGTTGTTTGTGACATTCATTATTTTTGATGGAAGTTCTAATTTTTCACTCCTCAGGCCTCTCCCATCGTAATAGGGAATCGAAAAGCTGTCATTGAAGAAAAGAGAACCACAACTCGAGGTATTGTGTTGGAAACCCCCCCCCCCCGGGTTCCCTGGCAAAAAAAGGAGATCAGTTTTAATGTTTTTTGATTGTTTCAGTTGAGATTTGAGAAATGGATTGAAAGGTGAGAATATGAAGTCTGATTCATTGTCGAAAAATTCTCATACAGTAAATGCTGCTGTGAGCGGCAACAGCGGAAGAGGGAGGTACCCTTCTTCGAGGGGTGGATTCCGGAATGAGAGCTTTAGAGGGGGGCGAGGTGGAAACTATTCAGGGGGTCGGGGTTTTGGCAGAAACGACTTCAGAGGCCAGAGTGAATATTCAGCCCGACCTAGGGGCTTAGCCGGAAGGGGGCCAGAGGGTTACCAGCGAGTTAATGAGAATGGAACCGGAAATGGGGTTCGGCAAGGCGGACCCAAGCAGGAGTGATCTTTGTTAGACAGAAGAGAGAAACAGTGCTTGTTTCTTTGGTACAGAGTGATGACATTGCAGGAATACGAGTCAATCCTTGATTCTTACGATTGCAGAGGCTTTCGTGTTTCTTTTTAGTTATTGTTAGGAAATATGAGTCTTTTTCCTCATAATAATGGTTCAATTTTAAATTTTGCCTATTTTGTTGTCCTCAATAGGGATGATGGGGTTGATTTCCCAAAGTGCACATTTTTGCTCTTCTGCTAATATTGGAAGGACTTAGTGCACTTAGTTCTGATTGTATTATTGCAGTCGCAAGACAGTAGGGGTGCATGGTAATGGTTTGTACTCTCACTCATAATCTTCATAAGTCTCGGAAGCAGTCAATAATATTCCCTGGCCACTCCCCCCTTCCTTTTTTTAATTTTTTGTGTAATCCAAGTCTACTGAAGTTTCCTATTCCTAATGCTCCAGTTGAAACCAAGTGTTATGAATATGATATGTTCATGGGGAAGGTCAAGGCTGATGCTATGATATGAGTAGAGAAGTCCAAACTTAAACCGACCAACTTGTCTATGAAGTCTAGTTTCAGGTAAAGACTTGTCAGTCCGTCATCAAATTGTGCTTCACTTGTGCTGAGTTGTGCATGCAAAATGCCACCACAAACGTCTTACAAAAGCAGCCTACACTCTGACATATTCCAATGTCAAATACTGGACCAGCAAACACACATAAGGTGGCTCCAAAACATGCTCATATATACTAAGCTCCCGAAGCCAAACTCATTTCGCTTTCTGCAAGTCTGACACAAGATTTGAGGCAGCAAAAGCAGCTGATCCACCCACAACACAGACCAGGGAGACCAGAACTTGCAGAGCCGCTTCCCAGGGATAGTCTTCTGGGACCAAGAACACGAAAGCAGGCCCGAGAAGCAAGAGGGTCAGGCTAAGTGTTGAGAGAGTTGATGGGGTGGATGGGTTCGTTGCTGCTGAAAGAAGGCCGAACTCTTCTGCCTTTGACAGCAATCCCAGTTGCTCAATTGTTGCTAACGACAGCCCTGCTTTCTCTGCTGCTGATAGTAACCCTGCTTTCTCGGCTTTTGTCAGCAGTCGTAGCTGCTCCACCCGTGTCAGCAGCTTCACTGGCGGCTTTGATGACGTGGTCCCTGGCCGTGGACCTGGCTCACCAAGAGGGAACACTGTTTCTGCCTGCATTAGGAATAGTAAAATAGGCTGATCACCATATCGTATGCATAATGCTTCTCATAATTTTTATATTTTTTTAAATAACCAAAATACACATAGTAAAAGGGATGGTATTAAAAACCAAGGCTTGAATTTGAACTGAATCAACATTTGAGTATGACTCATCACTTTAACACAAGCAAAATAGAACCATTTTCCCATTAGATAAAGCCTTTGTAATCTCCTGAAAGAAAAACGGAAGCAACAGATATTCTTCAACTTGACAGAAAATCATGAATGCTTTAAGCATCATGTAGAAGCCAATCCAACATTGCCACTGGTGGTTAAGTCCAAAAATCTGATGTCTTCAAAAGACCATACCTCAACAAAATTCTTTCAGGTTTTGCAATCTTGGAATCGGTTTCTCTACTTTCAGAGTTGCAGAGATAATGCTACCTTGCCTTACCTATTTTTTTGGATCTCCCGAAACCCGCGAAAGTAGAACACACACTAGGAGGAGTTGTTGGTTAAGTCCAAAAATCATTCAAGAAACAGCCCTTACAAGGTGGGGAAAAGTGAGTATAATCACCGTAATCATACAGTTATCGAGACTGAATCCCGTTCATAGCTTCCAATCAAATGCGGCTAATACCAGAAATAATTTCAGTGCTAAATGTGCCCAGATAACACATTGGCATGATGGTATATCATACTCTCATACAGGTGCGGCACATAACATTCCATGAATGTTGTAAGCAGTGTTCCACTATCTTACAAACTGTAAGATGAGCTCATGACTTACTTGCACACTGTCTAACACGACAACCCTTATATCAGACAATATTTCTAAATTGCCCATTAAAACTCATCTATCCATACTCATACCCGTATCTATGCCCCGAATTCCTGCCTAGGCGGGATGTGGTGTCCAATGTGACAAGTTTTACTTTTACCCGCCAATTGCAGAATTGCAAAGAGACTGGTTCCGTTAGACTCTAGGTTATTTCCAAGTAAGAAAATTTACCTTTCGCGAGTTGATAGTCTTGGTGGTTGATGACTTGGATTTCTTGGTAGCCATAGATTGAATGAGCAATGCCCTTGAATTTGCATTGAGTACTCTATTTCCAGAAGAGTAAGGTTGCTTTAGAACTGGGATTCCTCTACAGTTCAATGCTGCTGAGGCTTCCATTTTTGTGTCTTTTACTACTGCTCTGCTTTTCTGCTAAAAATTATAACCCAGAGAAAAAAAAAAAAATAAAATAAAAATTTGTTCTTGAAATTGAGTTGTGACTTTTTTTTTTCTGAAAAAACAAAGGAAAGAGGGGAGGAGGATCCCCAATAGCGTAATCTTGTTTCTCAATTCTGAGTGATAGGAAGAAGAATATGGAGTGGTTATTATGGCCACTTGTCAAACACTGATTGGATGCTTATCTCTCAATGGCCCTCTTTGGGCCTTTCTTCAGAGCATTCAAGTGCCTTCTTATTGCAGATTACCATTTCTTTCTATTTTCTTCTTTTGGTGGTGCTAGTTTTCCTGTCATTTAAGGGAAGGATAGATTCTAACCTGTATTTTTTGTATTTTACTGAGTAATTTTACTTTGGTATATGCACATAGCTAGAATGGGATGGAAGAGTAGTAATTTATTCTACATGTAACACAACAGTGTTTGATGAAGACCAAAAGGAAGGAATTTCAATATGCAATTGCACTTGAAATTTGAAAGGCCACCAGCATAAATTCACTTGTCACCACATGTTAAAAATTTATAATTCAACATTTACATTCTCCTGTGTCTGGTAGCTCACAACAACAACAACAACAACAACAACTACTCCCAGTGCGGGTCCCGCTTTTGCGGGGTCTGGGAAGATCCAGCTGTAGGCAACCTTATTCCTACTGGTATTCATACCCATAGAGAGGTTTGAGTCTGGTAGCTCACAACTGCTGAAATTTAATCCAGATCAGAATCTACACCCCAAGTCACATTTAAGCGGGGATTTTTTTTTGGGGGGGGGGGGTGTGGTTAGACATATCAACCTTACCCCAAAATTACAAATTTGAAAGGGATGTAATGTGTCAACCATTATATTACAAGGTATGGGATGCACTGTCAAATATCCAACATGACTCGTAGGGTTTCCCTGTCTCATAGATGACACCTCCAGGCTTCAGGGCCACGTCTTGACCAATGTGATAATGCGCATCTGGAATCCCTGAGTTTGAGAGAATCTCAAGGTAGCAAGTGAAAACACAATGCAAATTGACTTCGAAGGCTTCCACCATCACAATTCAGAACAACAGCATGGTGTAGATCCATCTGATTTAAAGTCTGCAGAAGTCCAAATGGATGTTGCTTAAGAATCTTCGAGAGATTCCAAAAAAACATTTTGGAAAAGCATCCAACAGTGGTTTATAAACAAATTTCAAATAATTATAGCATAGGTGCAAGGCAGGTCAACACAAAGGAGGCGGAGGGGACAAGCAGCAGGGGAGAAATTATGAGAAAAACCTGAGAAGAACAGCGACAGAGCATCTCACCATAGTCCATTGAACTCAAAAGCAATGTTCTCTCTTGCCCAAGGCCAGATGAGCATCTTATAATTCCGTGATCTGCAGAAATTTGTTGATAGATATAGTTATAGGCCATTGACATGGTCATAGGAAAGAACGCAAAATGTAGTCAGCAATCCTTGAACAGTCATGATTAAGCATGAAAGGGAGATTAGCAAACTGAAGTCAAGACCTTATCGGTACACACCAAACGTAGAAGAGAATAGTGAAAATGTCTTATTTTAAAATTGAACCCAAGCAATTGACTCAATATGAAAGAATGGCATCCAAAAAATCAAACACTTCCCCTTCTGTTTCTGCTCTAGCCTGCCCAACTGTAAACATGTGCTAAAATAGAAGCAGGAATTCCCAAACCTTTGAGGTTGAAGTAAATGCTAAAGGTATGAATCGTTTTCTCCCAGATAGACACATCAAACGGAGAATAAAATGCAAGAATAAGGTTTTACCCAACTGCTATCAAAAGACAATTTTGAGCCAACATAAGTTACACAAATTTCTAAATTTCACCTATGCGTCAGATTCAAATTGAAAAATGCACTGACCAGTCACACCCATTAAACACATAATGGAAATGAATTCCAAGTGTATGCACGCTCAGCCCTAGAAAAGGTGAGAAGTCTGTCTGCAAGATACTTGTCGAAATATATTGAATAAAATTGAAATTTTAAATCTTAACAGTAAACAGCCTTTGTCTTCTTCTATGGGCACCTATGCTTTCCATACTTCAGTCACAATCAAAACAAATGTCTCACTGGAAATGAGGGAGCTGGCAGCACAGAACTATAGAAGTATCTAATATTCTAGTACCTTAAGGCTGCAGCCTTCCCCAAACCCTGCTTCAATGGGACCGCCTTCGTTAAGCTAAACAGATTCAAATTCAAGAATAGAAAGAAAGCAAGGAAGGTGTTGACGTTGGCAACAAAAATCCTTATACAATATCCAATGGAGATGAAAAACCAAAGGAAAAAAAAATTATATTGCCTGTGGAGTATTGTACCTTGAGATGGTGACAAAAATGACGCATAAATTGTCCAGTCCCTACTTCTTCTTTGTTAATTGTGGGCAATTTACTAATTAGCCAAGGAATAACAGAAGTCCTGCTTTGGCTTGCATCCAAGCTGGTTATACAGATGAAGTAAAGACAACTGAGGAACAAGAAAACAAAGTGATAGTATTATTTAGCTGTCTGCTTGAGGGCAAAAGGAAAGTAACTGAAAGAAAGAAGCATGCGAACCTCTTAGATAGCCAGAACCGGCAGGTCTCTGCAACGATCTCTAGACTGGATGCCTCAAGAATCGCAAAAGCAATTAACGTACTCATGAATCTCAAAGCAGAGCTGGTGCTTTCTCAATCAACTTGCCTGCATCATTTCCTTCAACAGTCCATTCAACATGCTAGTAATGCATGGTACTTCAGGATGTGAACATGGCCCAGCCAAAAATTCATGCACAACTCCATCCAGGCTAATCCAACTACAGCCTCTCTGCTTTTTCACTCCCTTATCCCTCATGACCCGCCTCAACCCTGAGACCTCACTCCACTCACTATCATGAGCTAATGCATTAGACAACATCACATAGCCAGCAGAACTTTCAGGATCCACTTCAATGAGTCTTCTAGATATGTTTTGGGTAAGCTTTCCCCCAAAATGGCGCAGGCAACCACCAAGCAAAGCTCCCCAAACAAAATTATTAGGTTTGAAAGGCATGGATTTGGCAATCTCAAGTGCTTCTTCAATAGCACCAGATCGTGCAAGGAGGTCAATATAGCAAGCATAATGTTCCAGTTGGGGTTGGATGGAGAACTTTGCTCTCATGTCTCGAAAAACCTGACGCCCTACATCTACAAACCCTGAATGACAACATGCGCATAGAACACCCAAAAATGTTCCCCCATTTGGATGCAAATGACACTCCAAAATTTCATAGAAAAGTTTCAACGCTTCACGTCCTTCACCATTTATAGCCAGACCCATAATCATCACATTGATAGATATAACATCCTTCAAGAGGATAGACTGGAAAACCTCTTTTGCTTTGTTCAAGACACCACATTTGCAATACATGTCAATTAGAGCAGTCGCAAGAAATGAATTTGTTCGTAGAACGTCATTCTGTCCTTGAAATTTCATGTACTCATGAATCCATATACCAACATCAATATCACCAACCTGGGAGCAAGCAGAAAGAGCACTTACCATGGTGACATGGTTTGGTGTAACATAAGGATAATCCACCATCGCCCTCAAAAGACTTAAAGCCTTCAGAGCACAACCATTTTGAACATAGGCAGCAATTATAGCATTCCATGCTACCACATTTCTTTTACCAGTATCACCAATTCTCTCAAAAGCTTCCCTACTTTTCTCCATCTTCCCCCATCTACCAAACAAATAAGTGAGTACAGTGTTGATCGAATCACTTGTGAAACTAACTAGACCATCATCCTCAATACACTCTCTAAGGTTCCTTATCCAATTCCCCAGATCTTGCATGTCAATCTTTGCACACGCAGACAGAACACTAACCATGTTCTCATTATCTGGCCTTATATTCTCCTTAACCATCAGAAGGAACAGCTCTAAAGCTTTCTCAGATAGACCAGACTTGGCATAACCATCAATCAAAGATGTCCAGGAATGAACCGTGCTCTTATCATTCATTTCGTCAAACACCTTGCGAGCTGCAGTCATATTTTTGAGACCCTTTGCATACACAGCAAGGAGGCCATTACAAACAGCAGAATCACTAAGATAACCAACTTTCACAATCTGGTTATGAACTTGTTCGACGTGCAGGACATGGACGAAGTGAATGCAAGCTTTAAGGACAAAAGAGAATGTCAAATCATTAGGACACAGAGACCGTCGTTTTAAGAGCCTAAAGTAAGAGATAGCATGACAAGATTGTGCCTTTTTCTCAGCCACAACTCTGATGATGGCATTGAAAGGGAATATATTGGGTGCTTGCAATTGATTAAACACACGTAGAGCAATCTGCAAAGGATAGTGGCCAACAAGACGGGTCGCTACAAGGTTGTCTTGATTGGCACCTAAACGGAAGATACGAGCATGGATTTGGAGGAGGTGGGATTGTGTGAGACGACCTTGTAAAAGGGCAGATAAAGAGGTGAAATCGGAGGCCAAATGTTTCAAGTTCATTAAGTAAAAAGTTCTTTTGAATGAAATTGCAACACCTTCCAAGCCTTATTGTTCATGAACATAGAACCTGAACCCAAGCATTCTTAAATTGAAATCTCTAACAAATGTTGACCTACAGATAAATCTCAGCAATTTGTAATGCAAAATATTTGAAAGCAGAAGAGCTTGTTGACACCCTGCAATGGCTGGTAAAAGAGGAAAACGTTAGAATCTAGCACTGGTCGAAACTGGGGTGGATTGGGTTCTAAATTCTACAAATACCCATCTCATCAAGATCAATACTTGCAGAGGAAATCACACTACATTCGCATCATAAATGAAATCACCGGCGCGAAAAACTCCAATCTCAATTGACAAACCACAAATTCAACCCAAACCCAAATGAATGATTCACATTTAGCATCCAATAATCAAAAACCCATGTAAGATGATTAATTTAGGATTTACAGAAACAAGATACTAACCCAAAGGACTATAGCAAACATCAACACAAATTCAAATTGAAGATTAATTTTAAGAAGAAAGAAAAAGGGGACAACCTTAACCTGAAATTGAAGAGTGGAAGCTAGAAAATTTATAATTCCGGAATGAGGCCTTCGAACTTTCACTGTGGCGACTCCCTTTGCTCCGTTGAGGTTTGCGGTCTCTCTCCAGTACTTCTTCCCTGTTGGGAAACAGAACAAAAACCCAAAAAAAAAAAAGGTCAAAAAATTTCGCCGTTGCCGGGGATCGAACCCGGGTCGCCGGCGTGACAGGCGGGAATACTCACCACTATACTACAACGACTTGTTCAGTGAAGTGCAATTGTAACCAAGTAACACGAGGATCTACGAAGGCTGTAATTATTTTTACTGTCTTTAAAATCAAAAATTTGATTTGAACATATGAGTAACAAATTAATTGAAAATCTAACTCTACATTAACCTTCATCGCATCTTTCACCAATGTGCCCTTAAATTGAAAGCATCTTTGCGAACAAATTTGCTTTTAATTAAGTCTTGAGGTTTATTTAACTAATATTGTACATCCACAATTTTTGAAAATTATTTATATAGATCCTTTGAAATTTCAAAAGGAGTGTTTTTTGGTTTTAAAATGGTGATATAATGCCCTTGTGTCATTTGTAAAAATAATTTCTAGTTTTTGTAATATACTGTAACAACAACAATGTCATTAATCTAACCTTTGGCGTATTGGATGCCACTAATCCAACTTTTAAAAATAGCTTTCAACAGTTTTATCTTGTGTAACACATCTTTTTCATGAAACGTCCCTTACAAATAAAGTTTGGGATTTGATAATTGCTCATAACTGATTACTATCGGCGTTGTGTGATAGTTCATTCATGTCCTCACATGAGACCCTACATTTCTTTTATTCACATCAATATCCACGAGTTACCAAGATTGTTCTCACTTAATTTGAAGAGTATTTGGATGTCTCAGTAATCTTCCATGGTGATTTTTTCTTGCAATTTCGAACCCTGTTACACTCCAAATGTAACTGGCTGGGTTGCATGGAAATCATGTACTCCTACTCCTATAGATCCACATTCTCATTCGGCAGCTACCACGTCTGCACTCCTTCAATCCAAGGTCACCTATCTTGTAGGGTGGAGGTCATCGGCATGAGGATTTACCAAATTTACTGCCAACGACTCCAAATCACTAGCAGGAGCAGTAGTAATATTCATTCTACGTAGTTGGACAAAAATCTTCCTGAAGAGTAGTATGAGATTCACTGAGCATGTATTTATCTTAGTCGGAGAAGCCATGGCACTGCAAGATGGCATCAAGGTAGACTTGACACTCATAATTAGTATCTAAGGGGTTGATTCACATTTAGCATCCAATAATGAAGCACCCATTTATATAAGATGATTAATTTAGGATCTACGGAAACAACGCACTAACCCAAAGAACTGGAGCGAACACAAATAAAAATTTAGAATTCTGGAGTGAGGACTCAAAAGTTTCACTGTGGCGCCCCCTCTGCTTCATTCAGGTTTTGCGGTCACTCCCAAGTACTTCTCGCCTGCGGAGGGGGAAAAAAGCCCCAAAAAAATGGAAGCTGTGAACTTTCGCCGTTGCCGGGGATCGAACCCGGGTCACCCGCGTGACAGGCGGGAATACTCACCACTATACTACAACGACTTCGCTGAAAGTGGGGACTTTCTCTAGTTACTTTAGTGGGAAGGCGCTCGACTGCGCGGCTGACGGTGTGATTACCGGATCTTGTCCTTAAAAATAAAGTTTTGATTTGAACGTATGAGTAAAGTGTCACCCATAAACCTCAACAAACTAACTGAAAATCTAACTCATGTTTCACCAATGTGCCCTTAAATTGAAAGCATCTTTACGAACAAATTTGCTTATAAATCTACCGAGGTTTATCTAAATAATTTTGTGTATCCACAAATTTCAAAAATTATTTATAATTCCTTTGAAATTTTAAAATTTGTATTTTTTGAGTACTAGAATACGATAATATTTGCAAAATAATTTTCTAATTTTCATAATATACTACAGAAGCTGCAGCAACAGCAACAATAACAAAGGAACATTGGATGTCATATATCCAACCTTTGGGGATATTGGATGGCACGAATCTGACTTTTTTTTAAAAATAGCTCATAGCAATCTCATCTTGTCAAAGTAACCAATCATATTTTCATGGAATGCCACTGACAGACAAAATCTGGGATTTGACAATTGCTCATAACTAGTTGCCATAAGCATCTTAATTTTCATAGTTCATTCACATCCTCAGATGAATGCTTATATTTCTTTTATTTACATTGATCTCTATATCTTACCAAGATTGTTCTAACTTTGTGGAGTATTTGGAAGTATCGAAATGCAGTCATCTTTCATGGTGAATTTTTCTTGCAATTTTGAATCCTGTTACGTGCCCGTGTAACTAGGTTGCTTGAAGATCATGTACTCTTGTTACTCCTGGTGATCCACCTTTGCATTCGGCACCTACCACATCCACTCGCCTTCAATCCAAGGTCACCCACTCTGCACTAGGGTAGAAGTCATCGGCATGAGGATTTACCAAACTTAATTTCAATGACTCCAAATTGTGTGCCAATTAAGAGCAGTAGTGGTATTCATTCTATGTAGTTGGACAAGCATCATCCTAAAGGACAGCACTAGATTCACTGAGCATGTAATCTATCTTAGTAGGAGAAGCCCTGGCACTAAGAGATGACATCAAGACGGTCTTGGACACTCATCTTTAGCATAACGGGTTTGAAGGTGGTAACCAAGTTGTAAGAGCACTCGTAGCCGAACACAAAATACGGGAGCGTAGGCCCCCACATGGCCACTTGTCAACGCATGAGAGCGGAGAGGGAGGTGTGCCACACGGGGAAAATGCCTGCCCGTAGCTCCCCGCGGGCCACCTTTTGCCTTTTTTTAATTTTTGTGCTTTTTCTTTTTTTTGTGAGGTAAGTATATAATTTTTAAATAATTTAAAAAATAGGTTGTGTGTTATAAGGTGGGTTCATGATAAATATTTTTATTGGATGATTAAAATTGAGTTCCATAGGTTGGAGAAGTGATGGAATACGAGTTCCAAAATTGTGGAACTTTTGCTGACGTGACAGGCCAGAGTTCCATGACTGGGAATGCTCTAATAAGAGCTTTTGCAGCCTATGAAATGCGTTCCGAGGTGTGGGTCCCAAAGCCACATGGTTGTTGCTCATTTGTTTGCATTGCAAATACCCCGCGGGAAGGAAACGACAGTGCATTCCTCCACCCTTCCTTCTTATTCTGACATTTTGTGATTTTTTTTTTCCTTCTTAAAAATATTATGTAGGTTGTTAAAAAAAAGATTTTATATTATGAGGTAGGTTACTTATAAATATTTTATTCAGTGGTTTAAGTTAGAGTTTCATGGGTTGGAGAAGTTAAGGAATACGAGTTAAAAAAAATTGGAACTTTTGCTGATACGGCAGAATAGAGTCTCAAAATATGGAATGTGGGCTGGAAATGCTCTTAAATGAATTAAGGGTCTTACTCGTGTGCCGTGGAGAATTCAAACAGTAATGTATGGCATCTTATTAATACTTCCCGATTCGCAGTGTATTCTTTAACACATATTCATCGTGAAGTCAATATGATAATAGATTGGATGACAAAGTATGAGAGAATAGATGGCAAAGTATGATTGTTTGATAAGAAATCCTGCATTTTTCTTTGTCCTCGTAGTAGGAATATATATTTCTATTTATTTTAGTTAATGATAATTTAGACAGAACCATTAAAAGAAAGGTTACTTAAATCTTAAGTACTTACCGTCTTTCACAATACTGTATTATCTATGGCTCTACAAATGCTCAAGAAAGACACATGCGTTGATATTAGAGGACACAATTTTACAGCTAGAATTACACCACAAATATACATAGAGCTTATTTTTCCTACATTTACCATTAGTTTATTGAAAATTACCGATTATATTGACAGTTTAAATTTATTTACATAGTATTAGACTGACATTCATTAATTCTAATAATAAATGAATGTCAAAAAAGGAGAGGAATCTTTGTTTTCACAGAACCTACGATGCTTGAGTCCCTACTGCGCACCCTTTTTATGGAATGACGAGGACGTGATCAACTCATGCGCATACAGCAAAAGCAGATCAATTGTCGATGTAAAAATACTAAAAAGGAATGCCAATGGAGAAAAAGAGAGGAGAGACAATCTCTCAATGCCTGGTCTTTTTAATTCCTTAGTTCTATTTTTGACCTAAAAAAAAGTGAACGGGATAAGTCGATCTTTAGATTCTCTACTGATCTTTTTGACAATTTCTACGTTTTATATATTAAGGTTAGTATTCTTGTTCCTTACCCCTTATCTGTTATTCTTTTACGAGTTCGTTTGTCTGGCTATATTTTCAATTTTTTTATACAGGTGTAAGTTTATATAGCTGGTAAAATATTTTGAGAGTTATTACATTGACTTTTTGTGAAAAAAAGGAAAATATCATCATTTTCTGTGTCTTATCTTTGTTTTCTTCCTTAACTTCAAAATTAAGTTGATATGATGCGATCCTAGTAAAAAATATTGATTTTTTCCTAAAAATTACATTTAGCACTGGTTAAAAAATTGTCTCCCTGCCATTTTGAGTACGTATTCCTTTATTTTGGATAAAAAGAAGCACATGAATTTTGACTAAGAACCAAGTAGAAAAGGTTTATGTGGAATTAACTATATCCCAACATGGGATCAAAGTAAATATAGTTAGAGCAAATAACTTGTAGAATGAAGAGTACAAAACAATATTGATGGACCTTAAAATCGAATATTTTTGTTTAGCCCCAAAAAATTTATGACCAATTTCTCAATTTAAACAAGAAAATGTTACAAATTGGTACAATTGTACTTAAATTCAATTGCAAATTTTATTTTATATTAATTCTGGAACCCTAATAAAAGTGATGATGAGGGTGCTGAATCCAACTCTTGGATTTTATTTTTTTATTTTGCAAATTAAAGGTCTTTGATGTTAGATATGCATGAGATATATATAGTCACTTATTCCCACATAATCGAGACCGTTTTCTAATTAGAAAAGGACTACCTTGTACGCACTATACTGTTCAAATGTGAAAGTGGGGTTTGTTCTATATTAATAAAATTGAAGGATTTGAGTATGGATACAAGTTTGTGAGTTACTCTATCAACTGTCAATTGATTTTGGGTTGAAATCTCATTTGAGCTTGTATATATTACTCATTTGTTGAAAACTCAATTGATATATCAAATTTAACATGGTATCAGAACATTTATGAATAATAGGTCTCGAGTTCCAATCACAATATACAGTACCCACATTGATTTATTGTGCAAGGTAGGAGAAGTCTTTGCAGCATTCACGCTTTCAGCCTAAAGGGCATTTGCATGAGGGACGTATTAGAGTACAAATCTATATCTAGGCCTTCATAAATCAATATCTGACTCATGTTTTATAATCTATATAACTACATATAAAATTGAGTGATAGCATATGGAGTTGACATGTGGATGACTTAGGTGGCAATAAAAGATGAGATGGCTAGTTGTTATTGGTTTAATTTGTCTTTCATTTACTAATAAAATTTATTAGTGATTTTTTTTACATTTAAAGTGCTCATTATTGTATGCATTTATATATACAAAAATATTGATTTTCTTATTTTAAAAAAAACACATTTATATCCAACTGTTTTCTATTTTTCTATCTATTAGAAACTGCTGAAATTTGAAATTAAGGAGTAAGAAAAGATTTTTCTTTTTGGTTTAATTTCATCATGTGAGTAAAACAAGAGTGAGATCAATGCGTGATATTTTCAAGTAGAATTTTATGTTGAGCTAGCAAAGTGTTATTGGTTAATTTTTTTAATTAAATATTTATACTTATTATTTATGATTTAAAATTTAAAATATTTTTATATTTTTATATTTTAATACTTTCATTAACATTTTATTCAGAACTTTTAGTTCTGCTGGGGCTTTTGAAATTGGTTTAATCATAATAATTTTTAAAACATGTAAGTTATAATTGTTGTCTTAATGCCTTGATCATTACTCTGTGATTTTGAAACAAATATTGATTATTTGGCTTTTAGGTCTTGAAACTTATATAAAACTGTTTGCAATGACCATTTAAAAGAACAAGCTATGCACCATTTTTATCGTATGGATTCAAAAACATATATTTACATATTATGATATTAGTAAAATACAATTTCTTAGAGAGATATTTGGTTAACAATCCATACGTTCATAACTTTATGTCTTGAGCATTGAGTAAAAGGTTGGTTGGTGACCCTTTTTACTTCATCCGAAGAGAGCCCACAATATATAATCAAATGTTATTGCAAATTAAAATTTTAAATAGCAAATATCAATATGTATTCTCTCTTCATTACTTGGTAACCTCTCATTCTTTTCATTTTACTGGGCTCACCCTTTTAAATTTTCATGCTATATTTTTCAAACAATTTGAATTGTAATCTCTCATCTTTTTTTTTTTCATTTTATTATTCTCACGCTTTTAGATTTTCATACCAAAAGGTTCTACTTTTAAAAATTTTAATTATCGATAAAACCTATTTGTTTTTAATATAGAATTAAAAAACTGATATATAATATGTTAAGCTTGTACAGATGTATAATATGTTAATCATAGAATTTTAAAAAAATTTCCACATTATATATAATATGGAATTTTTTTTTAAATTCTATGATTAACATATTATACATATGTACAAGCTCATAATTTTTTGAGTAATCTAATATTTATAGAATAAAATTTTAAATAAACGAGGTAATGAAACACTAAACTCTTTGTTGTATTACAGGGTAGAGATATTACACATATAAAATTGAAATGTTGAATTACTCTCTTTTGTGGCAATTTTCTTACTCAGATTCATCTTATTTCATTATTCTCATGGTTCTTTTTTATTTTTATTTTTTTAATATTATTCACTTTATTTTTATTAATTAAAGAATTATTAACATATGTATATAAATCGATAAGAAAAAAAAAAAGTCGATAAATTAAAAAATTATGAATCACGCAAACACATTCACTAAAACGGTAAAGCAACAGCCCCTGCATTGCAGGGGTGTAGCACTAATGTACGTATATATTTGTTGTATAAGGTTTTTTTAGAGCGGGAGAGGAAAGAGGCTAGGAAGTTCGTAAAGCCAAGCTCCACGTCCCTTCAACATGTACATGAGTACAGCACCACCGACATGTTTTATGATAAGGAGTTATGTAATCTACATTCAGTGCAGTCAATAAATAGCAGTATTAACTCAAACTAATGAAACAAAACATCGTTTTTACACATTTTACTAATTATCGAACAAAAAAGAACATGAGTTTCATTCAACCTTAACTATATGTGTATATCTATGCATGGCATATGGCGAAGGTTCACTGATATGGAAGCCCTATTGTGAGAATCTAGAAGAGGAGAACCGTGAAAGGGGTTGCCAAAAGGGTAGACATCATACAGGCAGACATGACCGAGACAGACAAAGCGAAAGCTGCTATACATCAGTATATGTTTAGCTGTTGCTCATCAATAACTAGTAGTCAAGTAAATGCATGCTGCCATATTCTGGGCTACTTAAAGTATAGTCCTTTTCCCTCCTATTATTACCACCGTTTTGTATCAAGATAACACTATTAGATTTATTGTTGGCCGGCTTTCACATCTGTTTATCAAAGTCGATCGAGTTACTGTTGTTTTATAAAAATGACGAATTATTTTATCACAAATTTCTCCATTAGGGGCCGAATTCGAGACTTTAATCAATGGTAGTGAGAGTTAAATCGTTTGAGTTAATCAGTGTCGGTTAATCTATTGCCTTTGTGGTTCTGCATATCTAAAAACAATTTCTTTTTGTGGCGAAGAATTTCAAAAAATAAAGGTATCTACTGGGGATTTGGGCCATCCAGCAATTTAGAGCAGAGAAAAAAAATAAAAGATAAATGAAAAGGGAAGAATTTAATAGCTGCAGCAGGCAGTATGTTATGTAGTACCTCTGCATGTTTGATTTTGATGGGATCTGAGCTGGAGAGAGAATGCGATGACAAACATGAATTCTGATTCAAAAGACAGAAAAGTTTTACCATTTGCAAATGACAATAGTGACGTACTCGATCTCCTTTAAATTTGCATTTATTCATGAAGGTTTTTAATTGTTTATCTTTTCTTTTTGGGCCTTTTCTTTTCTTTTTGATCAGGAACTTTTTTTTTTTTTCCCTCCTCTCTTTTTCAATTGGGAAATCATTTGATTTCGTCCTTCACCATTAAATGATGCAAGGAAGATGGTTCTAGGGTTTTGCCTTGTGAACCTAGCTACCTAACGTAGATGTTTTGTGAGCAATTTTCTCAACTAAAAGTTAAAGTTTGATGCCTTAATATATTATATTGTACTGTCCGTAGCATGTGGATGTTGTGTATATAGATCACTGTAAGAAAACGCGATTGTAGCAGCACAACACATGTATAAGGTCACATCGATGATATTATTGATATGCATTTGAGAGTTGAGATTTGGAATTCTGATGACAAAAGTTCTTATACACATCATACCGAAACATCTGTTTAATCAAAAGATAGTGCACACTGATGATTAAAGGTTTAGAGTATACCTCTAACATGAGAACTTGACGCACTAATTTATTTTGATTTCTACAGTAACCTAGGAATTTAATTAGTGACTCTTTCTTCACCTAAAAACCCTAAGGAAAAGCCATGAAATGATTTAAATCCCTTTTCCTAAGAATAAATTTGAAAATACAACTTTAGTGATGCAATCTCATGCATCACGACTAAAAGGACAAAACTATAAAAGAGAAAAATGGAAGGTAAAAAAAAAAGAAAAAGAAAAAAGGGTGGTCCTCTTATTCTGCAATAAATAAAAAGAAAAAAAAAGTGTTTGGTCCCTCCCCTAGAAATGAAGGGATATTGTACATAGGTTATCTATCCTAATTCCTACAGCAACAGTCCCCCTCCTAATTAGCCAAAGCTGACATTCTAACTGCTATTAACTACTAATTGGCCTTGCCAAATTACGTCACCTCCCCATTCTCCAATCTGTATAGACTACCCAATTAATCAAACCTAAACTAAACACAAATTTCTGTATGAGATAGTTTTATGATGATTTATTATAAGACTGATTATATGAGAAGTTTTTTTTTTCCCCCTTTTCAATTTGATGTGGTGGTTAATGAGCGTATAATTTGTCTCATGGTAAATTACTATGAAATGGTATCATATAAGATTTAGTGAAACTAAATACGTAATTTGCATATTAGCTTGTTAAACAAGATTAGGATTTACTAAAAAGGGGCTTGTGGGATCATTTCTGCAAGTAATGACGATCGTTACTTTGTCCATGGTTTATGAATATTGGATTTACTTGTCTAGATGTGTATATTGGAATATCAATTTTGTTTTTCATATCACTAAAGCATCGAAATATCGATAGATGCTTAACATGGGTTTCGATGAATATTGATTTTTCACATACGATTTTATAATAACAGTTAGATATTTTTGACGGATTAGTTATACAAGGTCATAGATCTCACTCTACTTTAACGGTTCGATTGTGAAACAAGTAGACATGTATATGGTAGGAGATGGATGGACTCAGTAAATGCATTTTTGTTTTATTGAAGGAAATGGAACTAGGGTTTACCAGTAGAAATATATATTCATTTTTTTCAACATTTTTTCAACTTCTAATGCATGGATCTCCCCCCCCCCCTCCCCCAACCCCCATTTTTGGCTTGTCCTGAGAGCTAGCTTAAGTTTAATTTTGAACAACTGTTAGCAAAATCCAGAAAAAGAATGAATACATCTACTGTCGTTGTCTCTCTTCAGTATATAACATGCATGCATAGGTGAACGTAGCTTGGTCCCCCTTCATGAAAGCTTGATAGAACGAACTTCCTCATCACTTTGTAACAATTAATAATCGATCAATCAAACCTAACTATAGTGTGAAACAAGTTTTAAAATCACACAATTAGGTATAATATATGTACAATCTTGGAATATCAAGCGCCCTAAAGTCTCTTTTAGTTAGCTAGCAAATGGTACGTACAGCTATTAATTCAATTAGAGGCACAATGCTGATTCGGTTTGTGCTAAACAGAGCATTGTGATTCTACCACTGATCTGGTTTATGATAACTAGTGTTGTCATACATACCGATAAGCATAATAAAGACAACACGCACGAACCAGTAAAGCTTTCGCGTGTTATTGCAGTAACCACAAGCCACATGCTTGCCAATAATATGCCATTCCTTTTTCTTTTATCCCCCCCTTTAAAATTTGTTGACATCATGTTCAAAAAAATCTTGGGCATCTCTAGCTTTTCACAACAAGAGCATGGTTTTCTTCTTCCTTGAACAATAATTACTACCTTATCATCATTCTGTGTTGAAATAAAGCGGAATATTTAGCAGCTTTTGAGCCCCCTCTTTGGTTGCTCCTCCATCTTGCTCTCTTGCTGTCAGATGTGCTTCTTCAAAACTCATGAACAAGAACTCATCAGTCCGCAGCTCCTGAAGTTGAGATTCGAGTCGAGAACTTAGCTTCACTCACCTACAAACCTAAGTCTATATCATGTAAGTTCAATATTTCTGAATCTTAGCAGCTGTCCTTTTCAAGTTTAGCACATATCGACGCATAGTTACGATGATTTTTGCCTCTTTCACACTTGTTTGTTCTTGTAAAAGTCGATAAATGACTTAATTCTTCGCGACTTGATTGTTTGCCTCCAAGTATATTCAAAATTAATTCAAAGTACAAACCCTAGTAACTGATTTTCAAAATAAAAATCATTGCTTTCATATATATCTAGATGCATAATTTTGTGCTTTTAATTATATTCCTGGATATACAAGTCTAATTCTACTCTTACTATACGCTAGAAATGATCATAGGGCAATTCTTAAGATTTGCTGTATGGTTTCTCGATGAGAAGATAGATCGATCTTGTCACCTGATCTGCATATACCTTTGTTTCTCTTTCTTTTCTTCAAAATTATGGGCAGATTTATGATGAGGGTATTTCATAAAAGGAGATGATGAATTTGAGAGACAAAGAACCCCAAGATGGTGCAAGCACAAGGCCAGCAAGTGAGTCCGCCATGGCAATGGTGGGAGCTTCTTCGAGTTCAAGACCATGGCCAGGGTTCAAGAATCCAAGAATAGTTCGTGTCTCTCGAACCTTTGGAGGGAAAGACCGGCATAGCAAAGTTTGTACGATAAAGGGGTTGAGGGATAGGCGGATTAGGCTCTCCGTTCCTACTGCAATCCAACTCTATGATCTCCAAGATAGGCTTGGATTAAACCAACCTAGCAAAGTCATAGATTGGTTACTCGATGCCACAAAGAATGATATCGATAAGCTCCCTCCCTTGCCAATTGTCCCGGGGAGTTTCCCTCTATTTCATCCACCTACATATGCTTCTCTTCAAGGATATGGAGGTCCTCAACCTTCTTCTTCTACTCCATTCTTGGATTCAAACTTGCTACCGTTGAGGAAAGAAGGCATCAACATCAATAGTGATCGAAGTGTAGAGATGGATGACCAAGAACAGTCCCTAGTGGCAAAATTGAAGTATTGGGATTCAAGTGTGCTCACACAATTGAAGCAAAAAGGAGTTGATCATCAAGGCGGGGGTGGAGAAAGTACATCTTCTCATGCTTCGGCTCAAAACTTCTTCCCAACTGCAAGCAGTAATGCTAGTAGTATCCTACCTTCACCTAGCTTACTAAATAATCCCATGTTCAATTATTGGGAGCCTTCTAGTTTGTCCTTGACACAATTTGGAGGCCTAGGCTTGCCTTCCCAAAATGATCATCACCAAGGAGCTCAGGGCAACTCGAGCCATCAACCCTCTTCATTACCATTTTCACCTGGTTCTCAACTATTTCTGTATCCTTCGATGACAACCCCATCGTTCCTTCCTCCTCAGAACTCACTCCTAAGCCCTCATCATCAACAGGTGGAGAATGACTTTCGACAATTCAATCGTTCCCATCTACTGAATCTCCTCTCTAATTCATCCCTCCATAACTCTAATGGATCGGATTTGAAAACCTTCCCTTTGGGTATGAACTGTCACCCTCATTTGCACCAAAATGATCATGAGAGGCAACAAAACAAGGGTGATTGACCAAAACCATTACCCACATGAAAGTGATCATCTCATCACGTCATCCTATTTCAAGTATCTATCATTTGAGGTCACAACTATGTGAGTTTAGTGGGTAAAATGGGAATCAATAGTTCTCATTTCTTTCTCTTTTTGCCATTTTGATTTCACTACTCAAAGAAGATAAGGTATCTAGCCATTGGTTCATAGAATTCCTATATGAGTTCCTTCTTCTGCAATCAAGCATTTTGATCGAGTTATTTGTCCTGAGGCCAGGATGCCATGCAAGCTTGCCCATGATCATCGATCGATAAGTCTGGGTTCACATTCATGAAACGGATGCAAGCTAAGTTTGATTGTTGAGGAAATAACTCCTATATATATATATATATATGCTTCCAGGACTTTGAATACAAGTAAGATTTTGTCTCTAGTAATTTGAACTCTTGTACACTTGTTTCTTGAAACAGTTACATTTTGCATACATAGATAAATGACTTCTCTTTGATTACCTGTTAATCAGATCGATAATTTGCAGAGATCTTAATTACAAGGAGAAAAAAAGAAAGAAAGAAAAATAGTGAGAGTTTCTCTCTAATTGAAGGCTATGACTTATGATATAAATGCTTTGACTTTTGGATGAGTAAGTACTACTTAATGAAAGTGTTAATCTAGCAACTAAAAATTTTGGTCCTTTTTTGTTAGACAAATTATAGATATCTCCCTTATTGGTAAGGTTGTTAGGAGTTTTGCATTAATGATCCATGAAACTTCCTATCTTTTGCATTATATATTGATTTTTTTATTTTCTCAATTGTTATGGCTGTATAACTGAGATTTTCGACGGCATAGAGAATGCTGGTCACAATGTTGTTTAGTTACTAGTCTTTGTGTTTATTCTTGTATTGAAATTTTGAGCCTTTTGCTACTAAATAATCGAAAAAAAAGTTGCATGAAGCCTGAATTTATATATGACTTTCGTATATATTTTCGATTATGCTTGTGCGCCCATGGATCCATTGGCCACTACTCCCTGAACTGTGCATGGGAATTTTATTTTTTTTGACTTGGTAAATTTTAGATACAAATAATATAAAGAGCATGAACCTTGATCTTTCCTTGTCCAAGTATTGAATTGGGCTGTTTTATTTTGTAATTTTGAGCTTCATTAACTTAAAGAGCCTATATAATGCAATCATAATATTGGTGACATATTCAAGTCCATCACATAGACTTTTTAATAAACGAACAGTTTGGATAACATGTTGCATGCATGTGACCAAACGTTGTAAGATATGCGCGATGCCCCATTTTTGTACTTTGATGATCACATATCACATCTTTTGTCAATTGTGTACCCCTAGATGAATTAAATTTCATTGATTGTATGAGTAATAATAGATGGGGTGGTCCGTTCGAATTAAAGGATCTTATTGCAAACCATTGGCATTTATATATATATAGCACCCATCTAACAAGACTAATGTAGGATATTTTCGTAAAATATTTTAAAATTTTGTCGAAATTGTTATGATTCTCCTTGGTGGAGTATTTATGGCAAGTTGATAAAACATATGGTGTTGAGCACGCATATGAACCAGTGGATTACTCAATTTGTTTATAATTTAGATGACTCTGGTTGAAACCTTGTCTATGCTTGACTGATTAGGGCTCAATTTTATGGTGAATTTTCTTTTCTTGATTCCCAACAATACCTCTACATGGTTAATTTTCCTTGATTCCCATTAGTACGTGTTTATGTTTTTTGTTCGAATTTTTGGACTAAAATATTGTTATAGGTCACAAATTATCTTTTAAATAAGAGCAAACTCCCTCAATTGCCAGGCTGAAACTAAAAATAACAAACAATCCCTTCTCTTCCCTATCCAAGAAAGAGAGGAAAAATGTTGAGACCAACACAATGTTCGATCAATTTTAACTCGAGTTCAACCAAGCTAAATAAACATAAATATTCCACTATTTGATCCATCTCTACCCATTATAATCTACACCATAGCAATGTGAAAATTGTTAACTATCTATACACTTCCTTAAATAACCCCCCAAACCAAAAAAAACCTGGGCATATATAATTTTGAAAATTAAAGTGCATACATATATAATGCGATATTCTAATAATAATTAAGTCCATGATCAATTTCCATGTATTTAATTAATGAGAGAAAATCCTGATATGTTGATGTAATATTATGGGGGCCTAATATTTAGACAAAAGGAAAGATCAGTGCAGCCAAAGTAGTGAATCAGTAGGTACGTTGCAGCCTTTATGTCACTGTTTATTTGCAAGATCCAAGACCAATTCAATTATTTAAAGAAGGGGACTCAAACAGTCCCCCCATTACCAAGTTTAACTTAAGAGGGACACCCAAAATTGACTACTCATGCTAAAGAAGAAGCGCAAAAAAGAAGAAAATACATCACAAATATAATAATACATATGATATGGTCCATGCAATTTGGAGAAAGTAGTTTATTAGATAAGCAACAATAATAATATTTTGTATGATCTTGCACGCTGTTATAGAGTTGAGAGAAATCCAGAAATAAACTATCTTATCCTGCAAAGATTATTAATTGGTTCGTTTGGATTATATTTTTCAACAAGGGTTATTTGTTGTATTTTCTTCGATCATTATTCGTTCTTTTAAAATCTAGATAAGCATTAATCAAATCTTATCTTAATTAATGTTTTTTAAAAAAGGCAGAAATAGTTATTTTGGATTATTAGGAATGACTTGCACGCCATGTTTGGAAAAATGTTGCCTAGAGATCCAAAGTTGGGCCCCCTAGGTTTGCAAGTTTGCATGCATCCAAAAGTCGGTTCTAA
Organism: Carnegiea gigantea; assembly: GCA_029747015.1. Classification (NCBI taxonomy): domain Eukaryota; kingdom Viridiplantae; phylum Streptophyta; class Magnoliopsida; order Caryophyllales; family Cactaceae; genus Carnegiea; species Carnegiea gigantea. Next base: position 1,081,277 of record JAKOGI010000005.1, on the reverse strand, counting down.
TCATTTGTTTTTTCCTGCTTAGTACAAACCTAGCTTTTTGATCTTTCTAGCGTTAGGACCCCTAAATACTTTGGCTTAATCATTATTGGCCAAGTTTGCAATTAGTAAGGATATTCATGTCTTGACAATGAGTGACATCCTCTCGCTCCCTCTCTCTTCATGCATTTGAAAATGGGTGAGAAATTAATCAAGACTAGCCTTTATGCCGTGCTACGCATGATTTGTTTTAAAATTCTAGTTAAAATATTTTTATAAATAATAGTATTATATTTATAATTTATTTCATTTTTTTATTGAAATAGTTCAAAAGATACTGTTCATTATGATGACTTTAAATCATATACTATTTAAAATTTTATTTTTAAATAAAACCTCAATAAATACTTAACAGGTCATGTGTCACGACCGCAACGTCCGAACTCACTTATTTATACATATATATGTGTGTGTGTGTGTGTGTGTGTGATACTAATGTGCAAGATTTATGCTTAAAACTTTGATCGCACCTTTTATCACATCTTAGAAAAAAGTGCAAAATGAGTAACTAAAACTTGCAATTTACTCATTGGATCTTACGTAAACCTCAAATAAAAATATTATGTCCAACTACTTTTGAAGACAAAAATATTTTTACATTGTATAAACTAGGTCAAACAGGCTCTAAGTAAAACCATTGACAATAGCTTAGTTTAGGTTCTAAAACTTATTTAGGGTGAGCTAACTAATTATTAGCTTGCAAACTCAACATATTAGTACTTAGTTTGGCTCCTAAAACTAACAACTGCCTATCTTGGTCCAATTTTTGGTTATCTACTTATTTCTATAGCCAGCCTAATGCATGGTCCACGACACTAGAGCATAAGTACTCAACACTTTATAGTACTTTACTTTCCAAAATTTTCACATGGAACTAATTAAGAAATTGTGATTAAGCCATGCTACTCTCATAAATTAGTAATGATGTGAACCATAAGATTTACATCTAGTACGTACAAAGAATGTTTAGGAGAGTATTCTTATTATCACAATGATGCAAATGATGAGATGTTAATATATAATTCTTAGTCGGGTTGAACATTGTGTTGCATAAAAGCTTGCACATCTTTGAAATGGTGATATCATTTTTGTGGGGATGAAGATCCCAAAAGTCAATGTTAGATCACCCTAAAGGGGATGAATATAGTGATGTCTTAAAAATTAACCATTTATGAAAAAATTCAACGAACTTTGAAACTGTGATGTCAATATCGGGCCAAATAACCTTGAAGGTTAATCACCATTGTTAGAAATAAATAATATTAAAATGCAAAATTAAAATCAAATAAAACATAGGATATGTTTACGACGTTTGTCCTTCCCAACAAAGCTAGTCACCACCTAAGACATTTCTTCCTATGAGATTTAATCACATCCACTTCTTGTTCACTCAAGAAATAGTGAAGTACACACCAATGCATTTGGCTTTGCACACCATCTAGCGTTCCTAGCTCACTCAACAAAGCAACCTTAGCTACCACACTCACCAAGAATTGACCTCTTAATACCTAGCTATCAAAGTAAGTTTCCCAACTTACTTGTTACAATTCTTCATTTCAAATATTCAAATCACTAACAAGTACATAAGAGAGTATTAAAGATGATTGCACTTGAGCACTTTTCCATGATGTAATTCTTGTGTCTTGAGACTTGCTTCAGTCCACCTTTTATAGAGTTAAAAACCTTTTTGACCATTGGAGTAATTTTTGCCAAATCTTCAATGTATCTGTCCAATATCCAATATATATCTTTGATCCAAACCTTGGTGTTTCTAAACTGGACCCTTGATTGACAGTAATAATGGATATTAAATGCTAGTAGATATAGCTTGATTTGATGTCCAAATATCTACGATATTGATCAAAATAATTTACAAATAAACTCAAAAATGATTTAAGACAACTTTCCTAAACTGGGATAATCAAATCATTACAAGATCTCAGTCTAAATGCAAGGATAATTTGCATCATAAAATATAATCCATTCAAACATAAATAAAGGATGTTTTCCAAAGATAGTAAACAACAATGTATTGTACTAAGATCTGAAGGATAAAATTGGATAATATTAGATCTCATTTTATCCAAAATGACTCTGCTAAGTACCAAAGTTAGAGATTCTAACTTTGGCATTGGATTCCTACAAGGACAAGATAAGTTAGTAATATAACTCAATGTACTCAAGTCAAGCCTTTGTCTCTCACTTAAAATACCAAATGTCCTTGGGTTGTGACCTTAAATCAGTCAATGACATTGTCTATTGATATTGAGAGAGTCTTCATGAGAAACGAGTAATATATAGGGAAAAATAAACTTTAGATAGTCATTTTCACGGGGGTTTACCTAAATCATCGTTATGGAAGATAGAAGAAATCAGAAGCCTAACTACTGGACCAAAAAACTGGTAGAGAAATGAAGTGGACAATACATGTCATTCAGTTAGCTATATAACATTTGCTTCCCAAAAGATGTTTTGAATTGTTAGACTTGTAGACCTTCTTATAAGTTCCTTATTATCTTGATAATGTAATCAATTTCCCAAGGTGCTTAAATGTGGCCATTTATTGCATTGATAAGAATCTTATCTCCTTTCACATCAATAAACTGGTGCCCGAGTTTATTATATTAACCTCTTGAAAGCCTAATCTTTCTTCAAAGTATATATCATAATCCTAAAAGTGCAAACTCTTACAAGTCATATCAGTTTCACATATTAAAAAATGTCTACGTGATAAATACATATTGGAAAAATATATATACTTGACAAGAAGGAGTACACACTCCTAAGTGTATAATATACATTACCATCTTAGTGTCATAACTTCTGCCTCTGATGTAGGTATATTGCCAAAGTTGAATGCTCCTATGTGTAGAAACTTGCCTATCAATGACACACAATAAACCCTCCTGTAATTGCATCATTTGTAATTAGGGTTGGCAAAAAAATCTGTACCCACCTAAAATCTGTAAAATCGGCCCCAATGAATATAGGTATGGGTAGTAAAAATAAAAAAAAATGGGTATGGGGCGGATATTACTAAAATGGGTATGGATATGGGTATAGGTCCTACTCACCACATACCCATTTTATAAATACCTGTCCCATATCTGTCTCATACCCGCTCCATATAAAACCTATATCTGTTTGTTTAAAGTTCTAGTTTGTTACTCTTACTTGCATATTTTACTAGTTTACTAGTTACTTTGACTTGTATGATATTCAAGACTTTAGCAAAATATTTTGTTTAAAACTGTAATTATTAAGTGCTAATTTATTATTTTGATTGGCAAACTTTTAATTGTATGATATGTTGTGGGAAAATTGATGTTAATATGAGATATTGGCTATTTGATGTCGAATATGGGTACAAAATGAATTTTTTTTGGTCTATATATACCCGAATAAAACTCGCATACCCCCTGTACCCAGTAGGTATGGGTATGGGTATAACTTTACAATACCCGATAAATATGAGTATTAATTTTGACAATGGGTATGGGTGAAGGTATGGCTAAACCCGCCCCGTACCCGCCCCATTGCCACCTCTAGTTGTAATAAGAGAGCCATCAAAATTATGATTTACTTAGTCCCCTCTATATTTGAGCCAACAAACTAGATAATCCCGCTTGTTGGTTTCGATTCGTTGAAAGGGTGAACTTATTATGATTGTTGTTCCCTCCTCATTATAAGGTGTGGATAATAACCTTTTCAATCACTACTTGACAATATCCTTCCTTTATTGTCCTTTTGATCCGTCGTTGGATCCATCAAACTTCTTTCTACACCGATTATTGGTCAAATCCCCCCCCCCCCAAAAAAAGAAAAACAAAATAAGGAGAATTTGCAAAGTATTGGAAAAAAATATGGCTCCAATTCAATTGGAAGCCTTAATATAAGTGCATGTAATACAAGAGTTAATAACGACATTAAGCAACCCTGGCTCTATTACGTAATATTTTACTCATAAAATGCTTATTTTTAATTGTCATTAAATTGCTTAATCGAGACCATCTAGATATAAATATATTAAAATAAAATGAATTCTCTACTCTAATTGTAACATGTTACTCACATATAATTTGTTTTTTCATTATTTTTTTATCCTCATCAGTAAAAGAGTCATCCTGAAATATAATTTTGATTCCGTTTTTGGTATCTCCAATAATACTATTATTTTTACTTTTCTAATTTAAAAAGTAATCTACATAATCGACAAATGTTGAGATTTTTAATTTTACTAAAATTTGGCTAAGTATGACTTTATATTTATGTTATATGTTTTTTCAAATATTAACATACTTATTATAATGAGAATGATCAAATTTCTCAATTAAAAAATAAAAAATTATAATTTAAAAGAAAAATAGTTATATATACATATAAATCACATATATCCCATGAGTCCTCAATACTAATCAATGTAATTGATAAATTAAATTATTCTTGTCATATCGTCTGGGGGTACTCCTACAAAGCCACAACCTTGGAAAATCATTCTATCAAGCGTGCAAGGAGATTGGACCATATATTCATAATAATGGGAAGAAAATTAAACTGATAATTGGACCACTCATACTCTTCAAAATCCAATATTTCATTTCCCACAGAAAAAAGAAAAAAAAAGCGGGAGGAAGAATTCTTCTTTCTTGTATTATTAGACTTCATTCACTATATGAATAATTATTATTAAAGTTTTTATAATAAATTTCTTAAATAAATATTTTTTTGAGGTGTAAAGAGAGATAAAGGTCAATGTAAGTGAGATTTAATCCCAAGATTTTGACCAAAAAAATTTAAAAACTTTACCAGTTGAACTAATTGACATCCACCATAATTCAATTTTCCTGATATGAGTTCATTTGAAACAATTTCAATACTACGCTCCTAGAAGATATGCATTCCCACAAGCCATATAATACAGAAATAGCAAAACATTCATACGTGATGCCCATTTGGAAAGTTAATTACAGACCAATTTTATTAAAGAATGGAAACAAGTTGAGCCAATTGAAACATGAGTGTGACAGGCTTGAAACTTGACTTGCCAGAATGAAAATTTAGGCCTAAGGCTTTGCTTGTTTAGGTTCACAAGTCCTGGCGAGTCGAGCCGAGCTGAGTCTAGCTCACAAAATACCTTGGCTTGCTAAGGTCTACAAGTCCTCACAAGCTTGCACAAGAATATTGTGTGTGTTATCAGTATTTCTTCTTACAATACGAAATAAACCAAATAATCCAATTAAATCACGGCTTTTTTTAAAAAAAAAAAAAAACCCTTGTATCACAACCAAATAATTGGGAAGTAACTGGGATCAGAGCATAATTAAAAGATGAATTTTGTAGTGAAAATGATTATGACATATGGTTTGTGACTTCAGGATGTATACTTATACCAGGTGAAAAGGTGATGGACTAATGAAATAGGTTCATAGTTTTAGTAATCAAATACAATCCAATTTTTGAAATGATATGATAGGTCAAACCTAATATGTATATATTCTCCTGTTACGAGCCTCGTGAGTTCAACGCGTCAGACGTTCGAGGCTTGACTCCAATCATTTTTATAAGAGCATTTCCAGCAATGAGCCCTTTTTTTTGCTCACCAGTGGGACCTACCTCTGTCACATCAGTTTGTGATCCAATTTTTTGGCTCAAAATCCTTTCTCACTCCAGTGAAAGACTCACTATTTTGGCTCACCAAATAAAATAATATTCATAGATCCACTCTACAACACACAACTTTATTTTTAGAATTAAAAAAAAGAAAAACTAATTAAAAATATTTAAAAAAATAAAAAAGTAGATGAAAGCACACACTCGAGTAGCCTCACCCAGCGAGCTTCCACGTGAGGCATAAGGGACGAGTTAACCAATGGAGAGCTCCCACTCCTACAGCCCATTTCTCTCTCCCTCTTTTTCCCGGAGCTCTAACTCGAGCTTTACTGAGCCAAGTTGCCTTGACTCTTCCTTCACCTTAATTTATTAATTTGTTACAGACTCTTTGGTTGGTAAATACACTTATATTTCCTTTTTAGGTATTTTAATGAGAAATTTTTTGTGCTTTCCTTGTCACTTCATCTAGTTTAAGGATTCTTCATGTTAGTATCTAGAACCGATAGCAATATGTCGCGTGTCACTTCTTTACACAACTCCCTACAATTATTTATGGCTTTTCGTTGGTCTGACTGTTTCTAATTAATCACTTTTTACATATTACCTTTTTTATTTATTACTTTGTGTCGCTTATCACTGGTTTTAACAGTTGAAACGAATACGGCCTTGGTGGATATGTACCTTATCAAGCTTTGATTAATAAAGAATTTTTTTGGGGAGTGGGAGGAGACGTAGCTTAACTAAGGATGATGATGGCATTAAAATATAATTTCTTTAGAAAAATTGATCATAAGTGATAACACCTAATAATGCATGATGCATGCATTCTATCTTTAATTGCTATCCTATTTTCTTTAAGTCGATTTGCCTGATAGAGTGTTAATTAGAACCCAACTTGTTTCTGTTAGGAAATAAAGAGAAAAATAAAAAAATGAGATGTATTTTTTAAAAAAAACCAAAAAGCCCACGGCGAGGATCGAACTCGCGACCTTTCGCTTACGAAGCGAACGCACTACCACTATGCTACGCAGGCACTTGGTGTTTCCCGGACCAATCACCGCAAATTCAGAGTTACATCGACGATAATATGCCACAACTAAAATGGGCCGATCATGTTTTAATCTTAATTGGAACCCATTTGACCCAAACCAAACACAGTACGAAATTTTTTATTATTTATTTTGTTTGGGCAAAGCTTGTCGGCAAAATGAAGGCATAAGAACCACTCAGTAGGATTCCTATCTGAGAAAAACCCAATGAGCCAATTAACGCGAAGGTGAAGGGAAAAATCGGACTTGACGGCCTATCAATACCCGTAAACTATCCCCCACAAAGGAGCAGAAATTTGTGTCCATTGGGAATCATATATAGGGTGTGAGGCATGCCTCAAGACATCGGTGCCAATGTGCACAATGCTCGCCTTGGTGTACTGACCCAATAATAGGTCTGAGGATATCTCGAAACTCCATCTAAACTCAAATCTAATTGAGACATTATTGGCCAAGATATAACGTCACCTAAAAATAACCCGTTTATCAGGTCTAAGCCCCAGTAGCTCTATTGGTTGTACTCTTTTCCTTCTGCTTATTAAGTACCTAATTTTGGGGTGCTATGTCACAGTCACACTTCAAATTCTTTCTTCAAACGCTATGTCACTTCTCCTTAATTTTTATAATGCATGTTGTGCTATGGAGGAAGTCGTCCCTTCTTTTGACATTGGGGATCCATCATTAGTATCAACATTAGCTAATCCCTTTTTATTATCTCATCGCGCGAAATTCTTAAATAACGTACATGTCATCGTATCAGTTCTGCAACATAGGATCATTTTTTAATCCAAGACAAAGAGATTCATCACTAGGGATGACAATAAAACCCGTACCCGTTTAAAACCCGGAAAACCCGCCCTGTTTATAACCCAAATGGGTGACGAAAATGGGTTTTAAATGGGTATGGGGCGGGTTTGAGAAAAATGGATACGGGTACGGGTACGAGCTTCACCCGCCCCGTACCCCCTTTTTAATTAATTTAAAAAAATCTAATCTGACTTAATTAATCAAGCTTGGCAGCCCAAATATCCAGCCCAAATTTGCATATCTTACTGGTGGTGGATAGGTAATCTATGCTCCTCATGTGGATTGTTGCTACTTGTTGGCAGGGGATGCTTAGTAGGCGTTCAACAAAAACGTGTTAATGACTTGTTGAATTTACTAATATTGAATTCAAATATGGGTTTAATATGGGTATTAATTATTATTTCCTATACAAACCCGAATGAAACCCGCAAACCCGCAAAAACCCAGTGGGTAAGGATATGGGCGTAGTTTTTCAATACCCAATAGATATGGATACGAATATAGATACTGTTTTCGAAAATGAGTACGGGTACGGGTACTAGGAGTGCTCAAAGTCGGTTAACCGGACTTTCGGTTAACCGAAAACCGGTTAACCGTTTTTTCGGTTCGGGAAAAATGCGAACCGTGAACCGAACCGAAATTACTGGTTAACCGGAAATCGGTTAACCGAAAAAACCGGTTCGACAAAAAGCCGAACCGTAAACCGAACCGAAAAATCCGGTTAACCGGAATTTCGGTTCGGTTAACCGAAATTTCGGTTCGGTTTACGGTTAACCGAACCCCATATACCTAAATTTGCATTTTTTTTAATGGTTTAGAAATTTAATTATTATTTAATATTTACTATTTATTAGCTGCCATTTAAAAAAAAAAAATTCGGTTCGGATCGGTTAACTGCGGTTAACCGAAAAATCTTCCCCCCCGAACCGAAACCGAACCGTGAACCGGGGAACAAAATCGGTTCGGTTAACCGAACCGAAAATTTCATAAAATTCGATCCGGTTAACCGGTTTTTCGGTTCGGTTTTTCCGGTTTTGCGGTTCGGTTTTCGGTTTCGGTTTTTTTTGCTCACCCCTAACGGGTACGACTCAACCCGCCCCGTACCCGCCTCATTGCCATTCCTATTCATCACATAGAAACATCTTGCTCAAAAATAGAGAAACAGACTTTAACTTGTATATGTACTGAACATCAACATCATTTCCTCTGCAGATATAGTTATCAACATGACTTAAACTCAACAGTCCACATCAGTATTTCAAGATGTTAACCACAACAAAAGGGGGTATTATTAGTTCCTATCCATAGCTTTCTTATTAAGGCCTTAAGTACCAAAAAATTATATCAGTCCTCAGAAGACCGCCATCAGATATGCATATGAGATTAACCATTCAAGGTAAGAAAAACACTTTGAAAGAACCGAGGCAAAAAGGCGAAAAGATTATCGAGCTTGCTACTTGGAGAAGAGCTGCCTGCACCGCCTGTTAGGCTTAGCTCGGAGTCTACCAGTTGCCTCCCCAATGACTATCTCGTCGACCAGTTCTTTGAAGATGTGTCGTTCCACATCGAGAACGATTCCTGAAACTTCCCCTTGGAAATCAGTCCAGTTACCTGATCTATGCATAACATCCTCCCACAAGATGTCCTTTACACCATCCTCCTCTTCCTCAACGGTGAACTCCTGTTTTTTAGCTTGAAGTAGTTCTATTTCTGCACACAGCTCTCTTAGAAGCTTCTGGGCATTAAGGGTCTCCTTTGCAAGCTTCTTGGGCTTGATCCAGGGGTCGGGAGGTGGTCCCACCAAACCCAACTTTCCAGTAAGAATCTCATTCGTGGCATCAAATATTAGCTTCCGGTGGAATTTTTCGTGTTTGGACTTGGAAAGGGCAACCTCATCAGGGTTATTCTCCCCTTGGGCAAGAAGACTGCTTGCTTTTGTTTGTTCAAGCACGAAAAACAGCTCCGGATTGATGGGATGCCCAGATGGATGGAGTTGGAAGGCTGTCAACCCAGAACTTAGGTCTCTGAGTAAGAGGCCTGAAGCCAGTAGTATCTCCGAGATGTATCTGTAGTCGGGATTTGTGTTCTCACATAGTGATGCAATGTAATCCGTCTGGGTTTCATCATGAGTTGAGTTCAACCGTCTAAGCTTCTGAACCAAGTTGTCGATGCTCTGTAACTTCTTGCGACTTATCTCACAGGGAAGCTCTAGGACAGTGGTCTCAGTGGGAAGATTATCAATGGCGTCCCATAACTCTTCTCTGAAATTGCCATTAGATTCAGCAAGTGTATCACCTGTTTCATGAATATTATACACAAGATATCAATAACCTTGCTCGAGAGATCAACAATGGCAATAAGAAAATTCCAACAAATCAGGCTTCCCAGTATTGCCCTGATATTTTTGACATTTGGACAGCTTTTTTCCAAATTAGTTCAAGCACATACAAAAGCTCCAAATGAATGCAGTTTCAGATTGGTTTGTTTCATGACTAGTGTATGATAGCATATGAGGCTATGTTCATTTCATCTCGTACATCATCGTAGTCTCAAATCAGATCTTACCGCAGTTTTGGTAATTTAAGAATTTTTTATGAACGTTGAGTTCATCTCTCACAGGAATCTCAGAAATCTACCAGAAGTTTCAGAAATGAACTGAAAAACATTTAACCTTTTGGCTTTAGATGTTATCATACCAACTAAACATGGCCATTCTAACCCAATGTCTTGACTTACTTAGAGTCCATCATAGGGAGCATCTCCATAATTCTATTGAAGGGTAAGGCTGCTTACATTTGAACCCCCACACATCCATCCTAGGTGGGGAATATGGGGCAATGGTTTCCGTTTTCACAATTCCGACTGAGGGGCATATTTAAGCAGATTCTATTTCGGCAAGAACTTTTACCTTCTGGAGCATGAGAAGTCTGTTTCACAGGAGATAAAGAGTCTTCTATGTATAAAGAAGAGTCAAGCACAGAGACAGGACTTGGCTGTTCAGGGCCACTACAACGATCACCGGGTGCGTCCTCTCCAGTCAACCTCAAGTTCACATCCTGAAATGGATTTTAGCAACACTTCAGCCAAATGATGTACTCATGACATGAATCCAAAATCCCCCCCCCCCCCCGGCGCAAAAAAAAAAAAAAACAGAAAGGGGAATGAAAACATACATCTATTACTCCAGGTAATGAACACTTCAGAGCCTCCACTGGTGGGTTCTGACAAGTATCTGTAGGGACAACTTGCGCAGTGGTGGTACAAGTTATCTCCATCCTTGGCCCCAATGTCAAGGTGGCATCAGATTGGGCAGACATATTGGCTTCTTGGCAGCTCAAATTTCTTGATTCGTTACTCGATTGATCATCATTCTGCTGCACAGGACTGGCTTTTGGTCTACGTCTCCCACCCGGAGAACTAGATTCAGATGACTGCCGGTTGGGTTGCCTTCTTGTTTTGTTTGAATCAGAAGGTGTTGTCGGTGGGCGAGATCTTTTATCAAATTCAAGCTTTTTCTGTTGTAATCTAGGGCTTATGGGTCCTGAGTTCTTTACTGATGATGTGGTGTTATCCTTGGTCACTTGTTGAGACCTTGATGAAGCCTGGGTTGCTCTTGAATCTCTATTATTTGTTCTTCTATCAGTGGAAGTAGTAGCTTGATCTCTGTTGGTGTCTCTGGAATTCTGATCCTCAGTTATTCTACTGCGAGCTGAATTCTTCCTGGAAGTTGAAATTTCGTCATTATGGGGTCTTTGAAGACGGGGCAAACCATCAACAGGGATGATGGAGGAAGCAGGAATACCCGATTTCTGGACAAGCTTAGCAGGCTTCATGATAACAATTGGCGATTCTGATGCTTTGGAAGTGCTACTTGCTCTGACTCTGGAAGCAACAGCCCGACCATTGCGTGTTTCGTTGGAATCCATCATCCGAGCATCCAACTCAGAACCAAGCCTCTGATCACCAGCTCGTTTATTTACCAAGTTCAAATTCTGCTCTTCTTTTGTTGCATCCTCCAAAAGACCCTTTGCCTGCATTGCTTCGAGTATCTGCTTTAATGCTCGAAGGTCCTTTCCAGATTGCTTAAATTCAATATCTTTCAATCTTTTCTCAATTTCACCATAAACAGAAGGGGACGTGCTTGATGTACTCGTTGAGGATTTTATCAGCTTGGAAGCTTGCTTTGGAGAAACCCGCCCACCATCCATGTGCTTCCATGGTGCTGGTTCAATAGGAAATTTTGCACTAGAAAGCGGTTTCATGATTCCATCGGCAGTCCTCCACCGAGGTGAAGTTGGGTCCTTTCTTGAACTTTTTGGAGACTTGGGCAGCCGAACTGGCCTGCATCCGTCGAGTGTTCTCAAAGATACTGAAGAAGGAACACGATCTTCAATGATAAATGTCCTGATTGGACCCAGTTGATTCTCATGGGATGGTTTGGCATCAGGCAATGTATCCAAGCCCATGAGCCTTGCTACGACATTAGAAGGCCGAGATGGTTGGAGCAAATGTGAAACCCTTTCATTAGAATCATCTCTGCCTCCATGCATATTTTCTGATAGATGGGTTAATTTTGTATCAAAAATAGAGCTCCTAGCTGAGCTTTCTCGGCTATCCAAAGAAAGCCTTGGCAGATCTTTGACCTTACAACTCATCTCTCTTCCATCATAAGAGAACCTAGGAGCATTCCGCGGCACTGAGAAGGAAGATCCTTCCTTTGACTCCAAAGATAGCCGAGGAAGTTCCTTTTCATTATAATGCCATGGAGCATCACGGAGTCTAGCAAGAACTTTTAGAGATTCTTTGATGTCAGTTGGCACATTGTGTTTCCCTTTCGTCCCAACACCTAATGAGCCATCCACCGATTTGGAAAGCTGCATAGGCCGAGGAGAGTCCTTGTATTTTGACATGTAGTCTGATCCATCCTCTTTGTTCATGGTTTGAACCGACAGTCCCCGGGAATCTCTGTACATTGAGTCCTTGACCACATCCCGAAGATCGAAAGAGAGCCGTCCCATCTTGGGACTTGCACTTGTCTGGCTTATGACAGGATCCCTTGAAGGTGTCTCCGGAAAAATAATTCGATCCAAGGAAGACGGCTCAGGCTGGCCTGTTCTGCCACAATCAAGAGAGGAAAATGATGACGAACATGAAGAAGAGGAGAAAGAGGCTCTTGATGATTCTGTGGATGGTCGTTGCTTCTCAAGCACATATTTGTTCGGATTCTTCTCCTGCAATCACAAAGCTCCACAAGCTCAACCATGATTCTCAAATAACCAATGGCAGGAAGATCTAAAAGGATAATAAACTCGTCAAAATGCCAAAAAATCAATAGTTCAGGTCAGGGTACAAGCAGCATGATGCAGATTGTAATTTGATACAAGTCAAACCCCAAATCCCAGATTCAGGGAAGCTGAAAAGCCCCATTGATCGGACAAGTTTTTAATAGAGGGAAGAGAGGTGCAAAGGCCTGGTGGGATTTAAATCTAGGTCTTTAATAACAGCTCACAGAGCCGGCTAGCACCCAAATTCCATCATGATCTGATAAGTCATCACATATCATTTCACTTAATGGCCCTCAACTTAAGGCCAGAAATTTCCCTGCTTAACTCTTACAATTAAAAGGCCAAGTGATTGGGGATGTGGAGCTGCACATGCATCAAAAAAGCAAGGGAATGAAACAGTTTAATTGCCAAGTTGACATGCTTTACCTCTGCCTCTCGATTGTACACATTGGTGGAATCATCCAGGCTTCCATTGTTAAACTTGGAATTACCTACAGAATAGATAATTGACCATTAGAACATGGGATAGCATTGCAATTCTGTGATCTGAAAGGGGAAAGGGGGATGATTCACACACAACAGCTATGTTACTCAGACTCTTCCCTTAATCTCAAGTGTATGTGTCAAACATCCTTATGTGTCTTGGTGTCCAAATCGCCTATATCCTGAAACTTTTGCTAGTTTTTGGTCTAAAATGAAGCGTCAAGTTTCCTTATGTGTCTTGGTGTCCAAATCGCCTATATCCTGAAACTTTTGCTAGTTTTTGGTCTAAAATGAAGCGTCAAGTTTCCTTATCTATGTCGAAGCCTCAAGTGTGAACATAGACAATAGAAAAACACCTAAAAGCAAGGGACGAATGGACGATCAATCATAGACTGTAAGAATCTGAAGAAAAAAAATGATAATGTCAAAAGAATTTTAGAAAAGGAGGATCTAAACAAGCTTTATAACATCTCCATGAGGAAGATTAAAGGCAATGACCAAACTACACAGCATACAGGAAACTGGCAATGTAACAGTGACAAAATTCACAACAACACCATCAAAACAATGAAATTATATAGAGTAAGAACCAAACTCTGACAAACTATACCACATCTGTGTCACATATTTAACATGGTAAACATTTCACCACGTTATAAACATCAATCTTAACACATTAAGGGAAACCCAAAGATATTTTAAAAAAAGGTCAGATTGGCTACCTGGAGGAGGAGGAAGAAGCCTCCTTTGATTAGGGCGCCGCCCCGAAAGAAATTGCTGGCGGTCAAAGATTTGGAAAATTCCAGTCATGCATCCAATTTGCTTTTGCAAATCTGGATTGTCATCTGCCAATGAATGCAATAACTTTGCAGCCATGGCCTACAATCAAAAGAAACCTCCCTTTCTTCTCTTCAGAATACACTCTCCACCAGAAAACCAGAAAAACTTAACCCAGTGCTTATTCTAAATTGGATTTATGCATTTTCCTTCAAATTCAGTAAAATCCAAATGCTACCTCCTCAAACCTGATGGAAAGTAAGTCTCGGTAATGTCAGAAGTACAAGTGGGGACAAATGTAAATCCAAAGGGACTTTCTGGGATGACCCAATTCAGCTTATTTTCTGGGCTTTTCAATCACTCTAAACATGTATTTCTTTCATCTAAAAACACCCAGCAATTTAAAGCTTCATCATACAAAATTAATAAACCTAGCAAGCTCCTTTTCCTTCACCCACCCACTTGACATTTACAGAAACACCCTCTAAATCAAGAGATTCCCCTCAGAAACTGAACTTCCTAGAATAGAAACCAGCACAATCAAGCTCACAATTTTACAATACCTGGAAATCTAGATTTCAGTTTTCTGAGGTTTTTTAATCCAAAACCCTCATTTTGTTTAAACAAAAAGGACGAAATTGTGGCGAAATAAGAGAAACCCAGGTGACCAAAATCAATAAATCCAACTGGGTTTCCAGAGAAACACCCAAAATTTTATCTTATGCTTCATGAGAAAGCACCAAAACACTTGGAAGAAGAACCAATTAAGAACATCAAACAGAGAATGCCCTTCCAATAAGCTAATAATATCAATGCAAGGAGAAACTGTTACAGGAGAAGAATATCAGCAGATCCAAGAGGAAATATTTGCCTTGGTTGCTCAGACTCAGAGCACACAAAGATATGACAGCCCTGAAGAGAGAGAACGAAAGAGAGAGAGAAAAAGAAACCAATGCTGGAACCTGCAACGGCAGAATTGAAGATGGGTATCGTTAAATCAAAGAATGTGGAGGGAATACTACCACATGTGGTCAGACTCAGAGCAGGTGATTGGGTTCTTTTTATCAGGAAAACAAAAAAAATACAGATTAAAATTTACAATTTTAAAACAAAAGGAGAAATCTTATGCATGGTGTCATGTTTATCCTGAGGAGAGGAATCTGTAAAGAGAGAGAGAAAGATAAAGAAAACCTTTGGGTGGGTCACTGTCTGTCATACATGTGGGTTGATTGATTATTTGGGTGGGCCTATGTGGAAGCTGGAGCTACCTGCATGGGCATGTGAAGCTGTCATAGGGAGAGAAGGAAGGAATTGAAGACAGAGAAAGGGAGGCTGACAGTGAATTGAATGTTTTGCAGAGGAAGGAAACAGGAAAAGTCATGAGGTGGATGAGTGGATTGCTGCACTGGAAATTGTGGAAAGAGAGACGGTAAGAGCAGCAGTGTCCCCCCATTTTTCACATTTTGTCACTTTATATTCAGTATTATTCTTCAAGGAAACCACTAGCAGGGCAAGGATTTCAAAGGCTGGTAACATAAATTTGATAATGCTTGGCATAGGAGTAACATGATTTAAATGAATTTAAACTTGAAAAATATTTGTGAGTACTTTTTAAATACTTTATAAAGATTTATTCTTTCAACTAATTATAGGTACTTAGAGTCCGTTCTTTTCATTGAAAAATATGGATTAGTAAATTGGTGAAATTAGTTGAGATTGGTAGAAGTGGTTGAAGCGGGTTGAAATTGATTTTTTTTTTGTTGAAGTGAATTGAAGTGGATTGAAGTAGGTTATTTTTTTGGTATGATGGGTAAAAGTTGGTTAAAATAGTGAAAAGTTGGTTGAAATTCGTTGAAGTTGATTGACATTAGTAAATTTAGATTTACCAACGAAAAGAACCGGGCCTTATTATCAACATTCGGTAATGAAGTACTCACAAGTCACAAACACCAATTAACGTTGATAAGCATTCATAACCACTTAGTCACATTTTATGGTTATAATTTCTTATTATTTAGCACTTATTAGCATTAAATAATATTGGTTTATACCAGTTAACACTTAACACTGATCGACAGTAAATTATTTAAGGTAAATTAAAAAAATACCCGATTTAGAAAAAGAAAAGCTTTATATTGTTACCATGACAATTCATATGTAAGTTGATTCAAATTTATTGACACTTGTTCATTTTAGGGCTTGTTCTTTTTGTTGATAAATTATATCTTCTCATCCATTCCAACTCCTTTTAGAAAAATCTCACCCGTTCCTTTCACTTCCTACTTTGTCCCACTCTTTTTCCCTTGGTAAAGTCTACCACTTACATGCAGATAATACCTCAACTCTATTTTTTTTTTTTTTTTAAAAACAAAACTCAAGCATTTTGAAATGTGATTATATATATTGCCCATGTATATAGTTAACATTATATGTCATAATTTCCATGTATGCCTATAAAATGTCAATGGCTTCTTTCTATTTTCACCACTTCATTAATTTATCTTTAAGTACTTTGGACTTGCATGGTCATCAGCAAAATTGAAAAATCTAAGCAACAATATAACCTTTTAGCTTCTCTTGTCATTTTTGTGTACTTTTTCCCTACAACAGTGCCTTGAAGTTGAAAATGACAATCATGATATTTATAAATTAATTACTTAAATAAGTCAAATGACTTTGCTCATGGAAGAGAGCTAATGATGTTGACTATCATTAATTACCATCATTATTGTCATCATAACAATCATGATAATCCTAACATTTGACCATGGTCAAAAGGCGCGTGTGGTAGGTAGTATTTTGGAAAAAAGTTATTTTTGACAAAAAAAATTGAAAGAAAGATTTATTAATAATAATGACATATTTTGATTTTTTTTATTTTGTACAATTCCGGGAAAAAAAAATAATTAAATCACAACGAATGTGTTTTTTTCAGAAATGTTAGTGAGCTACTCTGCATAAGAGAGGATTGATTATTAACTAGTGTGTTGTTTCAAGTCGCGATATGATTTTATATTTCCTCCATTTCATTTTGTTAGTGAAAATTGGCTTAAAATAATGTACTTTGATTATTGTTTTTTGGGAAATGTACAACACTGATACAAATGTTACTTTTCACATTGATTATATTTTTCTCTTGTAGCCAGAGTTTATCATCTTTGATCAATTTGAAAATATAATGGACAGAAGGAGTGTAAAGTACTATAGAATTGCAGCCCAAATTTAATGGACTATTTTGATGAAAAGTCGATTCGTCATAAGTTTTGATGGAAATTTTGACCGTAAAGCAAGGATTTGCATGTTTGCTAGTTATGCAGATTACGATATATTTTTTAAATGACTATTGTGATGGAAAGTTGATCCTTCAGAAAATTTGACAGATATTTTGATGGAAAAGTGTGGATTTTGACAGGTACGATAGTCCATCGATCAAAATATGGTTCGTACACAAATTTTGGCAGGTTGTCAGGCCGTCAAAATCAATCAGTCAACAGTTTTGACGAGTCGATCGAAATTTCAGTTTTGACTACCGATTTTTTGACAGCCATTAATTTAGTCACAAATCCCGTCATAAAGGTCATTTTCCGTCAAAATCAACCCAAAATTCTGTCAAAATTTGAACCTTTTTTCCGTCAAAAAAAAATCCGCCAAAATCAGGCCAAATTTCTGTCCTAAATATATTATATTAACTTTTTGATTTTAATATTTTTATGCATTTCTCGTTACATATCTCTTACGTCTCAATTTTTAAAACAAAGTCATAGTTTAGGGCAAAGCAAAAGTACGATTTTTTTTTTTAAAAAAAAAACTATATGAAACCTAAGCCTTTACCATAAAATTTATTTTCCTTATCTTTATAGTCCAAACAACCATTTGAAACAAGGCACCACTAAATTGTACAAAATTTAAAAAATGAAAATATGTCATTTTATAAATGAATCTTTCTTTTAATTTTTATTTTTAAAAAATAACTTTTTCTTCAAAATACTACCTACTACACACGCCTTTTGACCATGGTTAAATTTATTTTGTGACGGTGCAGAAAAGCAATATATTTTTTTCCTTTCTTTTTTCTTAAAAAAATTTGGTAAATTTGGAATGATTCATGTGTTTTCTTCTTCCCCAATTGGTGGTAAAGTAAGGCTCATTTTGACACCTACGAAGTCTAATGCATTAATAAATGAAATATCATACACTCGAGAGTATATATTCTCAGAAGTGACGTAAATAAAATATATATTAATAATCGCTCATATGATAGATACACATTAAAAAAAGTATATGTATGTGATAATGACAGTATATGCTTCCAGAAATCATCATATATATATAATATATATATATATATATATATATATATATATATATATATATATATATATATATATTTGGATGGAATCAATGTATGAATGCCATGTGTTATGCCACTTAGGATGCCATGTGTAATGCAGCGTAGAATTAATTAGCCACTTAAATGTCCATTTATAATTTAACTAATGCAATGCTATTTTGTTTTAAAAAATAACTTTTTAGATATCTTATATATTTATCAGTATACTATAATAAAATATTCATTACATTAATAAATTAAAAAGATGGTCCGTAAAATTTTCCCATAAAAATAGATGTTATAGATATTAGAGAATTTTGACAAGGAAATAGTAAATAAATAATTATATTATGAAAACAAAAGGAACTTAAAGTGATTTAAAAGGAAAAAATAAAAGAAACAATAATAACTCAAAAAAATAATAATTATGTTGTTCTGAAATTTTTACTACTTTTAAAATTGAACATTTTTATTGCTTATTTATGTTTAATTGAACTTAAAATAACAATTGATCAAACTTTTTGCATACACTTTTCACATATCTTATGTAATCATTAGTAAGAAGATAATATAATTTTTATTAAATTAAGATAAATAAAAAAGTTGGTCCATTTATCTACTAAAACTTGTCCTCAAAAGAAAAGACGTCTCATATATTAGGCAATATTCAAACAATAGTAGATAAATAATTATGATGCATATATAAAAGGAATTTACAATAATTTAATGAAAAAAGAAAAAGAAACAATGATAACTCAAAAAAATAATTATTTTCTAATGCAATATCAATTCTATATATTAAAGTGGCCAAATATCGCATAGTTGTTACTATTTAGTTAAAAAATATATTCTCCAAAAATATAATCGTTTTAACAATGAAACACGAATGAAATAAAAAAAGTGAGTTCAAATTAAGAATGAAGAAGATGTTGTTACGACAAAAAAATAATCTAGCAAAATGCTCAACTTTTGATAATTAAATAATTTGACATATCGATTTATTTTTACTATTTGAAAAGAAACTATCTATTATACTTTTAATATATTGAAAAAATGCTTGAATTATGTTCTTGTATTGTAAGGGTATAATCCTAGTATGTAATAATTTGTCCAGACTTTGTAGATGTCAGAATGAGTCTTACTTTTTAAGACCGACTGGGGGAGAAGAAAACACATGAATCACTCCAAACTCACCAAATTCTTTTAAGAAAAAAGAAAGAAAAAATATATATATATTGCTTTTCAGCACATTTACAAAAGAACGTGTTGCTTTGCTGGTTTCCAACTTTCCAAACCCATGATTAGACAATAAGAGTGGCATTAACAAATCTTGTTGAAAAGTTGCCGCTTTTGAATAACAAGACAGAGCCTTTTTTGAAAAAGAAAAAAAAAAAATAAAAATCCCTCCATATATCATACATAACTCAACGCTTATCAAATGATGTGGTGTAATTTATACCGAAAAATTTTCACTATTTTAAAAAGAGGATTATAAAAATAAGAGGTGAATTTTAAATTTAAAAGGTAAAAAAAATATCATTTATGATGACTTAGATTTATACATCTGAAATATCATGTAGTTAAAATATCCATTATAGAAGAGTAAAAATTAATTAAATAATTAATTAATCTATACTAAGTATTAAAATAAAAAAAAGAGGGATACAAAAGCTAGCTCAAAAATATGCATGAAACAAAGAAATTAGTAAATATGCAAATGTATAAATTATTGTATAATTAGTTTGGTTTATAATATTGGCAATGGCATTGCATGATCCAAGATTAAATTTGTTTGCAATTATATTGTAATGGGGTCTTATTCTTTAGGCACATGGCTACGGCTAATGGCTTCCCACACTGCCTTTATTGTACCACTTTCCTCTCTACCTTTGGTCTGCCCTTCCCCAAGAAAATCAAAATTTTAAATTTGTTATTTTTTAAAAAGAGTTTTAAAAGTCATGATCTTTATTTGCCTTAATTTATCTATTGGATGAAACAGTTTAATTCAAGATTCTATTTTTGCCCTCAAAGATAGTAGTATATATGAGATTTTTACCTTACAATTAAATTCATACCTTAGGACCTAAATTCGATTTTTCAATACTTATACTTTTATTCTTTAGACTTAAAAGAGAATTTAACTTGAAGAAAACTAATCAAAAGTTCCATTTATTAACTAATGATAAAGCATGTAAAATAAAACTAGCTAATTAATTGAGTCATTATAACTCTAAATCATTGTAATCAATAGTTGGAGGGAGCTATAAATTTAGTGGGACACATAAATCAATTATTATAGCACAAAAGGATACCACTTTCCATGAACAAACAGACCATTGTAAGTTCCTTATCCATTTTGCTCAAATTAAAACCCCACCAAATACATTGAGCTAAGAGATTAATTAGGAAATAGGGTACCATCTACATCTAGATGATTCCCAATAAATTATCTGTTTTTTTCCTTAAGAGGTAAAATAAATAAATAAAGAAAGAACCCACTCTCAATGGTCATAGGGATTGTTAAAATGTTGGCTAGGTTGTTTGTAATTGTATCAAAAATAATGGGATATGGCATGAATGGAAGGAATATTTTATTTTTGATAAATTATGCTTCTTAAATTAAATTTTAGAACATTGATTAAGTTCTTATATTAATATCCTTTGAAAAATTAAAGAACCATGAATCTTGCAAATACAAAATCTTTAAATGTACAAACTTCTTCTAATTGGTCTAAAAACTAATAGTAAAATAATGTCAAAAAAACTTGAGAAAAAAAAAAGTTGACAAAATTAAATGATGAGAGGTAGTTTCTATCACAAAACAATGGGGAATCAAGATGACATGTGGGTTGCCTAAGACCTACTAAGGCAAGCCTAACAACTAACATCTCAATCACACTAATGAGTTAACCACAATGCATGTTCTATAAGCCTAAGGGGGGAAACATTACTTATCCACCTCTCCCTTACATTTGATTGCTATGCCTATGCATACTTATAATAGCCTAACTTCTTGACCCCACATATGCATGGCATCATCTTGTATGTGGACACATCAATGAGTGATTTGATTTGCTAGTTTGGCTAAGGAATTATGACCAAGGCTAGAAAGTGACTAGGGTAGGGATATCTAGCTACTTCTATGATCAAGCTCATAATGCATGTCCAAAAGCCACTCAATAATTGGTGAGCCTTGCATGTTAGGTGGTGGGTGGGGAAATGTAGGGATAGGTTCAACTCAAATTGTACAAACTAAAATAAAATATCTTTCTAAACTTCCTCTGCTTTATTTTATGTGAAGTAATAAACATATAACCTAGGGTTTTTAAATCCAATATAAATCGAAGCCAGTCTCTCAATAATTTTATAATTCAGAGATAAGACTTGAGTATTAATGTCACCAAAAAAAAAAAATCATGGTGAAAGTGCATGAAGTTTACATTCACATGATTTGTTGGGCAAAATTACATGTACAAATTAATGAATTGCCGAACAAGCAGATAAATTTTCCATGAAGCTTTAAATAAATGTGTATATATATATATATATCTATATATATATATATATATATATATATATATATATATATATATATATATATATATGTGTGTGTGTGTGTGTGTGTTGTGTGTGTGTGTGTTGTGTGTGTATATATATATATATATATATATAATATATATATATATATATATATATAGGGAATTGGCTTGATAAGGATGAATCATGAGAAGACTATGACAATTACATAGAGTTTCAGTTCATGATTTGACAAAATAGAATCATATAGCCTCTCTTTCTAATTGTTTGAGCATAATGGTTAATAAAATCACATAAATAATGCTGAAAATGCCAGTTTTCCATGCATTTGACGATAGGGAAATATGTAGGTATATATGCATGACCCAGTTAGCCAATTACGATCTTTACTGTAATTTCGAGCCTATAAATTTTAGATATTATTGTCTAAACAAAAGTTACTTTTTTTTTTTTCTTTTTACTCCGTAAAAGTTAAAACTACTTATTTCTCATGATCCGCTTAACGGCCCCTCCACGTGACATTTTAGCTGGGACTATAGTCTTGGATCTACGGTACAATTCCTAGTTGTCAATTAAAGGGACCATTTTGCTTAATTTTTTTTGAATTATTTTATAATAATAGCTAGAGTATAAATTAAAATAGTGTGATGTAGATGCTGATGCAAATTAGACCTTTTCTGTTTGATGGCATGCAGTTTGTTTGAACAGTGTATGTGCCCCCCCCCCCCCCCAAAAAAAAAAAAAAAACACACATCAAGATTCTTCTAACCGTTCCCTTTCATTGTGGATTTTCTTCTTGATATTCCTCATCACTTTTTTCTGTTTTTTCCCTACTTTTGGGTCCTAAGAGCAAATATACACACTCGTGGCTGGTTTTATGCATGGGAAATTTGTTTCATTCAATTGTAAAGGCATGAAATTTGACTAATTTAATATAATAATACTAATTGTTGTGCATAAAGTAGAAATTATTTGACATATTTTATTTTGTGGATTTCTTGAAATTGATTTATCTATTTGTAAATTTTACATTTATATCTCTAAATTTTTTCATATTTTGTCAAATAAATTCACATTGAATGATACTATTGTTGGTATGTTTTAAATTTATAATAATTAATTTTGCAATTATGTTTTCAGTATCATACAAAACAATCGATCTCGTGTAAAATGAGTCATTGTATGGGCTTAATTGAGAGAATCAGACAATATCAAAACTTGAATATAATTTTCCATAGATTCAAAATTGTCTATTTAAAAATCAGTAAGTCTTATGTGTGACCGTCTCATATAAGTCACATCATAAAATAGATGTTTTTATGAGAACTATTAATAATCAATTAAGGTGACTAATACTTCATTTAAGGATGACTGTTATTATAGTTATACCTAAGTGAACTATTAGTCACTCATGAGTTTAAAAGCCACTTCAAAATATATTATTAGTCATCGCAAAACTTCGAACAAGTCACCCCTGAAAGAATCTGTCTCACAATAACCCTTATATAAGACGGTCTTACTTAATAATTTATGTAATAGTGCCATAACATACAAAAAGATTCAATTTTTTATTTAAAAAATTCTATTATTAACAAGTTTATGGCCAAGGCTAAGGCCCCATTGCTTTAATGTTAGACCCTAATCAAAAGAAATAAATGGTTACACAAATTAACAAAATTCTGACATGAAAAATGATTAGGCCAAGCATTTCTTCCTATTCAACACTCACATAAATTGATTCTGAGATCCATAATAATAATGGAAGGAGGGTGGTTGTGTATAACAATATTGCCAACCACCATCCTAAATTTTCCTGATTGGCATTACTCCACTTCACACTCACACCTGTTGTTGCCCTTCTATCATCAATACTTCCATTACTACATGTGTGCGGTTGTCATATACAGAGGGTTTCTTTTTTTAAAATTTCAAATGGAAAATGAAATTTTAATTAATGCTCATACGACGTTCACCTTAAAGTTTTTCCAATACAATAAATTTAAAACACTGTTTAGTTTTCAAAAAGTTTAAAACACTGTTTCCATTTTCAATGCAAATGTAGTAATTTGTACATTAACTGTCTTGGCTCTCAATCTGTAGTATTGCTTTGAAATCTAAGGTTAAATTTCAAGGCCAACACATATTTTTCAAACTACGTGCTCTAATAAAGCATTATGAAAGATATAGAATAACAGGGGGAGTCGATGTTTAAAACGTAAATATTAGTATGTCTCATATATAAGACCACCTTAAAATATATTGTGAGAAAGACCTATTAAAAGTGACTTTTTACAATTATGTGGATGACTAACCATTCATTTAGTGTGACTTTTACTTAACAATCTTGATGAGCTCTATATTGTTTCTTGTAAGTGGATTAGTATATTCTACATGCTGGTTCTTAATAAGTTTCGTCACCTCCTAGACCGGTTAGCTGTGGAGGAGAAAAAGTAATTGTTTTATAAACTTGAACTTTTAAAAAATCATTCCTCGGAAGTCCATCTTACCGTAATACTTTTGTAACATAATTTCATCCAGAATTTATACAAAAACATTTATGATGTTAACTTATAACTTAATTGACAATTAATTATTAATTATTAGTCACAAATGTTGGTGACTAACATCAAGCAAAAACATACAAATCACAACTTATATAAAACCTTTGTCTATAACCAATCACACCTCCAAAAAAAGAAAAAAACCACTTTTCAAATTGTTGAGTACTTGCTTTCCTTATACATGAGTGGTTCAAGTGACCCACCAGCCAGGATCCCTGCCCCAGGCTTTGGAAAGCACAAATTTTTACATCCGTTTGTCTCAAAATGCACAGATGGGACAAATATCATATTGTTGTGAAAACACCAAGCAGACTAGAAAAGAAAAGACTACAGACTGGTTTAGACACAAGATCTTCCTTGTTCTATAATGACACAATTTATCAATATAATCATGGCAATTACAGCAATGATTAAATCAATCATTGACAATAACCAACCATGTGAAATTGAGTCAATTACAACTCAGTTATTCCCCCTGGTTGTCACCCCTCTCATCATGTTAATGTTACCTGTGCACAACCAACTGGGAAAACCCCAATTTTGAAAACACAGAGACAGCAAAGCAATCAAAGATCAAAATACAAGAGGGTTTCAAACCCAATGATGATATTACACCAAAAAAAATCCACCTTGCTAGTTGTTGCATCCTGATGGCCGTTAACTTACTTCAAATCCAGTATAAGCTTCTCATTGAAGGCAACTATCCCCCAAAAAAACAGAGGACAGACCCCACAGTAGAACCTCTGCATGCATCAGACATCCGATTTTGTAGGGCCCTACCACATCCTGGTTGGAACGATGATTTGTAAAACTCAGAATCTAGTGTTCATATTTCGGAATTCAGACCCATTTCGAGCTTGGGTCCAAAAGAATCAAAACGAACCCTGAAATTGAGGTCAGAAAGGATGTCTATTCTCTCTATGAGAGCCCATCTGAAAATTCTTCCAGAGATCACACCGAATCAGCATCAGGTGTTTTGTTCAAGACCAAGCATCCAGCCACTATGTGAATCAGCTCGGAGAAAGCCAAAGGTTACACTATGAGGCCGGAGTATTGCTGTTCTCGCTTCATTCATAGATAATGATTACCTGCTTTTTTTGCTTTTTTTTCTCGGGTGTACAGGGTGGGGGGTTAATTATTTTTTTATAGAATGCCCAATGCTCGCTTGATTCTGTTATGGGTTTCTGACCAAAGGGGTTTTCGCGAATGAATTTCTGGACATCGTCAGCTTCTGCCAGTCTCATAAGGTATTTACGAAGCTCACCCTTTCGTCCTGTCATGAACAAGAAAAATATGAGCTATGAAACCCCCCATGTCAAAAGCACTTTCCATTCAAATGACCACCATGTGATGGTACATCGTACTTTTCCCCAACATAATGGGTGAAAACGAGATATAATAGTAAATGCCTATGTTCTGTGAAATAAAATAGAGCAAAGTACATGAGAAGCCAGACAAAGAAAGCAGAAAATCTAGTATGTCAGAGCTGATTAATCACGCGGGTAGCATTCTATAATCCATAAAGCGACTCTTTTGGAAAATTTTCTTTAAACAAACCATTCCAAAAGACAACTCTGATGTAATGGAGGGCACCTTACCTAACGAGTTATCGGATCCCTTCTTGATTGAGAACGGACTTGGAAAAATCGCTGTATGAGGCTGCACAAGGATTGACAATTATAAGTATTAGCAATATATATCAAGGTTACCTATTGGAAAATAGCAAAATGCTGACATCTTAACCCCCAATGAAGGGGAAAGACAAAGAGTTAACCCAATGAAAAGATCTGCAGCATGCTAAAGTCATGTATGTGTACCGCATATTGTAACTTACAGGGTTAAATAAAGCCTTGTATGGTGAATCATCCAACAACACTGTGTTTGTTTCGTTATAATATCCCTTATCCCAAGGAACATCAGGTCTATGCTTCTGCCACAGCTTCTTAAGTTCCTTTAGAACGAGGGGCTTACCCTTGTTCTCAAGAGTCTTTTTTCCAGTGTCAGTGCAATAGGAAGCGTCCTGCAAAAAATTCTCTCCTTTGGTCAATGAGACACCAAAATCCAACTGTTACGCAGTAGGCAAAAATTCCACATACATCAGTTGTAAGAATAAAGAACATCGCATTAGCAAGGCAAATGCCACAGGGCCTGATAATCCTATCCTGGATAATAACTATATAGTAACCGGTGTTTCCCAATTTGGTTTGGCATGGTTCGCAGTGCAGATTCCTTGCCTCCATGGAGTTCCCTTGCTTGTTTGAGTTTCCCATTTCATGAATTATCATCCAGCCATACATCACTTTGAAGTTCAAATGTTCAGAAATCAAAACAAGGTCAGGTTTCTGAGTTATTGCTTCGCCATTCAAGTCTTTTTTTAAGCTAATCGCCACACAATTCAGAGCATCTGCTTACTCGCTTTGGAATACATTATTAAAAAGCCAAGACATAAACTCTCTGAGAACGAGGCTAAGAATAGATCAGATTGAAAGGTGCACGATTGTTTTTTTTCCTTCTTTGGTTTTTTTTTCTCCCGGGGGGGGGGGCATTGACCTGATACATTTGAGATGATTTTTAACCATAGGATCATCTGTCACACAAACAAGATAGTTATGGGAGGTTACAGCATGACAACAGATTAAGCACAAGGTGAGGGAAAACCAGCTCATATAAAACCTAAAAATTAGGATCCTAACTCAATTTCAGATTTGCTGACAATGAGTCACCACAATAAAAGAAAACGCTAATGTTTCAACTCCTATTGCGCATGCTCAATACCACCAATGCCTCAATTTTTTGCCTGCCTCCATTGTTGGACAAGCGCCTGCATGTAGCTAAAAAAACACCCCATAGAGTGCCTTTTATTGCCAGAAGTATCTTACTGACAATAACATACTAATTCCACACTTTGAATGCAGGAAAGACATGGGCAAGAGACAAGAGCTCACCAATAATGCTCCCACGTCTTCAGTTGTGAAAGGGGGATACAAATCCCAAGTTCCCCAACCTCATGGGTGCAGGCACAACATCATTTGTGGCCTAGGCCCAGGCACTAATGCTAACCCAGTAAGGATTGGTTTAGGAAGCCACCCCTCACCTGACAAATAGAAGGGAAAGAAGGAAGAGAAACAGAAGAGATTCTGCAGTGTCCCAGTCTAACAATTGAACCATTTTTAGAAGGACCCAGTCTAATAATGAACCATCCATCAACAAGTATTGCCTTGCAAAAGCAACTAAACTGCTATAATCTGAAGCTCCGTCTTTCAAGGTACAATATTGCAACTTCAGATTTATGTGACACCTTTTACAACAGAGGCTATATTTTTGTCCAGCCCACAGACTTACCCCCTCCCCTCAAACCACCCCCCCCCCAAAAAAAAAAAACAAAAAACAAGAAAGAAACCCACTGCCCAATAGGGGAGAAGGGGGTCCAGGCCACACTATCAGAGAAGAAAAGTATAGAATAGAACAACAGTGTCCCTGTTCTCACATTCATCCATTTTTTAAGCAGAATTTCCCCAAAAGAGATGTTCATCGAAAGCACAAGCCATAGGAACTTGGCACAACAGAATGCAACTCTACCAGATATTCAGCTGAGATTTTATAGATGCCTCACCCAACAGAAAAGCAATTTTTTCTTCTTTTCCCCCAACAGAAGGTCGACCACCTTATCGACGTTCTTCCTGCACATAAAAGGTCAATATGAATCAAAGGTTTTCATGCTAGTATAAACAAGAATACTAAAGTATACTCCACATCAAATATTTAGATGGACTTCTAATAGTATATCTATACTTATCATCGATGAATTTCACCAATCCACAAAAAAGATAATGAAAATGCGCCGATTTAATTGATGAAAAGTGAAGAATTCCGCTGAAAATTGTATTTAGTCATATGTAAATTGAATCTGCTAACTTCAAATAGGGAAATGGACATAATACCTTTTTCAGGCCAAAAACTGGATAATATATTGGATTGTTTGTCAAAAGAAAGAACCAAGAATGAGAAAATTCACATTGTAAGAGTGTGCTTTAGGCCACCACTGCCAAAGCAATGAATAACTATGCATCAAGAAAGGATGAAAACTACCTTTTTCTCGATGACCAAATACCTACGTTGAAATGTTCAAAGCAGAAATCTAAAAAGTCTTCACAACAAGGCCTTTTGTAGACTGGAACAGCAGACAAGAAGTCAGTTAAAATACATAAGATAACCACACCACTGACTTAAAGCAATCATCAATTCACCTGCTTTCCCTGATACCAATGGGACCGTCCTTTTTTTAGATCGACGATGACACGCAACAATATCGACAAGTATGCCATTAACATCAAGAACGAGAAGCTTTCTTCTCGAACTTAAAGTAGCTTCTTTTGCACATTCACCTTCAGTGTTCTTGTTAAGAACTGCAGTGTCTGAATCAAGACTGCCACTAGAATGCATGGAGCACCTTTTTCGTTTCTTCTTAGATGAGAGTTCCAATGCTTGCTTCACGTCATCACTTTTCTCACTTGGTTCATGATTGAAGCTAATGCCCACACTAGAATTACTATCTTTATTAAATGCACTCGCATCACCATCCACTGGGGGCGCACAGGTTTTTCCACATGAACTTGGTGGATCTGATCCGGCAATTTCTGGATTACTAACATCTCCAGCTGGGTTTTCTGAATTTGCCAGAATTTCTTGGTGAAGTTTTACACACCAATCATATCCCGGCATAATATACGAAGTGTATTCAGCATGCAAATCTGGGCAAGCTGCTCCACGGAAACACCTGTCCCTAAGAAAATTACGACAAAAGGATCTTCTATCGCACTCTCTAGAGACAGACCTGGTCCTTAGACCACTACGCTGATCTGCTTCATCCTGTGCTTGAGATGTCCCTAAAGTGTCATCTGTCCTCTGATCACTAAGATCAAGTTCCCTTGAAGCAGTCATAGTACCTAGTTGCAATTGTTCGCCAGAATCAGTTTCAGAGTGCTGAAGTTTGCAAAATTCTCCATGAACACACTTACCTCGAACGGAGTAGTGACATACAGCAATTTGAGCCCCGCCTCCCTTTTCATTATCACAATCAAAACCACTACTGGGCATGTGAGCTTTGCTCCAGCCTGTCTGACCATTGCAATTGGAGCTTTCAGATGGATGTTGAAAAGGAGTAACACTGCTAACCACTATATCATTATCCCATGTCTGAGACTGATTATTAGCTAACTCTTGAGAAGATGGTCTTTCGACAACAATTGGTTCCATTAATAGGTGTCCCTCAATAGCCAGGGCCTAATGCACGCCGCATTCAATAACAAGTTTACCTAGCATTTTATCCAATTATCTCCAAACAGCCAAATTCTTGAACTCTACAATCATTTCTAATTTGCATGCGATAGAACTTGATAAGACAGACTCTTCAAGCTCTGATACCTGGACAAACCCCCCAAAAAATAAAAATACAAAAAGGTGTGAGTGCGACAAAGTGCGGAAGAACTTTTTGGATCATAAATCCATAACAATGCAAGACAAAGTCATTGATGGAGGATTATGACAACAGCAAAACAAGGAACAGGCAAAAGGACGAAAAAGGTAGAAGCACATTCCATTTGAAAGTGGTTCTATCTCATTACCCGTCCCACAAGACAGGGATAGAACTGCACACAAATGAAGAGCATAAAGAGTCAGATCTCATAATCAGATACACCAACGCATATTGCACTAGAATCATGAAAATCCAATACAAACGAATACCAAAGCATCTCAGCAGATGTGCCACTTACCATATGACAAAGCAACACCTAGAGATCGGTGAACAAAATAGAAAAATGAAAAGAGCCAAAAAGTAGAATAAACAGCAGACTGGACCATAGCACCAGTCTTTTTTCAATCCTTGCCTAACTGTTGTTAAGAAAACACCCAGGAAAATTAAGACAAAACAGGTTCTGAATTGAAGAAACAGAATGTAAACCCAGACTATATCCAATCTAATGAAACTATGTTTAGAAGACCAGCTATATCAATCCATCACTTCCATTCAGCACATGAAAAGCAAACACCGAAAGGTTATCCTCAAGTAGATCAAAATCTTAAACCTCACATCTCAAAGTTCTCAACTGACTTCTTTCTGGCCTTAATAAAGGCTTAGTTACATAGTTTCAGAACCCCCCCCCCAAAAAAAAAACCTTATATTTCCACTCTCCAGTCAGCACACTGTTTTCCTTTTTGACAGGGATGGAGGCGGGCTGCTCATCTAACGTTTATCACCCTTAGTTTCTATATCCCAAATTACTTTATTTTGGTTTCTAAAATTACTTATGTGGCCAATATACCCCCCATTGAACATGCAATACTCCTCTAGTTAAAGCACCAAGCACCCCTATCATATCCATACTAATTTCTTTACCATAATATTCAAGCAAAGCCTTCATTAAGTTCATCTTCCAGCTATTGGTCCCATTTCCGCATGATGTATAAAATCAGGACCACTACCCAGTAACCACCCCCAGATTCCTCTCAAAAAACTTCAAAAGAAAAAGAAAAAGAAAATGGAAAAAATACCCACTCGCCACTCATGAGGTTAGGTGGTGGCTTTCTTATTCCCCCCCCCCCCAAAAGGGAAATTAGCTTCTAAGGTTCTCTTGTCCGATTTAATTCATCAGTTGCTAATGTGTAGTTATCACAAGAGCTTCCTAAGAATTATTACTGTGTATTAGCCACTTGCTACTTTCATCCTCTTTCTTCCCTTGTGCCTCTGTTGTTTTTGTTTCAAACAGTTTTGGCAAATGTTTATTACAAAATAGTTTCATGGGTCTCCCGAAAACAGCCGGCCTCTCTCTTACATACGTAAAATTGTCTACATCTGGATCTCCCCACACCTTGCTCAGCTAAGAACTACACTTGAAGTAGTGGTTGTCTGAACAATCAATGATGCAGGAGGGAACTAGTGTAATACTATTTACATATATAATAACTAAACCAACTACAAGACCCTTAAAAAAGTAAAAGAAAAGATAAATGAACAGAACTTTCAGAAAGAAGCATAACGATTAAATGCCAAGCTAAGCCACTTTATGGGAAACTAGAAATACGACATCTCAATCAATTTATATCAACATCAAATCAAAGAACTACAAATAATAACTTCTTCCGCTTAGCTGTCCAGGTTTACATAACCAATCCAGAAGTCCAATTCAATTAACTTAGTTAAAGAACATGCGGAGAGAGCCCAGAAACCCGTGCACCTGAATAGCTGAATATAGAATCTTTTGCTAAGGATTTGAAGCAGGGCTACAAAGTCAGTAACTGCAATTTGACCTAACTCTGTCTTCCACTCTTCCCCACTTCTAGAATCAACAATGATTGAAAGATCAAAAATAACTCTTTTGGCTCATTTGGTTTTGTGTAATCAAAGTGTTAATGCAATCAAAATGGTAATGATAATTCCATTACCATGTTTGATTATCATTAAGGGATGTAATCAAGATTGCATTGTAATCACATTTACCTCAATCTATGCAAATATAATTACTTGACTTTTCCTAAACTATTGTGATTGCATACATTTGAATCAAAATATACTCAATCATAAGCTATTATATTGGAGGCTTTCTATTTCTTTTCTCCATTCTCTTTACTCTACTTCCCATCTCTTAGTACTACACCACCATGTTTTTAAAGGTTTGAAGCCCCTCCCACCCTTCTCGCTCTGTCCTCTTAATATTAGATAAAGTTTAACCCAAAACATTACCATATTATTGCAATTACATTTTTGTACATTCTAGACTAATCTCTCTTATTATCATCATCATCATCATCATCTCTATCTACTTGCTAAACTTAAACAATATTACATTATTGTAATTTAGAGGCAATAGAGTGAAGTAAATCTCATGTGAAACATCATAATCATGATGATCCGATATTGGATGGTAATTATCAACAACGCTACAGATAAGTAAAGTAGGTAAAACAAGAACGAATTAAATTGGAAGTGCTTCACGCCACATGTAAAATGAAGTATTGTTTGTAAATGGATTCATCCCATTACAATTGTAAAAACTTTGTACCAAACATTATAATGTTAATTATTATCCCATTCCATTACATTGACAATTACATTATATGGTTGATTCCATTGCATAATAATTACATTACCTTCAAGCAAACGTCACATTTGTATGTGTGTGTGTGTGTGAGAGAGAGAGAGCGAGAGAGAGCGAGAGAGAGCGAGGAGGATTCAGTGAGCTGGGAGTCTAGCGACAGCAGTACAGTAGAGTTAGATAGCAACTGGCATATTGCAGGTGTCAGACATACTGAGACAGAGAGAGGAAGTGTAAGGTATCCCCCCCCCCCGGGAGGGGGGTATGAACCCAAGCGCATTTATAGAGTCGACTGCAAGCAGGGTTTCATTGGGGGTGGATACTGTATCAAGGATTTGGACAAATTGCGGATCAATAAACAAATTGTTTTTCTTATATGAATGATTTAATACAATCAATACACTTCTAATTCTCACATAGCAAGATGGATGAGAGTTTGAGACTTGCGTTTTGCATTGGAAGATGGTCAGACAAGTGGTGTCACTGTCACTTTCTCGATTAAATAGTGTGTTACTGCAATCAGTGTAAGGAACTTCAAACAACGGATTAGTTGTCTACTACTTTTTGCAGGATACTTCACCGTTTCAAATTTCGGGGGGAAAAAATAGTTAACGAACATGATACTAAAGTGATAAGTAATAAATTCTATCCTGTAATCTCCATGTTTTCCCCACTATCTTTACCTGCTTCAGTTAATTTGATCAATTCACCAACTCATAAAGTTCGAAGCCACAATAGGGACATGAATGATATATGCATAAAGCCAACAATGGTCAAAAAAGTATGAATCCATCAAGTGATTAATAACTTACAAATAAGAACAAAACCAGAACCAAACTTAATCCATCAAATCTACCCATTCGATTTAATGAATCCAACCTTCAAATATTAACATAACGTATCCACAATTCACCCTGAAACCTAAAAATTCTAGAGGAAATAATCAGCAGTTCTTTTGGACTCCAGCCCAATTTGCAACCCGATATAATTCAACCGCCCTCTT
Organism: Carnegiea gigantea; assembly: GCA_029747015.1. Classification (NCBI taxonomy): domain Eukaryota; kingdom Viridiplantae; phylum Streptophyta; class Magnoliopsida; order Caryophyllales; family Cactaceae; genus Carnegiea; species Carnegiea gigantea. Next base: position 1,047,706 of record JAKOGI010000005.1, on the reverse strand, counting down.
CATTTGCCCCTTCGTCCAAATCAAACAAACTTAGTAACCATCATCAAATTTCCGTTTCCAACACCAACCCTCCCCCCCTCAAAACAAAACGACACAAAAAAAACATATATGTATATAAAATCAGCATACTTACAGAACTGAGAGCTCTGGACAAGGAGGCGTTTAGAAATCAGAGATGCGGGGCTGGCCACCGAAGGCTATGAAATCAGAGATTTTAGGGTTACGGCTCGGAAAAGGGAGGCGGTGCAATAAGCCCTAAACGCATGAGCAATTAGGGTTTAGCGTCAGGGAAAAGAGGAAAGCTGGAAAAAGCAGAGGGGACTACCCTTTTTTTAATTTGGAATGCGTCAATGTTTCATTTTTATTTTTTGAAAAATATGTCATCACCTTCTTGGTGCAATTTTTTCAAACAAAAAAAACACGTTGATAATGCCAGTTTAGCATCCAAGGGTCTGCTCATTTCATTGGTAAATTAAAATTGGTAATTAAGTATAGTTGGTAAAGATCAGTATAATTGGATAGAAGCTGATAAAAGTCAATATTATTTTAGAACGATAGGTAAGAGTTGGTTAATGTTGAGAAAGATTGAAACAAGTTGGTAAAAGTTAATAGAAGTTGGAGCATGTTGGTAAGAAGTGTAAATGAGTGACGATTGTTTATAAGAAATTTTGAAGGGGATTCATAGGAGTTGGTAAGCAGTGTAAGAGTTGGAAAAGATTAGTTAGATTTGTTATTGTTGTTGAAATTTTATTGTAAGATTTGGTAGAAATTGAGAAGAATTAGTATAATTTAGTAAAAGTTAGTAGAAGTTAATAGAAGTTGATAAAAGTGAATTTACCGACGAAAAGAACAGACCCTAGAAGTGTAGATAAGTCGAATGGACTCACGGGACCTTGTGAGCTCGATTCAATTCAGCTCGAGTTCACTTTATTAGATGTCCTATATCTATGCAAATTAGATATGTTCACGAATCCTTTTGTATTTCTTTTAGAGCCACATTATACACCTACACTTTCAAAAATGAGATCTATATCCAATTTCTAAGAAATAAGCTTTTATGTGTTCCTCAAAGATGCCAAACTTTGGCTCAAAGTGGTAAAACCTTGGAAAAGCAACATTAAGTTTGCGTCTCAAAACAATCGATTAGGCTAGAGCCTAGATGAGGAGAGTTCGAGCTTGAGTTTACCGAGCTCATCGAGCTACAAGCCGGGCACGAGCTTGAATGTGAGCTCACGCATTGAGTTGGGCAAGCTTGGGCTCGAACGCCTTCCCAAATCTAACATCTAAAAATGTGGGTATTTATTTATATATTTTAAGTATATTTTCAGTACATCCCTAGATTATGAATATTTTAATCTTTTTTAAATTGATGATATGATAACTTAATTATGATATCCAAATGACATATGACAACTCTTAGGCTCTAATCTTTTTAAATAGATTTTGCTGAACTAAGATATACTTATTTTTATTTGAATTGAGCTAAACTTACTTTTACTAAACTTAATTGAACTGGACTTATTTATACTATCAGTATTTCTTAGTTAATACTTTGTTGCTAATTTTTATTTTTCTTCTATAAAATGTTTTTACAAAATTCTTTTTGATCAGTTTCTTGTAAACAACCTCTCTACGGGTAGAAATGCCTATAGAAATAAGGTTGTCTACATCTAAATCTCTTCAAATCCCACAAAAGCGGGATCCACACTGAAAGATATTGTTGTATTTTTGCTGAATTGAATTGAATTAAACTTTTTTTGAACTAAATAAGACTGGATAAACTGAAATTATTTTTGAAAAAAAGTAAAGGTGCTTTTGGAAGGTGTGAGAATTATTTTCCTAAAAAATAATTTTCTCATTTTATAGTATTTAGTAAAACAAGGAGGTGAAATTTGTTTTTAGGAAAAAATATTTTCACTTTGAATAGAGCGTAAGTTAATTTTACGTTTCTTAGACTCCCACATGGTATCACACTCTTTGACTCTTTCTCTATTCCGTGTCTATTTTCTCGACATATGGTTCAAAGATTAAAGAAAATCATTTTTAGCCATTTTGTTTATTTTTTACTAATCAACCTCATTATCCACGAAGTTCAATTTTCTTTTTACCAAACACTGAAAATATGAGATGGAAATCATTTTACATGAAAAATCATTTTATATGAAAAATTATATTCTAGGAAAATAATTTTCAGTCCTACCAAACATACCGTAAGTTAAAAAAGAGGGTCTCAGTTTAAAATCAACATTATGATGAATAGAATCAAAAAGTTTGAGCTCCATAAATTGAACTACGATGAAATTCACACAAACAGACATTGGGCCAGAAGACATCAATCCCCGTCAACATCTGCCTATACCGGTCGGCATAATAATGTGGTACTTGCAACAATGGGACACTGGGCAACGGAGTTTACCAACTGCTTACAGAATACAGAGCATACAATTAAGATCAACGAGAACATCTCATGCTATATCACAACCGCAGATTGAAGTCTACCCAATCACAAAAGAGAGTACCATTCTAAGCAATCAGCATTTCCAGCCCAGTCACACCATGATTAGACCTAAAAGCCTAAACAGACCATGTTCATGTACTGCAGTCCGCTATCTAGGCCATCCAAGATCCTAATCAGTAATCATAGGGCAGCGTTGACAAAAACCTACTTAAACAAAAAAGGGAAATACACAGGTTTCAGGCATAGCACCAAATCCTCCGGGATCATATATTTTTGTTTCCATGTCTTCAAGTAATATCCAGTTGTTCTTCCTTAATCCTGAAGTCCTTCCACCAAAACCGCGTGCCCTTCTTCGTGGGATATTGACAAGGCACCAGAATTTGCTGTTTACCCTGCTCAAAGTTATGCCCAGAAGGCACTAGAACCTGAAAAAATATGTAGCGCTATGCGAGCACACGGCCATACGCAAAGTACAACACAGCCTGAACATGTGGATCACATAACACAATTATGTTTTTGTATATCATCTAGTCCAACTCAGCTAGCCGACGTCCAGAACTCTTCTAATAAGAGTTCGGTTGAAGATGAGACAACATATGCAACTGACACTCATGCCGATGAGACATTTTACAAACATGTCAATGGTAGCATTCGCAACTTAGAGCAAAAGGAGAAATCACTAACCGAATTCCAAGAAATTTGTCATATGCATATTTAACAGCCTCCTCAGCTCTCCCTGAAGTCCAATTCTAGAAACAATCTTCTAACCAGAACTCCTTGAAGAGCTTAATACCTAATGATGGCAAGAGTTTGACTCATGAACCATTAAACTACCTGTAATATGTCATCTTGTGGCCGCTCAAAGGGTATATCCTCCTTGGGTAGCTTTCATAATAACATTGGTGATAGGCACCTTCACTGATCCCTATCTAGATCCACAAAATCAAATTTCTGGAGCCTATCCCAGGGAGGAAACTTGCTCATCTTCTGAGATATTGTCTCTTATATTTCATCACATCATCCACATGAGCAGAAGCTTGATGCTGATATTAGATCTTGTATTTACTAACATAGCCCTGTAAAACAATGCAGGGAAAATAGATTACTGGTTAAGCGTGAAGTAGGATGGAGGCTGGAAAAGATAAGCGCATTTAGATAATCCATCACTAATGGGCGGCAGTGAGGGAGCAGGGATATTCCCATTATTCACGCATGAAAAATTACCTCTACTAGCTGTGTTAGTTTCCGCCGCTGTGAGTCAATATAGTGATCAATTTTTGCTTGTGACTTCGGCATTCGGCGATTTCTCATAGCTCCCGACACCTTTTCAACAGTTTTCTTAACAATTGTCTTGAACACTTCCTTGCTCATATTACCCTGGCGCCATTGTGGCTTAAGAACCTCTTTAACAAAATTTGCCACTGCAATCTTGAACAGTTTCATTGACCTCGAATCCTTATTTTTTTTGCTCTTCCCCTCTGACTTGACTTGATCAATCTCGATTTCCCCTTCAGCAACAATTGCATCATCATCATCATCATTGGGATTACTAGAGCTTCCATTCTCCACAGCACCAACTTCAGCATCAGCTGTCTCACCAAATTCATCATTCTCCAGCGATGTAGCTGCAGCTACAGCTCCAGCCTCTTTCTGCTTGTTATTTTCTTCGACATCTAAAACCTTATAACGACTGCTGAGCTTTAAGATATCGGAGTTGTCAGCAGCATGTCCCTGCTTTCGACTGTTTTTCTTAAATGATTCTGAAGATGGCTCCATGCTGTCAAAAAGAGGATCGTATTGATCTCCAGCTGATCTAGGCAGACTTTGCCCCCCAGCCCTAGGACCATGACCACCAATATTTTGCCCTTCCCCTGGAGCGTTCCCCACTGCAGAAGAACTGTCGTATTTACTGCCAGTAGCTACTTCCCTCTCTTGTGCAAAAGCAGTAGAACTGAATCGGGAGGTTAACGGCTTATCAAACGTTGATGCATAAGGATTATAATGAGCAGATATTCTAGAGCCCCCAATATCCAAGAAGCGAGCTGAATGATCCCTGCCCAAGGGATCAGATGAGTATCCAGGCACAGGCAGAGACCCCCCACGGTAAGAAGACATACTATCAACAGCAGTTAGCTGTGGACCATATGGTAGCGGTATCTGCTGTGGAAATGTCTGATTCTGGAAAGTCGGTTTAAGGGGTTCAACAGGCAGTGGATTGCCCCCTTGAAAAGGTTGCATGTTCTTGACAGTTGAATCTCCTGGGAATGGCATAGGTGGAGGGGGCATACTCCCAGAAGCAAAGGAAGTAAAAGGGACAGGGCCCTGAGACGGGAACTGAGCATGCATCTGGTATGTTTGAATAGGCTGAAATGACAAGGGAGCACCAGGCTTGGATAGATCACTCGTATAATGCGGACGTGGTTGAGAAGGCAGTGGGATACTCCACGAGGGGTTTGGTGGAACAGGGTAATGAGACTGTTGATTGGGCAACGAAGCCAATGCACCCTGATATGGAGGCAAACTTTCTACAGGTAAAGATTGAGGGAGGAGACTGACTGAAGGCGCCATCAATTTGTTATCAATTGGCAGTGATGAAGTTTGCCAGGAGCTTGCTGGTTGAAAAGGAAGAGAAGGGGAAGGTAAATGCAAAGTTTGATGAGAGAAATCCAACGTAGAATTACTCAGAGCTGTGGTATCATTTGATACTTTGCCTGGATAAGGACCCCTAACAGGAAGCTTGCAATGAGATATTGCAGATGTCTGGACGGCAGGAAAATCACTTCTAGCAGAGCTGTCCGCTTTTGGGGGATCATCGGGTCTATGCTGTGCTTGAGGAGAAGCTTCGTCTCTAGAATGATCAATAGCTAATTCATTCATCGTAGGCATGCTGGATGTGGGAGGCTCCTCACCAGTAGGAAGATGAGAAACGGCTTCTTTGGATGCTCCATGGACTTGGGCTTGGCCCTCTGTATGATGTTGAGATTTTTGGACATCTGACAATGCCTCAACATCGTGCTGGGGTACATTTGGTTCCATAGCATCATCTACAGACTCTTCTTTACTTTTCTCATCATGCTTTTCCAAATGTGAATCCATTCTCTCACCCTTAACTTCATTATTTTCTAGGCGTAACCTTGAAGTGACAGTCCCACCACGAAAGTCAGGGTTCCTGGAACTTGAAATGCCTTCTAAGTGGTCCTCTTTATTCTTATAACGTCTGGAACTATCACTTCTATCCAACTCATGGTGCATATAGCGGCACGACGCTCCACGATAACACCTCCCTTTGAGGAAATCAAAGCATTGACGAGATTTCACCTTGTCACGTCTTGGCTTCTCACCACCAAAATCACCTCCCATCCTGTAAGGGGACCTGCTTCTGCTTCTCCTTCTCCTGGGGGACCAGCTGCTCATCAGCCGTAAATATTGGATATCAGTGTCATGTATCCACAATAAACCAGAATATAAATGTAAAGCTCTCTGAATTGAGATCACATTGCATAAAAGTTGCAAGATTGTAGAAAGATGATTAGGCCACATAAGCGGCCCAGAATACAAGAAAACGGTCTCACAGGAACTATGTACAAGACCATTTCATTTGAGACTTGGCTCAATGTAATAGGACAAAGAGAAGTGAACCACACAAAAAGGAGTGGAAGACGAAACGATCATATCATGCCTCACACCAAACAATGTTCAATACAAGGCTAGACAAGTACCTGCGAGACCGGCTCCTTCTGTCCTTCCTCCTACGGGGACTTCTCCTCTTCCTCCTATCTGATGGTGATCGACTATGACTTCTATCTCTTTTACCACGCCCCCTGGTGTGGTAGGCATCATCAGACTCGCTATCACTACCACCTTCCTTAACAAGCCTACCAAATTCGTCAACTCTTAATGCACTCGAGACATGATCTTTATCTTCTTTTTCAATAACACCGTGCTTTTCATTGACCTTTTTCCCTTGAAAAGAGTAGGCTGGACTGGATCCTTCAGCTCTACCACTTCTATCACCGACTTCACATTTTCCAAGGAAAGAAGCTGTAGTCATTGATTCCTGGAAACCACTTTGAACTGCTTCGGAATTTTCTAGATCCTTTGTCAAGACATTTTCAGGACATACTTCTGCAGATTCACCAATACCTGCTTGAGATATCAAATGATCCTTAGTATCCATGTTCTCAAGTGAACTCATGGCACCAGCTTTATGAGAAAGTGAACCTTCCACTGTCTTGCGTTCTTCACCGGATGGCTTAGCATCTTCCTCAGAACTGTCATCTGAGGCATAGCTTTGTATCAGCCTAAAGGGGTTATCAAGTCTAGCTGCCTGACCAGATGACTTTGCAGGCTTCGTTTCAGCAACTGCCAGTGACTTGGTAGGCTGACCCAAATTGAGGTCTGTACTATCCCCTGAATATTGCGGAGAACTCCCTTGTTTCTGTTTCTCAAGCGAGTCTCCAGTCCAATTAGATTGTGGATTTTGATGTTCAACTGGATCAACCACTGGCTCTTTTTCAGACTGAGTGATATCATCTAGATAAAACACGACAAAAGAACAACTATGAATACTTCTAGCATATCAATGTACATAATTGGTCATGTTGCATACTTCATGAATTATATTTCAATTCTAATTATTTCCAAAATCTCTCTACTCATCATTATGGCCCTGGATCACCTTTTAAATTATGCATTACTGGGAGCTAATCATGTCATAAATAAGCTTCAATTCATTCAGTAATAAACTTCACAGATAAAGTCAAGCTCAGCCAAAAGGTTAGCTGCATTGAAGCTTGACTAAATTAGATGAACATGAACACCCAAATACTTGGCCCAGCTCAACTCCTTTACTAACCCAGTCCGCAAATAATGAAACTAAGTGCTCCAAGTAAAAGAAATCATTTTTTCCACCTGTCCGCTTTCCTAGAATCTTTTCACTTCTATTCTTGGTTTTGAAGTTAATTATTTTATTTTATTCAAAAGCCCTGATAACCTCCTACTAACTCCTTGTAACATAGGCTTTGCCAACTTGATGCTTATTATTTGAGTGACATGGATGCTACTCAAAAAGATGCTTATTAATTGATGCTACAGAGCTTTTTTATAATTATTATTCACTGAGGCCTATAGGAAACCCTCTTCAAGACATTTAAGATGGTTAACTTACTACTTCCTCTCATTTTAAAAGCAAAAGGATTCATGAACATCAAGTTAGAATATTTTCAGAAGATAAGAAGAAAAAAATGTACATTCAGAAGAGAAGTAAAATGCAGACAAGACCTCAATTTTAATAGGTCATATGCAATTGATAATGAAATTAGTATTAACCTTCCATATCCACATCTGAGTCTGCTAGTGAATGAGCTGCTCCAATAATGGTCAAAGAATTTGGCTGCATCGAATTATCAGCACCGTCATGCCTTTGTGACAAAGTCACATGCCTTTGACCTTCAAGTGAACTAGATACAAGACCATATTTCTTTTTCATCCACAAATAATATTCATGGGCACATGAAGCTTCACTTCCAGGCTCACCCCCAAACAGAAACTTGAAGTCAGGATTTCCAGATTCCTTCTGACGGGCCATTTCTTCAAAGCCCGTACCATTCTTAGCAATAAACTGGCATAAAACCTCAATATTTCGAACAATTTTCTCATCTGTAGGCTTAACTGGAGGACGTGGGAGATCCTCCAGAGCACTTTGTCCCCGTGAAAAATCCTCATTAGGGATTGGAGCATCATCTCTGTTGTGACTATGAGATGCAATACCAGCTCCAGATTCAGACACAGGAACCTTATCAGAAATAGGGCTGCTACCGGACTGGATAGGTGAGCTCACAGAAGCACTTACAGGAGCAGGAGATGATTTTACAGGAGAAGAAGAGCATGGAGGAGGTGGAGGCCTTGGTGGGGAAGAAGGTGGAAGGGGAGGTGCCTGGGGACACACGGACGGCACCTGAGCTTCTACCGTCAGTGATTGTTTAGCAGAGTCAACATTTGGAGGACAGCTAAAACCAGTTGCTGTTGGAGGTGGGGGCGGTGGCAGAGGCATTCTTTGGATGCCCTGCTGAGAAGTATGAGGCGCCAGCTGGCCTGGCGGTCCATACAATGTCTGACCACATGGCAGAGGAGGCAGTGGGACTTGAGGAGGACCACCAGAGTAAGGTGGAGGAGGAGGAGGGGTATTATGAGGGTTCAGAGTTGCAGAAGAATAATTTTGTTGCCCAACCAAATAGGGATGTTGAAGAGGAGCCCCACCAGGTACTGTTAAAGGTGGAGGTGGAACTGGCAGACCCTGCTGCGAAGAGGCTGGTGGAGGTGGAGGAGGACCAGGATAAGCCGAACCAAGAGGTGGAACTGAAGGGCCAAATCCAGCCCGAGGGGGTGGAAACGGCCGCCCCTGCTGAAAATGCACTCCAGGGGGTTGTTGCTGATAAGGAGGCATTGGTCTTTGAAGTCCTTGCCCAAACGGCGCTGCATAATTCCCTCGACCATACATTGCAAAAATGATTCTAGCTACAAGCACAATCTTCAGCTTAGACCACTAAGAAGTCCCTGCAAAACAAAGCTTAATTCATTGGTGTTTAAACAATGAATACAAAGACGAATCATTTCTTAGCTCAAATTCATCAATGTCTGGCCATCCCGAGGCAGAACAGGGAATGCCAAACATTCATAGTCCAATAAAAGCACCCGCTGCTAATCCAAAACAACCCAAACAACATATTTCTCACAATACAACCACTGATCAGTCATTGTAACTCATAAAAGCAACCATAGTCTTAGATTACAATCACTTATCCCCACAAAAAGCACAATCAAATTAAAGCATATCCAACAAAAATGGACCAAGTATTCAGTAACCAGCAAAAAGCAAACTAATCTATCTCTCCAACCCCAAATCCATTCCCACATTTCTCTTGAAATGAATTCAAAAAACCCAATTATCTACACCAAAATCGCTCCAAATCCGCCCATAATCCCGAAAATAAAAAGAACAAATTCCGTCGACATATGAACAGTGCATCACGCATAAAACAATTGAATAAGCAAGACCCAAGTGAGTAATAAGCCTTCTTTAGATCCTGGAATATTAACAAGCGAATGACAAGGCTTACCGCATCATTAGGAGCAGCAGAACAATTGAGAAATCGGATGAAAACCCTAAAAATTGAGCTCGAAGTAAGGAATCGATTAGGGTTTTGAAGAAGAACAACCGGACAAAGAGAGGAACAAAAAACCCTAGCAAAATTAAGTTCAATTTGTGCTAAGAAAAAGTTTTAGAGTGGTCGCGAACTTGGAGATAGATTGGCTTCTCTGCGTACGTTCGAATAAACTCGTAGAAGTTCGCAATTTTTTTTTTCCCCTTACTTTTTTTTCCCTTTTTTTTTTTGTTTTTTTGGGGGGATGTTGGTCCAAGGGGTCACAGGTTAATTAATGAAGTTAAAACTGGACTTTCTGGTGAAGTGGATAAACTCATAGGTTAATCAACACATTTTTTCACCCAATTTTAAATTGAAGCAAAAGTTATACAAAAAGACTTCATATGATCATATAATAATTATTTATGTATAAGTCGTATTTGTAATGTTAACCAAGTATAATAATACATAAAAATGATAAACGAGCCAGCAAAAGTATCAAGTCATCGAATGACGAATTTACCATTCAAGAGTTAAATGGGTAGTCTACTTATTATTCACCTTGTTTATGGGGGTCAAATTTTTCAATTCAAAAAGACAATGAGTAGCCAACTCATTGTTATCCTTCAAAATTAAAAACATGTGGTTAAAGAATAAAGGTTTGTTGTATAAAGGTTTTGTATATATTGGACATAATTCAATTCAAGCCCAACTTTTGTTATTGATTATTGAATTTCTAATTATGCGTTTTAATCAGTTGAATATGAATTAACAAAATATTTAACGTTTACAGTGTTTTGTTTTCCCCGACATTGCATTGGAATATTTTACTATTAAACATGAGTCCCAATTATTGTGCTATTTTTTGGTAGTTGTAAAAGTTCTAGTTATGTGAGATAGATGACAAAAATCGCATAGTTTACTTATATTAGAAAATTAAGTGCCAATGCAAGTTGTTATTTAACAATATTTCAAATAGAACACTAAATCAACTTTTGTAATAAACCACATTTGTAATAATAGTGATCTAATAATTTTTGATAGTTCTAAAAATTTCAGTTTCGCGAGATAGATGGGAAAAAAAAAAATCACATATTTTGCTTATATCAGAAAACTGAGTGCCAATTCAAGTTGTTATTTAACAATATTTCAAATCAATTAATGTTCTTCAATGATTTAGTAGTGGTGAAAGAAATAATAGATTTGATGGAAATAGAGTTTGAGGCAAGACTCATATTGAGTAGTGGTGGTGTTGATGGAGCATAGAGTTTGGAAAGAATGAACACGGTATTCGTAATTTTCATAAGGTCGGTCAACATCAGAAATTTAGAATGACACAACTTGATATTATGTTTAACCCCTACTAGAAATCCTTTTTAATAAACCACATTTGTGATAATAGTGATCTAAGAATTTCTGAGCCGACTTAAGCTGAGGACCAGCTTGGACTGCTCTATTAGACCAACTCGGGCTACGCTCATGAGCCCACGAGCCAACCTCCGCTAGCTCAATAAGGTTAGCTCACCTTCCAAGCCGATCAAGACTAGTCATCAGGGCAACACAATGAGGTTCGACCTAGACATGAGCAGAGCCAACCTACTCATTTTTGTCGTGGTTACTCATTACTTCACCATGGCTCGTAACACAGGGGCACACTCAAAAGACACTGTATGTGATATTGTTGGGAATGCCCAAATACAGACTTGAAGACTTGCTATATCTATCTGTTGTGAGAGTGAGACAAATAGGAATTCTAAAAACAAGTGATGCAACACTTTGAGCAAAAGAAACCCCTTCTCATGATGCAGAAGCTTTACATGAACATACTATCATTACATGTTTAACGCCAACTTTCTACAGAAAAATCACTAGATATGCAGCTACATCATCCTATCCTATGGGTTACGTTGAAAAGAGAGCTATCAAATTGAATCAGCTATGACTCTACGATCTCCTTTGAATTGTGGATGTACAATTAGCTACCACTATACGCACCTTAAGGCAAAAAATTGACCCCGACAATAGAGTTTCCCATAAATACCAAAATGGGGGTCAGAGAAAGCTCAGACTACTTCGAAAACTTCACTGCTAGCTGCCGAAGTCAAATTTCTGTTCTCATGATAATGAAGTTACAGCCTAGTCTGACGTTCTTTCAGCACCAGCTACCCGATCATCTGCTATTGTTGCAAAAGGACTTGATCAGGATACCATTATATAATATACCCTTCATAAAGGGCGCTAAATTACAAATCGGGGAAAGGGGGGTGGGGGATGAGATACACCAAGTTCAATACCAGATGAATGATAAAGCATAATGCAACTTCTAGTTCACATTACTCCAAACAATCTCTCACTAAATTGTCCTTCGCAGCTTTTCTCATGAACTAGCAGCAGCAGGGGGTTGAGGCCTTTCAAATCTAGAGCCCCATCAGAAAGCCACTTTGCAATATCATTGTCATCGCAACCCATATCTAAACCCCACAAACCTTACCTAGATGACGCTCTGGAGAAACAATGTGGCATGGTCTAGTCTAATTAGGTTTTAGGTGAAGAAAATCAGAGTTGAAACATTGCATATCAAGGAATATTTTTGACGCAGCTGATCAATGCTGGCAGATCAAGAGACTCGATCACATTACAAAGAACCATTCTGCCAATGTTGGATGGGCTAATAGCAAACTCTAACACAACAGGATCGATTTCCATGTCTTTAACATCCCAAAAAGTTTAGAAAATTGACAAATTCATGACAAGAACATCATCCAAATCAAGAGAAACAGCTTGGCAAATACAGTCAGCATTCATTGTTTGCAGACAACACAGTAGAAATTCAAGCTGAGAAACCCTTTCAGAATCAGTAGTAGATTATTATCTTAGAAATCTGCACTATTTTCTCATAATTTCATGCATGCATCAAATTTCCCTTTTCACATATTTCTGCTACGGTCATTCTCGTAATTGAATAGTAGCTTACCTTGATTTGTGGGCAAAACACCAGATCCCTGCACAATTGCAGGTGGATTCTCTACGGTGGTCATGTTCTCTGTTGTTGAAGCTCCAGCTCCATCTGTTTTATTGCCTTCAGCAATAGAGCTCGATCCCACAAGATTGTGGGGATCTGTTATGATTACCTGAATATCCAGATAAGCAATATATCTCAGATACATAAAACAGCTCCACTGATCCACATAAACTTCTGGAACATATCATAGGGTCTTATAGTGAGTGATTAGCCAACGCTGTCATATAATTGCCTCAAAAAGCTATATGCAAGTGATAAATTCATCAAATAGTCTATTTCACCAAATTACCCTCTTGTGTCATGATGAGACATAGGGACATCAGAGTAGCTATGTAACTCGAACTCAACTACAAGTGTCTAGCATGGATCTGTGCTCAGCTGTAGGACTCGTTCACCTCTGAAAATGTGGTTGGCTTTTGCTAAGCATCAAATATCAATTCCCTTGACAGAATGTCAAGGATCAAAACAAGGGATGTTGAGGCAGGCGGTACAGCAGATATTTTTCAGGATTGTCCTTCAGACTGCCCTCTTTTTAATGAGGAAATTCCCAGGTCACGTTAATTGGCATCACAAGCAAACAGGACTCATAAAGAAATTAATCAAGTTACTTAAGCATTCTGGAATAGTCTCAAAAATAGTTGAATCATCTAATTGGACACCTCTTCCCCTTCAATCATCTGAACTGCCAGCTCTGCACCAGTCAGAGCTTCCTTTTATGGGTCTCCAACAAGAGTATCTTAAACTCCAATTGCACCGGTTAGCAAACGGGTTTTCCTTCCTAAACAAAATGATACAACTTCCTTACTAGCAATGTAGCAACAAAGCTCTTAAGAATCTGATAGCAAAGTATCAGAACCAACCTCCTGTGATTGACCAGCATCTGAGTGTCCGGTATCTTTCATGATTGATGCACTGGCAGCTTCAATATGAGATCCATGGGATGTTGGAAGTTTTGTGACAGGATCCTGATCTTTGCTCAATGATTCAACATTCTCAGCATTCTTTTTTCTGACAAAGGCATAGCATACGAGAATTTAGAGGCAGATTTAAGGTCAAAATTTCGATAAAAGCTGCATTTTAGTTGATAGTAAACATTACCTGTCAGGAACTGGCTTAGTTGTGGAAGAAGAAGTTGAAAAAAGAATTCCATGCAAAGGCTTCCCATCAATAACAGTTTCAATTGTATATCCATTTGCAAAATTTTTGGTTACTTTGGCTTGAAAAGCCCTCTTTCCTGTTGTAGGTCTATATGTGTTTAGATGGAAATACTGCTGGCCTGCACAATAGTTTGATCATGTTACTCCTTGATGTGACAAGTACACAGGAAAATATCATGTGGTACAGTGACCCAAAATACTGATCCAAGTTTCTCAACCAAATTCATAAAGGCATCCTGAAGTGGAGGAAAATATCATACCTACTTTTTTCTATTCTCAATTGCTACTTTTTGATATGAAAAGAGAAACTAAAGCATATCGTCAGCCACAGTGCCCCTCTGACACCCCCCCCCCAAAAAAATAAAAAACACCCACGCACGGGAAGAAAAAACTTGACTTAAAGCTTGTATGCTAATTTTTTAAAGATGAGTCATTTGTACCACGAAACATCAAGAATAGAATTTGATATGTGCTTATCACCAGAGATACTAAATATCAAACCTGTGACTTTCGATGGGGGGGAAAAAAAAATGCATCATTCAAGCTGTTTGGTAAAACTCATTCCAGTCAATCCGGATTTGAGATTATTTGATTGGTTAGTAACAAAAAGGAGGTTAACAGTCTGAACATTGGGGGTGAAAACCATGATCCCCCCGGAAAAATGCTTTAAGTTAAAAGACAGCAGTACTACTCAAGTTTGGCCAAGAGACACAAGTTTGGCTAAGAGCGCCCCCCCCCCCCCCCCAACCCCAAAAAAAGCACCAAAAAATGCATGTCATACTTTGTTGGCTATGATTTGGCAAGCCAGGATCAGCTGTCCCAAATGCCACAAGCGCAGTATCGTGTCCAGAAACTGGGATATATTGTTCTTGACACTTCAATTTCAACTGCTTTCTCAGAGATAATTTCTCCAGCCTTCGCTCTTCCCTTCCATCATCCCTTACAAGTTCTGGTATTGTAACAGAACGCAATCAGCTTCATCTTGCTGATTCTAAACATCCAAATTTGGGGAAGATAGACCCCATAAATAACTGATACAACAGAGCAAGAATACAGTTGTATAGAAAACCTGTGTGCAAGTAGTACATATCATCCAGCGCTTCCAGATTTTTATCGCAACCACCAATGAAGACCAAAACGCCACTTTTTGAAGGATCCAAACAGTCACCGGACATGGAGAACCTTGCAGAAGGCCCATCTCCGGTCGCCGTAATTTTGGCCCAAATACCATTATCTGATATTAGAGTCAGAACTAAAATGAGTTGCAGATACTATACCCTAACAAATGAAATTTACTGTATTAATTTGGAAGAGACTGACAGCAGAAAATGATAAGATGGAATGAAACAAGCAAAAAACAGGCAACAGCATCAGAATCACTAAAATGTTATGTTCGATGCTGAGGATGCAACTAGCTCAGTGACACTCACATAGGAGGTATTTGTTAACACAGGCAGTCATTGCTGCCTAGTGGCTAGACATCAGTGGTGTTCCCTCAGATAACAGGATGTCAGGAACAATACACATAAAGTGTAATGACTTAACTTGCAAGATCATGTGCTATGATGGATAGTATGAAAGAATGGTTTGAAAATGAATGATTTGCAAATGCATCAATAGTTGTACCTACATGTGTTACTCCTTTCGAGAAATGAATTTGGTTATTCACGAAGAATATAATTTGCTCATACCCCTTTTAACATTTCCAGCACAGGACCCATGATAATAGGGGGTTTAGTCTCCCCAACTAAATTTGTCTAGACGCCAGATGTATTCATGTTTATCAACTTAGAATGTTACATAATCTTCATTCATCCAAATCTTCTTGATTGAACTGGATTTACCCCAAAAATTAAGATCACAGATATTAAATTTGCTTTGTCTTAAACAAAAACAAAAGAAAATGGAGAACTAGAAAAAGACAATAGACCTCTAGACGGACACAGAACAGCTCGAAGAGCAAGCTTTGCATGTTCTAGGTTACTAAAGTACTTTCGTCATGGTAGATCAAGTAAAAAGGTGAGACCAATCTTTCCGTAGCAACTCCATCGTCTTGAACTTCTAGGCCTGGGCCAAGGAGGATGGTCGGAAGTAAAAGTTTTCGACGACCAAACAATTTACAAAATGTAACTGTTACAGCATTGCCCACTTATTGCATCCACCAAAGACCCAAATTTTGTGTCTCTATTAACTCATGAGTATGTCTTAAGTTTATCCCAGGGCTTTGACCCACTCGTGACTGCCTTTGGCCCTCTGTGCATATTCAGAATGGAGGGGTGGAGGTATGCAGGTTTCTTGTTCTTTTTGCTTTTCTTTTTTTGACCCGGGTTATGGGGACTGTCAGCAGACACATGTTTTACTATGACCTAATTGGCCAATCAATTGATTTTTACTGCTTCTCCTCTTTGTGGTCCTGAACCAGTGCATCTGCTCCATATGGAGGGTGGGGGGACACCCCCCCCCCCCCCCCAAAAAGGAACCTCTGTCTTGCACACAAATGAATATGGGCATCTTTCAAAGTTCAAACTATTACGCTGCATAAGATTGCTACTACACCGCATAAGATTTTGAGACCCCATCAAATGCTGTAAATGACAGGATCAATAACTTCACTAAGGAACAAGAAATATAGACAGCTAAAGATAGAAAAGACAAGAAGTGATTATTTCCTTACCAACATCAAGCATATAAAGATCATCATATAGGTTTTGCGCATCAGTGAATCCACCAAATACAAATAAGTTCTTGCCAAAAGCAATGGTGGAATGTCCAGCACGGGGTGGAAACAACTGGCCAGAAGTATTCAGTTCTCTCCAAACAAGAGTGTCTGTTTCAAATACCAAAACCAAATTAATACTAGATTTCTGTCCATCTGTCCGCTCTTCAAGGTTGACTATAAGCAGTGTACACATAGATGACTCGAGGTCTTCAACTGAACCCAAACAAGAACACTGTTTGGCCAAGTGCTTACCAAAAATACATTCACAACCTAGATTACGTAGGGTTCACGTGAATCCCTTGGAAGAAGTTATGTTAAAAGTTGAGTACAATATTTCTAAATGACAATTCATGATCATTTTGGAATATTACGAGTCAAAAGTGCGGCATTATTCACAGAAAGGGAATAGAGAATTTTTAACAGATAACATATGCCAATACTTACACCTCATAACCGAACCTCTTTTATCAATTGGTTTGATTTCATCTACCTGGGTGATGACTAGCTACCAACTTAGATCAGTTTTGATACTAGCTCACCCGCAAACTTCTCTACTATGCAGAACAGCATAAACCAATCATTTGAACCTACACTAGCTCAGAAAAAGTATAGAACCTGTATCAAGGATATGAACATCAGACAAATAATAATCATGTTCATCTTCACCACCAATTACAACAATGTTGTTCCTCCAAGATGAACACGAATGGCTATCACGTGCAGCCGGGGGTGTACCCGATGTGACAGCGCGCTGCCACACAAAGGTCTCTGCAAATTGAAAGGAAAAAGAGATGTAACATCTTTTTCTTTACTCAGCTGTCACTTTCATCAACAAAACTATTCAAATTGGCAGGCACGAATAATGCCTACAAGTTGATGCAACAGGAATAAATAAAATCCAATAAAAACGAGAAATGGTTTTTTCGAGGGGAAAGGGGGGTCAATGCATGATATTAACCATGGGATCTTTGACACAAAGAGCATAATCATCAGAAAGTAACACTAGGGATCATACGCAAACCATCTTTGCAGGTATAAGACCCTAAGTAAAGAAAAACTATAATGTCATCAGAAACTTTTAGCGTTGAGATAAGCTCACTTGAGAGGCAAAACTAGAGGATTACCTGTATCTAGAACGTAAAGATCATTATAGTAAACTTCATCTGAATTGTTCATTGACTTCCCACATCCACCAAAAATGAAAAGTCGTTTTCCAACCAGTGCCGCACTATGGCCTTCTCTTGCTTCTGGTCCATTGCCTCTGACACTTGGAGAAACCCAAGTATTTGATGCTACAAATGTTCAGATTTCATTAGTCAACTTCAGATTTCATTAGCCAACAGAACGCTGTTCCAAACAGCATATTAGAACAAAGAAATAGTCGCAAATGCAACCATAATCACTGTATAGCATAGATAGGTCTTCTTCACCATTAAGTAGGGGCAACTACAAGTACTGTCTTCATGAAAACAGGAAGAATAGCAGATAAAAGTTTCATACCATAAAGTTATGACCATATAGGAAAAGGCAGGTAAGCCACATGATATACATCGCCAATAACAACAGATTACCATCACCACAAAGACAAAAAGCACTAATTCAGTAGTGTACATACATCCTCTTATGTGATTTTGATCAACCCAGAGAACCAAGAATTTCACCAACTACATCCATCTTCAATAAGATCCACACTCACCCTCTCAGATAGCATGACCATTAAACCAATCTTATTGCCATGCCAGCTTGTTTTATACAGAAACGACTTACATTTCAGCAAAAGATTTCATTTAGCAATCTTTCAAGTCACAGATGAGAGGAATTTACATTTTTTTTTTCCCCCAGATACCTAATTTCATATATCCTACCATAATCACCTTTTATCCTCTAGGATACTTTGTTTCTAGAAAGATATACATTGATCATAACACTATCAAAACTAAAACTTTTGTAAAACTTCTATTCAATAAGTTCTTTGAAGACATTTGATCCCATTCGCATTTCCACCAGATGAATAGATATTCAGAAGGTATCGAACAGACAATCACTCATTTCCAAATAAACTTACAAGTGTCTAATATATGCAAATCTTGAAGGGGGTTCAGCCCATCTGTTCCACCAAACACAACCAGATTATCACCGATTGCTGTACAAGTGTGGCTGTCTCTAGGACTCGGCGGAGTTCCTTTTATAGGTGGCTCACCCCATGTTTGGCTATCTGCAAACCAACAGAACAAAGTGACAACACTAAAACAGCCCTCATAAACTGGAAGCAATAATTGAGTAAATAAACAAATGGATAACATTAAGAAGCAGAATGTGAAGGGTAACGCACAATAGAAGTTAAAAGGTTGGAGGAAGGACAGCGCAAGAAAAACAGGGCAATGTCATTTCTTATATGTCAAGTAAGGGGAAGGGGAAAAAAAAATGAAAAGAATAGCCATCAACCACTTCCGTCCAGCCGCTGATTCCGAATGCCTAGCTGTTGCCAACATCAGAAGCTCAATGAAATAGGAAGGGTAAGAAGGGGGTTGGACATACTCCACCTTGTCCCTATAACCAAATGACAAAGAAGCTCCTTATGTAGGGAAAACTTGATTAACATTTTTAATCTTAGCACCACCTTTAAAAATGGTGCTGAAATAGCTTATTCAGCGGGTTTCCAAACTGAGTCGTATGTCTCAGGATACCGAAGAGTCACCATTGATAAATCAAGCAGTGGAACCCCTAAAAGCACGAAAATAAAATACTTTTGCAATTTGACTGAATCTTCTTTCAGCCTTTGGTTTAAACAGCAGAACTCCTATCAACAAGGCTCAGTTGGCAAAGAGTCAAACGCATAAAATGGTCAAACATACAGCAATGTTCAAGATTTCAAATGGTGCTGAAATAGCATTCATATTGTTTCCAAGTAAAATTCAATCAGCAAGAATGAAGAATTGAATTGAAACAAATGTACTCCACTAAATAGCCATTAAACCCTAAAATCAAATGTCTCAGTGCCCACAACCAATAACTATGTTAGCATTACAGTTCCCAGGCCAAAAAGAAAAAGAAAAAAAGAGGCAAAATTTCATGTTGCAAAAATCAGCAAGAAATCATGAGACCCTACCCAGCATCCAAAGAATACCCAAGAAACAATAGCTACGAACAGATAGAAAAAGAAAACTAAACCATTCCAAACACCCAAAAACAAATGGCCATAAATAAACATAACCCAGAAATTCATCCAAGAAGAAAACCAATACAGAGAAAGAGAGAGATTAAGAAACCCACCCACCAGTGTCAAAGACATGAACTTGGTTAGTCTGACAGTTGTGTTGTCCATAACCCCCAAACACATACACAAGCTTCCCACCTCTAATGGCGTTGCAGGTGTGTCCCCACCTCTTCCCAGGCCCACTTCCCGTCTTCATTGCTTCGCACTTCTTTTCCCACCTCATTTTCCCTTTTTTTTCCCTGGGTTTCTTGCTTCTTTTTCTCTCTGTCTTCCCCTTATACTACCATCGAAATGAAAAACAAAAAAACCCAAGAAGACCAGAAATGGCAGAGCAAATGGGTATTTGTCTTTTTGAGATTCTGTTTCTGGGATTTGATTCTGACGAGTAATGAATGAGGGGTTGATGAAAGAGAATTGGGCTTTTGAATTTTTTTCAGAGTATCGCCATTACAGCGGAAAAAACCGCAAAGAAGTGTCGCAGTGAGGAGGAATTGAATTGTTATTTTTTAAGGGTAATCTCAGAACTCGAGTGTGACTAATCACTGCTCATACAGATAAATACCCAGCAGCGAGAGTTTGCCGAATGGTGGAATGAGAACCCTCTTTTTTTTTTTTTTTTTTGGGGTGAGCTACATTGTATGAGATAATTTTTTCCCTTTTCCTATTTTTTGTGTAAAATATATCATTTTCCTTTTTGTTCATTACTAATTTGTGAATTCTATTAAGTTTTTTTTAATCAAAACTTTCCTTATAAAGTTTTGTGTGTATTATTAGCAAAATTAAAATGAGAAACATATACATCAATAAGTGATTAAAGTTATTTTTGGATTACAAAATTATTGTATTTTTTAAAATTTTTAATAATTATTAATCAATTAGCAGTAGAAATGTCGGTAGAGGTAAGGTTGCTTACCACTGGATTTTTCCAGACCCCGCAAAAGCGGGACCCACACTGGGAGGTGGTGGTGGTGGTGGTGTTGTATTAATCAATTAGCGAATAAAGTGAGTTGTACTTATTATGTATGAGAGATTTGTATACAATGTTATGGTTAAAAAAACAATAGATTGTATGTATGATATGCATGAGTCCTATGCTCAAATTAAGGCAATAACTTCTATGGTGGATTTGAAAAAGATCCTCATATATAAACCGTAAGCCCTATTCAATTTTTAAATCTTCCTCCCCATCGATAAATTAGATGAGCACTAAGACCATGCAGTCGTATGTCTATACCACAATCCCAGCGGCATTTGAAATTTGCGGTCAATCGAATCGGAGTTTGTGTAAAATCAATAAGAAGAGGAGTTCGAATTAGCCAGAGATTTGAGACGAATATTAACAAGTATTTAACAAATTTAAAGGAATATTGGCATCAGTTGGAACTGAAAACCTTAAGACAAACATATATATTAAGTTATATTGTATTATTGCAATGCTTGACGTAATTGTCTTCAATAAAAGTTGCCTAAGGCCCTTTTCGTTTCGTTAGAAAATTGCAGGTGTGGGATGAGTGAAAGTGGAAAAAGGGGGAAAGAAGTGAGTGGGAGTGGATAGGAGTGGGTTTTTCTTTTCTTTTTTTTAAGGGTGGGAAAGGAGGGAAGAGTGGGAAGAAGTGGGAATGAGTTAAATGAAGTAGGAGAATTGATATAAATTACATATTTTATTTTTTTAATGTAATCTTTTATTTGTGATGGTAATTATCGATGATAAAAAAAAATTTAGACTGAAAAGAATTTCCTGTGTTGGCTCAGGTAAGAAATATTGTTTCGTGGCCATTGTTACCCCAAAAAATTGTCATTTTCGTTATTCGTAAAACAAATTATGGATATATTTTTTTATATATTAATCAAATACAAACAACGAAAAAAATATACATATGTTCAGGCCTTATTCTTTTCGTTGGTAAAACCAAATTTACCAACCTCAACCCACTTCAACTCACCTCAACTCACTTTACAAACTTAAATAAAAAGCTACCAACTTCAACCAATTTATACCCACTTCAGCCCATTTCAATCAACTTCAACCCAATTTTCACTATGTTAATCAACTTCTACCTATCATACAAAAAAAATTCAACAAATTTCAACCCACTTCAACCTACTTTAACTCACTTCAATAAAAAAATACCCACTTCAACCTACTTCAATCTACTTTAACTCACTTCTGTCAATCTCAACTAACTTCACCTATTTGCCAACCTATATTTCCAAACCAAAAGAACAGGCCCTCAGTGCACGGAAAACGATCATCTGCAATTTGTGTGAAGAACTTTCAATGTTTTATTACTAACGCACGCAGAAAAAAATATCCGTTCAAAATACATGTAGAATACGTCTGCACTTCCTGTCATGAATTACAAACAACGCCAAAAAAATTTATACATTCCTTCATTATGCTGGGAAAAACATCTGCAAATTTGGCCCCAAATTACGATGAACGAAAAATAAATTTGTTACACATACAGTAACAATCATCCACGCTTTGATGGCCTATAACAAATATTTCGTAACCAACGCAAAAAAAAAGAATTAATTATCAAACTAACATTTGCTTAACAAAGCAGAAATAAATTATTTCTTCAGTATATATAATAAAAATTACATCATTTACAATTTCCGGCACGACTAACAAATATTTCCATAATATCCAAAAAATAAATAAAATTTTTCATAATTATTATCAGACTGTTCATACACACAATTACATAAATTGTAAAAGTTTTCAAAATATAAAGAATAATTGTTATATATAGGAGTGGAAAGAAGTGGATGAAAGTGGGTGAGAGTGGGAATGAGTGAAAAAAAAGTGATATTTTTTTTTAAAGTGTGGGAAGATGTGGGAAAAAGAGGAAAGGAGTGAGTGAGAGCGGGAATGGGAAGGAGTATATTGGGCCCATCAAACTTCAAAAAAAAAAGGGCCTAAAAATCAGCCACATGATCAACTTAAATAGCTTTATCTTCGATGATTAAAGGTCTTTGGATAGTTGGTCACATTAGATGTTAATATAAGAGCCGCTTGGTCAGAGTTCTCATTTGAAGTGTAAAATTAAATAAAATAATATCCATTTTGTCATCTTTTCAGAAAGTCTTTCTTTAAAAAATAAATAAATTAATGTTCTAACAAGATATAGTTATGTTGTATTTCATAAATTTCCAAACATCTTTCCCGAAAAGATCCCTTGCATTGCATGAACGCTCATTGCATTTGAGCGATCCAAAGTCCAAATTAAGCTGAATTGTTCTTTGGATAAATAGCAAATTTAACATATCCAATGTAGTGAAAAAAAAAGATTTAACAATCAGCTGCCTTCGAACCCTACTAATATAATGTGGCTAACAATCAATACAACTCCTTGAGCCTCACCTTACATTGAGTCCTACATAATCCCAGTTTCAATAAACAGAGTAGCTGGATGGAAAGAAACTTGATTTGGTGTCCGATCGGAGGAAAACCAAACCGGACCAGGACAATGTACCATGTTAGATCAACGTAACAACCAACGACAATGTACCATGTTAGATCAATGCTCGAGTCAGGAAGAATCGAAGAATCATATTCAGTTTAGAAACGTATCCTCCTTTTTAACCTTAGCCATGCTACTGCAGCAACTGTGGCACCTCCCAAGTGAGCTGACCCTGATATTTGCGGATCTCCCTGCAATGCAGGCAACAAACAGAGGTCAGTTCAGCCCCAATGACGACCTTGCCACTTTTCTTCCTGTCTTATTTTTAGAGTTAGCAATCAGTCAGCACGGCAAAAACAGCAACAATTTTCCCAGAGTTTAGAGAGATCCAAATGTAGGCAGCGTTACCCTTATAAACAGAACATTTTGATCTACCCTAAGACTACTTAATTTATGACAAAAAGTTAAATTTGTGAGTAGAATTGTCAAAAAGAATGAGTTTTGAAACTGGGTCGAGCTGGATGAGGTTTGTGTTTCGCTCATATTGCGTTACCTCCTTGTGTTCAGATACATCAGCAAAGCAATGCAAAGTCTATCAAAACCCTTGAGCAAATTGCATACTCGATTTTAAGAGAAAGACAGTGGACTCAAAAATGCACAAGGGACAACAATAAACTAGCAAATGTAACATACCTCCATCATCCTCAAGATGTCTTTTCCGATAAGAAAGATTCCCTATTATCAAAAAACAAAAAAGACAAATTAAGACCAGCAATTGCTTGTCCAGGTATTGAACATTTGGTTTTAAGAATGAAAAGTCTTACCAGTAAGATGGCAGGAACTGGTATAAAAAAATCGAATAACAGAGTAGCTTTTGGAAAGAGGAATATATCGAGAAGCATTATGGCATTCACGGCCCCACTTGCACCCTAAAAGCATAATGAATAAGCAAATGCCATTACAACGTTCATGCAGCAAAACATCCAGACCTCTAAAGTCAACAAGTGAATGATTTCGATGGAAAAAATTAGCAGGGAAGCCAAATTACCATGGTATTTTATTGTGGTATGTACGCTTATCGTAAAAGCAATGGAGTAATGGAAAAGTCTTAGAGAGAAAAATCAGTCTTGAGCTTTGTATACAGTCCAAGACCTCACCACATTCTATTCTGATTACACTTCAAAAGTTCAGCTCACTCTGTTCCTCCCCACCCACAACTCATACAAGATCATTTGATGGGGATCAACGACAGATTCATCAAAGAAGAAAACTGCCAAGAAGCCAGCCTTCCAACCCCCCCCCTCCCCCAAAAAAACGAAGATATCCTTCCGTGGGGTCAATTGGGTAGACAATGACAATGAAGTCCAATCTGCCAAAGGCAAATGGTACTAATTATACAATTCATCACATGGAAGAGATCATTCTCTGAGAAAAGCCTGATACAGTGGTAGTTCAAAAAAACTGGGTAACTAATCTGTTTTTACTCCCCAGCCCTCCTATGAAGAAATGCAAAACAATGCTCAAAGAAATGCAAAACAATGCTCCTCATATATTTTCTATACAAGAAGGGTGCCTGGTAATAGATATCTCTAGCTAATACCCAGTTATTAGGCTCATTGTCTGAAACATGGACAAACAAGGAACTACAGGAGACATTATCACTAAGTGCTTTTCCAAAAACTTACCAATCCGGGAACTCTTGATGGATCCCTGAAGAAGGCTCCTCCTCCCTGTAAAGAGCAATACCAACAAAGAGATGCAAAATATACGAGTCATCAACAAAGGGTGGTCTAGTAGTATCTAACGTACCTTCCTAGCAATGAGGCGTGCTTTTAAATCTCACTAAGGGCATTTTGGAGAGGGATTATCTCTCCTCTCTCTGCTAGACCCTCCGTCACTAAGGTATCATCATGTGTGATATATCCCTTACATGGGTTGTCTTAGCTCCCCATCAGCTGTCTGGTACACATATAATGTCTATCCAGCCGCACCCCCCCCCCCCAAAAAAAAAAAAAAAAAAAAAACAAAAAATAAAGGGAACAAAATCACAATCACAAGTTTTGCATCTTCACAATTGATCCCACGCAATGTTAGAAGGGATGGAAGATAATCAAAATGTGCAGCTAATCGTTCACCTCGTCTTATCACACACATGATTCAATCTTGTTCCATCATACCTTAGACGTGCTAGCAAGGAAAGCATGATGCACCACATAAAATATAGATCCAACAACAGCACCAGCCAGGTAAAGCTTCAGCAAATAGTCTGGTCCAAATATCCTTGCAATCTGCAAGATGTAATGTTGTCTAAGAAAACTGACAAATTGACAATCCCATTCAGAAGGCACCCACAGAAAATATTCTATAACATGAAATCAAGCTAATGCCATCCACTCTTTCCACGTCCTTTTTTTTGGTTGAAAGGGGGGGGGGGGGGGGAAGGGGAGGAGGTGAAGTCCACTTTCTGGAGAGCTTAACAAGTCACTTTGCGGCATTTTTTTCTTTCAGCTTGGACAATAGTGGACAATAGCAAGATGCC
The DNA here is from genome assembly GCA_029747015.1 of Carnegiea gigantea. Lineage (NCBI taxonomy): Eukaryota > Viridiplantae > Streptophyta > Magnoliopsida > Caryophyllales > Cactaceae > Carnegiea > Carnegiea gigantea. The sequence continues at coordinate 1,022,045 of JAKOGI010000005.1, read as the reverse complement.
TCATGAAACTTTTTTTCTCTCTCTTTTTTGTTTTGGGGGGGGGGTAGTGGGGAAACAGGATTTTTCAATCTAGGGTCTGATACAAACAATTCTTGCAACTCAAAGGTAAGACTACTAAATCTAACACCTGCACACCCAACACTCCCTACTATGGTTAGGTTATTTGTTCCTTTTCTTTTTCTTTTCTTTTCTTTTTTGTTTTGAGGTTGGGAGGAGGGGTAACTCTCTACAACTGCATAGAGCTAGAATCTCGATTGGAAAAGCATCACAATCTTCCTACGTCAGAACAAACAAGTAGAGCTTATTAGCTGCTTGATATAGGCATATAGCCATTATGTTCCACAGCCGAAAATCACACTATAGCCTCTTTTTCAGTTATACGTTTAAATTGGACACGTGAAGAACCCTTACAGGTTGAATGCAAAACATTACATATCAATTCTCAATTGATTTTCGGCAAAGCTCCTTTCACTTCAAAATGTCCAATGTGAGCTCGTTTTCAGTTCAGAATGTGAAGAAAATAACAGAGGCCAGAACCATACATTGTTACCAAAAAAGTAAAGACCAATCATGTTGGACACAATATGTCCTGTGTCAATGTGGCTGAATGCAGAAGTTATCAGAGTGTGCACACGTCCATTCTTAATGTTGTCCACAGAAATCTGCAAACATAGGGAACAAAAGTTGGAAAAGGGGTTCAGCGAAACTGCCATGTTAATCAGTTAATCACCTAAAAACATATGCCTTTGTTGATTGGTATACACTTATACTATAACAACAAGCAACACTCTCCAATTTCACCTGTGACCACTAAGTAGGATGTGGGAAACTTGATAATCAAATAACAGCAGGACAAAGCAGTAAACACAGTACTTATTAATGCAGTTCACAGAGGAATTTTGCAAGGACTCACCGTGAAATTTTTATACATAAAGTCCTTGTCCAGAACCCGCCATAGTACAAAAACAGCTGTATTTGCTATGATTAAGCCAATAACTACATTATCACCTGAAAGTCCTTGAGTCCATGAGCTCCTAGATATGGAGGCAAGATGAATGAGAAAAATGTCAAGTGCCATGGTAAAGTACTCTTAATCGTTTACAGACTGCTTTACACACGAAAACAAACAAGCAAAATACATCCTGGAAAAGTTTCCTTGAACAATGATTATGGAAGGCAAGAGGTAATGACAATGGACCATCAAGGCTAGCAGCTAACAACAGTTGTCAAAGTTTTAAAATCAGTATAACGGTAGAAGGTGCAGGGGATGTAGAGGCAAACAGAATCCAGTTTTACAAGCATGAAATGACAAAAAGAACAGATCCATCAATCATCCAAAAAAATGCACACATCGAAGCAAGTCATAAACATTCTCCAATTTCCACTACATGGTCAAACATAAATGACAAATAGAACATCATGTTGTATATCATGTTGAGTGTTACAAACAAAAATGCATAAACACATAGTTCAATTCCATGTTTTTTCTAGAAGGAACAGGACATGGGGAGGACACATGTAAGAGAAGAATAAGGGATAGATTCATTGTTCCCTTTAGCAAATATGAGCAGCATGCCACCATAGACATTCAATACAGCTCAAAATAGAGAAGTAATGCCACTAGCTAAGATTATTTCACCACTGAAATCCACATGGTAAAAAGAGAAAATACTAAGCAAATTAGCAATGCTGGCCCAAATTCAGGTAATGGTGCTAAGAAAGAGGTGAGGCACAACTTTGAATGTAATCCGCTTCCATATCATGTGATCAAGTCCATCTTACAGGTGTGCTGAACCCAAGGCAATCATTGAAGGGACTATCATTCATCAACCAAACGTATGCCCTCAATACCCAACCCGCCCCCCCCCCTCCCCGTTCAAAAAACTAAAAAATAAATAAAGAGATAAAGAGAACGTGTTGTCCCTTGTCCACCTCACTCTTTTACACTTTATACTTCCATCTTCTCATTTCCATGTAGACATCTATTAAGACTGAGGATATGACATAAAACTTTTCTTTTCCTTGTAAAGATCTCTAACTAAGGTACCAGTCTCCACCGACCTCAAAAAAAAAAAAAAAAAAAAAAAAAACTGTGCTACAATGTCACGAGTCAGTTTGAGGTCTCTTTTTTTCCCCCAAACAGTGAGGAGTTGACCCCACTGTCCCCCCATCCCCCCCCCCCCAAAAAAAAAGAAAGAACAGAAAAGAAAGATGGTGATGTAGCTGGTTAGCTGTCTTTAGTCTTTACGCACCTTGATATAGAAGGAAAACTTCTATGAGAAGAAAAAGACAGACCACCAAAGCAGTGGCTAGTGGTTGTACAACTTAACCTTACTTCAAGGGATGTCGATTCAAATCCTACTTGCAAAATTTAGGAGGGGAGATTCCCTCCTTTTAGCACAACATATCCTGCGGCCTCCCGCGCTAGAGTACTGACATGAGTAGTGAATCCCATGGTTAAGATCACAGCACAGCTGGGAGGAATAGTGCCTAGAAAGATGGCATGTAAATGGGCACTCTAAACTGGTGGGTGGATGCTGCTGTGGCAGAGTAAATATCTGCAGATGATGCAGCACAAGAAATAAGATTTAGCACTGAGTTTCTTCTAGCCAAATCTTCCGATCCCAGCATCTATTGTAAACAATTTGCAACTCATCGTAATGGGCATATCTTCTAATAAGACCTATCTTAGGTCATTTTGCTAAAGATAGTAACGCATACGGTTAAATCATGACAATGAGTTGGTTTATGAAGCCTACTCGAATATTTTACGATCCTTACCAGTTTTATGTGCATTGTATGCCACTTTACAACATATTCATTAGGGAATCAAAATATCATAAGTTCATCAACTAACTCAACCCATTGGTCTATTTTATTACCCAGGACTTCAGGTGGGATATAGATGAATGATGCTCGAGGGTGCTATGTTAAATTGCATATACACATCCATCTGCTGATGGGAAACCTACAAGAGAGGACAATATTGATGTCCATGTACAAATTTTACAAATATTGTATCCTTCTAAGACTTATTATCCTTCCTTTGATTGCTATTTTTACTCTTTTCTTCTTTGAGTTACCACATAAATGAAAAGCCGTATTTTCTCCATGTAAAACATATTTACTCTTAAGAAAAATTTGAGGATGGAGATATAGAACTAGAAGCTCATCTACTTAACCATACTGCTCTAAGGCATTCAGTAATACCGGTCTGTTCGGCTATGAAGTAGCAGGCAGTCACCACCTTTCAAATGTCAGGTCCATCAGAAACAACCGCTCCACTAATTTCTTGTAAGGGTAAAGCTGCTTAGCCCCACCACCCACCACCAACCACCAAAACTCTTGATCCTACAGGGGACTCCATGGTAAGAGCACGACTCGGTTTTCATTTGAGACCAATAGTTTTTTTTTTTTTGGGGGGGGGGGGTTGTTCAAAGAGAGGAAATTTAGCACCGCATAGGCCTCAACCCATTCTACAAGTTATACGGTAGTGCTGGGTCTACAGACCTCGTTATATGGTAAGAGCACTGACATAATGCCGACGAACAAAGCTACCCCACCAAATTGATAAACCTAAAACCCTGAAATTCCAATCGATCAATGAAAAATTCAATTTTTCAACATGAACCCTGATAAATTGATCACTAAAAAGAAAGCACCTTTAGCATCAATCATCAAACAACATTGCAATGAGAGAGATTTTTACCCGCTGCGCTTCTGAGATGTTGCATTTGGCGCCCGAGGTGTGGGTTTAGCTTTGGGAAAATATGCTCTAGCAAGCTCAATTCTGGGACCCAAAAGGCTCTTGATCGAACCCTTCAAATGGGCAGTAGAAACGAAATGCTTGGCAAGCACAGGGTTTGACAAGAACCCATAAATTTTGGGTGACCGCCATTGATGAGGAGGATTGAGAAGGGAAGAAGGAGAATTGAGAAGGTGGGTTGTGTGGTTTTGGGAAATGGGATTGGTGGTGGGTTTGGAAAATGAATGCAAAGGCCTCAAAGTGTTAGGCTCAGAATGAGAGAACGATTTGGAGATTTCAGAGAGGATTTTGAGAGAGAAAAATTTCTTCATTTTTGGTGAAATTTTCAGAGGGTTTTGGGTCTGAGGGTTTGAGCAAGAAATTGGTAGCTAGTACTAGGCACAATCACACATTCACGTTTCAATGGGAAGCTCGACAAAGAAGAACCGAAGAAGGCCAACAATTTTTCTTGATTGATAAAGTGCCAAGCATTGCTGACAATTCCAAGGTTGTGCAAGATTGTTGTTTTGAAATTGTTTTGTAGAAAATAGAATCTCAATGTATTACATTAGAACTCATTAGTGGGTCTATTACAAACAGTCTCTCTATGTGCAGTCATATACATAAGGGTAAAACTGACTACATCTTAATCATTCGTACAAACGGGACCCATACTAAGAGGAGTTATTGTTGTTGTAGAATCCAAATATATTACATTAGAATTCATTAGTGTCCCTTCTTTTTTGGGGGGAAGGGTGGAATTCGTGTTGCCAGGGATGAATAAAAGAAAGGGCTACTTCAAAATGGTATTGGTGGGTATCGTGACTAGTCTGGAGTTAAAACGATTAAATTATGTCAAGTTACGTACTGAGAGTAGAATCCGATCACCATCAATTTCATGTTATAAATTTTGTTCCTCAAAACTGAAGTCGATCTATGGAACTTAGTATAATAGGAGATAGCCGTTATGTTTGTGTTAGTTATTAGTTATTATTTGATGATCAGTGTTGGCTTTTAATGATTTAGAGTGGAGATTTTTTTTTTTAAACAAAAGAAATAATCTTAATAATTCTAATATGAAAAAAATTACTAAGAAAAATGGGATAAAAGATAACCCATGCGAATAGATCAATTGAGTACTCGTAACTAGAACTAGTTCCGACCAAGACCAGGCCGCCTCCGAAGTTTGATGATCCTTCTTAACCGATTTTGGTTTCAGGACCAGTATCTGGAACTCATTTGAACTTGGGGACAAGCCAGGAACTAACAAACAATACAGGTCTTTACTTCATCTCCAAACCTCCCATACACTGAAAAATTAGAAAACTATAAGCCTTTCACATGCATAGTCCTAATAAGCAGAATGCTGGAATAGAGAGAAACTCGACATTCTTCAAGTGATGAAACCAGTGCCATAGGCCAAGTTAATTTGACGTTCGACTCAGAAAGAATTGAAGCTTCTTAGGCCAAGAAAATCGTCTGCCTTTTCGCTAGTAGACATTGTTCGACTCAGGAAGAATTGACGCTTCTTAGGCCAAGAAAATCGTCTGCCTTTTCGCTAGCAGACATTCTTCAACAGCGCCTCCCAAGTGAGATGATAACTGTCATACTGATAAATGTGGAGATCCCTGGAGGTAACAGAAGGAGTCAGTTGGGCTGAGACAATTACAACTGATCTTATATCCTCTCCTGTTTTCGGGGCTCGCAGTTAGATCAGGCAACATAAGTCAGTTTTACCCCTTAAATACATCAACTAAAATTTATCAATAAAATGGTCATCATGCATAGATTTCCAAGTCAATTTGGGATCGAGCTTTGTCAGGTTCATGTCTCTCCTATCCCAGATTTGGATTGTGTTATCTGATCACATTAGAGAATTAGACAGTTGCCAGCCATACTTTCCATCTTCCAATGTGCACACAAGATTAACAAGAACAGTCCTGATCACATCAAACCAACAAGAAGCAGATCACATCAAACCAACAAGAAGCACAACCAAATATATTTTTTCATAGGTGCAATGTTACCTTTTCCACAACCGTAGCTATGTGGGAATCAAATTGTTGCTGTTTAACAAATACCAGCGGCACAAATTCAATCAAAATTCTCACGCAGCTAGCCAATTGATTGACCGTTAAAACATGCCAGCATTAATGCTCACTCAACTTGTCCTTGATCTTCAAAAATGATTCACAAACATAAATGGCTTCAGGCTGGTATGAATTGAATTGCTTAGACTCACGAAGAACAATTAATTACCAAACCTGACTTACCTATAACATCTCCAAGATGTCTTTTCCAATTATAAAGATTCCCTAATATCATATCGTATAAACAATTAGGATGTGCAAATGCAAGTCCAAGCATTCAGCAATCAGCACTAGTTTTTTCGATTTTGAAAGGCTTACCAGTAATACAGCAGGAATTGGCATATAGAAGTTGAAATATATATTAGATTACAGAGAGAAATATATACAGAGGCTTTGTGGCATTTACAGCCCCACTAGCACCCTAACGCATAATGCTTCAATGAATGCTGCTATCAGGTTCATGCCGCAAAACATCCCCAATTGTAAATTGCAAGAACTACAGAATAGTGGATGTGGCTGTTGATGGACAAAGTTGTATTGGTATGCGGTCAACTTAAAAGAAACATGGGAAGGTATATAAGAGACCTGATTTACCATAAGAAATGATGTCCAAATGAAGAAACTATGTCCTAGCAAGAAAAATGCATGGTCGAGTTGTATATACGTTTGCAGAGATTACTAATAGCTTTTCTGAATATACTTGAAAAATCTGCTCACACTTTTCTTCCTTCTCATGTCAGCTTACTTGGGAAGGACCAGCAACAGATTCATTGAGTGGAAAAAAGCTCAGAAACCTATAATCGAGTAATTAGATAACATTCTCATTACCTTACCTTGTCTTTTGGATTGGTGAATTGGATTGGTGACCTCGATCTTGAGGCCTTCAGTTGTCTTGTTTTCTAGTCCTTCATGAGTTCTCCATATCCTCCCTTTCCGGCCCGAAGTAAAATTGAAAAATGAAAGGGGGGGTTCCCTTGTGGAGAGTCTGATATAATGGCTTGCCAAAAACTACTAGTATGGGAACTTTAGATAAATCACTGTTGAACGTTTATGAATCATCTTAAAACCAAAGGCATTCTGAGTATCATTGAAGGGATGGTTCAGTAGTATTCATACCCAACTTTCCATAAAAGAGGTGTGCATTCAAAACCCATTAGCAGCATTCCCCACTAGGGTATTCTCATGTGTGACAGATCCCCCAAATGGCCCATCTTACCAACAGAAGACAAGAAGGCAAGGAGAAAAGAAAATTCGGACTTCAATCAAGCGTATTTATATAGATTGCTAACTCTTGGAGCATTGGTACTTTCATGCGTAGACGATGTCAAGCAAAGCCCTAACCTGACCCCCCCCCCCCCCAAAAAAAAGACAAAAAAAGGAAACACAATCGCAACTCAGGAGCCAGAAAGCAAGATATAACAAGCCTAAGCACCTTCGTGGTTCCATGCAATGCTTGAAAAAAGGGAAGCATAGTGAACCAAGTGGAAGATAGGTCCAACGACAGCACCAGCTAAATGCCGCATCGCAGATAGACGGGACCTGCCTTTGCCATCTGCAAATACAACTATATGTAAGAGAGCTGAAAACTTGCCATCCGATGACACTGAATAATGTTGTATGTAAAGCTATGTTACGAAAGGCCCTATGATTGCCTCGATTGAAAAAAAGCATCCAAGTCCTGCTATGTCACATCAAGCAAGAAGAGCCAATGACCTGATAGTAAGTTAAGCTCCAAATTTCAAATCCAAATCCATACTCCAAAATTCCCGCAGTGGGGGATCAATTGTAGGATCCTTACCCTAACTAGCAAAAAGGCTTGTTATGTTAGATCCTTGAATAAAAATTTATTGCTCCATAGAAATGGGACAGTTTAAATAACATCACACATCAATTCTCAATCAAGGAGTACCTTTTTCACTTTAGCATGTCATATGCAAGCATGTTTTAAAATTCTAACAAGAAGATGACAAGAAAAATAAGCAGACCGAGCACTGCAGAACCAGATGTGAAGTTCAAACCCATAGTCCAGTGAAGCACAATATGCACCAAAAACTAAGATCCACAATGTAGTGCTAACAAAATTAGAGTCCGCAACCAGACATTGTGGCCAAAAAGTAAAGACCAATCAAGTAGGACACACCGACACAATATGTCCCAGGCTGATGTGGCTGAATGCAGAAGTTACCTGAGTTGAGTGTGCACACATCAACTTTTAAATTGTCCACTGATATCTGCTATCTGGGCCATAGAGGGAAATAAAAGTGGACAAAGGATCAGAGAAACTCCAATTGCAATCACTAAGACGGTATGACTTTGTTAAACAATGACAATAACCGACTGTATCCAATTTAAGCTGTGACACTGCAGAAACAGGAACTTGATCAAATAATTATCGGAGAGGACAAAGTATAAACAGTAATTTCAGTGTAGCTCACAAGGGCAGTTTGTAAAGACTGACTGCAAAGTTTCTGTACATGAAGTCCTTGTCCATAGTCTGCCATTGTATGAAAACAGCGGCATTTGCCAAGACTAAGCGAAGAACTATATTATGAGCTGCCCTGGATATGGAGGCAAGAGAAATGGAGATGTTATGTGGGACAGACGGATACTCCTAATCGCAGGTGTATACCAACAAAAAAGCATAATTCAATAGGAAAAAAGTTATGTAAACAATGCTCAGCACCCCTTGAGAAAGGCAAGAAGTAATGGCAATAGACCAGTTGGACAAATAACGTTTGACAACAGTTGCCAAAATTAATAACTATTAAGTTTAAATGGAGCTAGCAGAGCATAAGTAGGTACACTCAAAAGTCACAAGCATGAGATGACAAGAAAACAGATCCACCAATAATCTACAGAACGCCAATAAGAAAGCAAGTCATGAGCAGTCTCAAATTTCCAGGAAACAAGCATACCAACGGAAACAAATTAAGCATGTAATTGTTATCTCAGTTGTTGATCAGAGAAGAATAGACCGAATCCTGAAACCTTAATGCAGGGCGCTTTTATAAGATTAGCCATAAAGGTCATACAGGCTTGTTTTGGACTACACAAAGACTTTAAGCAGTAATCAAAAGGATGAATCGTTGGATTCAATACATTCGTAGTGCACCCTTCACAAAGGAATGCGAGTAAGCTGGCTTGGGTTTCCCTGAGCTGCTGCTTCTGCTGCCTCTCTTAGGAGTCAAATGTAACCGTGACATCCCATTTTCAGTGTGGCCTGGAGAATACCTTGCACTCATATTCCTCTCTAATGCAAACTCCTCGCGCTTCTTTCTACCATGACTGCTGCTATTTGTCTCTATAGCACCGTTCCTAACTCCCCCAAATGATTCACCAATGTCATATGAATTCCTCCAGCTCACACTGCTATTGCTACGCAACGCATGTCGATTGAAAGCCCCTCTTGGATCCACATAACCTTCTCTTTTTAAGTCCTGCCATGATTCAGAAAATGACCTCTGTACTCCATTTGCCCTGCTATATCTATCATCCTCCTCATGCTTAGCACTGCCTCGTCGTTGTATTAAACCCCAGATGTTCCAAGCCCTCCATCTCCTGGGTTTCTTTGGTCCCTTCCTCTCACCATTACCAATCACAGAAGCGTTATCTCGAAGCCCCACATCGAAACTCTCTGAACAATCATCTCTAAGAGACCTAGAATTAGAGTTCAACTCCCTCAGGTCCCTCACATCCCTATCACCAACTACTCTACCAGGCGAGATCTTGGCATTGCAGCCATTATTCCTCATTTCGTCCATCTCAGCGACCACAGCGGCTGCAGTCTTCCTAATAGAGCTGGACCTATCAAGGCTCTTCCTCCTCCTAGAAGACGAGTCTGAGTAGTAGTCCTTAGTCTGAGCAGCTCCACCAGGCACGCAATCCTCTCCATTGATGGAAACTGAGCTCCTTCTCGGCTCTTCAACCGGGATTTGAGCATCTTTTCTGGAGATTATCACAGAAGGATCCTCAACAACAGAAACCATGGGGGGCACCATCCTAGGAAATGTCCTTCCAATTAAGTACCCATCCCATGAAGCCCTAGGCTCATCGAAAGAGTATCTAGGATCATCAAAGGAAAACCTCCCAGCGGCATCCACAGAAAACCTCCCAGCATCAACAGAGAACCTGCCAACATCAAAAGACAACCTAGGATCAGTATCACAGGATCTCCTTCCATACCCATAATCAGCAATCTCAGACTGGGTATCCCTGTAACTCCTCCCACCATCACCCTTCTTGCTGCTCACTTTAACTGTGTGAGACCCATTATGCTTCTTCATCTTGTGGTTGTTTTTCTTAGTCCACGACCTCAACTTCTTGCTGAAAACTGAGGCAGCGGACCAGAAACTACCAGCTAATTCCTTCAAATCCTTGGTACCCACCTTCTTGTCCTTTGAATCCAAATCAATGTGATCCTTCATTGTTTTCAAACTCCCGTCTTCCTCCTCCTCCTCCTCCTCCTCCACAATGTCCCCAGCCCCAACTTGCTCGCCCAAATTTTCACGCACAATTTCCTCTCTTACAACCTCAATTTCACCCCCATTATGATCGTTGCTACTATTACAGAATTCCACCTCAACCCCAGAAACAGAATCCCCCAAATTTGGCTGATTATTATGACTCTCGTTGTCCTGGGAGAAGAGAGAGAAAAGGGTACTCCTCCCCCTGACGTCGCAGGACTTCCTTTGTGGCTCAAACGACAACCCCAGAAACCCCTCGTTCTTCCTCCCGGTCCCGGAAAACGACTTGGTCCGCCGGAGCTCCGGCAAGAACGAACTAGAACTGGGTCTGCCGCGCAATGCGGGAATACTGTCGGCGTTCTTGGCGGGCTTGAAGAGCGACTTGATAATGGCGGAGGAGGTGGATTTGCGGGCGGAGGAAGAGGCGGCGGAGGACTGGTGGTCTAACACAGCAAGACGCTCGCACAGACACGACGGGCAGAATCCGGTGAAGTGCTCGGCCGGGTGACGGTCGCAGCTGGTGGAGCTCCGGTGGGGCTGCGGCGGTTGCGGCGGAGGCGGCAGTTGCTCCGGATCCATGCACGACTCCTACTACTGCATTTTCCGGACAACCATAGAGATGAGAGACAAAGAGACCATTCAAGGAAGAAGAAGCCAAGTAACGGGAAAACGGTGGTAATTTTTTTTGAATACCTTTTTTATGTTTTTGTGGGGTCATATAATTTTGTTCAAAGTTGAAAAAATCCGATTCAATATGATAATCTGATCCAAATTCGACCTGAAGTTAATGGGAGAAATCTAAACTCGATATGAACCGAACCGATCTTCTACCCGATGTCGACACGAGCTTGAAAAATATTGTTTTTAATTTTAAATAAATCTAAATTATTTAAAAATTAATATAAAATTAATTCGTTTATTAAACACGTTAATTTAAGCAGACTCATTATTTATCTCTATTATTTTTATTTGCTTTTGGGTTGGGATGCTTTATTTTTATTTTTGGGGCCTCGGGGTTTGGGAAAGTAAAAATAGTATGGCTGCTTTAGGGTCATGATTTGTCAATATTGGGGGGAAATGGGTTTGCTTTGGGGTTGGATTGTTTGATGCTTTAATTTCTTTACCGGGGCACGCGCAGCCACTTGAAAAAGACGGATTCACACTTTCCTTGATTTTTGCTCACTGTTAATGATAGTGAATTACTTTCACAGTACTGTATTAACATTTTTTACAATTATAATCTCACACTGTTCAGTGTTTGGGATTATTCTTTTCATGGTATAATTATTGCTTTGTTCTTTTTCGTTCAAGGGAGAATCAGTGTACGTATCAAACGGACCACTCGATTCGTATTAGCTTCGTTTTAGGTTGTGCTTGGGTTAGCAGGGTTTGATTTACAATTGATTTCAGGTTGGTTCATTTTCGGTTTAGATCGATTCTAGTTGGTTGAATTTTGATCGAGTAAGCTTTCTTACAGAGGAAAATAAATTCAGTGGAAAATGTTCATGTCGGGTCATTTTCGATTTGGATTAACTATTTCGGACGTGATTTGTGGTCGTTCGGTTTGGGTCACTTTTGCTAGGTATAAAGATTAGTCTCAAAAATTATAATTTCTTGCAACTTTTTGCATGTATATATAGCTCTTATGAGCATGCCTGTTTCTACTTATCATAAATATTTATCATCAACATTGAGTACTAATTAACATTTATCAGCACTCATCGACACTTAGCTATATTTTATATTCACAATTTCAATCTTGATCAGCATCGATCAAGAGAATGTGTATTATTTTGATCCGCCGCCATCAAAACCTGCAAGCGGAAGAATCAAGCTCGTCACATAATATTGATGCCCGCTTGGTGTTCATATTCAATGCGTTTCTTGAGCCAAAGGTCGATGATTTGTCCATCTGTGTTCATATTCTATTCTAACCGAGCAATTGGTCAATTATCGTGAGTTTTTTAAGCTCTTCAACTCTTAGGAAAGCTTAAGAACTAGTATGAAGACTATAAAATGGAATATGACTAGACATAATTTCAGTGACAAATCTTAATATATAAAATAGGAGTTTCTATCTATTAAACTATTTATTTTAGAAGTGTCCATATATATAAATTTAATTCGCTTTAAAGTATAGCTCATTATGATTTTTTTTTTTTAATTAGGGGGTGTCCATAAACACCCCAACCATACACTTGGATCTATCCCTGCATAATTTAATAATTTGCCTGCAATCTTATGTGATCTGTTCAAAGAAATTCTAAATTGAAACTCCCAAAAAATCGTTGAACTTAATTATGGAAAGTCCACCTGTCTTAGAGCATTTACAACTCACATTCCAAATTTTGGAACTCCACCTTGCCACATCAGCAAAAATTTTATTTTTGAAACTCGCATTCCTTCACTTCTACAATCCATGGAACTCCAACTTGAATTACCATATAAAATATTTCTTATGGAACCACTTTATAACACATGTATATTTTTTTGAGTCCCAAAAAAAGAAAAACCTAATTTTGAAGCGCAAAAAAAAAAAGGGAAGAAGGGAAATGCATGGAAAAACTCTACCTCATTTCTCCATGAATGTCATTTCATGAAACAAGTTGGTTACAACAACAAAAACACTTGCGTGTGAAACTTGGAAGGGTCCCATTAGAACTCATTTCAGTGGCTGCGAATGGCCTTACAGAAGCCCCAAAAGCTAGTGGCCTCATGAATATCTACATATGTAAAGAGGGATAATGTGAACCTAATTAAAGCAGTTTTAGCAATGATAAACACATAGAGAGAAGCAATGACACTAATTAAAGTGGTTTTACTCATGAATATCCCCATGTGCAAAGGGGGATAACATGAACCTAGCAATGATGGCCCAAATTTGACTAACTGGGCCGTGAGTTTAAAAGGAAGTTTGGCAAATTCAATGTCAATGCACTTTTATATCATACCATGAATTCCATTTCTAGGTGCATCTAGGGCAATTTGAAAGGGAATTAGGATTACTCATCCTTCAAAATGAGTGCCTTGCCCTCTAATTCTTTAATTTTTTTTGCTTAATTTATGTAGTTCATTGTTTTTTAAATCTCTCATACTATATACTTATGCATGTAGATCTAAAAAATTTAATCAGTCACAAAATTGTTATCTACACTTATATAGTCCATTCAGTGTCCAGCTTGTAGATGTATATTTAGCAAAATTTAGGTGGTCTTTCTAGATGTACAAGTTTAAGCAAGATATAGGCAGCGAGCATACAACACGAATTTGTATTATTGTTGGAAACTTGAAGGCATTGGAACCCTTAATTTCTTGATTGCTGAATACCATACTAGTCGAGCCTTTTTTATTATTATTTTAACAGAACATGTGTTTGAAATTGTTTTATAAAATGTAGATATTACACGTGAATTTTTTATTGTTCTTTTGCCTTGTTTCTGGGGGGAGGGGGAGTGCAACTAAAGATATAAGTAGCACCAGAAAAATTCGAGCTCTAATTCAATTTGGCGTATCACCAGCACTGTATGCGAAGAACTCCATGTGGGTTAAATACATATCACCCTCTTCACTTGTAACCATGCTAAAACAGCAACAGCAAGGCCCTCGAGATGAATTGATCCTGAGAAATTTTTTGGGGTCGGCTTGGGTCAGGTTCGTGTATCACCCAGTAAACACAGGTCTGATTTAGACTCTGTTGTCATGCTGCATTAACTGGTGGGAAAGTTGTTTGATCTACAAAGATAGTGGCTGCAGGCTGGTAGGAGTTGCTTAGAATGAAGATATTATAGCATCAATATTCTGGTCCAAATGCCCTCGCTATCTGCAAATACAAAACCATGTCTATGAGAACTGAAAAAATACAGAAGATGTTAGGAGACATCAAAGAATACTGCCAATCGCTTGTGCATCAGTTTGACACCCACACCAACGAAAGACACAGCACAACAAGAGAAGTGTTGCTTGAACAATCACCAGCACTTCTGTTGAAGAGAAGAAGTAATGCTGAAGAGCGCGGAGACAGATAAGAAATAACAAGGAAACAGATTTGTCAATCATCCAAAAGTGCACATAAGAAGGCACATTATGAGCAATGTCAAGTGTCGATGAACTTGTTAAATGTAAGCGACAAGTAGAACAACAGTCTTTATATCATGCTGAATGTTCGCGACAAGCTAGAATGCACGAACGCATAAGCAAACTGCATATTTTCCTAGAATGGACAGAAGCTTGAAAGCTACGAGACATACATACAATTTCAAAAAGAGAAGCTATCTATTAGGCAAAATAGTTTCACTCTAATAAACAGAGATTCTATGAACTGAACAATATTGATGGCCAGAATTTGAGTAACGGTGTTACCACTGAGGTTCTATTTAGCCATCTTAGTTGTTTTGGCTGAAAATAGGAAGAGATACATATGATAACAATTTGTCGTATGGAAAACTTTTAAAATATTGCTTTGAGTTTATTACCTTTGTCTATCAAACTATTTTCAACTTTTAGAGTATTTTCGTAAAACTTTTTGTATGACTTCATTGGAATCGGTCCCTATACGGTAATTATGCCCATAGAGGTAACGCTGCCTACATCTGGATTTCCCCAAACCTCACAAAAGTAAAACAGTAGAACATGCACAGAGAGTTGTTGTCTTTAGTTTGGTGTACGTAGAAATAAACTCAAGTATTCATTCGGAATCCAAATCAACTAACTCAACACCTTCATCTATAGGAGCAAGATGTGGGTGAAGGAGACTCCGCGCAAACATGAATAACTCAAGAGCTCTGACATTTCAATGCTGCCTCTCACCATGGGGTAGGGATGGCAACGGGGCGGGGCGGGGACGGGGGAATATTCCCCCGCCCCCGTCCCCGCTCAACACCCCGTCCCCCGCCCCCGCCCCCGCCCCCGCTGTCGGGGATTATTTTCCCCCCGTCCCCGCCCCGTCGGGGACCCCGTTCCCCGCCGGGGCCCCGCTTCCCCGAATTTTAGTGACGAGATTACACAAAATGCAAGCCCAATTACAGTGAAAATTACGAGCCCAATATAAAAATAATCAAACAATAAGCCCTAAACAAAAAAGAGAAATTAAACTAATAAATTAAGGATATATATATATGTAATTTTAATTAATTTCCGGGCGGGGAAACGGGTTCGGGGACGGGTATATTTCCCCAACGGGGAGCGGGTCCGGGGATGGGGGGAATTTTCCCCCGCCCCGCCCCCGTCCCCGCAGCCGGGGGAGGAATTTTCCCCCGTCCCCGACCCCGTCCCCGGCGGGTCCGGGGAATTTTCCCCGCTGCGGGGCGGGGCCCCGACGGGGTCGGGGAAACCCCACCCCGTTGCCATCCCTACCATGGGGTGTTATATGTACACTTTTATCCGCCTAGGGTGAGCACTAGGACCAAATTTTCAATTAGCTTACTTAAAGGGGTAAAGATAATAGGCATAGAGACAGGCGTCCAGAAGATAATAGGCCTTTGCCATTTTCCTCCCGAGAATTTACTATCCTTTCTTTGAGTGCTATTATCCTCTTCTCTTTGAAGTATCTTTTTGTCCTATGATAAAAGAAAACCTTTTATTTTTTTCTACATGATTTCTGTTGGGTCCATGCCGAAAAGTTGGATAATGAAAGTCACATATGAGTTGAACACAAGTTGACCCTAAAACTTAAGCTATTGGGCCTTGGGACCAACTAATATATAAACTACTCACTCGATTGCACCTTTTGAGATTGAGTAAGCGCAAAAAATAAATATTTCCAAAATTGAAAGTTTTCTTACTAGATCAGTCCAACAAAAGCGGTGATTTCCTTTGTTTCTCCTCCCTACTTCCTTTCCTAATTTATTTATGTGATTACACTCTTATTTTTCATTTCTTATGCGCTTAAGATCCAACACGTTAATCATTATTCATTAGTCATTACACACAAGATGCTCATTTGAGTGCGCGCCTGGTGAGGTGGGGGTTTAACTTTAGGAGAATTTGTTCTAGCAAACGCAATTCTAGGACCCGGAAGCCCCTTGATCGAACCCTTCAAATGGGCACCAGCAATGAAGTTTTTGACAAAGAAAAGATTTGATTTTGATAGGATCCCATGAATTTTGGTGGACCTCCATTGATGGGGGTGAGAGAATTTGTTGGGTTGGGAAATAGGATTGGTGGGTGGTGTAGATAGTGACTGAAAAGACCTAAAACAGTGAGAAGGTTGAGAATGAGACAGAGATTTGGGGATTTCAGAGATCAATTTGAGAGACAAAAGTTTCTTCATTTTTGTGGATTTTCAGAGGATTTTAGGGTTTGTAGGTTTAATCAAGAAATTGCTAGCTACTGTAACACAACTTTTGGAGGGAAAGGAGCCGACAATTTGTTGGTTGCGAGATATGAGGCAGTTGAGAAGTTCGGGAGATCATGAGTTTTTTTTTTTTTTTTAAAGCAAGAAAAAAGAATAATTCATTGGTCATTTATAACCCGTTAACACGGTACTTTCAAGGCATAGTTGACTAAAATAAATATAATTTTTAATAATGGCAAAATCATATCTTAACCTCAAAAATGTTAACTTGAAACACGTTGTTTGTTGGTCTTCCCACTTTCGTTGTTTCCTGATATAACTTAGGGAAGAGATTCACAGATCTATTATTATTTCTTGACTGAGGTTGAGATACTGATCTAACACTCTTGGGTGAGATACTCTTCCAACACCAAAGACTATATTTGAAATGCATAAATCTATGGAAAAACCGCTTCAACACATATAATTGAGCAATCCCTTCCAAATTCATAAAGTCACATAAAAAAATAAACCACACAATAAACTCTCACAATTGGAAAGACTACAGCTAAAACTACAAAAAATACTAATATTAAGACAAAGAAAAGTTGGAAATGGTCGGTTCTTCATCTTCAGTTTGTAAAGAAAACTGCTACTTCCTGATGGTGACAATGGTGGAGAGAAGGGTTGGAAGTATGTAGGAGAAGAAAATTGCTGCTTTTCTGAGAGTATCTATGTAGAGCCAAGATCACGAGTTTGATCATACATTTATTTCTTGTGCATATATTTTCATTGTTGGACTGAGAAAATTATTGTCAATGCAAATTCTGATATTCTCTTGGCAGCAATTATCGATTCTCATCTGATGTATTGTGAGACATTGAGACCTCCTATTCACAAAATACTTATACTTAAAAATTATTAAGTGTTGCATAATAATCATTTGTACATATGCGCCTTTATTATGCATTTGAATACATATCGTTTCAAAAAATATACGATTTAGGGATTTTGCTTCCAGGAGGAGTTCACAAGGCATTTTGCTTCCAGTTCCCATGATTGATGATTGCTAGCTTTTCAATGCCATTCATTTTCATTTTATTATCATTATACTTTGGGGAGCAAAGTAATTAGCCTCTCAATCTCATTACAGCATGTATCAAAATGCCATTCGTCTCTGCTTGACCCAGAAGAACAATGTCAGACTCTTTTGAAGATTCACAGTGTCACTTGTACTGGTCTTCGGCGTATATCCAACTCACTTGAGAACCCTACCCAGTTGGGATTTGGCGGAAAACCCGATTTCATTTCTCTAATGGAAGAAAACGTGGAGCATTACATCAATGCAATCAAAATGTAGAACCAGTAGATAGAAAATAAGCTTCACTTGCCAAGCTATGTGGACCCAGATGACATATCGGTAACAAATGCACTGTCCAGTGATGGTAAGAGCATAAGAAACACAGTGAAATAATGCTCCCAAACAACGCACTAATAACAAAGTCTTCACGATGTTAGTTTTCAGCTTTGGGTCCTTGCAACTGCCTCCTCACCAGTGCAGTATAGATGCCGTCCTTGTTCAGAAGCTCGTCATGAGTGCCACTTTCAACCACCTGACCATCAGATATAACAGCTACCACGTTCGCACTTTTAACGGTAGAAAGCCTGTGTGCTATCACTAGCACTGTTCTTCCATTCATCAACCGGTCCATGGCATCCTATCAGTGTTTAAAGAGAAGTCCCTTATTATCAAAATTTAAATGTTTACGCAAAAAGAAACCTAAAATTATGAGAAGATAGAGTAAATTTGAACCTGCACAAGGTATTCGCTTTCAGCATCAAGGGCGCTCGTGGCCTCATCCAAGAGTAATACTTTGGGGTCCATCAGCAGAGCTCTGGCAATCGCTATTCGCTGTTTCTGACCGCCTGAGAGTCTAACTCCACGTTCTCCAACATGAGTTTGATATTTCTCGGGAAACTTAGATACAAACTCATGTGCATTTGCCATTTTCTACAATATTGAGTAAAGAAAAAAGTTCAGATGCAAATGACATGATATTATGGTTTATGAAAAAATAGGTCAGTATTCGGTAGAAATGCATCTAACAGCAGCATTCTCTATCTCAGCAATGCTGGCCTTGCCATTTAGGCCATATCCTATGTTTTCTTCAATGGAGCAGTTGAAGAGTGTGGGCTCCTGGCTTACAATGCTGACCTGTGTTGCAGGATCACCATTTAATCAGAAGTTCCATAAACTATAAATATTAAGCTTTGAGAAGCATACACATCCATATGCAATGCATGCAGTTTCCCAAGTGAGGGAATTAGAAAGGGGAAACCCTCTCTCACATTATCTTCCTCCCCGAGGGGGCCAGGGGATACTGGGATTTCATGGATTATGTTAAATCTACCCTATTCGCTTTATACTAAACTTCACATTAGAAGCACAATACTCGAGCATGAGCAAGATACTTGAACGCTTTGAATTAGGCTAAAGCACACCCAAATTCCTTAAAAACAGCCAAGTCTTATGTGCAAACATATATTCATATCAACATTTGTGCCAGGTCCAGATAACACAGGACATGAAAGTAAGCACCCATCCACCAGAGGGGGGTGGCGAGGGACAGAGGGAGAGAGATGCTCACTTAACTATCTAAAACTAAATGTTTTCCATCTTCCAGCAGATCATCTTCAATAGCTGTACTTTTTAAGGCAACATCGGATTCCCTCTCTCATATGACTAACTATTATGCAGGGAGTGCCATAAGCCAGCGTTACCTTGCTGTGCAGGTGCTTGTGAGAAATTTCTACCAGAGGAACCCCACCCAGCAAGATCTTGCCCTTGGTAGGATCGTAGAATCTTTCAATCAAATTTGCTATGGTTGTCTGCATCACAGGAAGGACACCAAGGCACGATAATCAATTTCTGCTACACTTTTAGTGATTGCATTAACTCCTTTTTTCAATTTTCTTTTTCAGGTTCTTCAAAAACCCAAAAAAAAAAAAATTTCTTTTTCAGGGATAGTCCTAGGCATCAAAAGCGACAAAATTGGACATTACCTTTCCACCACCACTTGGTCCAACGAGAGCAACCTTTGAACCAGGCTGCAATTTTAAGTTTATTCCCTGGAATAGCAGAATATGTTTCTAAGTATTGCAAGCAGTCTGAACAAGCATGCTGACATAGGCTGGGCAATTGTTACCTTTAGCACCATTTGATTAGGCCGTGAAGGATATGCGAACCAAACATCATCCAACTCCACTGCTGCATCTTCCTCGCTAAGAAAGAGGGAAAGGGAGGCAAAAAGATTTACCTCAATTTCACCAACAGAGAAAGCACATAGCTTGAAAATATGTCCTTGTATTGGAATAAGATTGGAGACACAAAACCGTAAGGCATTATCTTATTATTGAAGACATTCCCTCTCTCACTATTCTCTTTTATTTTATTTTGTTTATTTGGGTCTGGGTCTCTTTTTCCTTTTCCTTTTCCTTTTTCATAACTTTTGGGTGGGGACAGGGAAAGAAGGCATCGTTGTTTCTGCTAAATATGTCAAGAGCTCAGGAGAAATCATTTTAAAGGGAAATTTAATTTTGCAAAGCAGGTGCTCAATTGTTGCAAGAGATCTAGAAACTTGCAGCAAAACACAAAAACAAGTTGATCTCAAATATCTCAATTGAGTCTTGATTGATAGTTAAAATTGGAAAAATCAGGAAAATGAAGTAGAATAATGAGTTAAAGAGTTTGATGAACACACCCTAAAGGACACTTAGATCCTGACTTCTGCAAAGATGATGTACGGTCTAGAAGTTGGAAAACGCGTCTACTGGCTCCTGCAGCTTTCATGACCACTGTGTATAATGAAGACAGTCCAGATATGGATGATCCCACTGCAAGTAAAGTAGCGAAAATGATGCAAACTAAAAGGGGGGAAAAAAGAATCCAGAATCATAACAAAGAAAATTTAACACAGATAAACATCCTAACTGATTTAGGTTAACAGCTCACATATATTTATAGCAATTGTTCCTGTTTGGATGTCTAGAGGTTCATGATTGACAATAGGCAATTGAAGGCAATACCTGTCAGGCTATAAAGAATGAAGGATGTTAAAGCACCAGGTGTCATCCCACCAGAACCATTGATCGTCAGGACAGCACCATATATGACCACTACAATTACTGATAGGGTAGATGCAGCATTCAGCCCTCCAAAGAACGTTCCTGCCACTTGCTATAACAGCCAAAATCAGGTGCCAAAAGCTACTAAAAAGAGGACAAAACTGTAACTCATAAGAGAAACTTACAGCTTGTTTAAGTCCCAAGTTCAATGTCTCATCCACTTTCTCAGAGTAACGTGCAATCTCATAGTCCTCTTGGGCAAACGACCTTACTGTACGGATAGCACCAAAAGATTCCTGGGGAGTAATAACAGAGTTAGAAATTGCACAATTGCTTGCTATGGAAGAACGAAAACGATCCTCATGTTTTCATTCACAATATTTTAAAACCTTCCTCTACCCTCCAAATTACCAACAAGTTAATCAGCAAGGCCAGCACCCAGTGTGGATGAACAATCGCAACTGTCAAAGGACATATAAGAAATCGTGCATGCACAACATCTGTCTTGTGTGGTTCTAGAAACAGGCTCTGTGACTCAGACACCACAGACAAGCAGAAAGGCTGCATACATTTTCACCTCAACATACTCAAGTTAACTCAACCATGCCAGGAGTTGGGGTGTCAACCTAAGTGTCATTGGTCTTAGCAGGGGTAGTTCATGCATTGGATCATAACTCATGTTTCTTGCAAGTAAGATGTCGAACTCTGTTTAGTGCCCTTTCAACCAAGAGTTTGAAGGACCAACCTAAATGCGACTACTATGTGTCAGCGTAAAGGTGAGGGACTAGGATAATGACATGAAAAAATTGTTGTAAATACCTGAAAAGTAGACACTTGTTGCCATTATTTAGCATTTTATTTTTGGCTGTACATTCGAATGCTACCAAAGAATGAAGCCGCTAATTGTTTATTTTGAACTTTACCTTACTCAAAGAACATTAAATAGCCAATGACAAAGAGTTTGGAAGAAATTGAATGACGGACAGTTCAATTAAAGCAACTCAGTGTATTAAGCAAACTGGCTGCAACAAACCTCAGCAATGGAAGAAGCTGCCGCAGCTGCAGCCTGAGTCTTGTGCGCAAGATCACGGAGGAAGCGACCAAATTTACGTACTGCAATAGAAATTGGAGGCACAACAACCATAGCCAATACTGCACATGAAAATGGAGCAAGTATACATTAGAACAGGCAATTAGGTGCAATTGTAAAAAGAAGAATTGCGTATAGACTCAAGCTTGTTCTTACATGTCAGTTTCCATGATGTGGCAAACATAAAACCAAGACCAATAAATACGGTGGCTAAATTTCTCATGGCCTCAGAAAGATTAGTCGTTGCAGCATTTTTTATGATTTGTGTATCTTCAGATAGCCTACTCAATAGTTCTCCCGTTCGAGTAACATCAAAAAAGGCTATTTCCTGAAACCAAAGAAGGAAACTAAAATTAATTTATCACGAAGACAACAACAAAGATCCAAAAGTCCCTTTGTCACTGGGCAAATAAGAAGAAAAATGAATATTATACAGAGATAGATTGGATGACTGCTTCACCTGATTAATCAGATGCGAAAATAAGTTCTTCCTGAGCCTTGCAACCACTCTTTCACTTGCAGAACTAAACAGCCATGCACGAACAGCCGTGCATAATGAACTGAAGGGGGGAGGGGGGAGTACAAAGATTGGAGGATAAATTAAATTGCTTGAGCATTACATCTTAGCATGAATTGTGCAATCAGCTATGTACTATGTGAAGGATGCCCCTAGCAATGGAGTAGTAGTCGTACTATTTGGAGTAGCAAATACTAAAATGCCCTGACGCTGAGCATATTCAGTTAATTAGTCTTCTAACAGCAGTCTTACCCAATGATAACAATCAGAAAGATCGCTAGTATTGTGCTTTTGACAGCTGATAAAGCTCTAGCTTTCTGCTCTGGTGTGCTGATGTCCCCTGACACAATATCTATTATTTTTCCGCCAAATTTCGGCTGCAGCAGGACCACTAAGATGCTTAGTAAATGAACACATCTTATTGCTAAATCATATTCGTGAAGCTAAATGCTAATGCAGACTTACAACTAACATGTTTGAGGTGGCTGCAATGAATAAAGCAATAGTAGCAACCACTAATTTCCCTGCATCAGGCTTTGCCTACAAATTAAGAAGCGATTAATTAATACAGTAGAAGTGACAAAAGAGGAGTCAGAAGGGCTGTAAATTAATGCAAAGGAACTCCAAATTAATATACTTACAAGTGCAAGGACTCTACAGAATCCAACATTCGCAGCCTGAACAATCCAGAAGATTGAATCATGAACACCATTTGAAACAACTTATCATTCAAAGAATAGGGCACGAAGAAGAAGAAGAAGAAGAAGAGAAACTTTATAAAGGGGGAATGAAACAAAGCCAGCTGGCCTTACCGGTACTGTATCCCCATTCTCCAGGTCAGTTACACCACCTTCTGCATTAGTATCATACCTCTTTCTGCCAGCCTACAAGAGGGGGGGGGGGGGGAGAAAAAACCCTCAACAATTACTAATGCACTTTTGTTTCAGAGGTCAAACAGTATCTTAAGATGCATGCAAATCATAAAAGTTGAAATTGGTTTATACCGAACT
Source organism: Carnegiea gigantea (assembly GCA_029747015.1). NCBI lineage: Eukaryota > Viridiplantae > Streptophyta > Magnoliopsida > Caryophyllales > Cactaceae > Carnegiea > Carnegiea gigantea. Next base: position 998,734 of record JAKOGI010000005.1, on the reverse strand, counting down.
CCAAAGCAAAAGGTTGTTCTTAAATTTACCACCACCAAAAAAAAAAAAAAAAAAGATTCATTTCTAAGGACACAAGGGATTAGCATAAGGACTGCATACTCCAACAGTTGTATCAGGAAATCAAACATGAGCCTCTCATGTTGTAGTTATTATGGACAACTGCACAAGGTACTGATCACAAAGTATGAATCTTCTTCACAGCTCGCCTAAAAGCGTTGATATACTCCAATGCAGTACATATTTCAGTAATGGTTGGGAACATGAATGGCATCATTTGGATAAATTGGCATTTTAAATAAGAACAAGAATAAGCTTCCACACAGCAAAAACGGAACACCTAGGACAAAGCCATCTCTCCATTTGCAAAATGATTGTGGCATTGGACCGACTCTTCAATACATAACTATTTGCACATAGGAGTATCACATCACTGTATTCTTACACCAATCTCATGCAGGAGGTCTTAGAGTATGATGATTGGTACCCATATTTGGAATGCAGCCATCACTGGAAGCTCACTTACGTTGCTTTCAGATTGTAGGTAACAAATTTCCTCGAAGTTCAAACCATTAAAAAGTTCGGACCACAAAGCACTCATATCAGCCAGCAATTGCAGTTACAAACACAGAGGCATTTCCTCATACATGTAATAGGCAGTACGAAACAAGACGTATACACCCAACATCGAAGCTTAGAACTATCAATACAAGACAGTCATAAAAAACAAAAGCATCAAAAATCCTTCCCAAATGATGACATTTCGAAAAACCCACTATTTCCCATTTTGATTAACGAACAAACTTCTACCAAAAACAGAAATATTCACAAACCCAAATGAATAAAACAACAAAAACGACAACCGAGTCCGATCCTTCCAATGGCGGGAAAATGGGCAAAATCAAAGGGCAAAAAGGAGGAAAATTTACTTGTCGATTGAGAAGAGGAACCCTTTCTCCTCCACCACCACCGCCAAATCCATGCCCTTGCCCTCCAAAATTCATTGTTTTCTTTTCTGGGTCTTTATAGCGTTGGACCAGAGTACCCAATCACCCAAAAGACTGGTGAGTTTCTGGGGGTACAAGGTTCGTATATATAGCAAGATACCATTTGTTGATCCACTGTGATTCGTAGTATAGTGGTTACTCCACTATCAAGCCTCGGAGGACTTTCGGTACAACACGGCGTGAATGTGAATGTGAATGTGAATGTGAATGTGAATGTCAGTGCGAGCGTCAGACAAAGTTTGAATCTTTAACTCCTTGGGACCAATGAAATTAGTGGGCACCAAGGAATAGGACAATTGAGCTTTCGTCATGGAACACGTCCTCTATTTTGATGCAATTGCAACCTGCCCACGAGGCCACAACCAATGGCAAATAAATGGGTTTACTCTTAAACTCATCTTTTTTATTTTTGTTTTTTTTTTTTTGGGGGAGGATGAAATTTAATGATGAGACTTAACTATGTCTGTAAGGCCAATATTTGACTCCAGCATCGATTTCTATTTTTGTATGAGTGTTTGCATGAATAAGACTGCTTGAATTTGAACTTTTCAATTCGATTTAAAAAGACCCACATTAAATTAAAGTTGTTGTTGTTGTTTGGATAAAGGGGGCATAAAAATGTGAAGAAAAAACAAAAATGAATTATTATACGAAATCCATTTTTATTTAATCATTGTAATTCTTATTGTCAAGGTACTAACCCAATTTTACAATATATGTTTCATATCTTGTTTTATTAAACTCCACTGTAATTAAACTAAAATTAATTAAAGTATCAAACTATATATATATATATATATATATATTAAAAAGTTGCTTAACATCAAAGAAGTAGTTCATCCCTTCCAAGCTCCAAGTCAAACAACAATTAAGAGTCTGTTCATTTTCAGCATGCTAACCTGTTATTTGCTGCACATACACCAACCTGTTCCTCCCTACTCAAGTCTGCTCAAGCTCACCCTCGAAATACTCTCAATCTACGTCAACCTACTACTATCCGCTGCTACTTGCTCCAACTTACTTTGACTCATTAACTGCTCCTGCAAAATCCTCAAAACCAACAGACTCTAAACATGCTATCATTTACGAGTTCAACACCTAAAATCCACCTCTACCAGCCGCCAGCCCGGTAGCTTGAAGCAAGTCATGAGCCAAGGAGGGCTATTGGGCTCGACTGCTATCCGGGCTGGCTTAGATCATGGAGGGGCACTACTAATAGAAATTGGTTAACTTTTGTAGGTGGGCTAGCCCTTTTCACACCTTGCAACTATCATACGACATGTGGACATCTGGTGGGCCCTTTCATGGGCCGAAGCCTTTACTAAGCCCAAATTAAAAATGTCCATGGAGGAATTTTTTTGGGGGAAGGGGAAGGGGGGTGTCTTGGATTCTACGTTTCACAAAAGTCGAATTACTGTTGACCCAATGACGAGTAAAATTCTCCCGTCATATATTTTCTCCATTCGCCAATTATTTGGAGGAGAACCAAGGTAGCAAGGGCTAAACAGTGTACCTTCAAAAATGACGTGAATATACATAGATGCGAATGGTGGGCGAAGCGATATTTTACATGTTGGAGAAGTTGTAATCAGAGATGCCGTTATTTTTAGTCCAGAACTCCCTGTGAAAACAAAAAATATCCTACCTCTAGCATAAATTAGAAAATTTTTAAAAATAAACATATGAGGTAATAATTACCATGTAACTTTAAAAAGACATATACTAAAAATACAATATACAACCTGAGACGTACACTAGTGAATTGTGATTTAATTAGAGTTTGATCGTCCTTCCCATTTAATCGATAGATCCAAATTTTCGAACTAGTATGGCAAATAATAACTCTCAATGTAAGTTTCGCTTTTTACGGAATCTATTACAGGTATAATAAGCTTCCTATAGGGTTGCAATTTGAAGCTTACCGTTGCGATAATCTTCTTCTTTTGTAATTGCAGGAGCATTATAGCCATCTCCTTCAATCAACAAATTGCTGCTATCTCTAATCAAGGTATGTCTTTCCCTCTCTCAATAATTCTCTTTTTGAATTTCATCTTGGTTGAACTTATTACAACAGTAATTCTCCTGGAGGTGTACTACATATACTAGGTATCAACTGAACAAATATATATGTCCAAGTTTATAAATGACTTAGTTATCCGATAAACTAATTTCATGTTTTTAGAAGGCTAATATGATACCTGTTAGGATGTGTTGTCAGGTATAGAGTTACCTTTGTATCCCCTCCCTTGCAAGATTTTTCACGCATCCTCACTGATTATAACATAGGCATGACTCTTGAAAGAAGGATTGTCAAAATCCTTAATATATTATGAACCTTTACACTCATCTAAAATCCTAGCTTGTTTCTAATCAGAGTCGGACTTATAACTTTAATACGATTCGATCTTAATTAGTGGTTCGTCTTAGATAAGACCATTTCGTGAAAAACTTACTGAGAGACAATAGTTATCAACTCATAATTTATCGAATGTGTAACTATGCATCAAATCAATCGTCTCACAATAACTTGTTGTCCCCCTTCATGTAAATGACTTTTTGAGAAAGGAAAATCTACTTTCAAACCTAATCAAACATTCATAATCTCTTCTAAATTCAAAAAATCATGCATAATCCCATTTAATTAGCTCCTAATTGAACACAAATTATGGTATAGATCCCAAATCTATTAGAGCATTGGCAGCGGGAGAGAAAGAAGTGGAACGCGGGCCCCAGCTGACCACGTGTTGCAAAATGAAAGGGCAAGAAAAAAGGTGACACGCGGGGGAGCACGCACAGGCGTGTCTCCCCGCGTGTAACTTTAGCCTTTTTTTAATTATTTTTTTTTGTTTTTTCTTTTTTTTTTGGAATAGATATATAATTTTTAAATGATTTTAAAAATAGGTTGTGTGTTATAAGGTGGATCCATGATAAATATTTTTATTGGATGATTAAAATTGGAGTTTCATTGGTTGGAAAAGTGATGAAATGTAAGTTTCAAAATTGTAGAACTTTTACTGACGTGACAGGTTAGAGTTTCAAAAACTGGAACTCCTACTGAGAATACTCTTAGAAAGCTGAGAGTACATTTTGACCAGGAGCAGCACCAGTCTTATCATTGCCAAGGAAATAGAACCCCCCAAGGGGGAACCTTCAGCATTTTGCCATTTTAAAAGTAAAATAAAAAAAGGGCAATGTCAAGTTATTAGGTTTAAAAATAATGACAACCAAGTAGGAGTCAACCCCAGAAGGAGGTTCCTTGCCATTTGACTTATCACAATTCCTCTCTTATTCCAACCCCCCCCCCCCAAAAAAAACTTTTTGCTGGTTATTTTAATTTTTATTCCTAAACTTTTTTCTTTTTTTTAATATGATTTTTTTAATTATTATATTTTATTATTGTCAAATTAATGTAATTTTTATCAATGTATCCAACATAACTATTGTAATAAAATCACCAAATTTACCCGGGGGAAGGACTGAAGCATGTATAGATGTCTGAGTTATCGAAAGCTACTATCTCTTTCAAGTCCTTTTCCAAGTACCATCAAATGTTGATTCGATAAGATTTGGTCTATACTCTATGTATTTTTATCTTGAGAATCTATATCCTAGGAAAACTTTTTCTTTTGGGGTGATTTGATGATTTTTTTTTTTTTTTTTTTTTGAGCTTGGATCCCCTACTTCACTAGAGTCGAGCTACTATTGGTCCAATAAGAGGTAGAGTTCACCATTCACAGATTTTCTCCATTCATAAGACTCAAACCCGAGATCTTACTTAAGGGGAACAAGTGTCAAACCACTTGAACCAATCTGTGTTTGTTGAACCCACATGATATATAAGAAGACGCAATTCATTCACCTAGAGCACATCCTCTTATAAACAACGAGAACTTAATAGTTACAATTGATGTCGTAATTGCATGTAAGTCTCATATTTGATATTCGTCCGATCCCTCTTTCATGATATCATATTTATTTTTGTGCCCTGTCTAGCTCCATAGACACAAAAGGCAAAGTACCTTGATACAAACTAAAAATATAACAGGAGAAACTAAGTATGTAAGTAGAATATTAATCTTGTCATATTTCAGTTATTCAAGTGCTTCGTTGACGATCTCCGTTCTAAGTGTCAAATGTTTGTCGGTAGTTAGTAGTTTTGTGTCCAGATTTGGCGTACATTCTCAATGCCTATGTCCTTTCCATAAGAGCATGTATGACAATTTGACGACTTATTTCTTTTTAGCACTCATTGGAATCGTTGAAATGTGTAATGCCAAATGCCAAAATCTTACAATGTGAGAGTGAAAACAAAAATCTTATGAGTATTATTTCAAACTTTATAACAAATTAAAATACAAAAACTGGCTATTTTTTATACAGGATAATAAGACGCACGTCAATATTATATACTGTATACGGTTCACAATGATGTTGTTTTGTAATATTAATAGAAACATTTATTGGCAGATTTTTGTGTTGTCGGGTATGGGTGTTCTGGACGTCTGTTATCCAAATTTTCATCAAATTTCTAAGACTCATAAGTGAGGCACACATACGCCAAATTTTTGGGTTATGTCACTTAAAGCATCATGCCGTGTTGAATTCTAGGACTCTGACGGTTGATTTCAAAAATAAAACTTGGAGTTTGGGGTGTGACAAATTCGGTGGCTTTAGTAGTCATTGGAATATGTTGAACATTGTAACTTATCTCTACCATTAGTGGGCAGTAGGGATGGAGAATGGGCCGCGTATCTATTGCATGGGTCAAGCGAGTCGAACGGTTTAAAATAAGGTTAATGAAAGATTCGATCAACAATGGACCGGGTTAATAGTGGGTCAATCATTAAAGTATATTAACGGATCAGACCAGGTCGACCCATTAACGGTCCATTTAGTGACCCGTTACTTTTTCAACATACTTAACACGACAAATTTACATGCTACATTTAGTTAAGTATATAACTAATACTTTGTACATAACAATAATTATTATACGCATTTTTTTTGTGGAAGTTTGTTCCATTCTGAAACAAGCCAAAAACATATCGCCCATGGACCGACTATACCCGACCTGTTTATTTATACGACACGACCCGACCCAAATTATTAACAGACTGATCCGACCCACCTTATAAACAGATCGACCCTAACCTAACTCAAACTGGTTCATTGCGCACCCCCAACGGGCATGGGCAGCAAACAACATATCAATGATAATCGCTTCCGCATCTAAGTTAAGCCTACTCTCCCCATTGCTTCAAAAACAATAGTTATACAAAAGTTATTTTTTTTTTTCAAAAAAAAAGGGAAAGCGAAAGAAAAAGAAAGAAAGGGGGAGGAAGATGACTCCTAAAAGAAACAAAACTGCTTTAATGAAGAAGATCTCATACAGCTAGTAGTTCTAGGCCCCATCATCATGATACATGATACATGATACTGGATGGGAACACCCTAGCCGCTAGTATCCCTTGAATCCTAGTCCAACCCTAAATCATGAATCCTTGGCTTGTCCTTGCCCTCTTCAACTTGGTCCCCGTTTCACATGAGTGTCACACATGTAGTCCTTGTCATGGCTATGGTCCAAAATGGGTTTTCTTTGTCACGTCAATCTACCTGAATTTATGTTTGTCAGTTTAATTATATCTTGTCTTATTTTTAGTGGTCTGATCCGTTTGGGTCGTGCAATAATTGATGTTCATAAGAACATTCCGGTTCAAATAGAAACATACCAACTCATATATCGTAGATATTAGTTAATCCAATTTGATAGAGCTTTCTTAATTAATTGGGTTATAATTGAAAATTTGTGTTTCCAAAAAAATTGCTTTATATCATCCTCATCTCACATGAGTGTCGCACACGTACGCATATGTTCTTGTCGTGGCTACACTCCAAAATGTGTTTTCTTCGTCACGTCAAATTTACTTGAATTTATGTCTGTTAGATTAATTGTAGTTTGTCTTATTTTAATGATTGGATCCATTTGGGTTATATAATATCTGATGTCCATGAGAATGTTATGATTCAAATAGAAACAAATCGACTTAGATGGATTTGATAAAGTTTCCATTTAGTTGTAATTGAAAATTTGTGTTTTAAACCCTTTGCGCTGTTCTTTTATAGTTTACTTTTTTACTCAAAAAGATAGTTGACTTAAATATTTCCAAGTCAACAGTACCATGATTCATCCATACGACAGAAGAGTTTACATGATTAACTTGTAGCCAAGGAATCGAACTCGCAAATGTGAATAACATACGTGCAAGGGAAGAAAACGAAGGAATGAAAATTAAACATGGTTAGCCACATATTATAAGCACAAGTAGTAATCTCATTATTTAACGTTCGTTTCGCGACCCGATTCGGAACCGAATGCTCTATTTGCATGATTGAGTTGGTTGTCGATAAGGAGTATCCAGCCAGATTGAACAGTACGTCTTGTACTATTTTCAGAAAATAAAAGCAATAATATCTCAGAAAATCCCATGCAGAGGGAGGAAGGGGAGTGAGAGTTGACCATGTGTCGACCAAACAGGCCAGCGGACTCATTTACACCTTAACATATAAAGACAAATTAAGAGAACAGACCGAAAAGCGTAGAAGATATTATAGAAACAAAGTAGGGCAAAAAATGCATGCAGATTCACTACTAGCACAACAAAATCCACGTTATTGTCCTGTAACCTGTGAAATATCATGTGCTTTGTTGCTCCCACTTTTTTTTTTTTTTTTTTAATCTTTTGAATCTGTCTCACTTTTGAGTAATTGGTCGTTTCCTCAAAAATCAAAATCAACTTCTCTATGAATATAAATTTCTGTAGACATAAAATTATTTATATATAAATATTGTAAAATTTTGTAAAAGTCATACCTATATTAAAGATCTGCTCTTTTTTCATTAGAAATATAGATTAGTAAATAGGTAAAATTGATTTAGATTGGTAGAAGTGGATTGAAGTAGGTTGATGTAATTATTTTTTTCGCTAAAGTGGGTTGAAGTTGAGTGGGCTGAAATTGGTTGAAATTTTTTTGTATGATGAGTAGAAATTGGTTAAAATTGTGAAAAAAATGAGTTAAAATTGATCAAAATGAATTAAAGTTAATTGATTTGAAATTGGTTGAGGTTGATGAATTAAAATTTATCAACAAAAAACAAGGGGTGTTTGATAAATAACTTTTTGAACAATTTTTTGGCTAGAAAGAGTTTTTTTGATCAAAATTAACTGTTTGACCGAGTTAAAAAGCTAATTTAGGTGTTTCGTAGAATAACTTTTTCACTCCAAAAGGTTAATTTCATTAGCTTTTTGGAATAACTTTTTAAAAAATTAATTTTTTACAATTTTATTTTATCAAATAATTTTTCTATAAATAATTAATTCAAATAATTAATATAAATAACTAATTTAAATAATTAATAGTTAATATAAATATCTAACGGTTGATATCTAATAATGTTTGTCAAACAAAGCAAGGACTAAAAAAGGGTGGTGGTTGTTATCACTGTTGAGTAATGGGCAGAGAGAAATTGCCAGGCGAAGCTCAGGGAAAAAGGTTGATGGTCTTGTTTGATAAACAGTTTTTTGGTTAAAAAGAGTTTTTTTGGATCAAAATTAGCTTTTTGATCAAATAAAAAGTTAATTTGGATGTTTAGTAAAAGAACTTTTTACAAGAGTTTTTTGGGTCCAAAAAGTTAATTTGAAAAAGTTAATTCTATTAGTTTTTTGAAAGAGCTTTTTGAAGACTTAACTTTTTATCTCATAACTTTATCAAAAACAGCTAATTTTATCAAATAATTTTTTAATAAATAGTTAATTTAAACAATTAATTTAAATACTTAATAACTAATACAAACGGCTAACCGCTGTTTGCAAAACAGGGCCAATGGATGGAGAGAAATAATTCCAACCTTTGGTGAGGAGAGAGAAAAGAATATGATATGATGTGAAGGATTGACCAATGGGGGCGAAGTCCTCTCAAGTCAGCTATGCCAGTGTAAGTAAAGCTGCTAATGGTCTTGGGAGCTGTGTTTTGTACTTTAAATAAATAATAATATCTATTTTCAGCAAGTTTTTTGGTTGGGAAATTATCTGAACTTTTTACCTTTGCTTATTTGATGGAAGTTTGCGGTGATTTTATGCTGATTCTCAATGTACCATTGCCATCATGGTGAATTGTTTGTTTACTGCTACACTCATGGTTCCCAGTTTCTCCCCATGTCAGCTTCATGCTCAATTCGTTTGGGTTTAATCAATATATTTTTTTTTTGGGTTTTAAGTTACGTATTTTTAAAGACGAAAAGGTTTAGCCTAAAACATAATGACGTAGTATGTCGAGTTCAAATAGCGTAACGATATCAAGTTTCTTGAGGTTTCTTAGCTCTTGGATGCGAGTTCCGACGGGCATAAATTCCTCGGTCGATGAATAAGTATTTGCCTAGACTGATGCAATCTAATGTTCCTCTTCCCCTAGCGGCCAACCACCCTCTAAGTGTGGACCTGACAGAGGGCTTATTTGAGGGTGATCCATTTACCTTAATTTAAAAAAAGAACATAATATTATGACACAAATCTAACGCAATAGGGCAATATCATTGGTAGAAATGCAAACCTAATGCAATAGGATCTAATTTTGAGTTGAATGTTTGACACGATTTGACTAATAGTGTAAAAACATATCATTTGCTAGTGAAAAAATATCTGTTATTTTTATGGAGATGAAGTTGACACGGTAACAATTATTAAAAGGGACAATTCAAATCAACATGTTTACCAGGTTTACGAGTATATCTAATTATCGCATAATAATGCGTTATTCACACAACTTTCATGATGTTGTTATTTTAATATAATTTTAATATGCGAATAAAGTTAAACTATAATGTGAAATGTGCCTTCTGAAAAGGGGGGACAACGTAAAGAAATTCCAAGCCTTCCACAAACTGCAAGAAGTTCGGTCCCTCATGAGTCATCATATATATATATATATATATATATATATATATATATAAATAAGTGAGTTCAAATAGTGTAGTTGTAATACATATCATGTTAAGAATTTATTAAAATTTTATTTCAATATAAAAATTTAAATAATATGTAATTTAAAGTTATCATAATAAATATTATCTTTTTAACTACTTCAATTAAGTAAAAAAATAATTTAGAGACATGTTAATAATATTATTTTTAAAAATTTAAATTAAAATGTTAATTATGATATTTCTAAAAATTTACAGCTAAAATTTACGCATGAGTTTAAAGGCTGATACTATTAAAAAAAAAAAAACTTTTAATAAGTGCTTACTCTCTCCCTCCAAATGAACTCTTTAACGGGCTGTTTGGTGAGCAATTCTGGGTTGGGGACTTGAATCTCCAGGTTTCAAGTTCCACTCTCTAGTGTTTGGTGAGAAATTTAGGGTATATCAAGTCCCCTCCCCCCAAAACCCCTGGAACTTGAACCCCCCATCATGGAAAGGGATCAAGTCCCAATCCCCCAAGGGTTCAACTGCAGAGAGAGAGAGTTAGAGACGGGGGAGTGACAGCAGCAGCACCGTCAAGACCATCCGTCGGAGTCGACCATCAGTGCCGGAGAGGCATCGCCGTCAACACCAACACGTCGTCGACCACCAGCGCGCCGTCGACCACTTCCTTTTTTTCATTTTTTTGGTCGGATGTCACTTGTTTTTGCCGATTTGTTGAAGCTCTTCTTCTTCATCTCTTTTTTGCTTTTGGATTTGTTGCATGCTCTTTCAAATCCCTTCTTTATTCTTCTTCTTTAATCTCGTTTTGTGCTGCTGTAGCTTCTTCAGATCTGTTCACAATTCATTCTTTTTTTTGGTGGGATCTGATGAAAAGGGGAGGGTGAGAAGATTAGGGTGGTTGACGGAAAATCAGGGGGAGAATGTTGTCGGAGAAGGTGTCGCCGGCGATGGACAGTCACCAGATCTAACGAAAAGTCACCGGAAGCTATGAAGCCTCCATGGTTTTGCTTTGGGAAGAAGGGGAGGGGGTAAAAAGATGATTCCATTCCATAATTCTCACCAAACAATTGAGTTTAAGATTCAAGTCCCACCCCTTATCCCTCAGGTATCAAGTCCCTACTTCATTCCATTCCTTTTTTCTCTCCAAACGGGCCCTAAACCAAGCAAAAGAAGGGGAAAAAAAAAGATTATAGTTAATTGCATTTTAAAAAATGTCAACATCTCCCCCCCTCCAAAAAAACAACCAAAAAAACAAAAGAGAAAGATGGAAAAAGGGGGGAATAGGGAACGGCATCAACCAGCTAGGTGAGCAGTGGAGCTGGAGGCTGCAATTAAACGCCAAAGATTTAGAAGCTTTTCAAAAAAGCACAATATGAAACACATATTAATACTCGTAATTAATTAAGAATGATAATAAAGATAGCGACTGCTCAAATACTAAAACTGATTCCCAAATAAGTACTTAATTACACCTCATAGACGAGTTAACATACTTTAAAGCAGGCTATTGGGGTCATTTATGTCCTAATCTAATGAACCTTTCCCTTTATATTAATTTCATTGCAAAGTTTTATACATTTTTCGTTAATTTCTTACTTAACTCTTTTATGCTGACATTTAACTCTTTTAATTTTAAAAACATTTTAAATATAAGTGCGGGTTATTCAGCAGTCGTATCCTATTTTTAAATAAAAAAGGAAAAACTTTTGATAAATAAATAAACAAAACCAATTAAATATAGCTAGAGAGTGTAAACATATCAAATCTAAACACAAAATTAGGCTATTGGTTTGTGTATTTTTTTTCCTCCAAGGCATTTTGCATTTTCTTATATATATATATATATATATATATATATATATATATATATATATATATATATATATATATGTATGTTACAAGTGATCAATAATTTTTTAAAAAATACAAGCAAGCAACTTATCAACTACTAGTCTATAGTGTCGTTTTGTTTTTAATTTGTCGAGCATGTATAACTTTAAAAAGTTATTTATTGAGTATGACTTTACTTGATTAGTGCTAAATGACAAAATAAAAAAAATGCATGAATTGCTATACTCAAAATAATTATCACCGAAGCTCCATGGCTATCCATTTCATTGAATATTAACGAAACAAATTCGTGCGTTCTATAAAAAATTGTTTATGTTTGAATTTTCGTGTATAAATAAACCAACAAAATATCAGTTATATCCTAATCTCGTTATGGATAAGGCGGTATTGCCTAGTATAAATTTGTCAATAATTACGTTGTCAATATAGTTTAAAATATTAGAAATTGAAATTTAAGCAACTTTCTTGATTGCACCTTCCAAAATTCACCCACCCATGCATGCAATCTCTTTTTAATTAATTAAAATTTTCCAGCTCGCTCTCGTACGTTTTCATAATCAATAATCAATTAATTAAGTTATGAGCATTAATAACAAATACCCCTAATTACTGCTAATTACACTATTTAATTAATTTGTTATTGTGGTTAAATACTGACCGCCTTTTTCTCCAACCTCCTATATAACTGCCTCCTCCCCTCACACTTCTTTCCATGCTTCATCTGCTCCTACACATCTGCTCTGCACGCACTTTCTCTCTCCTCCTCCTCCTCCTCCTCTTCTTCTTCTGAACACATCAAAAATGTCTTCCTCTGCAGATCTCACAGCTCTCTCTCTCCTTCTCCCACCCATTCTCTCTCTCCCGTTTTTCTTCTCTCTCCTCTTTTTCCTCTCCATCTTCGCCTTCTTCCTCCACCCAGGGGGGCTCTCTTGGGCCCTGTCCAAGGCACGGTTCTCGCCCATGCCCGGCCCGTCGGGTCTCCCCCTGTTGGGCCTGGCCCATGTCTTTTCCTCCCGCACCCCTCACCGAGTCCTCGCCCAGCTCGCCACCACCTTCGGAGCCCGGTCTCTAATGGCGTTTTCAGTCGGGTCGACCCGGTTTATCATTTCGAGCCAGCCCGAAACTGCTAAAGAGATTCTGAGTAGTTCCGTGTTTGCGGATCGACCCGTTAAGGAGTCCGCCTACGAGCTGCTCTTCCACCGGGCAATGGGGTTCGCTCCGTTTGGGGAGTACTGGAGGAATTTGAGGCGGATTTCGTCGACCCATTTGTTCAGCCCGAAGAGGATATCGCATTTCGGGTCGTTTAGGAGAGATATTGGGTTGAAAATGGTTGAGGAGGTGAGCGATTTGATGGGTGAAAATGGGGTTGTTGAGATTAGGAGGGTTTTGCACTTCGGGTCTCTGAATAATGTGATGATGAGTGTGTTTGGGAGGATGTATGATTTTGGGGAGAGTGATGGGGTTTTACTTGAGGGTTTAGTGAGAGAAGGGTATGAATTACTAGGGATTTTCAACTGGACGGACCATTTTGCCCTCCTGGGTTGGTTGGATTTACAAGGGGTTAGGAGGAGGTCTAGGGTTCTTGTTGACAAGGTCAATGTGTATGTGGGGAGGATCATTGAGGAGCATAGGCTGAAGAGGAGAGAGAAATTAACTTCTCATGGCGGAGAAGAAGAAGAAGATGGGTCTAAGGACTTTGTTGATGTTCTTCTTGATCTGGAGTCTGGGGAAAACAAGCTTAGTGATTCTGATATGGTTGCTGTTCTTTGGGTATGTTCTTCAGTTCTTCTTTTGTTCATCATTTCATTTTGGGCATTTATGGCTCTTTTTGTAACTGTTTTGGCTTGTGTATTTTTGCCTCATTTGGGGTCCAATAACTATGGTGCCTTTTATTGTTCTTTGTCCACAAGTGGAGCTTCTTTGGGATTTTTCCTTTTGGGGGAATTTTGATGGCAAATATCTTATGCATATACAACAAGATAAGGCCTTGTCTTTTGCTTGAATATGACCAAAGTTTGCTAGTTTGATATGTGTTTCCAATGTGGGTTTTTGAAGAAGTGTTGATTTCACTAGTGGGTATTGCTTAAATGTGATATTTTAGGGCATTTCTTTGAGTGGGTCCTTGATTATTGTCTCTTTCTTGTCATATGATTTGCCATGTTAATTTCCACAAGATGATCAATTCAATTCTCTACATTTGGAAATAGTATGATGGTGTTTTTTGTGCTTGTTTTAGGAAATGATCTTTAGAGGGACAGACACAGTTGCAATCCTCCTTGAGTGGATTCTGGCTAGGATGGTCCTGCACCCTCATGCTCAGGCTGAAGCTCAGGCTGAAATCGACACTGTTGTTGGGTCCACAAGGGCAGTTTCCGACTTGGACCTCCCCAACCTTCCATACCTCCAAGCCATTGTCAAGGAGACCCTAAGGGTCCAGCCTCCCGGGCCCCTCCTCTCGTGGGCTCGCCTTGCAATCCACGACACCCACGTCGGGCCCCATTTCATACCAGCCGGCACGACTGCCATGGTGAACATGTGGGCAATAACCCATGATGAGGTGGTCTGGCCGGACCCCGATGAGTTCAAGCCAGAGCGGTTCATGGAAGACGATGTACCCATCATGGGGTCCGACCTCCGGCTGGCTCCATTCGGGTCAGGCAGGCGGGTCTGCCCCGGGAAGGCGATGGGTCTGGCCACTGTCCAGCTGTGGCTTGCCCAAATGCTGCAAAGCTTCAAGTGGGTCGCTTCCGAGGATCATGGCGTGGACTTGTCTGAGTGTCTCAAGCTTTCCATGGAGATGAAAAGGTCTTTGGTTTGCAAGGCCATTCCTAGGGTTGTTGCTACTTAATTAGTCTTCTCTATGTGCTGGTTTTATGGTTTTATTGTATGTTAATCGTAGCTCTTAGAGTAGTGCCATCGTTATTGTTAAGATCGAAAGTGGTGATCTGCTCCATAATTTTACAGGCTTTTGAATGGGGAGATCCCATTAGGTTTTAAGAGCTTAACATCTCACAATCCCTAGCTCATATATGTCAGTTAAACTGTTGCTTATGTGAAATTGTGAAGTTAATCAGCTAATACACTACGTTTCAAGCTAGTTGTCTTATATTGATTCTCGTTCATCATCTCCTGATGTGATTCTTGTCCATAGCTACTGATAAATAAATGTTCGTGGTGCCATTTAGTTTTAATCCTGTATGATTCACGTGTGATGTATCTGTGTCTAGTACATGCGCAATATACAAGTTCGCGTGGCTATTGAAGCGTGTAACTGTCACACATTGTGAGGACGACATTTAAAGAAACATTGCGGTGATATTTGGATAAAACTTATTGCAATAGTGCATGGGTACAAATGCAAATTTCCTTGAAGCAGATGATTATGAACATTCGTTATCTGAACACATTGTTGTAATCGACATTTGTACGCACGACACAAATGAGGACATTCATCTCGACATTGGATCCATGTATTTATCTTTTGGACCATGAAGTCATACTTAAAAGAAGTTGTTGTCATGCCTACGAATAATGTGTAAGGACAGTGCCACTGTGCGTTCACTCCATTGGAATCACATTCTTCTTTCAGCTATCAAGCTTTGCAAGAGCATGAAATCTTTGTACTGAGCACTAGAACTAGATTCATTAAGAGCTCAAACATGGCTGCTTGCCATTGGGCAAAAAATCCGAAAATACTACACATGCAGTGTGGATTTTCCTGTGAAATTGCTATCATTCATATCATAATTTTCCTTGTAAATATGCTCATAAAGACCAGTTGTTTTTTTAACCTGGGAAAACTAGTTCTTAAATCGGATCGCATTTTCATGCTTAATGCATCAAGTATTCGCCATTTCTGCATTGTTCTCAACTTATATATCTATAACATGTGACATTCGTTCTTTGCCATGCATCTTTGATATTCCTACATTAATGTATGGATATATCCATCTTTGGCCCTGTTTGGCGAACAACTGTTAACTGTTAGCTATTAACTGTTTGTGTTAGCTTTTAGCTGTTAGCTGTTTATATTAACTATTTGAGTTAGCTGTTTGTTGAAAAACTGTTTGATAAAAATTAGCTATTTCTGACAAAGCTGTAAGATAAAAAACTAATTCTTCAAAAAGCTCATCGAATTAGCTTTTTCAAATTAGTCTTTTGGGTTCAAAAAACTCTCGTAAAAAGCATTTTCATCAAACGCTAAAATTAGCTTTTTTATTTAGTCAAACAGCTAATCTTGGTTTTAAAAAAATTCTTTTTGATCAAAAAATTCTTCAAAAAGCTATTTGCTAAACCCCCTTATGTACCTTTTCAGAATAAGAGTTTTCTTCTGTTGGTGTTGTACATGATTGAGCTTAAACACATGACGGAGTGCCTAGATTCCTTAGGCAAGCACAGGTACTCCTCAATAAAATAAAAGATGCACCAAGATTTTTAAAAAAGGGGGAAAAAAAAGAAAAGCAAAAAATTGCAAATGATTGGGGAAAATAAAAAAAAAAAAAAAAATGTTGAGAGTGGGAAAAATATATGCTTCACCTCTTTTCAAGGGGTGCAAATCCTGCCATGAGAATATTTGGTTTCATATTTTTTGGAGTTGCACTTATGTTATGATATGTTGTGTTGTGTTATGTGGTTGTGAAAAAGTTTGGCCACTTTTTCTCATCCCTTCTAGCAAAGAAGAGAAAAAAGAAGATGCATTTTCAGGATTTTCTTTTGTTTTCTTGTACACTTGGGGCTTCTCTTTTTTATTCATAAAGTTACACTCTTCACCTTTTTTTCTTCCATAAATCTTACAATCCCTATCAGTGGTGCTTTGGTTTGGTCCCCTTTAGTAGGTGATTCCAATATATAGGGTTATCACAAATAGGGTGAGATAGAGAATATGTAGGGAGGGTAATAGGGTGAGTAAATTTAAAGATGAAAATCCGTTCTAATGGGAACTGGGTTGGGAAATCCTCGAAAAAAATACTAATCGTGGGGACCGGGATGTCACCTCCGTGTGCCTTGCTATTCCCATTCCTACCTTTAAATTTGTTGCAGAACAACATACGTTTGATTATGTTCCTAAGAAATGCCAAAATGTCTTGTTCACGTTCCTATCTTTTAGATTTATAGTAATCGTACTGCTCTATTGTGCCATAAAAGATGTCCGAAGAAGACAGTAATAGTTGTTTATTTGTTTTAATAGTATTGGATAACTTGTTTAACCTGGTCTTTCTAACGTAAATTTATGTTTACAATTGTATATGACACTTGATAACCCTGTTGTAAAACAAAATACGTCCGATTGTGTTTCTAAGAAGTGCTAAACGTCTTATTCGCATTTCCTTCTTTCAAATTTAGAGCGCCCGCAATCGGGTGACATGCGTGCCAATAGAGGGGCCCGCGTTCCTCTGTTGCAACCTGCAGCCGGCGTGTAGCTTCGTCTGACACACGCAGGGGCCTGCAAATGTTGTGTGTCCCGCATGTAATTTTTTTCTCGTTTTTTGGCTTAAAATGACACGTTTTGGTGGGTTCCATAGAGTGGTGCGCTGCGTTTTAAAAAAAAGAAAAATATTGAACCTTCGTGTTGTATTTTTTTTTTTTTTAATGTCGATCCTTAATATTGTATTGGTTTTTAATTGAATTACTTTCTATTCTATCTTCATTCGCTCGCTCAACCAATTGAAATTAAATATTTTTTAACATGCTCAACCACAAAAAAAATTAAGGCCATGTTCGGCAAAATTAGTCGTTTAGGTAGCGGATAGCGGTTCAGATAGCGGATACGTTTCTAATTTAGCTGTTAGCAGATAGCTATTTAGATGAGCGGTTTAAACTAATGTGTTCGGTAAATTTAGCTGTTTGGCTAGCTGATTAATGTAAATTGATATAAAAGAATATAGATAATTTTCAAAGATAAAATTTTTAAAGGATATTTTTGGCTAAAAAATATGAAACGCTACTTTTAAATGTCAAACGTTAATACTATTAACTTTTTAAAAACACTGATTAAAATGTTAAATGCTATTTGAAATATTAGTCAAGACACTAGTTTACCGAACACTAAAAATTAACTAATTAGCATATTCCCTTGGTCAAAATACTAAACGCTATTCAAAGTGTTGTTGCTGAACACGGCTTAAATGATCAATTTATAGAAAATTTTTAAAAAATTAAATATTTTTTCGGTTAAAAAATAAATATTCCTTTATTCGAAAAACAAAAGTTGTTAAACAAGTTATAAAGTTAAAATACAAACACAAAATTGAAATGATAAAAGTAATAAAATATGTTTAATTGTGAGCTCCATTAGAAATATCTAATTCAATTATCCTGAAGTGAGTTTTATTGGGCAGGAAACTCAGGTTGGAAATGCTCTGATCTTAGAGTAATCATACTACTCTAAGAGATGTCTGAAGAAGACAATATTAATTGTTTATTTGTAGTTTATCTGTTTAAGTTGATCTTCAAATGTAAATTTATTGTAAAACAAGAATGATTGAACTTCGCTAACTATTAAGATTTTTATTGCATCATATATATATATATATATATATATATATATATAACATTTGATAAAAAAAAGTAGGATTGAACTTCGTGATATTAAGATTTTCATTGCATTTGCATCATACATGAAGAACTCGATCAATTTTCACGGATGAGGCACCGATGATCATGCAAATAGAATGAAACTTGATTCCTCATATCAATTATCATATATATATATATATATATATATATATATATATATATATATATATATATATATATATATATATATATATATATATATATAAAACTGAATGAGTTAACATGGTGATAACATTTGTCATGTTATCATTGATTGCTTAATTTTAAATAAAAAAATATAATTTTTAACATCTAATAAATGATCTTAGCCATATTATTAAATTCATCATTTATTCATCAATATAATATAGTAAATCGTGCAATTATCATTGGTTATCTTTTATGTAATAAAGTTAATTTACAATTCAAGGGTACTACTAATTAGTATACTGATTTTTAATCAAATACAGTGTATTGAAAGGTCATTAATAATGTTGAATTGAAATGTAAAAATCAAATCGTATGTAAAATAATTTTATTCTGAATTAAAAAAAAAGATTTTTCTTATGTTTTAAAAATGGAACAAATATCTCTATTATTCTTTCATAAAATTTTAACTCATTTATGGAACCAATTTTTTTTTTCCCTCCTTTGTTTGTTAAGTTATCATATTCCAATCTGTTACTTACATTTCATCTTGTTTTTTTTTTTTAAAGATGACCAAATGGCTTCAATTAAACAAAGTTTTTTACTTATTTATATTTTCAATAAATTTTCAAAATGCATATTAACTCATGACCATGCGAAGCACGGGATCTACCCTAGTATAGCATGAAGGGTGAAAGAGGGTTTAGAAGTGGGAATTGGGCATCGTTCGTCACGCAAATGGAGTGAAACTTGATTCCTAATGTGTTCCTTCAGAACTTTTTTTATTTTAGAAAAAGCGAAGATAAACTTTTCCATCTAACTTAGCCAAGACGTAGATATCTGTACGCATATGTTGTGTTCTAACTTAGTCTTTTATCTTTCTTGTTAATTGTTTTATTTTTTTGTTGCACATTTCTGGTGCAAAGACCCATGTAGTAGGCGTGATTTAAACCCAAAATTTCGACGGCAACTTCCAATCTCTTAAAAACTTTAACAATTGAATTAACTGATGCTCGTATCTTCCCCTTAATTATAATACTTATGACATGAGGGTTGCAGAGCGATATATAATTGCATGTCCGTACAGCAGGCGGTGTACGATTACTAATGATTCATTAGCACATGCCTAATCTTTCTTAGCACATATTGATTAGCATTAATCGTAACGCGCCGATTCATACAGATCTTCAATTAGCTTTAGATGTAGGGTATTGATTCTAAACCTCTTAAATCGGTTTATTATAATCATGGATTTGGATGGGGTACAGAGATATCTAAGATTAATTAAGCAAAGATTAGTGTTGATATATCTAATGGTTTTAAGCAAAGCATCTCTTGATACTCGAATAACTGATTGTCAGGTTGGAAAACCAGAGAATGCTAATTAAACTATGGAAAAAAAATATATTCCTTTGACCATTAAATTAAAGAAGGGTGACAATATAATATCTCTAAATATCTCCTGTTGTGAATATATCTGATAAAATAATCGTTAGCAAATTGTGAAATCTGCTTGACTGGTAAAGATTAAGAAAAAAATTATTTCTAATTTTTGAAAGTGTCATGATCTTTTGATAATTTTTGGCGATATCTTTCTACTTATACAAGTGTTTGTAGCGGTAAGATTGCATTTGAATCTCTCAAGACCTGTAAGCAGTGGACCCGCGTTGAATGTTGTTGTCGTTAATAAATTTTGGCAAAGGAAAAACCCACAGTCTGATTTTTTGAATTATTTTTTTCGCATTTTAATGTTGTATAAACATGACGAAGTTTTTGCTGATTTCCTGCACTCAAAGGATGGTTCAGTGTTGCAGAGCCACCTGTGAAGTGTAATGCAAATCTATGTTCTTTCAAGCATCTGTGTCTGTAAGTTGGTATTTGCTTCAGTTTTTGAATCAACAGAAGCACACTGTTTACAAAACTAGTCGGATCATGTTCGGACACATACCTATGATGGATATTTGTGGAGAAGTTCGAGTAAAACATAGTCCGATATGTGCATGAGTCACAACAAAGAACATCATCTTTCACCTAAATTGCGAAACGATCACGTTGTTTGTGAGCAATTAGAGCGTCATGCTTTTTGTGAGGTGGCATCTCCCCAACCTGGGTTCGCCAAACTCAATTTTGATGGATCACGCAGCCACATCTCCACTGCTGGAGGCTTTATCATCCGCGACTGGACTGGAAAGCTAATCAAGGCTGGTGCGTCTTATTATGGTGAGGCATCAATACTTGTAGCAGAAGCTCGTGCCTTGCAAGAGGGGGTCTGTGCTATGATTCAAGCAGGTTTCAAAAATATCGTCATCGAGGGGGATAACCTTACTGTCATCCAAGCCCTTTGCGGCCATATTCATATTCCATGGCGGATTTCCATGATTATTGCAGATGTTCGCGAGTGGCTGAAGCGAGAAGATCACATCATCATCAACCACTATTTTCGGGAGGCAAATATGTTAGCAGACTATGGACGCACCAGTCATTCATCTTTTACAGCTGATTAATGGTTTTTCCATCCTTTAAGGTCTATTTTAGCTGATGATATAGTTGGGTGTACTCTTGTAAGAAGAGGCGTTTAACGCCTTATTTTTATCATTTACCTTTGATTTAAAAAAAAAAAAAATAGTGTCATGCCGTATAAATAACGATTTCGTTGTTGATCACTGTCACAATTTACAATCACCAACATGATGTAACTGCGATTTCATTTGTTGATCACTGTTACGCTTTACAACCAACAACATGAAGTCAAAGTACATCGTCTTTCACCTAAATTGCGAAACAAGTACGGTTCGAAGGACAATTAATCACTAATTACCCATCATAATTCACAACAAAAACAAAAAATATATACGTAAGATAAAGTTCATTGTTTGTCCTTCATAGTGTACTCCTCTGACACACAAACAAATCTTAGGCCTAGTTATCTTGTGGGCAAACACTAGTTAGAAAATAGCAGAAATCAGAACAATAGGTGCCAGAGCAGGATGATTAATCACTGTTTAATAAACAAATGGTTATTTTATTAGTTAATTGATTTTGACAGGTTGAATTTCACTTAATTAGGTGTTGGGTGGAAGGGGACCTACCATTAAAACCCTAATGCTTTTCATAAGGAGGAAATTATATTGCCTAATTAAATCCCTAACCAAGATTAGAATATTGTCCAGAAAAAGGGGGGAAAAAAAAAGAAAAAAGAAAAGTCCCACTGCCACCTTTAGTATTGACAAGACATGGGGTTGAGAACCCTAGATGAAGCATATGAGTCTATAATCACCTAACTTATGCTGACAGAACTTGATATTAGGGATTATATTATGAACACTAATCCACAGCATTGCCTTTTCCAATTGCACCTAATCTTTATTGTAGGCTCTCAAAGCTGCCTTTTCCCATTGCACCTAATTAATCTTATGCTAATCACTCATCAATCCCATAATTATGATCAAAATCCTCATCTAATCATCATTATCATCGTACTCCTTTCATAATGCAATAATGGCAACCAGTTGTGCCCTCTTAGATTTCATCAAGAGGTAATCTTTAGTTTAATGGGTATGTTAAGGGGTTTCATACTTGGAGGTTTACGCGTAGCGGGTTCCATGCAAATTAGGAGAGCTTGTAACCTAGGTTTCATGATGTAGATGGGGTCCTACATGCTCAATTATTCAGGCATCTCTTTCATGTTCCTGTTTTTCTTTACAATCATGAAACGTGTAGGAAAATCCATTGACAGGAAACAGCCAAAAAGCCATTCTTCTTCCACTCTCTCATTGCTTTTCTGGAGCTAGTGGAGCAAATATTGTACGATAACTCTTAGTGTGGGTCCCACTTTAGTGATGTTTGGAGAGATTCAACTGTAGACAACCTTATCCTTATGCACATTTCTACGAGCAAGGGACTGATTCCAAATGACTACTTAAAGTATTGATATAACCTAACATATCTGACATTGGAACGCCAAGTTCGCTGAAGGAACTTTTTTTTTTTTTTTTTTGAAACAAAGGCGCTGCAATGAAAACTCTCATTTTTGAAGACTTTGCATGATCAAACTTCCCATAGACTATGGAAGGAGATGAGTTTGATTTGCTGCTGCTAACTAAAGCTAATGACAGTCATCTTATTGTCTTTGTTATTTACTTCTCTCAGAAACTTTCAGACAGGGAAATTCTGGTAACACAGCAGTTCAGAATCATTGAGTTTGTCTTTCTACTCAATTCTAAGAGTCTACGTAAGTTTTTATTTCGCAAATTTTTCGCGGAAGATGAAATGAACAAAACCAATTTGTACGATATACCTTCTTTTCTGTGAGTTTTCATTGTCCTATCTCAGCAGCTCTAGACATTGTCAGATAATATGGTTTATCATTGCAAGGCTTTATTGAACCACTTAAACAGACTAACTAGGAATAAACACCTAGCAGGTTCAAAATCATAAACGTATAATCCTTTGCTGATTCTAAGATCAATGGTAAAGGATTAGCTTTGAAGGGCCACCGAGATTTTCTGGCGAGGAAACCACAGTCAAATTGAGCATCTCACCAAGTTCTAGAGGAAGGATCATTGAGTCATGATGGCTCAATACGCTCTTAGGCTTGTTCTAGTGGCTATTGGCTAATACTGAGGTTAGATGTTCGATGCAGTGACTGGAATTAAATAGCTGATTCTTGAGGTTTTCTTCGCATTCACGGAACAAGCAAGGTTGGAGAGAGCCCTAAAATAATGTTATGCCTTCTTCTATTAGAAGGATTTGTTTCCCATATCAGGAAACAAAGCAAGGAAGGTAGTTCCACATCAATTTATCATCTGTGATATATAATTTAATCCATCAAGAATGAATAAATTTACAAACCCAGAAAAGTGTGTGAACTTTAACAACCTTCTGTTGCAGGCATATTCTTTTCTCAATTCATTATGCCAATATACCCTCTAATAAGATAGGTAAGCCATATTTCCAAGCAGAGATTTCACACTAACACGAACGACGTGATCTAGGTGTGATTGTTTTTCCAGATAAGCATGTAGGGCCTCGTCTTTACTAGTTAGGCGACTGGCACATGGCACTTGGTCATCAGTGCAGTCTACTGCACCATTCAAGGTTGGCATAAATGATAGCTAATGAATAAACAGTCAGCTTAATGAAAAGCATCCGAATATGATTAGCTGGATAGTTGGAGAACTTTAGGCAATAATGCATTTTGGCAACGCAATCAATCACATTCCATGGAAACACACTGATTAGAACAAACAGAAACCCTGCTGCCAGAATTTAATTAGAACAGAAACTTGATATGATTAACCTGCAATCATCAAGAATTGCCTAGATAATGATTTTGCTTGAATATTTGGACACTAGCATCAATTATTTCGGATTTGGGAGCATATGTCACAAAATATTGAGGAAAAAAAGAGTTGTAACTGACAACATCACGCGTTGTTTTATTGAAAAAAAGAAGGATAATGAAGAATTTACTCAAACAGTACTCGATGTTCTGATAAAAGCATTGTGGGCATGGATGTTCTGAGGATTAAAGCCATTATAAACTCACTTTTGCTTAGTTGCTGTTTCATTAATTGTTGATTCAACAATAAGTTTCTCTTCATCATTATTTATTTCTTTATTTATTGATAGTATTCTTTGTCATTAGTTCATTATGTACTAAATGATTAGATAGGTGACGTATATCTGTACGTGTAGAGCGTCAAGGAAGTAACAAAGTCTGTTTGGAAGACTGATGGATTTGTGAACGGATACATCTGTAGAGTATTTTTGGTGTCTTGTTCACAAGCAAACCACCTCTTTGCTTGCAGTCCTACTAAGACCGCTACATCTATCTCTCCTCGAATCCTCCCTCAATGAGAGTCACATTGGAAGTTGTCTACATTTTCCAAGCAGCTAAAGATTGGATTTCGGCAGTGAGACCAGCATTTGTTAATTAATTTTGATTATCTTGTGGATTAGTGAAGTAGCAGAATTTTTTTTTAATGTCTTGCACATTTAGGGTTCAACAGAATCAGTTTCTGCGCAATTCAATTGTATAGGTAGGTTGTAATTGTATATATCTGCCCCCAATATGCGGATAAGATGCGGAACTCATGGGTATAGCTGTGGCTTGGTAATATTTTTGTGTCGGAAACTCCTCCTTTGTTGGTGATGATGTATTCTGTAATCTTCTTTTGTTTTCTTACCGGTATATATGCATGAAGTGATAAAACACAGTGTGGATAATGATTTAATTAAAGAATAAGGGAAAGGGGAGGCAGAGAAAATGAAGGAACATGGAGGATAACTACTAGCATGTTCAGGAAACTTACAAGGGCAAAACCATAGACTGACCACTATGGAAACATCATGGCTTCTTTTCTGTAGTTAACCAGCATATTAAGCCAATATTTTTATCTCAGCCATAATCAACTGCCTAGCTCTCCATAGCAAATCAGGCACATATGGTAGAGCTGCCGACACCACAGCAGATAGACAACAACTTTGCCTTACCCCAAAAACTTGCTCTCCAGTCTCCACCAATACTGTCCTATTAGAGGCAACTCCCTGGGATAAGCACAAATCTACTAACATTGCCCTGAATCTGATAATTGGAATATAATGTCTTAACCTTAAGAAAAACTTTATCCAACACATGCAATGCCTATTTCCTTTTCACCTTTGTTTTGTTTTTTTGGCTTGCTTCGTTTGTCCTTTTCTTTTCATTGAGTTACATTGAGCAGTGAGGCTTATATCTCATGCTCATGGGATTTGGGCTCTTGTGGCAACAAATTCTGGGAAAGTGCTTCCAAGAAGGTTCATCTCATATTCTCATCCACAACATCATTGCTTTTTACAGTGCACATGATGCATTATCCAAATACAATGTAAATGTGGCATGTTTTTAAAGGGAACAATCAACCACATCTGATGGCAGCTGATGTTCCTACTTCAAATAATATGGTAGGCTTTTTCTCATTTATCTACTTTTTCAGAGCAGTCAGGACATTAGTTTAGAAGTTTTCGCCAAAAGCACATATAACAGCTAGGAAAGTTTTTCACTTCGTGCTGCATCTGTAAAGGCGTGGTCATAGTTTCACATGTTGGCGTATTTGCCTATTTATTTCCCTTTTTTGAGCTATCCTTTGAGTCAAATGCTTTGTTAGAACCAGATGCATTCGATCATGATCCAGTTTATCAATGGCCAACCAAAGCAGAAACTTCGAAACTAACATATCAGGAGACAAAAATAAGAGCATAAAATTTTCATTCACTAAAATGTTTTACAGAGTCAAAAGAAAGACAAATACAAAGAAGATTTAATGTACAGGAACAGAACATGCTGTGGCATTCCAGTACTCAGGTGAATATTGCATGTATTGCATGCGAATTCAAACTAGTGTAGGATAAAACAAGGCTCAAATTTGTGCAACTCACGCAAGAAAGAATGTAATGCGTCAACAAGGCAATGCTAGTTACCATTATCAGGCATTGAAGACTTTGAAAGAATCAATGATGGTGAATAATCTGTCTTTCATCTTGTCCCATCTCCTCTCTTTGGCCCCCGTCATCAAAGTGTATAACTTGCCTGCATTATGAAGACAGTCCAAAGAATTATAACCCCTTATAAAGGAAGATGGCGGAAAAGGAAGTGGTATCTGTTTTTCTTCTCAGGGTGATTGGCTGGGGTTAACTCAGCCCATGTGAGAATTTTGAGCCATTGCTCTTGATTTTGACCAAGTTTATTCTGCCAAATATGTTAAGCATGCATGTAGGTTTTCTTTTCTATGGTTCTTCCCCCCCCCCCCTCCTTCTCCTTCCCCCAAATCCTTTTTTCTGCAAGGGGGGGTTCTTCTTGAAAAAAAGAGGCTAGGTAGGAAAAATATTGGTAGTATTAAAATCAAACAAATCCAAATGAATTACCAGAAGAAGTAAGTGAAGTTACATTATTGACACCGTTAATATTTCTTTTCAAGGTTCTTTTTAATAGGTTTTTCTGGAAGTAGCATTTATTATCGTATAAGGGGAGAAGTTGATGACGGCCTGCATATTATGATGAATTGGAGTACAGATATCATACCATTGTTAATACAGATAACACCAAGGGCATGACGTATGTAGTTGGGCGCTTGAGCAGTGAACTCAAATGTGTAGTAAGCTTTGCCATCGACATCTTGCTGCAAGCAGAAGAAACTAATCAATCATCTTTGTAATAGAGACGAGCTTAAGGTCATTTAGACGATTGATGTCACATAAAAGATTTCAAAGAAAATGAAGTGTAGTACGCAAGTAGAAATCGCATTCATACACAACGAAAATTACAGCCCAATAGAACTGGGTTGAAATTGTTTCAGATTAGTATCTCAAATTCAAGTTTCCAAGTATTTAAGGCCTTCTATTTGCAATTTGGTATAAGACAGTAAGCATGTTCATGGGGCAGCATGCAAGGCCAAGAACTGAAGTAACTCTGAAGACTGTTGAATTTTTAAGATGATAAACTAGCAAGTTGACAAAGAGGAAGGGACTTCTGCACATCACAGGGTTAACAGCTATAGAGAAGGGAGTGCTCAGACCAAGCTCAACAAGTAGTTGGTTCATTAATGCTTCCCCTGCATTACTTAGACTTGGCTTCCCTCAGGTAGACTACCATACTCCAACTAATTTGTGTGTTTTTGGCCAAAAATGGAATCTCAAAGCACTTCTCCCTTGATATCATGTTAGGATGTCAAACATTCTACACGGTGCTTGAGATAAGAGTTTGATTGTTTGAAAGACAATGAAAGGGGGCAAGGAGGCAGTCGCACTAGCAACCTGACATTCCTCACCATCTCCTTCTAAGGGATGGACAATTATGACGACATGGGATTTTTTATTTTTGATTCCCATCTCCACACAAAGCTTTAGCAACATATGCTAGAAGCTAAAATGCCCGCCCTGCTTCAATTGTTCTGTCTCTTTCAATCACTTCAGAAGTCAATCTGAATTGGCAGCATTCTGTGACGAACTTGTAGTTGCAGAGCCAAAGGAGGAGTCATGAAATGCTTGTCTCATATCATACAAATATAAACTTCCAAAACGAAAAAAGAAAGGAAAACTCAATTTATCTTGTGGTCTTGGAATTTACAGAAATATTATGCTTGATTTATGTACCATGAGAAACACAGAACTAATCAGCAGCCAATTTAAGAAAAAAATAAGGGCCATGAATCCTACAAGATAGCTTAAAGAGCAGGGGATTGGGTCAGTTCCACGGCATCATTCAAACCAGCAAATGTCCAGTTCTGGATATAAACTAGACACCAATAACCAACCTCAAAGGCAACAAAATGCAATCAAAACAAACAAGGCAGATATCCTAACCTCTTTGGCCTGAATAAGCCTTGTTTTTTGGGTAGAAGGAGCCAAGACCTTTTTTATTAACGCTTCAGCTACCTGAAACCAGACAACAAATGTAAATGGGCATTTCACAAAAATTACTTACAAAGAAGGAGCTTTGTGTTTTTCCCAGTATCTAAGAAAGGACATGGGCTTTGTTCATTTTGTCTTATAATTGCAATCCAGGTCCTATAATTTCATATGCTACAATTGGAACATATATCATTTTGGGTAGAATAGAAGGGCTCTTTATTTCACGACTCTTCTAAATTTTTAGATTGTATCATATAATTTAGATTGTATCATATAAAATGAAAGGAATATGGCAATCATACAGAAAACACTTATAAGTATGTGAAGAACCTGTTCAGGGGGTCCAAAATCTCTGATATCCTGCTTGCCCGTAGGAATCATATTCACACTTACATTTTCTAATGGTTCAATGACATCTTTGAAGACCTTATCTTGACCGTCAATCACTACTTCCTGAAAACAGAACATTGAGAGGCAAGACAAACCAGAAGTGATTAGAAACCAAAATAGGAAGGGCTCGCAAGGGTCAACGTACATGGTCAAGAGCAATGGAGGAGCTACTCTAATAGATACCTGCCATCCGAATGGATACAGAAATGAGTAGCCATCCTTCTTGTCCGTCACATTTAGGAAACCCTTCTTAGATTCTGCGGCAACTGAAAACCATATCAAGGGCATGCTCTTAGGGTATGTTCCACTTCTAAAGTCTAGTCAAGCACAAAGGCATTCCAGAAAAACATAGACCAGAATATTTTGCTGTCCTGTGAGAATAAGCAAACAAGAACCAGTATTATTAAAAGTGATGGCTGTACAATCTACACCACTTACATGACCTAGGGGTCTCTGTAAACAGCAAAATTGGAGGGACACTAGCACCAACTGCTAGTAGCTGCCTTCTCGCCATTCCATCTGTGATGAGCGAAAAGATTTCATTTATTACGATGGTCCATTCTCAGTGCCTTCGTGGTTTAGAACTTGTTACAATTTGCTCACAAGTCACAACTCATAACAGGCTACAAGTCAATGAACATACCATGTGGTACTTCCAATGACATACAATTGTATTTGGACATTGAGCATTAACACGATGAGCAAGTACTTTGATTGCGGCAGTTTCCTTCACAGTTATGTGTCCTAGTTGAACATCTAGTATTAGCTATTAAGTCCCCGAGTAAGCTCCTTTTACAAGAAGTTATCTTCGCTATCTAAGAGCACCACGTCAATATACTTCCAGAACCCGACATGTACTTGAAATTTAGCACAGGTGGGGTCGCATCAACCCTAAACAAGGCTATCAGAGGTGCACAATGACAATGTAGACTATGCCATAACTTCTCCTAATGGAGTCCACTTACATGCTCTTTTAGAACATGATACACACAGGTCCCTAATGTGAGGAGCAATCCTAAAACCGATTGGAAATAAAAGAATAACCTTCTAGGCTTACATTACAGTCCTTGTCTTAACCTCCCTTCTGTACTCATGTGTCATATCTCAACAAACTAAACAGTGCTACTCATAGAACTTTTCAAATTCCGAATAACCTTCGACAAAAAATGAAGTAACAAGAAGTTCCAACAATCATAAAAACCAGTTCACAGCCTTGTGGCATTTTGGCAATATGACATTTTATTTCCTTGGTCTCCCTTCCTTTATCTTCTGTGTGTTGGGGGTTTCAGCAATTCATGAATAATTTGATATGAAATCAGTTTAAAAGGAAACAAAATTGAGACCTTGGAAAGAGACTGATGAAGTTGAAGCTGATTGTAGTTGTGATACTTGCTCTGCCTTCACCAAAACAGACACCCTTTTCCCAGAGGCAACATTTCTTCCCTGATAACAAATTTCGGAGGCCACCCAGATAAAAATATGAAAGATCAGTATTGACACTCACATTGAAACTTGCAGTCGAGAGAGAGAGAGAGAGAGAGAGAGAGAGAGAGAGAAACCTGATGAGAGCTTGTAGGGAGAAAAGAATGGCGAATTGAAGACAGAATTGAATGCTGCAAATGCAAAGACACCATATTTCTGATGTTGGCAATGGTGCACCCAGGAACAGCAGCGGAATATGCAAAGCAAAGGGCTCAAACCAGAGTCACTGGCCTTTGTGGCTGAAAGATTGTACACAACGCAGAGACACCACCCGCCTTATCTTTTTCTCCCCTTTGCAATTCGCTCCAAAAGAAAATTAAATAAAGATGACATAACTCTCTAAAATTTTTTAAAAAGAACACTACATACCATTTAAAAGAAGTTTATAGACAATGATATATATAAAATTTTACTAACATTTTCTTTAGAAACAGTTAATTTTGTTAAATATTTTTTCTAAAAAGAGCTTATTTAAATTTTAAACAGTTAGTACAAATAGATAATTCAAACAATTATCAACTAACAGCTAATATAAATAATTAACCGTTAATAACTAATAAATATTTATCAGATATAGTCATAGTTTAGAAAGGGCACAACCAAATACAATATCTATTAAATGAGTACTATTAATCTTACATTTTAAACCACCCCCCCCCCCCCCCCAACCTATGCCTGCTTTGATGCTTCCATGCGTACACTTTTGGGGCAACCAGGCAAAGGGAAAGCTGCGGTTTGCGGCTGCTTTATTGGGCTAATCAATCCCAATTCCAAATATATTCAAAGATTTCCCTTAGAGGATATGTTGGGTTTTCCATTTATTGGAAAAAGGGAAGGCACAGATGAAGTGAATACACCTGAAATTTGCAAATAAACCTTCAAATTAGTAGTTTTTTTATTCCAATAACTAAACGTTTACATTGTATACTTGACCATGCATTAAGAAAAAACTTTAAATTTATTGTAGAACACTTAAATTTGATATTACAATTCTATAGATGACATGTTTTTAACTTATCCAAGGAAACAAATGGGATTATTTTGTGATAAGATGAAACCACGTATGTAATTGAGTTGCAACTATGTTAAAAAGATGATAACGTCTTAGGAAAAAAAAATACGATAAAGTTTGTCAATAGTGGAATAGTTACATGTGGTGTCTAATTAGTGTGAATTAATCTTGAACCAAAGAGGAATGAAAGCTATCTAACAACATTTTTTACAATATGAAAATGCATAAGATTGAGGGTAAACAAGTCAACTAAATAACCACTTTGTATCATGTTATTCGGGCATTTTTTTAAAGAATTACAATTATTATTAATTTTATACGACTTACAAATCTCAAAAATCACGAGTTACCTTAATGTAGATGATTTCGTCAATAATTTTACACAAATAAACCAAACACACAACAGTGATTGGATAGTGTAATTTGGTCAGTTTATTTCCACACCAATTTTCTGATCTTTTAGTTAGACATATTAGTTCTCTTCTATTTTTTATGATAATGATTTAGGTAATGCTCTTGTAAAAAGGATTGTGTACCCCCCATCCCCCAAATATATTTACCGTTTTACACACAAAAAAAAGGACCCATTTTTAACTCACTTCAACAAGAAAATAACAACATCAACCCATTATATAAAAAAATATGCAAACTTATTCCAATTTCAATCCACTTCAACCTACTTTAACTCACTTGAAGCCACTTCAAGAAAAAAATTATCAACTTTAACACACTTCAAGCAATCTCAATCAACTTTACTTATTTTTCAACTCATATTTCCCAACAAAAAGAACATGCCTTAGGGCCTTTTTTTTCGTTGATTGTTTTTTTAATTTACTAACTTCAACCAACTTCAACCCACTTGAATAAAAAATACCAATTTCAACCAACTTCAACTTACTTCAACTCACTTCAACCAACTTCAACCCACCTCCTTCAAAATTGTATTCTCACAATTATAACCAATATAAAAAATATATCAACTTCAACCAACTTTAATCTACTTCAACAAAAAATACAAACTTTAACCTACTTTAATATATCTTAATCAACTTTACCCTTTTATCAATCCTAATTTATTAACGAAGGGCATGTTCTTTTCATGGTTCAATTCCAATATACCAACTTCAACCAACTTCAACCTATTTTAATCCACTTTAACCCACTTCAATCTACTTTCACTATTTTAACCAAGTTTAATTTATCACATAAAAAAATTCAACCCACTTTAACCTATTTAAACTCACTCTATCATTTTATCCACCCCAATTTACCTACGAAAAGACCCGACCCTTAGCGTAGTGCGACAGGATCATGTATGCACTCACAGGTCCATCAAGCCTAATTCGGTTTCTACTCCTTCAGACCCAACACAAGGCATTGGGCCTTAGCCCTTAATGGGGACAAAAATAAAGAAAAAAGAAAAAAAAATTTTCTCCCTCGGTGTCTTAGGTTTTCAGCGTTCACTTCAGAGTCCAAACTCCGGCTCAAAAATGGCGAGACCTCCGAGCCTCTTCACTTCCCACCTCCGCCGCCTCCTCTTCCGCTGCCGCTCCTCCTCCTCCTCCGGCTCCTCCTCGCCGCCTCTTCCCCCGCTACCTCCGCCGTCTCTAATTTCTTCCTCCGCCACAAAACCTCACTTCCTCTTCTCCCCTAAACCATACAACCTTCGTTTCTATCTCACTCGATCTTGCTGTTCTGAACCCTCTAAAACCCCTGCCCATGACCAAGACACTGCCCAAATCGCCCAATCTCTCTCCTCTGAGCTCCTTAAGCCCTCTGACCCCGATTCCCTTGCCCTTTCCCAACGCCTTGATCTGGGGTTCTCTCATATCAGTCTTTTCCCACCTCTGATTCTTCAGACCCTTAACATTTCTCCTGATGTTGGACGCTCTGCATTGGATTTCTTCAATTGGGTTTCCTCCAGAACCACCCTAACTGACGAGGTATACTCTTATTTCGTTGATTATTTTGGTCGTAGGAAGGATTTTAAGATTATCCATGATGTTCTTGTTGGTGGGAAAGGCGTTGTTGGGCCTAAAACATTTGCTGCATCCATTGATCGGCTTGTTCGTGCTGGTAGACCGACCCAAGCTGTGTCTTTCTTTGAGAAAATGGAGAATGATTATGGCATTGCCCGTGATAGGGAAGGGTTGAATTTTGTTGTGACTAAGCTTTGTGAAAATGGGTACGCTAATTATGCCGAGAAAATGGTGACGAGCCTTGCTAATGAGTTCTTCCCTGATGAATATGTATGTGATATGCTGATTAAAGGGTGGTGTGTTGATGGTAAGCTTGAGGAAGCTAGGAGATTGGCGAGGGAAATGTATAGGGGTGGGTTTGAGATTGGCACGGTGGCGTATAATGCGATTCTTGATTGTGTATGTAAGCTCTGTAGGCTGAAGGATCCGTTTAGGCTTCAGTCTGAGGCTGAGAATGTTTTGGTTGACATGGATGCTGCGGGTGTGCCACGAAACACAGAGACGTTTAATGTGTTGATCTCGAATTTGTGTAAAATTCGTAAGACAGAGGATGCTCTGAAGCTGTTTTTCAGGATGGGTGAATGGGGGTGTTATCCGGATGCAACAACTTTCCTTGTCCTGACTAAGAGCTTATATCAGGCTGCCAGAGTAGGGGAGGGAGATGAGATGATTGATAGGATGAAATCCGCGGGATTTGGAGATGCTCTTGATAAGAAGGCTTATTATGAATTCCTAAAAATCCTTTGCGGGATCGAGAGGATTGATCATGCCTTGAGTATCTTTGCTAAGATGAAGGAGGATGGCTGCCAGCCTGGTGTCAAGACGTATGACCTATTGATTGGAAAGCTGTACGCTCATGGTCGTTCTGAGAAAGCGAGTGCTCTTTACAATGAAGCTGTCCATAATGGGGTGCCAGTTGAGCCTAAGGTGTACAAGATGGATCCAAGATTTGTGAAGAAGCCTACAGTTGTAAAGAAGGGGAAGAAGCGGCTGTCATTGCCTGAGAAAATGGCTTTGAAGAGGAAAAGGCTCAGAAAGCTTCGCTTGAGTTTTGTGAAGAAGCCGAGAAAGATGATGCGGACGGTGTTCTGATCTCGTTTTTCGTTCAGTTAATTCATGTCAGGAGTACTCCAGGTATGGAATCATTAGCAAATATGCACCCTCCTGTATTTTGATAATTTATTTTTTTTGATAAGGAAAAAGTAATATATTAATATAGAAAGATCAATAGCTTAGCTGCACGGTAAGCATCATACAAAAGACTATATACAACCTAAGTATAAACTATCCACGTAATCAGCCAGATTAATAGAGGAAGAGCCAAACTTCCCATTCTTTCCAAAGTGGAGAATCTTGATGAAATTCTCTTTCAAGCTCTGAAGAGGGGGTTTCTATGCTTTCAAAAATTCTTCGGTTTCTCTCTCTCCACATACTCTCAAAAGATGACATGAGGTATTTTGATAATTTATCTTTTATTCGGACTTTGATGTTGGATTACTATAGTTAGACATTAATGGAGAAAGGCTTTGTCAAATTGGTGCTTAAATTATTGATTGTGCAAATCCTTCTAAACTCTTGTGCTCCTTCAATGTATTTATGCATACTATATGCTACCATGTATATTATTACCTGAATTTCAAAAAAACTGCTTTCTAGTTGCGAATGACCCTTCTATTGCCTTCTGCTTTTGTTTTTATTTGTTAGGCTGTTGATAACTCGGGCCCATAAAAGCTGGGGTTGTAATGTTATATAAATTACTTATTATTGATCTGTTTGAGCATTTTAGAATTAGCCTCATGGGGCCACGGTCATCCACAATCACCACAAGTTACATTATTGATACTCGACAAGTCGACATGTTCTTGCTGCATGTTTTAAACTTTCAATCATGCATTTGAAGTTCTCTGTTGAATAATATTACAATCTGTGTTCTTAGCACCCCCCCCCCAAA
Organism: Carnegiea gigantea; assembly: GCA_029747015.1. NCBI lineage: Eukaryota > Viridiplantae > Streptophyta > Magnoliopsida > Caryophyllales > Cactaceae > Carnegiea > Carnegiea gigantea. The sequence goes on along the minus strand of JAKOGI010000005.1, from coordinate 963,993 downwards.
AAAAAAATCTGTCAGCTGAATTCGTTGTCCAGTGCAATTGAATTATACTAGGTAACGAGAAACAAGAGCCACAAGTGTACAACTGAATGCCTCGTATGGTGGTCCTTTATCCGGCTCCTTTTCACCATACCCACTGCCAATGTCCCCCCCCCCCCCCCCGCCCTCCCTAGTGCCAACACACATACACTCAGAAACTAAAAAAGAAAGAGGAAGGAAATGGCATATGAGATACTAGTTAACTGTGCTTTCTACATCCTAGTTGCAGACAATCTGCCTTTGAACAACTGTCTGTTGTGTGTGATATTGGCTTGCATGTTTGCATATCTTGTTGATAATGGAATTAGCTATTGAAATTTTTATTTATAGGAACCAGTATTATAGTGAAGCCTCACTGGGTAGTGGGTACTACTGTACTAGTGCTGAAGTTAACGATCAGAACAAAAGAATGTACCGGACTGATTTGTTGAAGCTGTAACTGTGCTTATACCATGATACTTGCTTCACAAATCAGATTGCTCTGCTCAAAATCTCTTGGAAATTGGAAGTGCTTTATAATTTAATAGTGGCTTGGCGTGCAGTTTCATCCCACAAAATTGCTTCTATTTGCATCCTACTTGTCCTTCCCATGGGAGATTTACTATGACTCTGCCTTCTACATTCCAATTGCTTTTCACGGTTGTGCAGTTGTGCCCTTTGCTTTTATCGCTTGAACGTGTTCCCAATCATGAACTGATTTTAAAAATGTTTCAGTTGGAGGCTTGAAAGTGATTAAAAATGTTTCATGGGGTTGGTTTTCTGTCAGTCTTCCCCTTACCACGTCGTGAATATGCCCTTTGAATTCTACCTTATTCCTTATTGCCTTTAATGAACAGCATTTTGGACTTATGTTGCGAAAATGATTAGAATCCAGTCTGAGACTAGAATAAAATTTCTTATTCACCTTCTTTGTTGTGGGATAGCATGCAGTCAATCCCTTCAAGGTCTTATCCTTCATCTGTACAATCCAATTTGTGCATCTTGCACCCTAGCCCCCCGCATTTCGCTGGGCCACCCAAATCCTAGGGGACACTTGGGATATTGGTTTGATTTGCTTAAGCTCACTATGGAAATGTGGATGATTCTTTCAACCCTATTCTTTGGGTCCTTTGACGTGTCTTTCCAATTTGTTTTTCTCATGCATGTCATGGTCATGCTCCATTAATTCCCTGTACCCTTAGTCAAAAGTCTTTGTCATTGTAGGTTTAGTTTGGCCTTGCCGCCTCCTTTCACTTACTCTTAGTATATATTTGCAGGTACTACGAACTTTAGACTTCTAAACTCATAATTTTCCATCTTTCAATCACATATACGACCTGCCAAAAGAGAATGCCAGAATCCTACCAATGCTCGTGATTCGAGTGGGGCCGCTGTTCAATGTACTACGGACTGGTGCGCTGCCATGCAAGGAGACAAGGAGATAACCAAACCCGATGTCATTCTCTCATCTAAACAAAGTTGGCTGGTCTGAGATGAAAGAACAGTTGATGAATGGAAGAAGATCATCAATTTTTGCACTTGATTGTTTTTCTGAAAGCATATTGGTTTGAATGTTGCCTTCTATAGGCTTCTTATGATGAAAGCCCTGCTAGCATGGGATGATAGTTTCATTTCTATGCTTTGGTTTGAAGTGAATTTATCTTTTTGGATTTTCAGCTAATGTTTAAATATGCTCCCATCCGCAGCTGAGGCTGTCTTATGATTTATGAAATGGGGCAGAAGCCTTTGTTTACTACAATCATTAGCAATTCAATATTAGCCCCTTGTATATACTGTAATGATCAGGCGATAAACTCGTGAAAGATGCAACGTTAGCATGATTTCTAATCTCTTTTATAAATGTATATATTTCATGTCATTTCATCTTATAGGTTGATTATGAAGACTAGTTATTCATTTTTGAGATGATGGGTATGGGGAACAAAAATTATAGAGGAGTAGGGTTCATGTAGCACAATAGGTCCGGTTTTTTTCATTGGTAAATTTAAATTTATTAATTTCAACCTATTTTAACTCATTATACGAATTTTCATTAAAAAAATATTTATTTCAATTAATTTCAATCCACTTTAACTCATCTACTTTTTACTATTTTAACTAATTTTTATTCATCATACATTAACCTATTTTAACCCACGTCAACATAAAAATATCTATTTGAACTTATTCATTCCACTTTAACCAATATCAATTAACTTCATCAATTTACTAATCCATATTAGTTTTTCTTTTTGTTATCTTGCGATATTAAAGATTTGTGTGGGTAGAATTTGAATTCAAATTTTTAGTAAGAATGTTAAAATGTAGTATTAGGGTCTGTTCTTTTTGTGGGTTAATTTCAATATACCAATCTCAATCCATTTCAATCTATTTCAACCTACTTCAATCCATTTCAACCCAGTTTTACTATTTTAACCAAATTTAATTTATCACATAACAAAATTTAACCAACTTCAACTAATTTCAATTTGTTTCAATTTACTTCAACCTACTTTAATTTATTTTAATTTATTTTATTTTTTTATCCATCTTAATTTACCTACGAAAAAAACAAGTAATTAGGTAATTTGACATGTGCCTTGCCGTGACTTGTTTGTGTATACTAGTTAACTTGTCCATATCTTTCAATATTGTTCGATACCAGGTTTATGTAAGAAATAATATAATAATATAATTCTATTAGCAGCAAATTAGCAAAAATTTATGGTGCCACGTTATCTGCCGACAAACAGTAATAGCAGTGGGAACAAACAATTCTGACTAATTTTTAAAGATGAGTTGGTAAGACACAGCAATGCTTTCATTTTTCTTCTCATAAATAAAAAGAGAAAAATTATCAATAATTTTTAGTCAACAATTTGTACTCTTAACTTTTTAGTCAACAATTTGTACCCACAGGCATTGGGCTGGAGAAAGAGGGGAGTGAGCTGTTGCCAGTTGCCCCCACCAACAGCATTACTGTCTATGCTGAGTTATTGAAAAATATTATCATTTTTTGCAAGTTTCTTTATTTTTTTTTTGGGTTCTAATAAAAAAGTTTCCACCTAAAATATATGAAAATAAGGAAAATCGAATTACACTGTACTACATAGATTCAACAGAAAAAAAAGATCATCTTATAAAAGATGTTTATAAAATTATCTCATTCAAGTGTAAGTTATTAGTTTCTAATGTTATTAATGTAAAATGTAAAGTGTAAAATTTAGAATTTAGTATTAGTAATGTTAAAAATACGGTATATATTTATATGAATTTTTACATCTTTGGTATTAAACAAAATTTCAATCCAAAAATATAAGTATAGCATTTAATAACACTACGTGTAAGAAGCCCATTACAAGAACAATAAACCAACACTTTCATTTGCATTTTAAAGGGAATGTTTCAAACATCATTATGAGGCACTATTTTTTTCAACAAAAGATACTACAGCTCATTACAAGCTTAATTGATTTATTAGAAAATTCAAATTGTCTAATGATTTTTTTAAATGATAGCTTGTCTAAATAACATAAAAGGAATGACATGAAACTTTAAATTATTGAGGCAAAAATCAACTTGAACCACCATACACTATCTTTGACAGTTATGAATAACTAAATGATTGTCAGGTCACGTGAAAATTTAGTAAATCTAAAGAAGATTCTTCAAATTCTTAGTCTAACAATAAGGACAGTTTGATCTTAGGAACTATTCAATTTGTCAAATTTAACAATATTATATCACGGATATAAATCTCATATTAAATTAATAATAAAATAATCACTTACTTATAAGCAGTAGCGCTGCACCACCGTCAAATTCTTAGCTAAAGCTTTGCCAGTCCATGTGAAATGTTAACACAAAAAGGGGGCAAAAATAAGTACGAATAAACGACAAAAGGGACATGGAGTTTTGGACACTGTTCATATATCTACAACGACGCCCTCAACACGTAAACCACTGGATGGTCACAGCTGTCTTCTCAAAAGCTTTGCTCACCCCTCCTCAACCCCACACCCAGCTCCTCTGTCTCTCTCTCTCTGTCTCTCTCTCTCTCACATCTTGCACTGAAGAGGGTTTGAGACCAAAAAAATGGAGTCTTTAGCATCAAAGTACAGTAGCAGATCCATAACTAAGCTCACTAGCTTCACCATTTTCCTTGCTTTCTGGCTTTCCTGCTTCCTCTTTTCCTCAACAGGCAAGTGCCCAGTTCATACGTTGGGTTTTATATTTATGGGTTCTTCTGGGATTGTTGGTTCATGGGTTATGCACTTATGCTGTTGTATCTGGAGGAAATATCGTGATTTGGGTGCTTTTTAGTCACTGAGTCTTCATTTAATCTGTCCAAAATTAAGGGGGAATCCGTGGGTTTTTGAGTCAATTGGGTTGTTTCATTTCTGGGTTTTGGAATTTGGAGAAGTTTGTGACAAATTTTTGATTTTTCTTTTGCCTATTTGCTTGATTTTTGAGTACTTGAAAAATTGCATGTGTTGTCGTCTTGCTAATTTTTTTCTGCGATTTTGGGTCAATTGCTTAATTCATTCATGATTAATTAGTAGGATAGAAGGGGGTGGTAATTTAGCTGAGATTACTAGTCTTGGAACTTTCCTTTCTTCAGAAGGAAAGAATTAACTGAGAAAAATGGCATAATGCTATTTCTTGTTCTGTTACGTTTTATCCATTTATGTAGCTTATTATCATGGTTTAGTTATGCTAATATCTAACAGTTCACTAAACTTTTCCCTTTTTTTTAAATCTGAATTCTTCTGCAGAGGCCTATGATGCACTTGATCCAAATGGAAACATTACTATCAAATGGGACATTATTAATTGGACACCTGATGGATATGTTGTAAGTCTGGCTAAACCACTATTCTAATGACAACAATTAACTTGTGCGCCTTAGCAGCTGCATTTTGCCGCATCCTGTATTAATCATCGAGGACAGGCATTCCCTTTCCCTTTCTAATGTAATACGGTGTGTGGTAGAGGAGGTTGGAATTTGTTATGACATTCAAGGATTGAAATTCTTTCTAATGTAATAATGTATCAAGACAGATTGTGTTTTCGTTCTTGTATGTGGGCAGGCTGTTGTCACAATGTATAATTTCCAGCAATACCGTCACATTCAAGCACCCGGGTGGACACTAGGATGGACATGGGCAAAAAAGGAGGTAATATGGAGCATGGTGGGTGGGCAAACAACAGAGCAGGGAGACTGTTCGAAATTCAAGGGGAACATTCCCCATTGTTGTAAGAAGGATCCAACTGTGGTTGATTTGCTGCCAGGAACTCCTTACAACCAGCAAATTGCTAATTGCTGCCGAGGAGGGGTATTGAATTCCTGGGCCCAGGACCCAGCCACTGCCGTTAGCGCCTTCCAAGTGAGTGTGGGTCAAGCTGGGACTACTAATAAGACGGTTAGATTGCCAAGGAACTTCACATTGAAAGCTCCTGGGCCCGGATACACTTGTGGGCCTGCGAAGATTGTGAAGCCAACTAAGTTCTTGACGTCTGACAAGCGGAGAACCACTCAAGCTTTGAGTAAGTAATTTCTTAATAAGCTTATTCATTGGGATAACTAGTTCCTTGACATTGGAGAAACTCAAACTTTGAAGATAGACTAATGATTAATGAATTGTAGTGCATTTAGGTTTGTCTCTCATTGCAATATGAAAAATGACTTCCTTGGTAACTGGTGAACCATTTATCCGCGCAACAACGCCATCACCGAGTGTAGAATCCACCTTCTAGCAGGTGTAGGGAGATCTCAATATAGGTAGCCTTAACCCTGTAGACTCATAGACCGATTCCTAGAGACCTACATTATTATTTACTTATTTTTTTTAATTTTTGGGCGGAATTTTTTTTAGATTGACACCTTTTATAAGGAGAATAACATACGATTAAGCCAAGGGATATGATGATACAAATAATGTGACTGATAGGTAACATTAATCCAATGTAGCACTAGGGTACTCAATGCTAGCAGTTGAGAAACGAGCTGGTTGTCGTGATCAGGATTAGGAATCCTTTCATTTTATGTTGTCTATTCTTGATCTGTATAACTCAGTGCACTGTGCTAGGATATCCTATCTTAGAGATCTTATGAATTCTAGATGTATTAACAGCAGCTGTGTTTCTTCTTGGCAGTGACTTGGAATGTTACTTGCACATATTCACAGTTCTTGTCTCAGAAGACTCCTACATGCTGTGTCTCGCTCTCGTCATTTTACAATGAGACTATAGTTCCCTGCCCAACTTGCTCGTGCGGATGCCAGAACAACATAACCCAACCAGGAAGCTGTGTTGAGTGAGTAACAATTAACTGTTTTATAAATCAATATGTATTTTCATGTGATTTTATTGTTCTAATGCTGAAGTTGAAACTTCATGATTGCTATTGCAGAGCGGACAATCCATATTTAGCTTCAGCTGTCTCGGCTGGGTCATCGAAAGGTAATATTAATATGGCGCCTTTGGTCCAGTGTACCAATCATATGTGTCCAGTTCGGATCCATTGGCATGTCAAGGTGAACTACAAGGATTATTGGCGTGTCAAGGTCACTATTACCAACTTTAATTACAGAATGAACTACACGCAGTGGAATCTGGTTGTGCAACATCCCAACTTCGATAACCTTACTCAAGCATTCAGTTTCAGTTACAAAGGATTGACCCCTTATGATGGTTTGAGTAAGTTTTGGTCCAGTTAATTGACTATGTGAATGAACAATCCTGCATCTCTCAGTTTCTAACAAGTCATTTGGGAATTTGATTTTTTTACAGATGATACTGCAATGCTTTGGGGAGTTAAGTTCTATAATGATCTACTAATGCAAGCTGGGCCGTACGGCAATGTGCAGTCAGAATTACTATTTAAGAAGGACAAATCAACATTCACTTTTGAGAAAGGATGGGCTTTCCCACGAAGGGTATACTTTAATGGTGATAACTGTGTAATGCCACCTCCAGATGCTTATCCATGGCTGCCAAATGCCAGTTCGAGGCTCATCTTATCGCTTCTTCATCCAATCGTCACTATACTGGCCGCCTTTGCTTTCTTGCTTGCATATGCTTAGTGAAGCAACCCTGTATTCTTGGGTTTCTCTTGGTCTGCTTAATGATGCTGCTTCAGCTTCACTAACTACTTCAATTCATCGTCACTGAAGATGAAAGCAATGCGACTTGGTTGGGGTGCCGTTTGTCGCCTAGGATGGCCATTCCATTGTTGATTTATGTTGAGATTCAGAATGTGATACCATTTTGTTCAGTATAGGTAGTTATACTTTCTATTATATTCTTTATGTTATTGTTAGATATGTGGATATGTGCTTTTAGCTGTGTAATCACTAATAGCAATCTGGCTATGAATATACAAATGTCATGTAGTTACTTTAGTATAATTGTGATATTGTAGTGAGATTTGAAAAGTTTTGCATTCATAATCCATCGAGAAATATGGTTGATGACCAAATTCTACTGAAAAATTATGAGATGCTTGATACAGATTTATAATACAGTATGAATCATGGCAAAGTGGACAGTATACAAAGAACATTGGTCCAAAATTTTGCATGCAGCATTTCTGTGGCTGAATTGATACATATTTACTGCCTGAGGCTGCCCTTGGGAATCTCACAAAGTTCATAGGGCACAATTGAAGTCAAGCAAGTAGTACCATCAATGCAAGTATTGCTCCTATTGTTGAGTAGGCAACTGAGATGATATTAGCATAATTTGGAAGAAAAGGGTATGTATCTGGTGCTGGAAGCCTGCATTCATCTCCATTGAAGTAAACTTTCCTCGGAAATGCCCATCCTTGTTTCAAGGTGAATGTGTTCATGTCTTTTTGTAAGAGCACTTCAGACTGAACATTGCCGAAGGGACCTGCTTCCATCAAAAGGTCGTTGTAGAACTTCATACCATAAAACATCCCAGTATCATCTGCCAAAAACTCAAAAGAAAAAATTATTTACATTCATGCAATGACAATGGCAGGGTGAAGTATGGAGGTTTTGAGCGAATAGAAGCACTTACTGACTGATGCATACGGCACCAGAGGCTTGTAGTCAAAGCTGAAAACTTGAGTGACGTTGTTGAGGTTAGGATGCTGAACCACCAGGGTCCACTGTGTATAGTTTAAGCGATAGTTGAAGTTGGTAATGGCTATCTTGGCGCGCCAGTAATCCTTGTAATTGACTTTAACATGCCAGTGTATTCGTATAGGGCACATATGATGTGTGCACTGTAGAAGAGGTGCATTGTCCCTTCTTGGAGTGTTTATTCCTGCTTTATGCAGTTTCTTTGAGTTGCTCCTGCATTATATTTAAATGAAGTTAACTTAGCATCACTGCATGTAGAATCTGATTTGAGTTTTTGGATCCAAGTTTTTAGGTGGAATCTGACTATAAGTAGGAGACTTACTTGATACAGTTGTCCTTATTGTGGCAACCACACGAACAGGATGGGCACGGAGTGATTGTGTCATTGTAGAAAGAGGAGAAGGAAACACAACATGATGGGTTTCTGGAGACCAGAAACTGTGAATAGGTGCATGTTACATTCCATGTCACTGCAAGTTAGAGGAACTGCATTCAGTATAATTACGAGTTACAGACGTACGGTCATAGTTACTTTCATAACTGTTCGATGGTTTTAGTAGCTAAAGTTTTGGTAGGAAAGCTTGATGCCTTCGTAAAATATGAACACAGACAAGTAAGAATAGTGTAAGGCACACAAAAGCTTACTGAGTGCCTGAGTTTTCCTCCTCCGATCAGGGGTGAGGAACACTGTGGAGGGCACAACTTTTGCAGGACCACAAGTGTAACCAGGTCCAGGGCCAAGCAAGGTGAAATTCTTTGGCAGCTTGACTGTCTTGTTCGATGTGCCAGCCTGTCCAACACTGACCTGGAATGCAGAGACTGAGGCTGCTGGATCCTGTCCCCATGAGGCAAGGACACCACCCTTGCAGCAATTACTGAGCTGCTGGTTATAGGGTACCCCAGGGAGCAAATCAACAACTGTAGGGGTCTTCTTACAGCAGTGAGGTATGTTCCCTTTAAACTTGGAGCAGTCTCCTTGTTCTGTGGTTTGCGCCCCTACCATTGACCATATGACTTCCTTCTTTGCCCACAACCACCCTAGTGTCCAACCAGGGGTCATTATGCCCCGGTACATTTGGAAGTTATTCATTGTCACAACTGCCTGTAGAAGGTGCCCAGATACTTATCTGTCAAATTACTTTCATAAAAATTGCATACAAAAATAACAAATCCTCCCAGTTTGGGTCCCATATTCATGGGGTTGCATGAGATTCAGATGTAGCGGTCTTACTTCTGCAAGCACTTGTGCAAGCAGAGATACCAATTTCAGAAAAATTCCACATGATGAAATAGAGTATTTGGACGCTCACCACATAACCATCTGGTGTCCAAGATATTACATCCCATTTAAGTGTTATGTTTCCATTTGGATCTAATGGGTCATATGCCTCTGAAACAAAAGGGAAGAGGAAAGAAGTAAGTGGGGTGTTTCGTTTATATATTCTGATGATCTACAAGTTACTGAAAACATTACCCGCACAAGGGAATAGCATCAGAGCTGCAAGTATAGCAGAGAGAATGAACTTCAGATCTGCTGCACGTGGACGTAAATTCTGCCATTGGCATTGTGGATTTCTCGCTTCATGCGAATGTTTTCGGATTAAGCATGCATATGTTTTACATCCCATTTCTGATAATAAGCCGAACCTTGGGATACTTGCAATCAGAATCAGATGGTATAATCCTCCTCTTCCCACAGAGACACAAGATATATTGTTGCTTAACCAATGGGGTGTTAGGAGTATCATTAAGATATTTCACCTGCCTTTCTCTTTTAATTAGTCATCTTGACTGGGGTCGGAGTGGATTCCCGCATTCTGAAGCAAGACTTCAGTGAGTAAACTGAGAGAAATGAATGTAAGAGACAGTTGATCTCTAACAGTTGAGCAGTCCCTTTTGTGTTAGTGATGATGCTAACGCCATATCTTTCAAGTACAGTAGAAAGCTTGATTTGAACTAAGCTGATATTAAATGGTGCCTTTTTAAGCAAGTAAAAGTGTACTTCCAGTCAGACTGCACGATTCTCAGTGAGTTTCAGCTGCTTATTATTAGTAGCACAGCTCTGATGCTCACTGTCCACATGCTCAGACTGACATAGGATCATTGCCCTTTGCTCATTCCTATACAAATACTCTTTTAGTCATCAGATGGAGCAAAATTTAAACCCGGACAAACACTTAAGACATACCTGATTTTGACCAAAATATTAAGGTAGACCTTATTTTGAATTGACCCAAACTGATATGATTTGACATTTTAAATTCTCTGTGTTTTCTAGACAAGTTTATTGGGTAAACCGAATTAATCTAATCCAATCCCAACTTGAGTGATTCATTGATCTAATCCAAACCCGAACCAAACAACCTATTCGGCTGGTCTAGCTAACTAATAGGCCAGGTGCCATACATGTATCCTTTTCCGATGTTCCTAATTTGACCTACTCTCTAAGCAAAATGTTGAGCTGATCGTTCCGGTTTGCGTTCAAATCCTGAGACATGACTGAATTTTTCCCTTAATTGGCGTTGTAAGCACACAACTCTGAACCCTCCACACAGTGAATATAGTCCAAGCAGTAGCTCTTGCATTTTTCTTCAGAAGTTTTTATAGTTTTCAAAGCTCGTCAGCTGCATGATGTAGCATTCTGGTTCTTGATACAGTTTAGGGATTGACCCCTGTTTCGTTGGTGCAGCTAATTCAAGTCTACTTTCTCGTGTGTCTATAGAATTGGTCTTTCTACTAGTAGGGATGCTTATATGAGTAAGGTTGCTCACATCTAAATCTCTCCAAACTCCGTTGAAGTGGGATCCACACTGAACCTTATTGTTGCTGCTGTTGCTACAACCAATTCGGGTTTGCTCTTGACGCACATCTTCCACTACAGATGAAATGACACATTTTGCTTGACGGGGTTAATCTTGGTCAGATTGCCTCGCCTAAGACATCAATGAAGTTAAGGTTGGAATTTTCGTTCACATCTGAACAAATAGAGATTGATCGCATGGTGAGCTTATTTTACACAAGAATTTGTACTTGTCTAATATAGGATATGACTCATAGTCTTGCTCATTTTTATTCTATCCCGTTTCGATCGTATGCCTTTCCATGCTCTGTACAAAATGTAGTGCCTTTGACATGGAGTTACATGCACCTCTTCCTCAATAGAATCATGGAGGGCAAAAAAATCAACATGTGTGCATTGGCATAACCTAAGCAACATGAAGCCAACCTAGATTTAAATAATTTCAATTTGATTTTGGCCCAACTTCAAATTAGTCCTCCAGGGCAGCCCAATAAACTTCATTAACCAATAGAGGGTCATCAGTACTTGGCCCAAGAGTATTCATTGCCTCTTAAACTCTTTGTCCAAAGTCATGGTTTTGGGCTTTTCCCCCTGCTTTAGGGCCCAATCGTGAGCCCTAGTCAAGTAGAACCAAATAACCAATGTGCACAAGCACAATAAAGGTCGGCCATTAATTCATATTTACTTCAACTACTTTATTTGGTCAATGCTTATGTTATAGATCCGAGATTATATTGTTACAGTAATATCGGAAAGAAATAATTGGAACCACAGAAAATGCATATATATTTGTTTGATGAGGGATATAATTTTAACTTTTAGCGGTCTCCTAAATACAAATAATTTAAACGAAGTTTAATATAATAATTGTTTGAAGACCATCTAACATGATGAAACTAACATTATAATGAATTGTCCAAACAGTTATAGAGTATTAATTTTGCGTTAGAAAATTACAAAATTACGTGCCGTCAATTGGAGAGACTTTCTGACACCTAATTGAACTGCCTTTTCTTAAAGAAACAAAGATCTCTGGTTTTGTTTGTTTTTTTTTTCCTTTTCTTTTTTGACGACAAAGATCTCAAACTCTCAATTTTTGTGGACCCAAAATTTTGGTCACCTAGTTTTACCTAAAAAATATATAGTCCCACGTCCAAAATAATTCCATTTTTTTCCTCTTTGGTTTAAAATTCTAAAAATTTACATGGGAGAAAGAAAACGACAATAATTATGAGAGAGAGACCATTGACTGTTGAGTTATGTCGGTGATTCAAAAAAAAAAACAAAAAAATACAAGTTGGGCCAGGTAATATCTAACTGGAGCGCGTGGACCCAACATTTTTCCCCAATTGGGCCCCAATGTGCTGTTTCTTTCAACTATTGGAACCGAATTTATGGCCTTTTACTTCTTACTGTTTTTTCACTTTTTTTCTCCGAGAACCCCCCCCGGTCACCCCCCAAAAAACAAAGGCGCGAAAAAAAGGCTAATAACATTTTTTGCATGGTATATTAATTTGGAGGGGACAAACTAGTTATTGTTGTCCTCTCTCTCTCTTTTTCTTTCCTGCTTGCACATTGAAAGATGTAAGATTTTATCAAGTTTCAATGAACCCCTTGAAAGCCCTTGGAATTTATTATTGTTTAAGTAATTAATATTTGCAATTAACCTTTGTATTTGTGGTTAAAATTGGATATTTGGGGGGGGATTGTGTGCACTTAAAGTGGGATATATTTTTGTGATATGTTAGAAGTTTTAAAATTAAATGGAAAGAAAACTTAAAGGAAAAAAAGTTAATAAGATATGTTTTATAGGAAAAAAAATTATATTTACACTTATTAGAACTATGTTGAAAGTGTACCACATATTTTAAGTAATTGATTTTAATTTTTACATTTAAAATCTACTATTTTAGGACGATACTTTCCATTTTAATGCAGTACACTGTATCAGTGTCAAATTAGTTGATTTTTGTTAGTGCATTTAAAGTGATTTTTTCTCCATTATCTTCTTTGGTTATTCTTCCTCGATTCCATTGAAGTTGTTAAATTTGGTAAAAGACAATATGTGTTGACCATCAATTTAAAATTAAAAGCAAAGAATTCAAAAAATCTAAAAATTATAATCTAAACTTTTCTAATTGTATGTAAAATATTTTTTTTTACATTTCAAATTAAATCAAATCTATAAAAAAAAAAGAAGGTTAAAATATGCCCTCTTTGGCTGGTTTTGGCAACTTATACAAGACGATGAATTGATTTTCATCAATTTGTTGAAGTAAAACATAATATCTCATTAATAATACGTCAAATGACACTTACAATGAAAATCATGAATGAACAATTGCAGATTTAAAACATAAATATGAAATTCAACTTTCAAATAACTAATATAAATTTTACTAATATTGGACTCTAAAATTATGACAATCTTGTCATGAATAATCGTCGATGACTTTGTATCTTTACTTTGGATGGATAACCTTACAATCCATGCTATAGTGATTTGAAAATCAATCTTTATCCAATGTCTTGGACCAAACAAATTGAACACAACTCTCGTAAAAAGAGAAACTAGGACTTTCATAAAATTGTATAATAAAACTCTTAAGTAACATACGAAGGGACATACTTTGTTTATAAAAAAACTAGTATTACACTACCAATTGACATAGAAATTGATCAAAACAGCGCTTACCATCAATCCAACAGAAGTGTCGATAATAGCCCCGTCAAAGGGGTGGGGGCTATATTTTCTTGGTTTCTTGGAAGAGAGGGGATGAGAGAAATGAGAGCTTTCCACGAAGTATTTAACGACTATTTTCCTACTTTTCGGGTCCAAATAAGAAAAACAGAAGGTTTTCTTCATGTTTAAGTGAAAAATATTTTTGATCCCTACTTAGATATTTACCAACGAAAAGAGCAAGATCGCTAAGATGAAGAAGTAAAGGTTTGACCGACACATACACACTTCAACTTTTTTTTTTTTGGTGCAGATACACACTTCAACTTCGCTGCAACAACACTTTGGTCTAGGGTTTAAACACTCGCTAATTGGGCATCAAAGTTTGACAGTGAATTAGGCACAAGAACATTTATGAGGTTTTGGTTTTTCTCCAAAATCCAAGTCAATGAGTTGCAATCTTCATTGAATATGGAGACTTGCGAGCCCAGAAAAGGCGTATGACGTTTATTTAATTATTACGTGCCATTCTTTGCCCATAAAAGACTTGAATTTTGAAAGTTCCTAGATTACAAATTGAAATTAAATAATGGAGAAATGTTTTGTTTATTTTACTTAAGTTTTCCATTTTATTTTTTATTTCTTACTAAGTGACTTCAATTACAGCATTTTATTTTAGCAGTTAGTTGGTGTTACACTAGTTTTGATTTAATCACCCGAATTTTCAAGCCAATTTACTTATTGTTAATGGACTCTACGTATATGGTTAGGATTAAATTATTTTCAAGTTCAAGTCAAAAAGATGATTGTCATAAGAATTTGGTGTTAAAAATGCAATCAATATCGATCAATGATGTTAAGATAATGACAAAACACAAATGGTGTAAGTCGTAAAATTGCTCATTCAACTAAAAACTACCATCAAATATACAACTTAGAATAAGCACATTTTAATATGAAGTATGATGCAAAGTCTCATTACACAGTAAAAAGAATATTTACATGATTATATAATCTTTTTACATGCCTAATAAAGACATATTTGTTAATTTGGACAACAGTCTTGTGCTAGATAGTGACGCAATTGGACTCAAGTATCCTTTACCCTACACTTTTTTTTTCCCCCCTGGATCTGAATAAGTAATCAAGAGCAATACAATATGATAAGGAAGGGAAAAATTGAATCTCAGACATGATGTATCTACGACCTCAATCTTAGTTATTAGGTTGAGACCTCATCGACCCTTGTCCTATCCCACTAAGTAACTTACTATTTTACCAATTCATAATTTATTAAAATCGGATCAAGTGAATAAGCAAAGACTAAAATAAATAATATGCAAATTTAAATTTCAAATCCAATTAACAATTGTAGGAAAAAATCACTTATTACACTGGTCATATCTACTTTAACGTAAATTAAACATTTGTGCTATTAGTGGGAGAAAAAAAAATTCTTTTTATACTGATGAACACCTACTTGGGAAATGTTCAATGTTAAAAGGAGGGGATTATGTAAAGATTTTGATTGTAAATTTTGTGAAAAAAATGCAAATTAGGCAGGGCATCAATTGGGAATTCACCGATTTGCTAGATTCCTTGCCAGGCCAAAAAGAAGTCTTCTTTGGCATGTGCTCCATCTTCACATCTACATCGGCCTCTACCCACCAATTCAGGGGTTCTGCTCCAACATAAAACCCCCTCTCCCCTTCTCGTTCTTCCTCAATCCATCTCTCTCTTGTTCTGAAAAACCCTCTTAATCATTGTCGAGATCTTCCTCTGTTTCTTCCTCCAATGGCGGGTGGCTCTGTTTCTCCTACACCCCTTTTGAAAGATGAGCTCGATATCGTCATACCCACAATCAGAAACCTCGATTTCCTCGAGATGTGGAGACCCTTCTTTCAACCCTATCACTTAATCATCGTACAAGATGGCGATCCTTCGAAGACTATCAAGGTCCCTGAAGGGTTCGACTATGAGCTCTACAATAGGAACGATATTAACCGCATTCTTGGTCCTAAGGCGTCTTGCATCTCCTTCAAGGACTCTGCTTGCAGGTGCTTTGGGTACATGGTGTCGAAGAAGAAGTACATTTACACCATTGATGATGATTGCTTTGTAAGCCTAGCATCCTGTTTTTTCCGATTTGGTTGATTGATTCTGTGATTGTCTCATGTTGATTTTGAGAAATTATGTGGGTTTCTCATTTGGGTCTCCGGAATTTTCGGTTTTGATGCGAAAAGTTGATTGATTTGTGAATATTTTACTTGGATTTTGGGAAATTTTGGATCTTGATGCTGAAACCTGTGATGGGCATGTTTGAATTTTGTTTGATTTTGCTTGTCAGATCGTTGAGTGCTTGTGATTTGAAGTTTTATAGATTGTTGAAAGAGGGGGGGGGGGATTGTGGATCTGCGGAGGGTGGGCTTTTCGATATTTCTCACTTGATCTGACTAGTTTGCTGGTGATCCCGTTTTGTGATTCTGCTTTTGTTTGCATGGTTTACTTGATCTGACTATCATGTCATGATGTTGGTGGTTGTAAGCTTAAAGTATGACTTTTTACTCTTTTGAGTGGCTGCATTATCCACTTTGATCATGGCTAGACTCAGATCTGTACCTCTGTTGGAATATTTTAGTTTGAAGTTGTGATTATGTGTTAGTTCCTCCATATAGAAGATGAGTTGCTTGTTCTTTTAGTATGAATATTTTATTATGATCTTTTGTACTTAACAATACTTTAATGAGGTCTAGAATGCAGATCTCTCTAATGTGGTATTTGCTAGTTGTTATTAAGCTCTTAGTGGACCTTTGATTGGCAATTGTGCATGCTATACTATAGTTTAATGCCTACTTTCTGAAGCCTTATTTGACCACCATAGCTTGCTTCCTCAATGAGTATGGAGATAGGTGATATGATCATGGCTTTTGTGGCTTGTAGTGCTTCATTCATTTGATTGTTTGTTTCGGCATCGAATGTGTGGTGATTGTTCTTTAATGAGCCATTTTTGGTACCAACAACTTCTTGTATTGCATGCTGTATATTGCAACAAGTATTACCTCTTGCTGTTTTTCAGTTATTGATGTAATGCATTGCAGCATTGTAGAGGAATGGTCCATCGTTGGTTCTTGCTGATCTTTTGGGGCTAGTTATGCTTATCGGCATGTACATTATCTTAGGAAGTAATATCAGAACATTTTAAGCATCTGTTTGTGCTAAACTTGGATGTTTCTAGTATCATCTCCCACATCTTGGATCTAATTTACTTGTTGCTTCAACGCATGATGGATTTTCAGTAAGCATTTTGAGCTATGAGCAAGTATTAATAGATCTAATCCTGCCTCTTTTCCCGCATGCAGGTTGCCAAGGACCCAACTGGCAAAGATATCAATGCACTTGAGCAGCACATCAAGAACCTTCTGTCCCCATCTACCCCATTTTTCTTCAACACCCTCTACGATCCATACAGGAATGGTGCTGATTTTGTCCGTGGATATCCGTTCAGCCTCCGTGAAGGTGCCCCTACTGCCGTCTCTCATGGTCTCTGGTTGAACATTCCTGATTATGATGCACCCACCCAGCTTGTCAAGCCTCTTGAAAGGAACACTAGGTATGGAATTTCAACAGATAGTATGCTGTCGCTTCTTCACTTTCCAATGTTTGATTTGATTGGCAAGATGTAGTTACCCTGTGTAATGTCCTCTATGTTTGCCAGGTATGTGGATGCAGTTTTGACCATTCCCAAGGGAACACTCTTCCCTATGTGTGGGATGAATTTGGCATTCAACCGTGAGCTTATTGGCCCTGCCATGTACTTTGGACTCATGGGTGATGGTCAGCCTATTGGTCGTTACGATGACATGTGGGCTGGCTGGTGCACTAAGGTACTTCACTTGCCATTTACCTGTATTCGTGTGTGACAGACTTGAAAAGGCATGCGGGTAAGTTCAATTCAGCACAGAATGGTTTCATGGCATATTTGGGTGATGGGGGGGGGGGGGGCGTACTTGGGTAATTCAGGTTTGGCTTTGCAATAAACTTTGTCAACTACATGCAAACATTGTCAGTTATCCAAGTTCTATGTTAGCTTGGTTTGAGCCATGCCAATATGATTTTCGCTTAAAATTAAGTTGCCTTAGTTATATCTTGTCGGGTTGGTGGCATTCCTAGCTCAATACTGAAACCTGAAACTCAGAATCCTATGATACAAACTATGTGATTGTGGAATTCATTGTGACATTTTTCGTGGTGGATCATGCAGGTTATCTGTGACCACCTAGGTCTAGGAGTGAAAACTGGATTGCCCTACATCTACCACAGCAAGGCAAGCAACCCATTTGTGAACCTGAAGAAGGAATACAAGGGCATCTTCTGGCAAGAAGAGTGCATCCCCTTCTTCCAGAACGCCTCCCTCCCCAAGGACTGCACCTCGGTCCAAAAGTGCTACCTCGAGCTCGCCAAGCAGGTGAAGGAGAAGCTCGGCAAGGTCGACGACTACTTTGTCAAGCTGGCCGACGCCATGGTCACATGGATTGAGGCCTGGGACGAGCTCAACTCCTCCCCTTCGGCTGCCATCCCCAACGGCAATGCCAAGTGAAGAGAAGAAGGTTCTACAACAGTTAGCCTTTGTAGTGTTTAATCTGTTATTACTCCCTTGTTGCTTGGAGGCTGGGGAGCTTAGTTTTGAGAAGAGAAATATGCCACGGGGTCCTGATGTGGTGTTTAGCTTATTTAGTTTACATGGGAGCTGAGTTGAGTACTCATTGGGATGACATCAGTTCACCCCCCCCCCCCCCTTTTATGCATTTGAGTAGATCGATTGAGCATTTGTAATTCGATCCTGGGATTCTATCTGGATATGTGATGTTATCATTGTTTTCTTGGAAGTTCAAATGGGTTTCACTTTTCAAAATTTAAATCTGTTGTCAGATGAACAATAGTCTCACGTTGGACTGTTGGAGTAGCTGAGCCTTGTGTTTAAATATCAGATAAAACTTTGTTTTAAAATCCATCAGATTACAACCCCTCCTTTTTCTCTGTTTAGGCAGTCATTGCACACACTGTTGTGAAGAGGGTTTGAAAAGAAGGGGTGAAGAGAGGGGTTAAAAACTCGACCCCTAATTGTGTCCGTCTCCTCTTGTAATTATTTAAAATCTGTATAAGATTCCTAAGCGTTCTTAAGTGAAGACCCATAAAAATTGATGTTATTGAATCTTAGAAATTAGACAATGTTACACGAAATTTTAACTTCACTGACCATGAGGCCCTCGTGCATCAAACTGAGCTTCGAGGACATTGATCTTGATCTTAGGCCAGCCATCCTGTGGCTAACTCCCATGCCTTGCACCCATGACCCATTAAACTCTCATCAACTGCTGTTTCCAGTCCCTACTCAGCCACCCCTGTTCCTCGCATACAATACGTACCACAGTTGTGTTTTTTCTTTCTTTAAAAAAATAAAGAAGACACGAAAAGAGAAGGGTCAGACGCCAAAAGGAGAAAGAGCAGCAGAGAGAACACCAAAACGCGCAAAAAATACTCGCCGTTGCCGGGGATCGAACCCGAGTCGCCCGCGTGACAGGCGGGAATACTCACCACTATACTACAACGACTTCGTTGGTTCAGTTTGCTTCCGGCTTTACATATTTGTTAAACAAAAGCATGAGAGCCAAAACCATAATATTTGCATTGATGCCTTAGTGGTAAGACACGTTGAAATTATTCAAATAGGATTAATTTCTTATGTCAGTACATATAATTAGTAAAATTTTCAAAATTTAACAGTTGATTAGGACTGTAAGACATTTTAGAGCATCTGATATGGATATAAACAAAATACTGATGAGAAAATAGGTTTTATTGAGCGTCTTGTTTGCATCCTAATTTGAAAGTATGATATCAGTTACATCATAATTTTGAAAGCAAAGTATGCTTATGAGTGAAGTAAATAAAGCAAGTTGCTTTTCAAAAAAGAATTATAGCATGTTGGGATTTCTCAATCTTAACCATGATGTAGCCCAAGAAAGGATTTGGAATTACGAGTTTAGTATATTAGCCCTCCAAAAACATGATTTATCATTTAGTTCACAATTATCTCAAATTCTTAGTCTTGAAGATTTTCAATGTCACAATAGCTATGATCTCGGAATCAGACACAGTAAATACACTAAATGGGTTACGTTTGAGTTGTATCAAAATTAAAGCCATGCTAATGCTCTACACAGATGAATTCAAATCTCATACGATCATCTCAAGTCCCAGTAATCTTTCAGCCTATACTATTTGCGCTAGATCAGAGCATTGACCATGTAACCTTTATCTGGCCAAATGACAACAGGAAAATTAACCCATGTCTACCACAGTACACCACAGCAAGTGTATGATAACATGGATTTATCAGACCATGAAAGGAAAATAGGTTGATGCCATTAACTTTGCAATTCATTACATTGCTTTTTACTGCATTTGCAGAGTGGAAAAGGAAGAATTAACAAGATTAGATACGTAGTAAGTCATATACAGTTCGACGAACAAACTAGTGCCGCTTCTGTAGGAGTTGTTTGGATCCAAGATAAAAGGGGTTCTCCAAACTTTCTTGACTGATCTTCTAAAAAGTAAAAATCTTGTTAACTTCATGCTGAAAATTCAGTCCAAGTTTTCGCATTGCCGCAAAGCTCTCATGTATGTCTTCCTGCTTAGTAGAGAACAGAAGTAGCGATCAGTCAGGTTCCTAGTAAAAAAGGAGGTTCATGTTGAATCAAACTCTTAGTTACAAATTTCAGCAGCTTTTCTGGAATCTGGAGATAACCCTTACATAATAAATCAAATCAAATAATGCAGAAATCAAATCAAATAAGAACATGAACCCTAGATTCAAAGCCACTAACACAAATTTTGCTTTGGCCTATCCTGATTCAAAGCCACTTACACAAATTTTTAGGATTGGATTATAGAGGACTAAAGCAAAGTGCTTCCCATGTTGTTCTCTGCTTTATTTCTGTGGAGTAATAGGCAGTTAATGATTTTTACACTGGGTTCGAATTGAATTAGCCGTACTATAATTCAGGGTAAAGTTGTTGCATTCGACCCTTCATACCACCGTAGACAGATCTCTCAAGCATGAATTTGGATCTTCTAGTAAGACTCGAAGCTAGCAAGCTTTTCTAATTATGGCATATTTGTTATATAGAAAGAAAAATAAATGCACAAGACTAGCTGCATTTCATACCCTGCGTTTTGTCTCTTAAGTCATTCTAAGGCAGCAGAAACCTTCAGTTTCCTGCTTGACAGGAGCAGATTGCCTTTGAGTTTCAACCCGCTGCAGCTGGGATGACAACTGAAGCAAATTAATGGTAGTCCCATCTTCACATGAAAAACGATCCTTGTCACTTATAAACCCAGAGCCCTGGAGAATCCCGCTTGCAAAGTCAGCGTTGACAGGACCGCCATTATCAAGCACTGGCAAGGCATCCAGGTAACTCCTCCCAGTGGAACTGACTTGATATGAAGGATACCTGTTCTCAATTCCAGCGATTAAACCCTGAGAGCCACCTCCAGAGAGCTTTCCAGGGACTTCACTCACACTATACTGGAGACTCGTGCTCGGTGTAATCAAAGGATGAACTGTAGGTATTCCTGACGAATGACCTGAAGAGTTTTGTGATGGAGCTGACAGAAGAGAGAGAGCACAACCTTGAATGGTTGATGCTGCATCGAAAAGGGACAAGTCTTGGTTCCCAAGTGAATTTGTTTGGAGCAAGGATCGAGAGACTATTTCCATCGGATATTGACTTATATTCTCGCTAAATACAGGTGCTGGGCCAACACTGTTTATGTTGTCAACAAGAGAAGGGTGTTGTTTCTCGTAAAGATAAGGGGGCACAAAAGACTTTGGATGAAGCGATCCATTGGCACAAGTCATTGCTGACTTCTGGGCATAGTTCACCCCATCTTCAACCTTTATATCTCTGCCCCAGCCATTAGTTTCATAACTTTCAGTATGAGAGGTACCTCTAGGTAGTATATCTTGGCATATAAAAGATGTTGCTGTTATAGTTCCCTGAAACTTGCTGCGTACAGAGCCTGTATCTGCAAGGCATTTACAATGTTACCAACCCAATACAGAAAAGAGTCCAGGGTATTATTCAGAGAAGCACAATGCTATCAGAAAGAACATCATCCAGAAACAATTGTTAATCTGGCAACCTTCACTTCTGTAGGCACCCAAAAAAAGGGGAAATGGGGGGGGGGGGGGGGAGGTCAAGCAGCCTTATTTGATTAGCATATCTTGAGGTTAAGCAATACTGCACCATGTTATGAATTTACAAATACGTTGATAAATCAAACCACAAACAGCAGACATCCTATATATGCAGGGTGTTAAGGGAGTGGAAGGTCTGGTTAGATGCATGAAACCTGACGCCTAAATTGCATCAAGACTATTTCTGTTGGACCTAGACTAAGAAGATGTTGACTCCATAAAACTGCACAGCAAAAGCATAGAGGACAGTCTAGTGAAGCAGTTTGTTTTAGTTCATTATAATCTAAAGCTACAAAATTGCCGAAAAGTGAAAGTGGATTATTTAACATCACCATTACACTGAAATAAGCAAGTGAAAATTAACTTTATCCACTTCATTATAGAAGTTTTAGATTTATGGCTGATTGCTTCAGGGCAAACTAAGCATAATTTTGGATTCAGGTAGGGTAAATTTCTGTTCAGCATCAGCATATACACACACCGAATGTACTGAAAAGTACACAAGGGTAGCCATCTATATGTGACACGCTGGGGAGAGCATATGCTAATGAGAAAAAGATGGGCATATGGTGTCTAGGAAGCAAACAGAATCACCAAGCGTGCAAGCAAAAACATTAAGCTACAAAGGATCCTGCCAGTGTTTCATAATTCAGAACCCCCCCCCCCCAAAAAAAAAAGGTAGCAAACATATTTGCTGCAATTTCTTCACGCACAGAAGTTCCCTCCAAGAGAACAGGATAAGGATAAATTTACATTACCTGTGTATGGGTGAAATGATCTCCCCACTCTGCTGCCGTTGAAGCCTACTTGAGGTTTGCGCCTTCTTTCGTTGTGCCCTGCTAGGCGTTTACGACAGCTGCGCTTACCATCATCAAACTCAGCCAGCAAATGGAACCTGACCAACAATAAGCCACTATCAGTCAAAGTGTAAGAATAATACGAACTTTCACTGTTAGAACAATGGCTAACTATCAATGAATCTACACTTCAAATTCTTTCTCTTCGAAATGGCATTGATTTTGAGGATAATAAGTGAAATAAGGTGGCAGACATCACTAAATGAGGTAATTTGATAATTGTATGTCAACATCACAAATCAGTTCGATCAGTGGTCTGAGGCAAAGAAAGCACATACAATCATGTAAGATGGACCACCGGATGAGTATACCATTACAGCTCGAGGATATTCTTAGATAATAAATCCATAGTACTTGCTAAGGAAAAATCAAGAATGAGGAGAGGACAAAATGTCATTTTCAAGGATCTGTTTTGCAAAGATACAAGGACAAACAAGCAATCAAGGAAACCTTTACATAACGACATTAATGTAAATAGTAACACCATAGAAAGAGTGCAGCAGAACCACCAAAAGAAATTTAAAAGGAGAGCTAAAGGGCCTATGCTGTAAAGTCTCATATACATAAATGAGTAAAAACAAAATGACAAGCTCAGACCACTTGAACCAAAAACAAACTAACAATACCAATATCCTAGAGTCTCATCTAGGGTTAGGAGTGGGGAAGGGAAGAAGAGAGTCAAACAAGCCTTACCCTGACAAAGTAATGTAGAGAGGCCGTTTCTTGCGTATCTTAGTCATAAGTTTGGATTACTTGATCCAAATTGTTTTTTGTATCTTCAAAATATATGCAGACATATGTCCCTAATAACGGAGAGTACAGCAAGATAGACATAAAAGTAACATGATTGCTTTGAGAATGTGCAGTAAAGAAGTATACACAGCACTTCAGGCTTCATGCTGAAGAAAAACTGTTTTGGAACAAAAGGAAACCGCACATTCTGGTGTGTATGATTCTTCCTTATAAATACAGCTTGGATCTCTAATGGATGACAGATGTTAAATGAAGGGGAAAACATAAGAAAAACCAACCTGCTGCATTGCTGGCAAAACCTCTGCTCAATACCATTAACAATAACTTTAGTTGTCTTAGAGTGAACATCACAAACTTTATGCCTCTTATGATAGTCTTTTGCAGAGCTGAGATCCTTATTGCAGCCAAGAACTTGACAATATGCTTTCTGAGAGCTCAAGCTTGTTAATCGAGCTCTCTTCACCTGCGTTGAGGACTCTGCTGAAGACAAAGCTGGGCCTGCTCTAGATGGGTTAGGATTCCGGTTATCCCCAAATCCTCCCAATTTCAAATCAATCAATGATGATTCTCGGCTATTCGAGTCCAGCACCGAGCTTGAGAGCTTTGAACATGATTCGTTATCATTAGAAGTAACCATACAGGGGCTAATAACTTCTCCAACACAAGCTCTACTGTTCACTAAATCATTCATAGAATCATGGGGATGTTGTTTCCTCACATTTTCTGCAAAACCCAGATCAGGAAAACCCGGATTCTCCATGGATTGCTGAGTTGGGACCAATAGGCTATTATCATAGCTGAAAGGGTGCTTGAATTCCCATCCCATCAGTACATTTTTGGTTCTGATGATTGATTCAGGTAGTGGGATGGTTTCATTTGATACATAACCCTTATCCAGATTATCAAAGCACCCAGACTCCATGTAACAGTATCAAAATGCCAAACACCGCACCAATAAAAATCTAAAGTGAGTAATCCCCCTTTACAGTGTCCTTGGACGACAAATTAAGTGCCAAAATCAACAATCCAAGCCCCAAAGAAAGCTAAATTTGCCAAACCAAACATAACCCCACTGATGAGCTTCTCATTATCATCAATAATTAGACACAGAAATCCTCAAATTTGGGGCGAGAACTTAAAGCAAATCAAAATTACACAGGAACCCAGTAAAGAAAATCCAAACCAGAAAATCCAGATAGCACAAATTCAGTCAACTTGGAGTCAAAAGCAGCAGGGAGATCGCTTCATTCCAAACAATCACTGAAAACCCAGCTACAATGCAGATAAGGAAGCCCAAAACCCAGCTTAAAGAGGGCGATTAAGTGAGCTCAAACACAGAAATTGCAGAGGCCCAATAATAGAGATAGAAAGAAGGAAGAAATTACCAGCAAATTTGATGCAATGGTGAAGCAAATACACAGAAACGGAAGGGCATAATAAGAGGGAACAAGATTATGATTTTTATTTCAATTTTTTTTAAAGTTGTAGCTTTTTAGCAGCCACAAAGAGAGAAAGGAAGAGGGGAAGTGATTTAGGTAGGGAGGGGGTTTCCGAGCTTAGAAATGCATATTTCTCTTTGGATTTATATTATAGTACCTACCGCTGTTTCCCACGTTTTTGGAATTTTTCGCTTCAGGGAGAAGATTTTGTTCTTCTTCTGTTTTATCCCTCCACCACAAACATGAACGAAGATCAATACATAGACACATTAAGAGTTGGTTCGTTTCAGTAATTGTACGGAGCGGTTAGGAGCGGCTAACAAGTAACAGTAGTTGACAGAGTTGTAAGCAAATGAGAGACAGTTGGATTAATTTTTGTAATACAAGGTGAGTAACTAGGAGCGATTAGCGGTTGAAAGCAGTTGAAAATAGTTGAGAGTGGTTTAAAAACAGTTACAGTTGGGTAAATGTTGAAATAAATAGGTATAAATACAAATCTGTTTTAATATTTTAAATTTATTCGCGTTAACAGACGATTAATATAGATATTATACGACTTTTTATTAATAAATTTTTTAATCAGATAAAAAACAACCCGAGTATTTATTAATAAAATACTTGTTTAATGATTAAAACTTTGGGCTTGCGTAGATTACTATCTGGAGTTTAATTTTTCCTCCTCCATTGTCATTATAGTATTCTGGTGAGACAATTTAATTCAATAATCACATGTCCTAACATTCTTGTCAGTGGTCTATTTGCAAATGCTGATTAAAAATCCTAGCCACTAAATGACAAAAGGACTGCCAGAAAAATACAATATAGCAAACAATTAAAGAGGCTCACTCATAAATTTCCTTTCGAAGATTTTCTAATATTTTTGAAAGTTATTTCTTTGTCACATATGGCTGTCATTTTGAGCATTCGCTGTTATTTTTAATCCAAATTATGAGAGTACGAATGAATTTGTGTTACGATACTCCGGCACGTTACTGCTCAATATATACAAACATAGCTGGATATAAACAACAATTGCGAGTTACATGTCATGATATTTAACAAATCCTAAGGCCTGTTCGTTTGAATTTATCATAAATATTTATTATTAATATTTAATACTGATCAGTACTATTAGTACTGATCAATATTTATTAGCACTCAAATATAGTTTATACTAGCGTTGGTAAAGATTCTTGTTTAGGCGATTTGGATCTGCACAAATCAGATATTCGGATAACAATTTCATACTTTGACCCTGTCCAAATTATACAAGAACCTAATTGTTCGATGTTCGCACGCAATTAGTCGATTGTCCGAATTTTTTCAAAACAGAAATGATTTAGAAACTACAACCGAAACCCGAATGCCCAAATGCGAACCCAACCCGAATTTAAATTCGAACATGACTAATTGTCTGAATTTTAAATACGAACAAAATTTTTGCGACCGGACCTGGTTTTTTGGGTCGGACAAGTTCAAATCAGATCGGACAGATTTTACCAATTCTATTTCATATTTACAATTTCCGATTGATCAGCACTAGTACGCACTATCAGTACTGATCAACATTCATCAACAATAAATTATTTATGATAAGTACAAAGACTCTTAATACACCCAAAAAAAAACAAAAACTGCTAAGTAATGACACCTTTACTAAGTGATTTTGCTGTTACTGCATGCTCTATTGTTGTTATTTATAAGCGGCATAATTCTGCCATTTTTATAATAGATAAAAGTTGGTTAATGTAAAAGAGTGGGAATAATTTTTTTTAGCATAATATTTATGACATTTTTGTATACATATAATTTTCACACGCACACACACACACATATTTATATATTAATATTGTTGATTTTAATCTGATAGAAAATACAAATATATAATTTAATTTTAGCACGATATAAAAAAAAGTAAAATGGTAATTTGGAAAAAAAAATAAAGCATATATTATCTTATCTATATGCAATCTCAGAGAAATTCACTTTCACACAACTTTTGATTTTCCAAACAGTTCCCTCAGCAGCCACTCTACCTCAAGACAACACCCCTCCCCTCTTCACTCTTCTTGGATGCCCCCTTTTTGCTCTACCCAGACGCCCGCAGGCCGCAACACCGCCACCAGGTTACGCAGGATCAGATCACTGTGTACTTAGGTCATCTGCAACTATCACACCCTGAGATATGGTCAGACACTTCATCACCATCCCTAAGTAAAGGCCATTCCATATCTATCAATTCCCAAGTGGAGAAAAAGTCTGCCTTCCACAACTAATAATCACCTATGAAATAAATTACTTGAAGAAATTAACCGGATCACACATTAATATAATAAACCCTTGTACATATGCTTAGCATTAGGGTGGGCAGTTGGCCACACTAAGATGATCGGGTGAGGCTAATTTATTAACAAACAAATCGGATTTGGGTTGAAATTTTCTACTTTTAACCCCATTTTAAACTGGAGTACAGCAATTAATACAGAAAAAATTAAAAGATAGTCTTTGTAACAATCATTCTTGTATGTAAATTATTGGTTTTAATGTCGAAGAAATTTAAAATATATAGTTAAGAGGTAGCCCATATATTGTTTATGATAAGATGGCCTTTGAAGACATTTGGAAAATGCTGATTTTAAGTAATTGCC
This sequence comes from Carnegiea gigantea, assembly GCA_029747015.1. NCBI lineage: Eukaryota > Viridiplantae > Streptophyta > Magnoliopsida > Caryophyllales > Cactaceae > Carnegiea > Carnegiea gigantea. The sequence continues at coordinate 936,433 of JAKOGI010000005.1, read as the reverse complement.
TGATTACCCTCCCTTTTTCATTAAAAAACAAATTTAATATATGCAATGCTTATTTTGAATAATTGATTGATTACCCTACTTTTTCATTAAAAAGACGAATGTAATATATTGGTCTAGTATCACTTAGCATAAACATTGGATTCTTAATGAATCAGCCGTTGATTGATCTAACTCGTTATCAATACGCGTTCGTTATTACTCGGCGTGTTATTCACATTAGCTATTTAAATAAACCAACAAAATTTAACAAATGTGCTCCCAGTATCCTACACACCTAAGTATCTCATCAAGAGTGTTCCTAATATAATTTTTTTCTAAAAACAATTTATAATTTTATTCTCCTCCTTTTCTTTATTTTAGCTTTTTTTTCCCCAGAGGATTGGGTTTGGAATCATCAAGCGATGCCCTAATAATATTACGCACAATGAAAAACCAATTGGGGAAAAAAATTTTATGGTCTACAAGATAGTGTGAGAGAGTAAATTAAGTCAAACAAGTTAATTTCCTTGCATATACAAATTTAAAATTAAAGTTACCAAGCATAGTTTTCTCAAAGGGTAAATATTAGGTGAAGAATTTTTAGTATCCCTAAATTGCTCTAGTTTTGCGAGTAGGTGGAATAAGTTTTTTAAAGGACGTTTTCACATCCAAATTTTTCTAAATATATGATAATGTGACTTATTTAAATCTCACCTTTAAATCTGGAAAATTTATGAATACAAATAGATAAATACAATAATTGGTGGTCATATGTTATGTGGAATCCTCAAATTCTACTATAGTGAACACACAAGCCTGCATATGCCCTGTTCTTTTCATTGGTAAATCTCAATTGGCCAACCTCAACTAATTTCAATCCACTTCAGCCTACTTCACCAACTTCAATAAAATAAATACACACTTTAACCGACTTCAACTCACTTTTTACTATTTTAACCAACTTTTATCCATCATATAAAAAAAATCAACTCACTTCAACCAACTTCAACCCACTTTAACCAAAAAATATATATACTTCAATCTACTTCAACCCATTTCTACTAATCTCAACCAATTTACTCATTTACAAATCTATATTTTTCAACGAAAAAAACCGGCCCATATAGTAAAGAAAAAAGAATCATAATTGAGACATGTGGTAGCAAAACTACCACATGACATATATAGCAATCCCCAAAAAGATGAAGAGAAAAGGGTGTCACACAAGAAAGCTTTTCATTCAAAAAGCACATTTGCAAAAAGTTTCTCCCTTTGACCTTCCAAATCAAACGCCCACCTAAATCACTTGCTTTTGCCCTTCATTTACTTCCTTGTAAATTTTTAGGTAAAATTTTCTCACAATAAATCATTATGATACGAAAAATATGATACATAAGTAGAGATCTTCATTTTAATGACATGTGAACTAACATAATGTAATTGTTTCATAATTAGTTCTCAAATGTGAAATAGTCTCATCCAAAATAAACTATTATTAACAAATTGATAATTTTTATCATTTATTGTTTTTTATATCCTGTATACGGTTATTTGATATTTGTGCTTCATATTTTATTGATATTATTTTCTTTGTTTTGTAATTGTTCTTAATTTTCTCTTGATGTTTATATAGATTAAAGTCTTATTTGGAAAAATTAGCTGTTTAGCTAGCGAATAGCAATTTAGGTAGCGAATAACTGTTTAGGTAGCTGATAGTATTTTTAATTTAGTTGTTTAGATGAGCTGTTGAAATAAATGTGTTCGGTAAATTTAGCTGTTGGGTTAGCTGATTAATGTAAATTAACGTAAAAGAATATAGATAATATCCAAAAATAAAATTTTTAAAGGATATTTTTTGGCCAAACAATATGAAACGCTAATTCTAAATGCCAAAAGCTAATACTGTTAGCTTTTCAGAAATATTGCTTAAAACGTTAAATGCTACTTGAAATGCTAGTCAAAACACAAAGTCACTGAACACTAAAAATTGAGTGATTAGTATACTGATTTTGTTAAAACACTAAATATAACTCAAAATGCTATTACCAAACATGATCTAAGTTGAATTAAAACGCAATAGTTAAAGTTACCATCAAGGTTTGTACCTTCATGTATTTTGTGTATCATTATCTTTTTCTGTTATGTACTAAATTTTAATGAAGTACCAAAGCAAGAATTTTTCCTTTGTCAATTGTTTATTAAATTAGAAAAATACATGTACTAACTAATTGTAATTGCTTAAATTCTTATGTTGTTAAAGATTTGTGTTTGAATTTAGATAATTAGAAAAAAAATTATATATAATTGAAACACGAAATACTATATATGTGCCAACTAGCTCAGTTGATAAGATATATATGGGAGCCAAGATTCCAATTCAAATTCTGCTTATATCGACTTAGATCATATAATTGTTATATCGAGAATCCTATTAAATTTTCAAATCAAAAGACAAATAAGACGACATCTATCTCATAATTTGGGATGCCACATAAAAGAAAACCAAAATCATGACTTATCTCGTTATCAATTAGTCACATAATAGTTTGTTTCAATATAGAAAAACTAGGTAGAAAAACAAAACAATTGAAAAATGATGTTTTAGCCATGCAATTTGATTAATACACGTAAATAAAAGTTAAGTGGAGACATCAATTTTTCAAAAATTATGTTGGCGCCTACATAGGCAGGTCCCCCACTACCACTACAAACTAGAGTTTACTTTGTTTTTATTTCTCCGTCCCATACACAATTTTTTTGGGACCATTTTTCTAACCACTCTCAATCCTATTTCCACGTCATTCCCTCCACAAACGAGTTAACCTTCTATAAATCTATTTGCTTGTTTAAAAGTCCAAATCAGTTTGGCTCGGTTTAGCTTGATTGGTCAGTTTTAATTTACTTGGGTATGCGCAGTTGCATTTGTATGTTTCTTTAAATAGGTGGATAATTTTCCTTAACAAAAGTTATGAATTCGATGACACAGAAAAGTAGTACGGCATTTATCATTAAAATCCTACCCAATCATATATAAAATAGCAGAATATTGAGGTGGGGGATTGCTTACAAAGTTAGCTAGTTATTTTCCCTGTAGAAAGTTGTCTTTATACATATGTCAGTGATCACAATTCTTAAAAAAATTTAGGTAGGTCGAAAAACAGTCAATAAACTATATAAACTATGCCATAAGACTGAACAAACGATTATGATTATGAAGATTGTTTCAGATAATTGTCTATTAATAGGACTCCTGCGTTAGCGGCAATAATCAAAAATTATGGTAATGCAATCATAGAAACAGAATTTTTATGCATAGGCGTAAGTTCTAAGAGGAAATTTCATTCATCACATAAGGGTTAGTCAGTAGTCACCCATCAACTTTAAAATTAACCCACAAAGGAGGTTTGTTGACTTGTTCATTAAGACAACAATTTAAATGCCAAATATTAATAGGAACATTAAGAAGGCAAGACAACCACGTCTTGTGAATGAAAGTGAGCCTCCAAGGTTGCGTTTTCCACTCACCAGCCTAATTAAATTCATTTCTCACCTTTTTTTATGTGAGATGGAGGTCGTCAAAATTTCTTTAAAATCATTTATATAGTACATTAATTATTATCAAGAAAATAGACAGCTCATTGGCACTTTTATTTCTTTTTTGTTCATTTAATTAAAATTATAAAGGTATGAAGAGATTAAGTCTTAGAAAATGTTTCAAAGTTGATAAAAGGATTTTCTACTCTTTTGGATTTGTCTACGACGTAGTACCTACACTGATTTGATTAAGCTCAAAGAATAAGTTTCGGTTCTGATCTATATTATCACCGTTAGAGTATAAAACCTATTCCTAAAATCTCTACCATTAGTTTAAATTTTTGGTTGTATTCTTTAGCATGGCATCAAAGACTTTTTTGAGGTGAATGTCTCATGTTCGAATTTCAGTAATCCCCATATTAATTATTGCACAAGGTAAGGAGAGTCTTTGCAATATTCATGTTTCAAGCATAAAGGGTATTCACATGAGGAGGCATGCTGAAATATAAAACTTATTTTTGAACCTTCAATCTTCAGTTTAAATTTTTGGTTAAAATGATTCTTGAATAATCACAAATTCACGATTGAATCTAATCACTTAAATATAGAAGCGAATCACTCATCACGTGAGCAATCTGCTCTTAATCTAGCCAAGAGCGACTTCATTTGAGCAAAGTTTTCATCCAACCAGCAAAAAATCTATATATAATGTCAAATACATGCAGAAAGAACTAAAAAAGACTCCCCCCCAAAAAAAAAATGAATAGGATAAGATTAATGAGAAATAGACGTTAAAATCAGTTCATTCAATCCAATTCAACTGAACAAAGTTGCCACAACTGAAGCGCGTGTTTAAATTTGCTTAATTAGTTGGGCCATAGGGACGTATAAGCGTCTATATCCAATGGGCCCAAATACTTCCCAGGGGTTTACGGGGTCGGGAGTGTCTTTTGCATGATGCTTCTTTCCATCCTTTTTGGGTTTCTTCTTCTCCTTCTCATTTGACCATAATTAAGCTATATCTCAGGGTCTATTCATTTCAATGTATCGAACTAGTGTTTAGTAGTTAGTTGTGGTTGGGAGGAGGTAGTAATGTCTAAGTTTAGCGGTTGGCTATTGCAAGTGCTTGACGGTGATTGCGAGTGTCAGAGGACAGTTGGGAGCAATTGGGAGCATTTGGGACGTTTACACATACTACAGATTAGAGTTTGGGAGGGGTTAATTAGCAGTGTTTGGCAGCAGATGAGAACATTTGGCAACATTAGCATTCACAAATAATGGTTAATATTTGAAAGCGTTTGAGAGCACTTGGTAGTTTTATTGTTTAGAAAACACTACCAAACGCTCGAAGAACATGCCCTTATAGTCATGCTCGCAAATTTGTGAACATTCCTATTGAATCTGTAACATACTAACATTATGAATAGTTTCAAATAGTATTCCATGTATACCTTTGGGCTCCTAACTCAATAGTGAGCAGGTGCTTCTACTTGCCTATAACAAATTAACAATTGAAGTTACAAAGTTGCAAGTCACTATTGTACTTGACATGTTTATGTTGATGTACTTCAACTATGTTTCATTTCTTAGTCATGTTTCATGAAGTGAACAATTGTAACTTGTATGTTGTATTGAGATGGTTGATGATGGTTTGCTATGTTCTCAACTAAAAGACAGAAAAAAAAAGGACTTGTCGATAAAGTTTACCCCATGTTTGGATTTGAAGACAACAAAGATAAGGAGAAGAGAAAATAGGCACTTAACCCAACTTTTCCGTTCTCATTTTATTTTGGATTGGACAAAATTGGACCACCTTACCACGAGGAAATATCATATGTACAATCGTAATGTAGCGGATATGAACACCTCTACCCTTTGAAAGGTCAAGTGTTCAATTCCTGCATGATATGCCATAAATTTAATGAATTTTTAGTTACAAATGACTAATTGTTAAGAATTAGAGCAAACTAATAGCGGAAGCATTAGGATGAACAATGATATTCAAAAGTAAACAACGATAACAAGAACAATAAAGAACACAAAGATTTACGTGAAAACTCAATGCGGGAAAAAACCACGGACGGCGATGAGCACAAACAACCTACTATGATTAGGAGTGAGTACAATGCGATCACAATCACAACGAGTGATTCGATCAAGTAACCAAGTTACAATCTCTCTTATAATCTCTCTCAAAACTCTCTCAACCTCTCTCACAAATCTGGGATAGTGGAAACGGAATACTCTATAAGTATTTCTTACTGGTCTGGGATTCAGGGATGAGTATTGGAGCCTAGGCTATGCTCTTTATATAGGGTTTAGAGGTATAAGGATGTAAAAAATCCTATGAGCAACCCCAGCCGCCAATACCACGAAATCCTAGCCGACATAGTCCGTAGCCCAAACTCCTTGAAGCCCTTGGTGGATCTATGGAGCTGATTTCGCGCCACCAAACCCAATCTCCACCTTGGACCAAAATCACCAACACCAACTCTCACATACCGTCATAGCACCCCAAAGGGCGGAACACGAAGGGTATTTTAAGTGAACCGAATGCTGTAGTAGATGCCTGCAAGATATAAAGGCTTCTTTGCCTCAAACCTTTCAACAAAATCCGAGTGCCCTTCGACACCTTCAGAACTCCACTTTTAGCTGAATATTTGCACCCCTTGGATTCAAGGGTTCCTAGAGAGATGAGGTTATACTTCAAGTCAGGAATATGATGAACATTTGATAAAGTCCTGACAACACCATTATGGGTCTTGATTTTAACAGTACCGATTTCAGTTACATTACATTGGGTATTATTTTCCATGTGAATAACAGTTGAGTCAACTGGATCATATATTGAAAACCAATCATTATGACGACACATATAATAGGTACACCCCGAATCAAGAATCCAATCAGAAACGCTCCCCCTTTCAGTAGAGGTAGCAAACAAAACGTCACCATTAGAATCAGATTCAAAAACGAAGTTTCAGCACGCTCATGAGAATTATCTTCTTCTTTCTTCCTCTTGTTTTGTATTACCAACAGTTAGCAACAATATGACCTAATTTACCACAGTAATTATAGGTCTTACCACCGTGAGGATTTCTAGGTTTAGAATGGTTCTTACTCCTATCACTATTCCCCTTTTAAGTTGTTTTACCCCTTGCTACTAGTCCCTCAGTAGAATCAGTATGAATGTCAAGATCAAACTTCTCCTTAGACAGTAGGTTTGACTTAATATCCTCGAATGATATATTATCAGAATTACTATATAGCAAGATTTCCTTAAAGTGTTTATATGAAGGGGATAGAGACACAACCAACAAAACAGCCTTATTCTTATCCTCAATTTTCAGATCTAAACTTTCAAGGTCAACTACAATCGAATTGAAATCATTCAGATGTTTTTAAATTGGAGTATCTTCTACCATTCTGAAAGTTTACAACCTTTCCTTCAATCGAATCTTGTTGGAAAGACTCTTCGTCATGTATAGTTCCTCAAGTCAAACCCAAAAACTCACTGCAGTTATCTTATCAAGCACCTCTCGTAAGACATGTGGTGCCAAGTATAACTGTATGGCAGAAAGGGCTTTTAGCTCCAATTCCTTCCATTCGTCATCCGTCAAAGAATCACACTTCTTCTTCTGCTATTTCACCCATTGATCATCTGTCATCGTACTGGGTTTCGTATAATGTCCTGAAAGAACTTTCCACAACCCATGCTGAATGAGAACTACTCTCATCTGCACCTTCCAGATATTAAAACTAATCTCCTCATCAAACTTCTGAATATCAATTTTTATGATTGAAAACATCCTAAACCAAAGCTCTGATGCAACTTGTTAGGAATTAAAGCAAACTAATAGCCGAAGTGTTGGGATAAACAATGATATTCAAAAGTAAACAACGATAACAAGAATAATAAAGAACACAAAGATTTACATGGAAACCCAATACGGGAAAAAAACCACGGACGGCGACGAGTACAAACAATCTACTATGCTACGATGCGATCACAATCATAATGAGTAATTCGATCAAGCAACCAGATTACAATCTCTTTCATAATCTCTCTCAAAATTCTTTCAACCTCTCTCGCAAATCTAAGATAGTAGAAACAGAATACTCTATAAGTATTTTTACTAGTCTGGGATTCAGGGATGAGTATTAGAGCCTAAGTTAGGCCCTTTATATAGGATTTAGAGGTATAAGGATGCAAAAAAATCCTAAGAGCAACCCTAACCGCCAAGCCGACAAAACCCTAACCGCTATGGTCCGTAGCCCAAACTTCTTGAAGCCCGTGGTGGGTCTGCGGAGCTAATTTTGAGCTACTAAACCCAACACTAATTTTTATTTTTCCAGAGACCTTTAGTTAAAAATGATTAATTCAAACGTTCCCCTAATAAACCTTTTCAGGGAGCTGTTCGATTTTTTGCTAATGAAAATAAAATATTAACTTTATGTGACTGATCCTTATAAATTGAATGAATTTTAAATTGTTAACTGTAACTTTTTTGGGTTTACATGGTGAACCTTTAACTTGACTGATCCTCATAAATTGAATGAATTTTAAATTGTTAACTGTAACTTTTTTGGGTTTACATGGTGAACCTTTAACTTATATTTAATGAATCTTTTTGGTTTTCTGATGAAAAATTGCAAATAAATATCATTGTTGTTTTCCAAAAAGTAGAGTGCCTTTATAAGCTAGCAGTTACATGTATGGATCCCAATAACCATCAAATTTACCAACACATATTGAATATACTAAGTAATTGCTTCACTATTTCTACTGTTGTTTCCCAAAAAGTAGAGCTAGCTGCATCTAACTCTGGGTTGAAAAGTTTGCAGCAGGCTTTAATGTCAAACAAATTACTAAAACTCTGAAACCAGTTATGAGCAGTAGCTGCATTATCCGTAAGAATATTCTTCCAACCCCTTATCAGCTGCATGAGAAGATGCACGAAGAATATCCCCATCCGTCAGCACACAGGCAGTGGCCCATTTTTAAAAAATTGATTTAATGTGTAATAAATTCCAAATCCAGTTAGTACAGAGCAACTTATTCTAAGCTAACACTTCTTTGATGCCCAAAGCCCCATTTTGGGGAGGTTGACAACAATGGCAGATCTAGATATATAGAACATGATGTCTATTTATTAAACTACCTATTTTAAGGATGTCCACATATACTAATGTAGCCCCTTTCAAAATATAGCTCATTAGAATTTTTTTTGGTTAGGAGGGTCTATGAACAGCCCAACCCATAACATAGCTCCGCCCCTGATTGACAAACCTTGGACCAACCAACTAGAGCCATCCTATTAGAATCATATCCTCCTGACCCTAAAAACCTACTGTAAATACGTTCGATAGCCTGAATATGTGCTGTGGTAACATGAAGACAGAAGACCAGAAAATCACACAAGCAAGGACATATTCGATTAGGATAAATCTATCTGCACAGTAAGAGTTTTTTTTTCCCCCCGCAGCCCACGAATACATTTTTTGTCTAATCTCATCAACTAGAGGTCGACAATGCCGATGTGTCAGCCTACAAGTAGATAGCAAAAGGTGGAGCGTTTAACTCCAAGGGTCTAAGTTATCTCCTCTACCAAACTTTGGCCAAGGTACACATTCTATCTTAGCTTAGGAAGTTATTTTTGGGGTGAGTTTAGTTGTTACCAATTCAAAGTCAATCCCAACAACTTTGACAAAAGTCCAAAAAGAGCCGCCTGTCAAAGTCAGTTCCAGACCAAAGTCATTAGTATGCATAAGTCAGTCACAGACCAGAGTTAACAGTTCATCAAAGTGTTTGATAGCAACTTTAAAACTATTCTAGAGAGTATTTTTACAGGCATGAGTGAGCATTGACTTTCCTCTATTAATGTTACATGATTTGATAACAATCTTGAAACTCAATGAAATAGTCTCAATCCAATGCAAGCTAATCTCACTTGAGAAGCCCAAGCATGACCATGTATTTAATGGTGGAAGATAAAGCATCAAAAGGGGTTGAATTAGCATTTAATGAACCTTGGCTCTTTGTATGTCTTCTTTAATTTCCAAATATTTCTAGTCTTAATAGTTTCTAGTTAAATGTACTAGTTTAATGCTTGTCTTTTCATTCGACTATGAGTTAAACCTCTTTCCCTATAAATTGCAAAGTTTGTATCCATTGGATAGAATCGAAAGTTGAAGTGAACCAATTTCTAGCTTGTTTGACTCCAAAATCTCTCTTCATACAAGTATCCTTGGTTGTGAGTTGAGTGAATATCTTAGACAAGTTGAGGATGAATAGACCTTTAATCAACTTATTGGTGGGTCTCTAAACTTGGTTGTAGCTTTACTTTGGCCAAAGTCATATCCTGGTTACTTTATTCTTTATTTACGTACCCAAGTTAACCTAAACCATTCTCAAAGTCTGCATTAAACTAAAGTCTAGTTCATTAATTTTGAAATTCTATTCGACCGTCTCAGCTTTAAAACTGCTAAGAATTTGACATGCGCAGAAGGCCAAGATATTGAAAAGGAAATGGGTCTTGAGTAAAACCCACACAAGCAATGATGGACAACATCTCACTAAAGTGCTAGAAGGACCCCCACAGGCCTTGAAGTGATGGTAAATCACCTCGAGAGAACATCAGCAAATCTTCAGCAAACACTAAGGGTGTGTTGGACTTAAGAAAATAGCATGGAAAGAAAAAAAAGATGAAAAATTAAAATTTTTCTCATGTTTGGAGTAAGAAAAAATGAATGGAAAAAAAAATAAGGAGAAAAAGTTGGAGGAAAATTATGATTAGATAATGTGATATATTTTCTTTCAAAATTTGTGAGGAAAACGCATGGAAAATTCCAGCCTTAGGAGCCCGATAGCCCCCCCCAAACGGCCAAACCCTCACTCATCTCTCGCACCTCTCGTTCATCTGTCCCTTCGCACCTCTCGCTCTCTTTCTCCTTCTCTTCGCCGGCTGCGATCTCTCCTCCTAGCTCCGACAACCTTCTGGCGACGACGCTCTCTTCCGGCGACGCTCTCTATCCGGTAACTCTCTCTCTCTCTCTTTCTCATTCTCTCAATCTAGGGTTTGAGGGTTGAAGATTGGGTTTTGGTGAAATTTGTCTCTGCCAGGAGAGTTCTTCGTGTTTTTCTTTTTTTTTTGGGTGTATATGGGTTTCGGAATCTCTGCAAGGGGGATTTTGTTATGACGACTACTGCTACTGCTACTACTACCTCTGGTTCGTCTTCTCCCTCGTCACTTACCTCACTTGTAGAGGGGGCTTTTGGGGTATATGGGTTTTGCCTTTGTTGCAGGTGCTTGGACATTGTGGAAATTGGTCCTGACGTAATTACTGGTGAAGGGAGGGAGCAAGTCCAGAATTTGCAAAGTTTTCCTACCTCATATAGTATTTCTGGTGCATTTCTTATTAATTTGTGCATTAGTGACATCGTTTGTTCTATTATTAATGTTAATATTTTGCTTTGTAATATTAATCTTAGACATGTTTAGTCACCAAACCCCAGTAGTCACTAATTCGTCAATTGATATCACAAGTGAATGGATAACAAATTGTGATGACTAGATGCTTGTACCCAAATTAGGCATGGTGTTTAATAGAGTTGAAAATTGTCTTGAATTTTATAAGAGACATGTTGTCTATGTTTAGTTTAGTATTCGTACTAGTGCTACTATGAAGGATACTGATGATTATTTGTAATTTCCCATTCCTTTCAAATGACAAAGCAGATTGAGTAGTCCATGGCGTCGAACAAGCCAAGGAACACTTCACTGCCTCATGTCAATCGCCCCAAAGTGCCCACTAGCTCATTAATCAAGCGCTCAGCTTCCTATGAATAATCCATGAGAAGAAATTTGAAGCGTCTAGTTATTGAATCGTCTCAGCTTGATGATAACATCGAAGAGCAAGATGCAATTTTTAGGCCTTAGCGGAGTTTGTCTAATCCACGAGATAATATCAATGAAGAATCTGAGGTAATCTTATGAGTTAAATTTCTGTTTGAATATTTGCTTGCGAATTATTATACTACTGAATCAAGTTGTGGTTAATGCATTATGATACTTCTGTCAAGAGGAAAAAGTCAATATTAAACCTGTAATGCATTATGATATATCAGCTTCTTTATATTTCGGTGGTTAATGCATTACTGTTACAGTATTATTCAAGATGATCGATCCTACTGTGTCTGATACTACTATATACATGGTAAAGTTATATTAGACATTGATGGTCAGATTTTGGTATTACTTTGTGTTGATAATAGGGTGTTGTGGAATATAGCATAGATGAGAAGCTATCTGCTAGTGTGCAAATGAATAAATGTATAGCAACATATAAAACTAATTCTAGTCATTGTGCAAGATCTACTAATACAGAAACCGAAAGCTGGAATTTATGATAAAAGGAAGCAACTTACTATACATTATATTTATACATCAATAAAAGGAAGCTGGCATTTAACCCCTTTTTTTTTTGTTGCTAGACCATGCCTATTATTAACTCTTTCTCTAAGGCTATTGCTAATCACTGAGTGTGTCCTGAAAATGTCGTTTCCTTCCTTAGATCCCTCTAGTTTGTCTGCTGTGTTTGCTATACTTTGCCTTTCTTTAATTTATATTTTCGCACCTATCCTTGAAATGGTGTATTTGCCAAGTTGTTTGTTTGTTTGCTGCTTCTATTTTTTCAGACGACTTATGTTTGTAGGTTATTGAAGTTAGTGGAATATTAGTACTTGGACAACTATTTGAATATGGGTCGAATGTGGGTATTATTTTTCACATTATATTTATACATGAATAAAACCTGTAATCCCCCTCCCCAAAAATCTCCAATGGGGAAGGATATAGTTATAAATTTACCTAGTTGAAAGTTACTGATGTTGTCAACTTGTTTTTTGGTTATGCAATTTTTTATTTGTAATTGACTTTGTAATTATGCAATTTTCTAATTGTAATTGACTTCGTAATTAGAATGAAACTTAACCATCATATATATTATTGTTTCTATAGATAGATGAGTGGGAGAAGCTTGGAAAATGGGCGGCGACTAGTCAAATCCAGATGTAAAAACTTATCACTACAAACGTGTGCCAAATTTCTACAAGTTGGACCTTCGCTTTGGGAAAGATAGAGCAACTGGAAGCAATGCAGCTGGGTCAAAAGAAAGGCAGCATCAGTGGACAAGAGAAGCAGCAAGCTCAAGTGAGGATGCTCCTCCGATTCTTACTAATGAAGAATCTTCATGTGCGCTTCCCTCGAAAGACCAAGTGGAGACCAAGAAATCAAAGAATAAGGCAATAGAGTTCGTGTGTAAGGAGCTAAGATCCCTTAGATCGGGTATGGATGCGGTAGCAATGGCTCTTGAGAAAGGCAACTTAAGAAATTACACTGAAAAATAACTTTATGATGAAATTGCAAAGGTAACAGCTCTTGAGAAATACACCATTTTGGATCCCCCTCCCCCCAATCTTTGTAGTTGAGTGAATGGATGGTGGTGGACTAAGATCTGTAAATACAACATGACACCTGCAGAACTAGTGTCATCTTTTATGTAGTCACATGACATCCCTTTGCCCTGATTATTTGAGACTGCAGTAGTGTTGGCGTCTTTTGTGTAGTCATTTCTCCTCATCTTCCCATCATTTGTAGGCTGGCTGGCACAAAATCTATGTTTAGAACAGTTGATTGAATTAGTGAACCCAGTTGCAGGTTGAGTGCTCATGTCATTGGACTTTCCGAAATGTTGACGTCTTAGTTCCTAGTCTGTTTCTTGGTTCTGTCTTTTTTCTAATTTCAATGCCCCAGCTAGGTTGCTTTTGATTAAGTTGGTTGATGTGAAAGTGGCCGCCTTGTTTGAGAATGACTTTGGTGATAGACATATTGAGATTGCTATGGCAATGGTAGATTTGAACGTGGGGTTAGAAAAGTCAGTAGGGGTTCATATTTGTGATATGTTGGTTCATCTTTATTGCTTCTAGTTTAAAAAAGTGGGTTTTGGTTTGGCTTTTGATGTATTTAAACTCTCTCAAAAGAGATTCTCATTTAACATTAGTACTAGTAAAGAAAATGCTGAACTTGCTAGGATGACAATCCAGATTTGGAACTGAGCAGGTCCTGTTTCATTATATAAATTCTGCTACTTTCAGTTGAAGGTTTGAGTGCAAATTTTGCTGATCTCTTTTTGATGTTTTATGTTTATAGGTTGAAGGTTTGAGTGAGATATCCCAAATGAAGGTCTATCAAGCTCTTTACAGGGACCTTAACTCAGCTAGAACGTTTCTTGCTTGCCCAGCTACTCGTCGTGAGTTGTGATTAAAAGTCAAAATCGATAATGAGTTCTTGGTGTAATGAGAGAGTTTGGCATTTTGGGGCCCACTTTCAATGAATAGTTTGATTTGGAATTGTCAGGTTTTATGGATTCTTATAAAATTCGAAGTTGTAACAAAATCAGGGAGTTTGAAGTAGAGTTTGATTGGTATTAGCAAGTCAAAGGATGACTTGAAGATTGCATTTTGGTTGAAACAAGATATATTTTCTTTGCTTGGTTTATTTTCTCTCTTCCAAACAAAGGAAAAAAAGTTAGATGGAAAGTAATTTTTTTTCTTTGTATTTTTCTCTAATCCAAACTAGAGAAAGAAAATGACTTTCCTTCTCATTTTTTTTCCTCCTCATTTTTTTTCCCTTTCAACTTTCTTTCCACCTTATTTTCTTAGGTCCAAACAGGGCCTAAATGGAAAAATTGCATTCTGCCATACTTGAGAAGTTGGGATGGAACTGGTAATGGTTTGTCTTTTACTGCTAAACCCAAGCCTCCTAATAAAACTTCCATGCATAACACAAAGAGATAAGGTGAAAGGGGATTCCCTTACCTAAAGCCACGAGCCCCTGTAAATAAACCACTAGGAGAACCATTCACATTCACAAAAAAAAAGGGAGCGGAGATGCAGACCTTAACAAGCCTGACAAAATCCTCGAGAAAATCAAAATCAAGTAAGGTGACTCACAAAAATCTAACTGTATTATGCACCTTGCAATGTCGATCTATAAACCTTGCAATGTCGATCTATAACCTAGCTCTTGGTGAAATATGCTTACGCTCATAGTGCTTGACCAGTTGATGAGCCATCATCATGTTGTCCATAATTAGCCTGCCTTTAATAAAAGCACTTTGGCTCATATGTATCACGTCAGACAGAATCAATTACACTCTAGAACCAAGCAGCTTAGCAATCATCTCGCAGAGAACATTACATAAAGCAATAGGGCGACACTCTTGAACCTTCAATACATTAGGCTTCTTGAAAAATAGCTGCGTAAATGTCATCATCAATAATGTGTCAGGCATTCTTGAAAAACCCCATTGTATATCCATCCAAATTGGGGGCTTTATTGCTTTCTATAATAAGGAGAGCCTGCTTTACATCCTTAGGAGAGAAGGGAGCTTTAAGAATATGCTGCTGGGATACAGATAGAAGAACGACACTATTAATCAACTCCAGATTAAGTGGTTGAACCTGCTATCGCGCACCCGTAAGGGTCATGTAGAAGTCCACAAAAGCCATAGTAGTGCTGCCCTGAGAAGAGCAAACCTGACCCTGAAGGTCCAGCACCTTATGAACGAACTACTGCTAACTTTTATGCTTCACGATGGTATGGAAAACCCAGAGTTGTCACTTCCATGTTGGAAAAAATGCTCCTTAGCTCGTTATTTGATTATACTCTTTTCAATTCGAGAAAACTTGAGATACTCATCAAGAGTTTCTCTGCTCAGCTTTTATTTATACTACTGAGGTAGGGTCCAGAAAATGTCATCTTGAATATACGTCAATTTACAGTATAGGTGTTGGACTTTTTCACCAATGCCATGAAAATAATGGCCATGTAGTTGCTTGAACTTTTGTTCGTCAGCTTAAGTTTGCTAACAAGCCATGAAAGGACTATCATGCCCTAGGGCTGAGACTCAATGCCCTTCTCATACTGTGGGCCTTGTCATGTTGGCTTATGCCACTACCAGCTAAAGTAGTGGATTTGTTACCCTCAACCATAGTGATTGGATCTATTTGACAACAGCAAAGGACCACTTTCAAAACTGGGTTTGAACCACTTTCATCACCTAAAAAAGACATTTTTTTGCACGATTTTCTTCAGAGCAGGAGATTTGGACACATTCATCACCTCTTGCGCTGGAGTATTTTGAGGTACCTAACCCAGCCCAGGATCACTTGGAGTGGGAATATTCTGATCAGCTTATTCAGATATAGTAGCTTCATTCTAGACTGCTAAATTTGCTTCATCAGATTGATCAGGGGCCTGAATCACATATTTTGGGACCTAAACAAATCTTTTACTTACAGCTGTGCAGCTAGTTTTTCCATGACCCAATCATTGGCAAAAATAAAGAACCCGCTCATAGTGAACTGACATAACAATAAGGTGCCCAAATGGATATCTGACTTTGGCTGTTTCGCCTGACTTGGATGATGTTGGGTTTCGTGGCCCAAAATCCAAGAATCGGCACGGTGGGACCGTGCTAGACGACACGGACGTGTCAGGCCGAAGAAGCGAGACGACGGAAGAAGGCAGAGAAGTGGCACGGGTGTGCCGTGCCATATGGCACGGTCATGCCACCCTGGCACGGGGTGACCGTGCCACACAACACGGCTGTGCCGCGCTCCCAGTTTGGGCGCAGGCTTCCTGGCAGCTAGAGTTTGCTTTTGGCGTACAGTCTTCTTGGCGGCTAGGGTTCTCCTCTAGGGGTAAAACCTTGGACTTCTACACCCTATATAAAGAGACCTTACCTAGGATCTAAAATCATCCTGAATCCCATAACACATTGAGAGGTAGAGAGTGTCTAGTGAGAGATTATAAGAGAGATTGTAATCCTACTATTAGATCGAATCACTTATTGTGGTTGCGATCACTTTGTATTCTCCTTGCTCATATAGTGGATTGATTTTGCTCGTCGTTGTCCGTGGTTTTTTCCCGCATTAGGTTTCCACGTAAATCTTGTGTGTTATTACTTTGTTCCTGTTATCGTTCTTTAAATTTCTGAATATCTTTTTCATCCTATCGCTTCCGCTATTAGCTTGCTCTAATTTCCTAACAAGTGGTATCAGAGCTTTGGTTTAGGATGTCTTCAATTATGAAGGTTGATATTCAGAAATTTGATGGGGAGATTAGTTTTAATCTCTGGAAGGTGCAGATGAGAGCAGTTCTCATCCAGCATGGGTTGTGGAAGGTTCTGCAAGGACCTCACATGAAACCCGAGAAGGTGACTGACGAACAATGGGCAACAGACCAAAAGAAGAGGCGTGGATCGCTGACGGACGAGGAATGGGAAGAACTGGAGTTGAAGGCGGTTTCAGCCATTCAGTTGTGCTTGCACCACATGTCCTGCGAGAGGTGCTCGATAAGGCAACTGCTGTGGATCTGTGGACTCAGCTGGAGGAACTCTACATGACGAAGAGTCTAGCCAACAAGATCCATTTGAAGGAAAGGTTGTACACCTTTCGTATGGCTGAAGGTACCCCTGTTCAAAAACATTTGAATGAATTTAATTCTATTCTGGTTGACTTGGAAAGTCTGGATGTAAAGATTGAGGATGAGGACAAAGTTATTCTACTTGTTGTGTCTCTACCCCCTTCTTATAAACAGTTAAAGGAGATTGTGCTATATAGCAATTCTGATACTATATCTTTTGAGGATGTCAAGTCTAATCTGCCGTCTAAGGAGAAATTTG
Organism: Carnegiea gigantea; assembly: GCA_029747015.1. Lineage (NCBI taxonomy): Eukaryota > Viridiplantae > Streptophyta > Magnoliopsida > Caryophyllales > Cactaceae > Carnegiea > Carnegiea gigantea. The sequence goes on along the minus strand of JAKOGI010000005.1, from coordinate 919,171 downwards.
ACCATGATATCCATGCTGATCCCACTGAGGGATTAGTTGTTAGGGGTAGAACTGAGCAAAAGGGGAACGGTAATAAGAAAAAGAACCGATCCAAGTCTAAGAATCCTCATTCCAATAAGACCTGCAATTACTGTGGTAAATTGGGTCATATTCAGGCTAACTGCTAGAAGCTAAAGAAAAAGAAAGGGAAAAAGAAAAAGAAGAAAACTGCTACAGCTGATTGTGTAGTAGAGTCAGAGTTTGATGGTGATGTGTTGTTTACTACTATGTCTTTGGCCACCACTTCTGAGAAGGAGTTAGGTGATGATTGGGTTTTAGATTTTGGTTGTACATATCACATGTGTCCTCGTAGGGATTGGTTTGTCACTAATGAGCCTGTTGATACTGGGATTCTACTTATGGGTAATGATGTTGAGTGCAAGGTTGCGGGAATAGGTACTGTGCAGATTAAAATCCATGATGGTATAGTTAGAACGTTGTCTAAAGTTAGTCACATACCTGATATGACTCGTTGTTTAATCTCTTTGGGTACTCTTGAGACTAATGGTTGCAGGATTATTATGGAGAATGGTATCCTAAAGGTGATAAAGGGGGCCATGGTAGTAATGAAGAGACTGCGACAGGGAAGTCTCTACATCCTACAAGGAACTACAGTTACAGGAGTAGCTGCAGTTGGTACAGCATTAGCAACTGTTAATGATACAAGATTATAGGACATGAGATTAGGCCATATGAGTGAGAAAGAGATGACCACTCTAAGTAAAAAAGGTTGTCTGGGTAGCGCTGGTAGGGGTAAGCTTGATTTCTGTGATCACTGTATATTTGGGAAGCAGAAGATGGTGAGTTTCTCTAAAGCGAAGCATCAGGGGATCCTTGACTACATTCATTCTGATCTGTGGGGTCCTTCGAAAGCTCCTTCTCTTGGAGGTAAGCGCTACATGTTGACTTTTGTTGATGATTTCTCACGCAAAGTTTGGATTTACTTCTTGAGACAGAAAAATGAGACATTCTTCATGTTCAAGAAGTTCAAGGCTCTGGTTGAGAACCGGACTGGGAGAAAGATCAAGAAACTTATGACCGACAATGGTCTTAAGTTTGTTGAGTCAGAGTTTGATGAGTTCTGCGTGGTGAATGGCATAGCTAGGCACAAGACCTTATCGGAAAACCACAGCAGAATGAAGTTGCAGAACAAATCAATAGGATTCTACTAGAGAAAGCTCGATGTATGCTTTCCAATGCAGGGCTTTGGAATCACAAATCTCTCTGGGCTGAGGCTATTTCTATAGCCTGCTACTTGGAGAATCGTTCACCACACACCTCCATTGATTTCCAGATTCTAGAAGAAATATGGTCAGGCAATCCTGTTGATTATTTTATTTTGAGAATATTTGGATATCCTGTGTATGCCCATGTGAATAATGGGAAGTTAGCCCCTAGAGCTGTCAAATACATGTTTCTTGGATATGCATCTGAGTCTAAAGGATACCGCATGTGATGTCCTGAGTCTAAAAAAGTCATTCAGAGTAGGGATATAACTTTTAATGAGACTGCTATATTATCTTCTGGGATGAATTCTGTTATCCCTTCTACTAGTGCAGGTGATCAAGAGGATACCAGTATAGGGATAGAAGTGGAGACTGTTGCAGCTCAAAGTGGAGCTGCTAATCAGCCCAGCAGGGAGGCCCAGGTTACTGAACCTGGCACTATTAGTTCTGATCAGCCTCAGGCAGAGGTTGCTCACCCTATAGCTCGTTATCGTCCTAGAAGAGAGATCAAGAGGCCTGCTCGCTACAATGATGATGAAGGACTGATAGCATATGCATTTTCAGTTGCAGAGGAGGTGCCTGAAGGTGTGGAACCTTCAACCTATACTAAAGTAATCTCCTCCCCAAGTTCACCTAATTGGATCCTAACTATGCAAGAGGAAATGGAGAGTTTGCAGAAGAATCGGACCTGAGAATTGTGTGAGCTACCTAAAGGCCGAAGAGCCTTGACTGCCAAATGGATCTACAAGAGAAAGGAGGGCATTCCTGGAGTTGAAGATGTAAGGTGGAAAACACGGCTGGTTGTTTGTGGTTGCAATCAGAAGAAAGGTATTGATTACAATGCGGTATTTTCACATGTTGTTAGACATACCTCCATTAGAGTGCTTCTTGCATTTGTTACCTTGTTTGATCTGGAGTTGGAGCAACTTGATGTGAAGACTGCATTCCTTCATGGGGAGTTGGAGGAGGAGATCTACATGAGACAACCTGAAGGTTTTGTTGTTCCTGGGAAGAAACAACTGGTGTGTAGATTGAAGAAGTTCTTGTATGGACTTAAACAGGCTCCTGGGCAGTGTTAAAAGGTTTGACACCTTTATGATTGCACAAGAATACACACGCACTCGATATGATAATTGTGTGTATTTTAGACAATATTCTGATGGTTCTTTTATTTACTTGCTGTTATATGTTGATGATATGTTGATTGCTTCCAAGAATAAGTCCTTAATTAGCAAGTTGAAGTCTCAACTCAGTAAGGAGTTTGAGATGAAGGACCTGGGTGCAGCGAAGAAGATTCTAGGCATGGAGATTCAGAGGGATCGAAAGGCTGGTAAGTTATACTTGTCTCAGGGACACTATCTTGAGAAAGTACTAGGCAGATTTAATATGGATAACTATAAGACAGTTTCCACATCCCTTGCTGCACATTTCAGATTGTCTGTTGAGTGTTGTCCATAATCTGAGGAGGACATAGATAAAATGTCTAATATTTCTTATTCTAGTGCTGTTAGTAGTTTGATATATGCTGTGATATGCACTAGGTCAGACCTGTCACATGCTGTGAGTGTGGTAAGTAGGTATATGCATAATCCTGGAAGGGATCATTGAGAAGCTGCGAAGTGGATTCTTTGCTATGTGAAGGGTACTGTTAATAAGGGTTTGGTATTTGATAGAAACAAAGCTGCTACATATGATATTACAGACTTTGTTGATTCTGACTATGCTGGTGATCTTGATAGGAGAAGGTCCATATTTGGGTATATCTTCACTATGTGTGCAGGTGCTATCTCCTGAAAAGTATCACTTCAGTCTATTGCAGCTCTATCTAGTACAGAGGATGAGTATGTTGCTGCTACTGAAGGAGTGAAGGAAGCTATTTTTTTGGACCCAAAAAGATCTTTTAAAAAGCTTTTGCACCAAACACCCAAATTAGCTTTTTCACCTGGTCAAAAAGCTAATTTTGGTCAAAAAAGTTCTTTTTGGCCAAAAAGCTCTTCAAAAAGCTGTTTACCAAACAGGGCCAATGTAATTCTAAGTTTATTTTAAAAATAATAATAAAAGTTCAATATGCATTTGATATTTATATAAATAAAATTCGATAAGATTTAAATATACCCAACTTAGACAGTGCAAAAGAAAATGGGTTAGATGACAAGGATACAACAGCAACCATTATGTAGGCACCAAGCCCATCTCGACACTAATCATGCATAGTGGGCTTACGCTAGGCCCATATAAACGCTGCAAGTTAATTCGGATTTTCTTTATGAAAACTAAAGATCGAAAGTGATCCGGTCCAATAACCCCAACTGGGCTGGCCTTTCTATCATCCATCCCCACCCCCCAAAAAAACCCCATCTATCTGTCCTTTTCCTAAGCCAATGGCTAACAAAAAACAAAGAGATTAATTTTTATAACAAAATTTTTAAAAGAAATCCCCACCCCCCCAAAAATCCCATCCATCTGTCCTTTTCCTAAGCCAATGGCTGGACAAAAAACAATGAAACTAATTTTTGTAACAAAATTTTGAAAAAGAAAAAAAATACATATTGGAAAAGTATATTACATTTATGTCCTAATATTGCCGAAGAGCTCCGAGCCCGTGTAGTTGGGAGGCACATCGTCTACTCACCCCTCCCGGGTTCAAATTTGGGGGGAAGCAAATTTGTGCTTTGTGCTTGGAAATTTGCGGTGGACCGGGTTCCTGGGCTTTATGCTCGGGTTTTGACACCCCTTATCCCCTGACCTGTTAAGGCCCGTGGGTATCCCTGAAATAGGGGTCTGATGGGCTGGGTCCGTTTATCATTCCTAAAAAAACAAAAAAACAAAAAAAAAATTATGCCCTAATATTTTAAAATTGTATTCAAATGTAGCCACAAATAGGAGAGAAATCAATCCAAGTGTAGCCCAAATTTGCTTGCTCGAGGTCAGCTAGATTATACATGAATAAGTTCCGATTCGGTTTATGCTAAATTTTTAATGTGAGATCTGCTAAGACTCAAATTTGAGGCTTCTTACTCAGAATGACTTTAATAACATATTAATGTTTTTGGGAGGTATAACAACACCACCACCACATCGATCCCGGTGTAGATCCCGCTTTCGTGGGATTGGGGAGATTCAAATATAGCCAATCTTACCTTTACAGACATCCCTTCCTGTAGAAAAGTTGATTCCAGATACCCACAAAAAAAAGATTTAGTGAAAATATTTTATAAAAAAATGATTTCGTGAAAAATATTTTTGAAGAAAAACTTTTTTGGGGGTATAAATTAGACCTTAAACAAACGAGTTATGCATATAACTTTTAATGAGGTTTCAAAATTAATTAGCAATTGATGGAGTACCTCACAAGTTTATATGCATGCTCAATGATTCTTAAATTGTCAATGAGGGGATAGCCCCACTTTTCATAAGTCCAACAGTTTCACATTGTTGGGCTCGGAGCTCAGTTGGATTTTCAATTTTTTTTCCCTTTTTTTGGCATTGAAAAAATATAACTCAAAATTAAACTAACTAAAGTTAAAATTGTAAGTTTAAGAATTAATTGAAGAAACATGAGAATGAGAAAGAGAAATATTGCATAGAAAAATCCACTACCCTAAGTTAAAAATCTATATATCACCACAGAACCTTCGGAATAACAATGAATCTTCACTCATGCTCAAAATTATAAAAATTTAAGCCCAAAAAAGCAAAAATGTAATTTTTTCGGGTAAATAACCTTATGAAGAAAATAAACAAGTTCTTCTGAGTTTTGGCCAAATTAATTGTCCTAGGTCCAACTACTCAAGCTTGAACTCAGTAAAATCCAAGAGCTGGCTCAGACTCAACTTGAAACCAGTCTGCCTCTAGCATGAGTCCAACTTTAATTGAGTCATGTGTCGCATCCAACCGTCACTGAATTGGTTCAATTTCGCTACAACCCTACAAATAACAATACAAGGACACAACTTGGAAAATTACCCCAGTATGGCTTGCTTATTCCCAAGTACTCTTTTCCCTTTTCTTATTCACCAATTCCAAGTAGGATGCAGTAACAACCTACCAAATCGAATTTATATAGTCCATTGGTTCTTAATCTTCATTATTGACTTGTTATTTTCTCTATTCAAACCAAACAGACATATGTTTCTAAATCAAACCCTAACAAAATTGGTGAAATCTTGTAGACTAGACGATCATCCTCCTCTGCCATGGCGTCTGTCTCTACCTTGGCATTCGCGATGCATCCCCCTTAAGTACATCGACTCATTGTCTATCTATCTTTTAAGTTTAATTGTGATTTTACTTTAGCGATTTTAGTAGTTCAAATTTTATAAACCATAGGGTTTCTGACTTCTGGGTTGATGTTTGAATTCTCCAGGAAATTGGAGGTGAAAATCTCGAGAATGATGTTTATGTAAGTCATATTGATATGAGAGTACCTCCAGTTGATTCTACTGAGGAGAAGAAGCCTCTTAATGCTAACCAGACCGCAAGTAAAGTGATGAAATTGAGATTAAAGGCAAACATGAAGAGGCTATTACACCTCTAAGTAATCTAATTTTATCAAACAAATCTATATAGAGTAATGATATTGTTGAAGGCAAAAGGGTCATGACACACAAAATGTAATTTCGTTAGTCAACTATCTATTCCCCACGGGGCACGAACCTCACCTTACTTTAGCTTTTTTGTTTTTTTTTGGGTTAGGTGTTCTTATTCGATTATTCCCCAAACCTCAGTCCCCACCAACCATAACCATATATACAAACTATTGTCCCTCTTTATGTTACATTGATTTTCATTCTCTAACAAACAAACCCTAGATATCTGCACCAAAAAACAAACCCTAGATGTCGTGACTCCCTTTTCAATTTCTCTCTTACGCTCCGCACAGAAGTTGATCAACAATATCTGGTCGCTCGTCTCCGCCATCCCCTAGCCACCACCACCACAGATCCCACTCAGATGAGTCTCATTCGCTCATTAATTGATCTAATAATACAATTGTTGAATTTTGGTTCAGTGATTTTAGAGTTATGGAGGTCACTCCAACGATAGAATTATATTGATTCTTTATGTGATGATTAAGTTCAATTGATTTAGCTTCTAATAATTCTACATTGGTGCCTGAATTAACTAGGAAATTGAACATGAATATCTCAACGATGATGTTTCTAAGCTTCATCCTGATATGAGAGTACCCAGAGTTCGTGATTCAATATCGCTGCAGTAGAAAGAAGTCTCAAGACATACACAACAATGATAGTGCTGATGCTTAAAAATTCAATAGAATTCAAGAGTCACATTCTGACTGTGTTGAGGTAAACAAGCCTCTCAGGATTAAAAATATAATTGATATTCATTTGATGAAACAGTACATACACATGAAAAGTTATAGAAACCTATAATAATATTCATCACATATGTTCAATTCAACATTATATCTTTCTTCAGCTATATTAAAATCTAAATGTATATACTATTCTAAATCTAACGCATCATTGGTCAAATTAATAAGCACTAATTTCTACGGTAGCTTATTATATAATAAATTCAATAATATATTATATATTATTATTGCTAGTGTATTAACCAGTGCTCATTAAATCAATACATAATTTCATTAAATCATTATGTTTATGAATGTCTTGTGATCATTAAACGATTATCTAATGCTCAAAATATATAACATCTTTTAAGATGCCCAACAAGCTCTTTTTAAAATAATAATGAGATTTATAATATTGCTTGGATATGTTGTGTTCTGGAAAACCCAGATGAGTGTTATAGGGATTGATAAAAATGAAGGTGCACTTAGTCAATGACGGCCTTGCCTTTTTAAATTAATTGTTCATATGTATAATATATAATCCATTATAATAGCTTATGTGTATAACTGAGTTCCTAATTGTTGTTAAGATCTACCTAATAATTATGGTGATATGATTACTCAACTAACATTTTCAATAATTAACAGTTGGAATTTCACGTGCTTGGGAACCCATTTTTCACTGTCAGTATATAACGGTCGAGTTCAATTGATTTTAGTTTCTAATAGTTCTATATTGCTTTTCGAATTAACCAGGAAGTTGGACGTGAATATATTAAGAAGGATGTTTCTAGGCATCAACCTGATATGAGAGTACCCAAAGTTCATGATTCATTACGCTGGGTAGAAAGACAGCTCAAGACATATACAACAACGATATTGTTGATGCTTCAAAATTCGATGGAATTCAAAAGTTATATTTCGATCATGTTGAGGAGAACAAGCCTCTTGTGCAAACAAGTCTTTCATGATCTGAAAAGATATTTTATATTCATTTGATGAAACAGTACATGTAAATGAAAAGTTATAAAAAATTATAATAAAATTCATCACATATGTTCGATTCAACATTATGTCTTTCGTTTACTATATCGACATCCATGTTTACATACTATCAAATGCTAAATCCAACGAATAATTCTTTCAGATTAATGAGCACTAATTTCATCAGATATGTTCAGTTCAACATTATATCTTTCTTAACTATCTCGACATTTATGTTTGCCTGCATAAAAGTTCAGTAGGGAGTTAGGATTTAAAAAAAGTGGGGTAAGTTTTGGGGTCTGATTAGAACCCGAGTGGGATCCAATTAGGAAGTCATGTCAAGTCTTCATCCCTTGAGGGCTGTATTCATGGCATAAGACGATATTATAGGCTTTTGGTGTTAGCATAGTTCATCTAGATCTTAGCACATAAGTTGTAGGACACTTGAGGTCAAAGAGTCATGCATCGCTAGGCCTCATCATGTATTGTCCAAGAGTCCATGTAGGCCCAAGGTGTGTAATATGGCCCAATAAACCTTTAGAACATTAGTTCAGTCTAGGCTGTATTCAATCGTGCATCATATTTATAATGCATAAGTCCAAGTAAGACTTAGATATCTTACCCATGTACAAGTTCATAGTCCATACATCATATTTCCTAGACTAAAGATCCCTATATGAGTTCATCTAAATCCACCCATGTGCCAAAACTAGCCCATTCTAGGCAAACCATGCCACAATCATTTTTAGGTTAGTATAGATCCGTGATTCACTTAAGAAAAACTTAAGTTCGACTTTAAGCCCAACTTAGGACCTAATCCAGGATAAGGCCTGACTTCAGTTTAAAATCACATATCTTAACCTTATTTCAGCTAAACCTTCAATCCTATCAAGTCATTGTCTCTTTCTGTTCCAATTACAAGTCATTAACCATTTTTTTATCCCACATCCAGCATGGTTTACCACTTTTAACATTCCAGCTCTCTAAATCATCACCTTATCGCTCAAGGTAAGGAGGACAAAGAAAGTCTACGAACAAAGTGTAGAGACCGGGATACTTTTACCAAGAGAGCAATAAGAGAAAACTCCACCTACTGGATCAAGAACATAGTCCAAGTCCAAGTTCAGCACAACACCTATTCTAATGGCTAGGAACAGCAATGAGATAGCTCAAATCCTGAAGATGCTAGAAAGGATACAAGCCAGGATGGATGGAAGTGACAAGATGATAGAAATAATGGTTGCTGCATTCTAGGACTGCAACAAAGAACCTCATTACAAAGGAGCTGATTATGAGGAAGAAAGGGAAGATAAGGGGAAAAACTTGGAAACTGTAAAAAATAAAGAAGTGGGGGAAAAAAGCGTTCCTCTTGTGGATTCATGGGTGGACCGTATAGAATAATTATTGAAAGAATCCTCCGCGTTAAATATTTGTTTAATGACTATACCAGATTCACTACAATCCCTAAAGGAAAGTTGCCTCTTAAGTTCACAATGCCAGACATAAAATTTCATAGAACTGAAAACCATTATCATGTGAGGAACTTTGTCAGTGCCATGACTCTGAAAGGGATTGACAAAGACGTCTTTCACCTCATATTTCCTTGAACTTTCGATAAAGACAACATGAAGGGATACAATGCTATAAACCCACAAAAGGGTACAAATTGGGTTGATCTTCGTAAGGAACTTCTACGTCAATATTGATGCAATGCTGACCTACCAATTACACTAGGAGACCTTGAGTTAACTAAACAGGAGGGATAGGAAAACTTTTATGACTTCATTGTTCGAAAATGGGAAAAAGCCGCTGATACGGCTAACTGACCCTCAGAGGCTGATTAAGTAATGTTATGATTTTTGTAAGCGCACGGCTTATCTTTATCGCACTTACCGGTGTCGATCCTCATGGATGATTTATGAAATTAGATTACAACTTACTATTGAAGCTTTCGTTACGAATTTGAAATAACAAATAAAAACCTAGAATTGCCACTTAGATTTAACAACAATTAACAAAACCCAAGGAATTGAACTAAACAGCCTGACATATACTAGCGGACCCTAATGAACAAGTGAAACATGCATGGATAGCCAACGAAATCTGTTCCTACGTCGCTAAAGTTGAAAAAACAAATTCGGACCACAGCAGTGGAATCTACCTAAACTAGAATTAGGGGGTCTTATTTGACCCAGGAATGCGCCCGAGTTCCTGGATTAGACATGCAACCAAATTTTGGGTCAAACTGAAGAAACTATTTAGGGCCCAATCATATGGGATTGGATCGGATCTGGCCTATGAAACTTGGTTGGGTTCTCTGGTCAGGCCCAAGGCCCATTCCCTTGTCATTCTGTAGCCCAGTTCTACCTGACTTGCAATAAAAAAATGAAACAAAAATAAATCCGTTTTTAGAAAAGTGTAAAAGTACCTAGCACACGAGCCAATAGTTTATAGAGGATTGCACCCCTAAAATGGTGGATCCTTACACCATGCAAGAGCATGGACACAAAATAGTTTAACTAAGAAAGTCTAAAATTTAGCAAAGAGATGAATGAGAGATAATAAGTTTCCAAATCGACCTAAATTAGGTATGAACCTCCACTTCTTCATAACTAAGAACAACATTGATAGGAGCTTATCTCTTCCAATGCTCAAATTCAAAATTCGATGAGTCAAAATCTAATTCAGCTATACATAAATGCGTTTAGTAAAAGAAGGTGCTTTTCATTACCAACCAATTGTAGTGAAGGCTATGCAACTGCGACTGAGGGTCTGTTCGCTTTAAGCATTTTGCAAGAGCAATTTGCAAGCTGAAACGAGTTGGTACTAACAAGTTGCGATAAAAGCAATGCAACTACGACTTAGGTAATGTTCATCTTGAGCATTTGGAAAGGAAGGCACTTTTCAATGCTAACCAATTGCAGCAAAGGCTATGGAAGTGTGACTTAGCGCCTATTCATTTTGAGCACTTTGAAAGAGCAAGTAGCGAGTTGGAGTAGGTAAATACTAACTAGTTGCAGCAAAAGCAATGCGATTGCAATTTAGGGCCTATTATTGAACATTTGGAAGATTGATTAGAGGGTAAGATTAGTAGTTAGCATGTACGAGTACGTTGGGAGCAGATTGCAACAATTTGGAGTTTTGGAGCATTTTCGGGCATTTTCGAGTATTTTTTCGAGTGTTTAATATTATTAATGACTATCTTTGTCACATAACTTTTCATTTTACAATACTAGTTTACATCCAAAAAAATGATGCAGCAGCAAAGTAATATACATCTCTTTCACTCTTACTTTTAATCCAAAATTGGTTAATAAAACCTTTTTTTTTTTTAAAAAAAAGAAATCTATTAGTAAATAAAGGTGTAGCAGTTGGGATAGGAGTATTAAGGTTGCTCTGGTTGATGATTTATCAAATTTACTTATGCTCTTAATGTTAGAGTGTACCTATCAAATAGTAAATTTACATTATAAAATGTTAGTGGCATATTATATCTTAAAATTACATCATAGAAAATTACATATTACTTTATTGCAAATTTACACATTGATTGTCAAAGATGCTAATTAGATAAATTATAATTATGAAAGATTATACATTACGTTATTACCTTCTACTTTTTTTCGAGCATTTTGAAGGGGATTAGAACAAGTTGGATTGATTGGAGCGAATTGGAGTGTTTTGAAATAGGTTAAAAGAGCAGTCAATAAGTTGGAGCAAGCTGAAACAGACTGAAGTAGATAGCAAGTGCAACATACAAAAAAGAACATGCCCTTAATGTAACATCTGAAGTTTTAATAATGACAATGATGATATAACATCGGGACCAAAAAACAAGAATGAATATATATATATATATATATATATATATATATATATATATATATATATATATATATATATATATATATAATTCAATACACCTTCAATATGTTCTTATTCAATACACTCATAAACTTGCTCATCTTCTTCTATTCCTTTTCTCAACTTGAATAAATTGTCATTCAATGCAAGCATAAAATTGCTCATCTTCTTGCATTCATTAATTAATGGGCTTCGTCTTCCTGCTTTCTTATTCATCTATGGCGATGTTTGGTAAAGAACTTTTTGGGTGTAAAAAGAGTTTTTTGAGGGTATTAGTTGTTTGACTATGGTCAAAAAATTCTTTGGAATGTTTGGTCAATTAACTTTTTAAATTAGCTTTTTATACCCAAAAAACTCTTTGGGATGACTTTTTCAAAAAGCTTTTTGATATTTATTATTACAATGACCATAATAACTTTATAATTTGGACAAATTTATATCACATGTCATTCACAAATGATATTCCCGAATGTTAGATGCTTTGATTTAAATTTTTCAATTTATTTTTTCCTCTTTTAGGACAAGAGTTGTGGAGCTTTTAATGCTTTTAATTTTCTCTTTTGTTATTCTCTCTTTGGACAAGGGTCATGATGTCGAAGATAATGCTTTTAATTTTAACGTCTTCGTAATTTAACAAATAATTTATGTTAGTTAGTCTAACATGATATATAAATATTTTTTAAGTTGCATAATTTCAATTGCTATTAAAAAAGAAAACATTCAACATTTAGAAAATATTTTGATAATAAATACTTAAATTAGGAAAAGGTATAAAATGTAATTTTATATATCACATAAGTCGTAATTCATAATTCATATCTAAAAAAAATGAATATCCAATGAAAAATTGTATTGTTACTAAAATAATGAAATTGAGTAATGGGCATAAGTTGAATTTTATCAAATAGCTTTATTACAACTAACTTCACCAAATATTTTTTTTTCACAAACAGCTTTTATCAAATATCTTTGTTAGAAACAGTTAACTTCACCAATCATTTTTTTCCCACAAATAGCTAATGTAATCAGTTAAATCAAATAGTGAATGCAATAAACTAATAGCTAATACTATTAGCTAACAGCTAACAACTAACAACTGATTGCCAAACAGGGCCTTTATCCTCACTAGATTTAATTCATATAAAACATAATATCAAATGTTATTATTTTGCATTAATCTAAAGCTCATTATCTAGGTAATAGAAAGGTTGATTGAATTAATACAACAACACAACAACAACACCTCTCAGTGTGGGTCCCGCTTTCGCGGGGCCTGGGGAGATCCAGATGTAGGCAACCATATCTCAACCAGCATGACTGCTCATTGAGAGGCTGATTCCAAGAGACCCACAAAACAAGATTTTGTGAAAATATTTTATAGGAGAAGGATTTTGTGGAAACATTTTATAGAGAAAGGATTTTGTGAACACATTTTAGAGAGCAAAACTAAGGATAAGCATCACGGAATTGAACTAAGGAGTGCTAATAAATCATAGGCAGTAACTATGTAAACATTAGTACAATAAAGCAGAGGAAGGTAGCATACCTTAGCCAGCAGACGTAAGCAAATAATGTTTCTTTCCAAATACAAATCCTACCTGTATACAAACACAACATCTGAAAAATAACAATCAAACCTACCTTACCACAATCGAAAGACAACTACGAAACCACATCTCTGCGATCTAAGGTCTTAATCCTATCCCGCCATAGTCTCCTATCCTGAGCTATGTCCTCCGTCAGTCCGACAACTTTCAAGTCTTCTCTAATCACCTCTAAATTATAAATATCAAACATTGATGAAGGAGTGTTGTGAGAGAACTAAATAAGTTTGACAAAATATACTAACGGAATTAGAAAACCCATGCCAAAAAGTACACTACTTGGCTAAAAAAATTGCAACAACGAAAGAGACAAATGTAACTTCAAAGTTTTGTCCCCCCCCCCCCAAAAAAATGAAAGAAAGGGTTCTGCTCTTGTTATTCCTCGAGATCTAACTAGATTTGAATGCTGTTAATATAAACTTTCAAGCAACACTTCATAATACTTTATCCGCTGTCTATTTCATAAAGCAATATTATATAAATATAACTTAATATTATGTAGTGTAATTTTTTGAAACTCTTGAATAAACGTGTCATTTCTGCCAAAAAACTCTTTTGAAAATACTAATGGAAATAACATTTCCAAAAAGAGTTATTTTGGCTCAAATAATTGTTTCAAATAACTGTTTACCAAACATCTATTTACCAAACACCTATTTAACTATTTGACTTGATCAAAAATAATTAAAATACTGTTAGGCGATAATTTCTTGTATTTTACGTACTCCTTTCACCTAATTTTAGCTCGTATAATTATATAATCTTTAGGATTTTTACTTATTTTGTTTGTTTTTGTAGGCAACAAACTCCAATCGAGCAAAATGCTGCGAAAAGGAGCGAAGACAGACAAGAAGAGCGAAAGAAGGCAAAAATGGGCGACGGGAGAGCATGCCACGGTGCCAGGGATGTGGCACGGTGGGGCCGTGCCACATGGCACGGTTGTACAACCCTGGCATGGTGGGGCCGTGCCACTTGGCACGGTCGTGCCCCTCCCCGTCGCCCGCTCGCCCGATTTTCTATTTAAGCCTCCTTCGGCGTTTTTGTTCGGGACTTCCATAGGCTCTCCTTTAGCGACTTTTTGAGAGTTTTAAGGTTACGATTAGCCAATAAAAATCCCATTAGGGAATTAGATTAGGATTTGTCGCTGGTTGTTTGGATTCAAACCTATGGATTCTCAAGTTCATTTAATCAACATAAGTTTTCTCTTCTTTTCCTTTCTCTATTTTGTATGTTTATGTTTATGTTCAGGTTTATATGCTTTTGTAATGTTTATAGATTAAAGTTGTGAGTTTGGATTGCGATTAGCCTTGTGATAGCCAATTGATTATTGGTAGACCTTTGCCCATCTTGTTCATGCTAGAATTTAAGGTTTTCTCTCACTCATGCCCACCATGTGTTCGATGAAATGCTTGAAAGAGCTTTCATTCATATTTTGGGATAATTGACTTATACTGAAAGATCAGGTTGATTGTCTAGTGTGGGTAGGGTGAATAGTTGGGATTGGGATATGAAGATAGTCTCATCGCTAGCTAGGTCAAGAGTTGTCAACCTAGTAGTTTAGTCAGACTAATCCCATAAAAATAGGTGGTTAGAACAACTAGAGTAGCCTACTGACCCTTGAGAGAGGGCTTAAGTGGTCTCAATGACGCAACTGATCAACCTCGAATACTAGCATAACTTGGGAAGGTGATGTTTTAACTTGATCGGCTGGTTTATCCCAGGTTTAATCATACTCGCAGTCCTTTGGTTATTTTAGTAGTTTAGTTCTATTTTCTATCCCTTCAATTTTGCCTAACTTGAGATGCTTTAGTTAGCTCTGGTACTTAAAAACCCAACTCTCTGCTGACGATACCCCGAGTATTCAACGATACACCTTACACTTGGAGATTATAAATATTAAAACTTTTTCCCTAAGAAACTACTCTTATATATTAATTTACTTATTAAATTTAAATTTAAACTTGCTAAAACAGCTATGTGATTTATGAGTGCAAAATATAACCTCAAGTGAAATATAAATTGAATAAATCACTGAAACATTTTTTTTAATATCATGAACGTAAGTTACAAATGTTAAAAGAAAATAAACATTGTACTAACTTAAAATAGTCATATGCGAAACTCACAATCATATTAAGGTCCCACTGTATTTTATATCATCTAATTCCAATTATGTTTAAGCTTTACATTATGAAAAATAAGCAATCCAATCGATATTCAAGTGTCAACTCATGATAAATTCACTCAAAAATAATATAAAAATATATATATTTAGATTTACATGTTCAACATATACTTACCTCAAAAATAATATCCAACACACTTCAATGCTTTTTTTGATAGTATTTAAATCATTTCTTTGTTCTATATTAAAGTTTTTTAAAGACAAAATTTAATTATTAATTAGTCATAACATATGAGAAAAGTTAACAGTAAATTGAATTAAAATTGCATTGATAACCTACATCCATTTTAATTACATAATAGAAGACTTTTATATTGCTGTCCTACATGACATTCATATCCCAGGTGGTACCTAGATGACATCCTATATGGCATTCCACGTGTCGATCATGCATGCATTCTATACAATTTTTAATATATATATATATATATAATATATAATATATAATATGCTCATAATGACTAGTTTGTGAGGCCTATAATGATTTTAAAAATAATTTAAATCTAATAAATGTATGATGACTAATTTATAAGGGATTATTCACCTTAGGAATTAATGCTATAAATGTATGGTCAATCTGTTTCAATATTTTTTAATAAAGTTCAACTCGTGTATAACACTGCTTATTCCGAACCAACCTTTTTCCTTTTTTTATTCCCCCAAATTCCTAACACCAAGTACCACAACCCTTTACATAGCTAACCCTTCCCCCTGATTCTTGATCACCCTAACCAGAGCCTTATTTCTCCATCAAGCCCTAACAACCCTCTATCAAGCTCGAATCTGACAGAAGGTAGTCTGTCTTACTCCGCCGCTGTCACCACCTCCGCCGTTGCCTGTTCATCTCCGCCGTCGTCTGGCCAC
This sequence comes from Carnegiea gigantea, assembly GCA_029747015.1. Taxonomy (NCBI): domain Eukaryota; kingdom Viridiplantae; phylum Streptophyta; class Magnoliopsida; order Caryophyllales; family Cactaceae; genus Carnegiea; species Carnegiea gigantea. Next base: position 903,088 of record JAKOGI010000005.1, on the reverse strand, counting down.
CTCCGTCATGCATCTCCCTCAGGTACGTCGATCCCTGTCTCCTAACAAACCCCCCTATTAGTTACGCGATTTAGCAGTTAACCTAGGTCGCTTTCATGGATTTTGTGATTTTGGTTATTATACTGCCTGTTTTTTCTGTTTCTGCGCAATAGATGTCATATCTTATGCTTCTTTGTTCTTAATTTTGCGGGCACTTTCTCCCCGGACGCTAGATAAGTGGATATAGATCTTGAATTTTGTTTTGGTGATCTTGATTCTTGAGTAATCGAGTAAACTAGTAAATCTTTGCAATATGAATGTTTGGACTCCAATGCCCTTCTATATGGTGGGAATTCTCCTTGAGATTCAACATTCCCTGGTTGTGTGAATTTGACGTAACTTGTTGGAAATTCTTGATGTTTTAGGGTTACTTCCTGGGAGGAGTGAATGTCAACAAGGATGAGGTGGAGAGTTAGTGGGTGATAGGATTATAGAGTAAGGGATATAGTTGACTATGCTTAATGCATTGAAGTACTTCAATGAAACTATTGGTAAATCAATTGTTTTCTATTAAGCTGGGTTCTGGAAGTTGCTCACATGAATGTTGTGATTTTGGTTATTATACTGCTTCTTGTTGCTGTTTCTGTCAAAACATTCAGTTTAAATGATATGAGCCCCTAATATCTCCTCAAATTGTGCAGATTCTTGAGGATGCTGGACGTGAGCATTGCAACAGGAATGCTTCTGTATGTCATCTGGACATGAGAGTTCCCAAAATTGACGATTCCTTATGTTGGGGGAAAAGGAAGAGTCAAGATATCCACAAGAAGGGTGCTGACACAGAGATTTTAGGGTCACATTCTGAGCCCGCAGTTCAGAAATCTGCTGAAGAGAAGCCTCTCGGGGATAACCGGATCGCTGCAAAGGCAATCCAACTGCGTCTTAAGGGCAAGCATGATGAGGCTCAAAAACTTTTGGTGAGATATCATATCTGACGACGCTTTGTTCTTACATTGGTAACTTTCTGTTTGGTTCCTAGATACAAATGTTGAACCTTTAGTTTAAGGTGAGTGATTGAGTGCACTAGTAAATTAATGTGTGGTTGGACCTCTGTTTGAGATTGACTGGGACTGTGGTAGCATGCAGAAAGTGAGAAAGTCTTAATGTTTCAAAGCGGACTAAATGTTAATAAGGATGAGGTTGATTCAGTGGGTGATAGGAAAATCTAGAGTAAAGACACTTCCTACACTTGAACATGTTAGAGACATACTCCAAGGTTCAGAACAACAGCTAGTGAGATCCATGAATTCCTTGTTAATGATTAATGTACAAATATGATCACCATGTATATATACTCCCAAAACTCCAGAAGTATGAATCATACCCAAAAAAATAAGCCCAACCAATCCTAATCCGCGACTCTGAGGCCCATACAGGCAATGTGGTGTTGGGTGGGGGCCCCGGGGGGGGGGGGCGCTTTGTTTGACAACCTTAGTCTAAGTTTTGGAGACATTATCTCCATTGGATCCTAGTTGCTGATCAAGAGCAGGCCTTAATTGTGTCATAGTTGTGTGCTTCTTTTGTACTGACCATGACCCTCAAAAGAAACAAGAAATGGGGAATAAAAGCTTCTTAATGTCTGCTTTACTTGAATATGTTAACAAAGGTGGGCGATGGGAGTGTTGCGCTGGGGAGATTGTCTCCCTCCCTTTGTTTGAATATGTTTTTGATCAATTAATGTATTGAAGAATCAATTGTTGTTAATAAGTACTTGGGAGTTTAAGTAAAATGTGGGTGAGGAACTTTACTGTTAATGGGAGAACCTCCCAAATAAGTTTGACTAACCTCTACCCTCCTCCCCAGTAAGCCCTTTTTGTCTGCTTATAGAGAATAGGCTGTGTGCTTTAGCATGCCAACAATGAGTCTTGTTGTCTGTAATTATGTCACAGTGGCAGACGTTTTCATGTACAGACTATGAACCCTCAAAAGAAACAACAAAGGGGGAATAAAGGGTAGTTGAGCTTTTTATTGTTATCTGTCCATTTTTAGTCAATGCTAAGTTTGCATTTGCTAAAGACAATTGTTCTTTGTAATTTTCTGTTCCTTATCAGAAAGAAGTACAAAATGCCAGAGCAGAGCAGGAGAAGATGGGAAAAGCAGAGCAAGAGAAGGGGGAAAGATCAGTGAATCTGAGTAACTATGTCAGTGCTAGAAGGTATGTAAGGTATTTTTAATCTTCCTTTTTTAACCGATGCTTTCTTGGTCTCTTTACACGATACCTTTGGGCTAATTGTTGCTTCATGTTCTCATAAAATGAGGCATCGAGCCATCTACAGTTTGTTTATCTGCTCTTCTGATTTGGCGTACACATATTCTTTGTAGATATGCCTTACAAGACATCACGAAGCATCAAAAGGGCATGGAAAATGATAGTCACGTCCATCTCGCTCAGTATTATGAAGAACAGAAAATTCCGTATATCCACTCAAGTTGATGATGAGTACTCCTGCCATGGGGCTCCAGCAAGAAAGAGCAAGAGAAAAGGAGTAGAGCTTAATAATGAGTCAGATATCTGCCAAAAAAGTACAAAACGCATCATAACTCAGCAGGAGAGATGTGTTTACTGTTTTGAGAACCCAAACAGACCTAAACATCTGGTGGTGGCTATAGCCAATTTTACATACCTGATGCTGTCACAGTTTCAGCCGGTAGCTCCTGGGCATTGCTGCATTGTGACATTGCAGGTAAAGTCTGCTTTACTCCTGTGTAGACCTTGTTACTGTGATTTAAATGGTGTTTCAATGTATGGAATCACCATAATATAACTTTTTCAAATTGTGTTTTTGATTCCTGATTTACCTCTGTGTGTGTAAAGATGGATGTATGACCACGATTGATTATGCTTTTTTGTAGATTGCACAGCCTTCATTAGTCCATTGTAGTGAAGTATATTTCTTGTCTATCACAAGGATCTTTTATATTCTAATTCCTGTTCTGTATTCATTTAAACAGCATGAACTAGGCTCGCGTATGGTTTATGATAATGTTTGGGAGGAGATACGGAACTTCAAGAAATGCCTCATCTTGATGTTTGCGAAGCAAGATAAAGAGGTGATATTTTTGGAAACAGTGATGGGTTTGGCCCAGCAACGCTGTCATTGCTTTATTGAGTGCATTCCCTTGCCCCGAGATATTGCTAAAGCTGCACCCCTCTATTTTAAAAAGGTTGGTTTGCTCGCATTCTTTTCTCAACATCAATAACTGTAGGTGTAATGATTCAGCCTTTGTGCCCCTACAGTTGATACCTGCTGTTTGTTTGCTTATCTTAATCTCCTAATTTCAATGTTCTTTAATTATGTTGGAAGTTGTGGTACATGTTGAACATGTGTTCTCTTTATTTACTCTCATTTCCTTTTTCCGTTAGGTTTCTTATTTTCTGGTGTCTAATATCCCCTTGAATCTATGATTGTTGACCTTGTATTACTGATATAGAAGATTTCTGCTGTTGAATACAGATAGGCGAAACTTCTGACATAAAAGATATTACTCATATTGAATATGACTAGGGCACACTTCTTTCTATATGAACTTTGTGTAGTATGTCCTAGAGGTTTGCTTTGTTCCTTATTAGTAATGCATTTGTCTGGCAAAATCTTATATGGAACTGCTGGCCAAATAATTAACTTTCATAGCGAACCAAAGTTAATACCCCCCCCCCCCCAAAAAAAAAACCAAACCCAAAAAATATAAAGGAAAAGGAAAGATGCTGAAAAGACTGCAAGTCTGCAACTCCCTGTGGATGTGCTTTTGGGCTGCCTAGGTGGCAGCAGCTCTAGGGGAGACCACAAATAACTACAGTGCTTTTGTGGGCCTAGGCAAGAGTAGAAGTTTAGCAGTGCTGCTACGTTGCCGTTGGATAAAGATATTATAGTAGTGAGCCAGTTAAATGTTCCGGTAGTATGTTTATTAAAATGATGTTCAAATTCTCGCTGCTTTTCTTGTCGCATACTGAAGTCTTGGATTTTAGAGTTTGCATGTTAGATGTATGTGCAATGTCAAAAGATTATTAAAATAATCAAAATCCTGATTAACTTTGACTAGTAACCTGATTCCTGAGCAAGTAAACTGCATGTGCTGCTATTCATTCGGCAAATACTTGTCTGTTGCTTACTATGCAATTTTATGGTGGGTCTTTATCTTTTTCTTCGTTCTCTTTGCCCAGGCAATCGACGAGGCTGAAGATGAGTGGAGTCAGCACAATGCCAAGAAGTTGATTGACACAATTGATAAGGGGTTGCGGTCTTCAATCCCCGAGCATTTCCCCTACTTCCATGTGGAGTTTGGGCTGAAGAGGGGATTTGTCCATGTCATTGATGATGAGACGCAGTTCAAAAGCAGCTTCGGTCTCAATGTCCTTAGGGGTATGCTGCAGACTCAAGATGAAGATATGTACCGTCACAGAAGGTACGAATCAATTGAGGTCCAGAGGCAAGCAGTGGCGGCATTCTACCCTTTGATTGGAGTAGACAGCTGGAGTAGGTAAATCAGTCTGTGGTTTCACTAATGTATATACTGGTTCAGGATATAAACTCTGCCAGATAATTGTATATAGTCATGTTGAGGCAGTAAAGCAAAATGTGTCACTAACGGCAGTGAATTCAGAAAATTTGGATAGTCCCTCGTGAACTTCCTGGAATTTGATAGTATCAGTGTTGTTTTTGAGCTGCAAAAATAGCACAAAAGGATCTATTGTGTCAACATTTATCCTTCTAGCTCGTTAATACTCTTGCATTTGCCTAATTCTTTAATCAATGGTGTTTCAAGCTTGGATCGTTATGGCTGCAGAAGCATGTTTGTAAGGAATCTGCAAGTGTTCTAGCTTACCGAGAAAGGGATATAATTATGCTTGACTGAAATTCTCCTGAAAATTCAAATGGGAGAGGGAGGTCTATTTATGTCAGTATAAGTTTGAACATGGTAATGTGGATGTTTGCTTTTCTACTGAACCATATAGATATGACCAATCTAGATTTAATGGAAAGGGTATTGTCGTGATGGAGAAAACATATGCTTCAATAGATAATATGCGCTCTGCTTGTATTGGAGAAAATGATAATAACCAAAAGCCACAAAATGATAACCAAATGGGGCATTGTCCATGTCATTGATGATGAGAGGAGGTTCAAAAGCAGCTTCAGTCTCAATGTCGTCACGGGTATGCTGCGCGCTCAAGATGATGTGTCCCATCGCAGGAGGTATGAATCAATTGAAGTCCAGATGCAAGCAGTGGCAGCATTTGCCAGGGGTTGGGGGACCCTTTGATTGGACAAAACAGCTGGACTAGGTAATGATTCTGGGGTCTCACTGATGTGTGTACCAAGTTTAAAACAGAAACTCAGCCAATTAATTGTATATAGTTGTATTGACGGAGTAAAGCAAAATGTGTCACTAACCTTGGAGGATTCAAATATTGTTTGATGGAGGCCTCCCTTTTGGGGGTCTGAAGGGTAATATAAGTATATTAAAAGTGCAAAAACAATAAGAGTAACTAGCTGTTAAATACGAAGTAGGTCGTATCTACAAGTATGAGTCCTGAAAACATCTTCACATTACAAGTTCCAGACTTGCAGTACAACACCATCGCCTGCTCCTTGGCCAAGCATCAACTTCTTGTTTATTAACTTGTTGTCATCCAAACGAAGCATTTCAAACTTCCTCTTACCGCATATAGTCTTGGTAGTAGTGTTTTGATTGTTTTGATAACAACTGTCATTTGTCCAGTGCTTGAATCGCTTCCCATGGCTACAATACACCCTATGGCAAACAATTAGCAACAACAACAACTCCTGGTATGGGTCCCACTTTCCTGGGTACAGAGAGATCCGTATGTAAACAACTTTACTTCTACAGATAACTCTACGCATAGAGAGGTTGATTCCAAGAGACCCACATAAAAAAATTTTAAGAAAACATTTAAAAATTGAATACGAATGATAGGCGGAAGGGAAGGGAACAATGAGATACTGCAAACATATGCCAATAATAGTATAAAAACGATGAGAGCACAAAGTGGATATAAGTTCCATACCTTAACAAATCCAATTTGCAATAGTATTGACTCCAGCAAGGTGATGGTACTACTAACACACATAAAAGGCACACCTGGAATAGAAAAATATGCAATAACACACAACAACATCCCGTCATACAACAACCTATGAACAGCCAAGAAGCTTAGCACCAAACAATTCGGTTAGAAATAAATGGTTTAAGCTCATTCTTTCCACCAACACTAGTCGACATATTAGCTTGTTTCTGAGTGTTCCTCTTTGATCACGGCCGAGAATTCTTCATCCTGCTTGTCCTTCGTTTTCTTGAGAGCTCTGGTCACGTTGAGCTGAGGACTGGATTGTATCAATTGTAGAGCCGCCTTGGTCATCTTACACATAACATGTTGCTATGTATTTGATGAATTGTTATGACGAACACTGACAACTATGTAGGTCATTGTTTATCAAACAACTGGATCTGCAACCCTCTCTCAATCATGTTATACGTTGCTAGTAGCAAATGAAGATATCTCAAAGGGCACCTTTCTGTTAATCTTCTTGAATGTTGGAAAGCAAGAGTTGTGCGCTTAGACATGTCAAATGAAAAGCTTGTCAGAGAGTTTCTACATTCCTCAGAGTTCATGCTAGGCTTACTACTTGGACTATATCTTGTGCCCATCTCTTCCATTTGTGCATCTTGATCTACACTAGGTGTCACACTTGAGTGTAGGGGAAGAATGAATGCTTGGCATTAGGTTTAAACCAGACTCCTCCACACAAAGCATGGAGTTCAAAATCGCATGATGATAGTCAGACATCCCATCCTTCAGCCCATCTTCTTGCAGTTCCATAGACACCTCAATACTATTTGAGTCTTTGCAAGCTTGCTTGCTTGCTTAGGCTGTCCTGTTCTTCTAACTAAAATTCCTGTTTTCTCCCGGAAACTCTAAGGTTTGACTCTGAAAACTGGCCAACCTCATCTAACACTCTATCATAGGAGCTAAGCTGATATGAGCAACCAGGTTGATACAAACTACTAAGTTAATAGATCAAATGACTTTAGCCAGCTAGACTAATTGACACTACATCAAGATCAATGAAAGGTCATCGTGTTGTAAAAGATCCCAAGCTCGTTTGAATCTAGCTTTGACATTACAAAAGTCTAACTTAAGCACCAAATCACAATTATCCCTAGTTGCCTCATAAGCACCTAACTTTAACCAACAAGCAGCTAAGATTAAGATTAAAAAAGATACCAAATTCTTCCATGAATTGAGTATCATCATCATCCTACTAAGGCACAACCACACAAATGTACTGGAAAGATTTATCATACTTGCTAATAGCCATATAATCTTCCTTTGTCATGAAAAAGCTATTCCTTTTATATTTCAACAATTGAGATTTTGTGAGTGCATCACGAGAGTTGTTCATCTCCATAATAGAGTTTCTTACATCATCATCAAACGCTTCTTTGATCTACATCTATGAGAATTCAGACAATAGAAGGTGGGAATAATAACCAATGGTGGCAGCAAGAATAACTAACTAATGCACCACAACCCGAGCCAAAATCCGCTAGAAAGATGAGCAACAAAACTATGAACAAGCTAGGTAGTAGATATAGAAAGGATTTAAGTGAATCTGATTAAGACAGACCCTAAGCATTAGTTGAACTCACAGGGAAGTTTAAGAACAGACAATGCGAAGCAAAAAAAGGCGAGGAAAGGTTGTTGAAATCTGCGGTGGCGTCAAGGGATCTACTGCTGTTTGGGAGAACAAGGGGAGGTTTTCCATAGTCGGTGGAAGTTCCAGAAGAATGGAAGCAGTCTAGACTCATAAATGAGGCTCGGGATATTCATTACTTCCTAGTAGCCTGGTTTTGAACTTCCTAGAATTGATACAAAATTTGAAGATAATAGAGCCCAGAGCACTTGGGCTGGGTTGTTCAGTTGCAGGCACTGCCTGGTGATATCACGGACTGGGTTGGCAACACTGACGGGTCCAGTAGGTGGAGCTGTCCCGTTTTCCATGGGATTGGGCTCAGGGTCTATTGATCCTGCAAGAACCGGTGGCCTACTCGACACACCTTCTCGGTCAGGCTGTTCAAGCCCAATTGCAGGTAGAAGCCCAGCTTGCCGTGATAATGAGTCCCCTTCTTCATGTGGCCCATGCAAGCTCCCCTCATTGGGACTATTGTCGAGAATACCCCAATTATGTAAACAATTATCATCAACATCTCGAGTGTTTCCAATTACCGTTCTACCTCAAGATGCCCATGTTTATCTGTGAAGAAGGGAAAATTCGTTCCATAAAATACCACATCACAGCTAACAAAAATCTTGTTTGCCTCCAAAACATAAACCTTCCAACCCTTTTTACCATAGGGATAGCCCACAAAGATACACTTGCGACTTCAAGGAGCAAATTTATCATTGGTTTTTGGTTGAAAATAAGCATAGGCAAGACAACCAAACATCTTAATGTGATCATATGACTGTTTGTCATTAAATAGAATCTTGTAGGGAGTTTTTTCATTTAAAATTTTACTAGGAGTTCTATTAATCAAATATGCTGCTATAAGGATGCTTTCCCTCCCAAAAATCGATAGGTAGATGTGCTTGAAAACGCAAAGCTCTAGCTACGTTCAAGACATGTCTATGCTTCCTTTCAACTCTACCGTTTTGTTGTGGGGTTTCTATACAGCTTGTCTGATGCATAATTCCCTTTTGTTGATAAAATTGCTTCATGGGCTCAGAAAGGAATTCTAAACCATTGTCACTCCTAATTATCTTCACTTCCTTCCCAAATTGAGTTTTAACCATGATCACAAAGTTTTGTAATAACATTGACGCTTCTCCTTTATCACGCATCAAGTAAACCCAAACACCTCCACTCGTATCATCAACAATAGTAAGAAAATATTGGGCACCACATAAAGAAGGAACTCGATACGCACCCCAAATATCACAATGAATGAGTCCAAACAATTCCTTTTCATGGCTTTCATTAGCAACAAAACGAGTACTCGTCTGTTTAGCTTGAAAACAAATATCACATGGTTCTTTATTACTACGAACATTAAACTCTTTAGGTAACAAAGCTAAGACTTGATCCAAAGGGTGTCCTAAGCGCCTATGCCAAAGATTTTGAAAGCCTACCGCATTGACTTGAGTAGTCGGTGAAGCAAGCTTGTCGAGATAGTAGACTCCGTCCCGCAATCTATCCACTCCAATCAGGCTCTTCATGGCACAGTCATGTATAACACATAAATCCTCATCAAATATCACAATGCATCTTAATTCTCGACTTAATTTAGCCACAGAAATAAGATTACAAGCAAAATCTGGCACATAAAGAACTTTGTTTAAATTTAGTTTGGAGCTCATGCTTATACTTCCTTCGACATTTGCCATTACAGTTGTTCCATTAGGTAGATTCACGGGAATGGAAGACACATTTTTCTTATCCCCAAGTGCTTGCAGATCACCCGTCATATATCGAGATGCCCCAGAATCGACAATCCAAGCGGACTTACCTTGCAGTTTCTCATAACCTGAGTTCGAAGGTTCAATTAAACTAAGGAGCCGCTGAACTTGCTCACTCGTGAACCCGGGAGTCACATGGTTGCTCTGCTCTTCAGCTTCGGCCTTAGACGCGTGCTGCTGCCCAGTCAAACTCTGCCCAGTAGGCCCAGCAGAGTATGCCGCGACACGTCCACCTCCTCACTCGCCGTTGGCAGCACCTTGTCCTCCACGAGCCCCTCTGCTTCGGTTGCGGCCTCTTCCATGTGTACCCCAGCTGGGTGGATACCCTATGATTTCATAACAGCTTGATTCGTCATGGACGAACCTCCGGTAATGCTTGCATGTCCCTCTGTTATTGGAGCTTTTCGTCCTCTCACTGTGGTTCACTATGTAAGCTACTGCAGTCTCGGTCCTATCCTCATGGCCTATCATAAGTTTCTCGTGCTGTTCTTCCTGGGCTACAATATTAAAGATTCTCTCAAGAGGGGGCAATGGTTCCGTGGCGAGTATCTGCCCACGAATTTGGGAGTACAGATCGTCATTTAAACCAAGCAAGAATTGATAGCACTTGTCAGCCTCAAACCTCTGCATGACTTTGGATGACACATTGCACTGACATCCCTTGCACATACATCCACTACACGTATAGGTAGGAACCTTCATATGGTTGTCGAGTTCACTCCACAATCCTCTCAGTTGCGAGTAAAACTCGATTACGCTCATCCCACCTTGTCTACATTCAACTATATTGGCCTTCAACTGATAAATTTTTTGGGACACTTGCAACACCATATCTCTTTCGCAAGTCTTCCCGCATTGCTTCTGCCGTCTCGAGATAAGCCACACTAGGTCGTAGCTTCTGATCAATTACGTTTAGGAGCCACGAACATACCATAGAATTCACCATGTCCCAAGCATGGAATTCAGTAAAACCGCCTTCTTTGACGTCCGGTTTCTTCAAGGTTCCATTTATGAACCCAAGTTTATTTTTCGACTTCAAGGTCGTACGTACGGCCTTCTCCCAAAGATCGTAATTTTCACCGTCAAATACTTCTGATGTGATTAAAACACCTGGACCATCAGACGGATGAAGGTAATAGGGTGAGTGCGGTTCAATCACAAACCCTTGTTTTCCTCCATCTTTAGTCATGATTTGTTTGATTGAAGAAGGATAATCACGCAGATGTGTTTGAGTTTATTGCTCTGATACCATAAACGAAACAAGAAGAAGGTAGCTAGCTTTTCACGTGAGCCGTAAATTGACGTGCTCTGCTGCCTTGTTTATGTTAATCATTCATGCTATATATACACATATCCCTAGGTTATACAAAGGACTCCTTATGATATTCGAAGTTAGGAAAGGGATAAGATTTTATCCTAAGAACTAAGTAAAGGGGGAATAAGAAAATATTACATAATATGACATTAGAATATTTTTACAAGATATGGCAATATCATAATAGCTTGTTTGTGTGGTTCAAGCCTAATAATAGTTATTCCTTAGTTTTGCCACCTTTCAACTCGAGCTTGACTTATTTAAGACTCTGTCTAAGCTTATCTTTTCGAGACTTGGATATGGACTCCTCTTCTTGAGACTGAGATTTGCAGTGAGGCTCTCATCTCCAGTAAATATTCAAACCATTGGCGAATGTACTTACATGTGTGACCAACGAACAATCGTAATTGGCACAATATGGACACGTGTTCTGTTGTTGGCATCATCGGCCATAGGGTAAAACAACCAAGATCATGCTTGCGTAAGTGGTAAAATTATGCTCCCTTGGCCTTTACGTGAGCCGACGAGTTAGTTCTTGGCGAAAAGTGAGACTAATGTTTCTCAGATAACAAAAAATGTCGTTGAACATGTTAAGAAATTCAAAAATGCCACTCTTGGCTATCTTTTACCTATTATAACAGGTTTCTGGTTTTTTAATTACTTGTTCAATGTTGAATTGAAAAGAAATCTAAGGAAGGGGAAATGCAACAACAAACTCTAATGTGATGTCCTCTTCAGTAAAATTAGTTTTTTAGGTAACGGTTCAATTAGCGATTAGCTATTTAGATAGAGGATAATGATTCTAATTTAGGTCATGTCCGATAAAATTAGATGTTTAGGTATCAGATAGCAAATTCAAGTAACGGAAAACTATTTGGAGAGCAAATAGTATTTCTAGTTTAACGGTGAGCTGATAGCTGTTTAAATAAACAATTAAAATAAATGTACTCGGTAAAATTAGTGGCTAGCTTAGTTGAGTAATGTGAATTGACATAAAAGAATAAAAATAATGTTCAAAGATAGAATTTCCAAATGATATTTTTTGCCCAAAAAATATAATCGGTACTTGAAATACTACTCAATACGCAAGGTGATCAAACACTAATATTTCGTTCGGTAACAACGTTTTAGATAGTATTTAGCATTTTCCCTCGATCAAAACTCTAATTACTCTAATGTTAGTTGTTTGGTAAATTAACGTTTGACATGCAAGGTTCACGCAATGACGTTCACAGCAGCGTTTAACAAATGTGAGGATGGGTAACGTTTCACCCCAGCTAATAGCGTTCCTGTTTTTCATTTTCAAACATAACCTTGTCCTTTCTCTCATATTTCACTCATGCCATTCCTATAAAACCCCGTGACCCTCACTTTCAGAAATCAGAAAGTCTAAACGTTACTTTTTTGTCACGCTGATCGCCTTTTCCAAGTCACTCAGACATCCACCAAAATAGCAAAACCTATGAACCCAAAAGTTTTATTGTTTATTAATTTTGCATTTAATACTCCCTATTCTTTGCCCGGTTCGATCCTCATATTATTGCCCTAAGGGCAACAATTAAGGATCAATAAACACATAATATTGCACTGAAAAATGAAAATAAATTTAATTCTAATAATAACTACATTTAATACAGACCTTTTCGTTCCAATTAAAAGAAAACACAAAACACCACAACCACTTTCTTTCATATCCACCGTGCGATCCGTGGCCACCACTGTCCATCGCCGTCCCCGCCGTCGTTTTTGCCCTCGATGTCACCACCATACCGCCATCAATCCTTTGCCTTTCCGGCTACCCTCCACCGGCTTCACCGGCGATACTAAAAAATACCCTGCTGGTAGGCTGGCTTCGCTAGCAAAAAATAAAAACCCTAAAATCCAAAATGAAGCATTTTAATTTTGAACAAAATTAAGAGTAGATATTTTGAATTCAAATATGAATGGCCAATTAAAAGAAAATCAAACTTGTACCAATGGCTCCATGACTTTGACCTTCTCAGTGGAAGAGAGCAGAGATTAATGGAGGAAGAGATGGGGGGAGGAGGTGGAGAGACGAGGAGTTGGCGATAAAGAAGGGTAGAGAAAGAAGACGAGACAGAAGGGAGGTGTTAGTTTTGGAAAATAAATATTAGAGTTAGGCTCTGCTCTTTTCGTGTGTCAATTTTAAAATATCAATTTCAACCAATTTTAATCAATTTCAACTCACCTCCATTATTTTAATCAAGTTTAATTTATCACACAAAAAAATTCAACTCATTTCAACATACTTCAACCCACTTCAACCTACTTCAACCCAACTCAACCCACTTAAACCTACCTCAATCTATTTCACCCTTTTACCTCATCCTAATTTACCTACAAAAAGAACAAGCCCTTAATTAAGAAGTTTTGAAAGTTGCCTTGATTATTGTTTTTGTGCCAAAAAGTATGCAATTGTTTATAATTAACCCTTCTTGAACATTAAACTTATTATGAACTTATTTGAATTTATCCCGAACTTATTTATTAAATTTATTCTGAACTTATTAAAAACGAATTTATAAATTTATTTGCTAAACTTATTATGAACTTATTTGTTGAACTTATCTAAACTTATCTATTGAACTTATTCTTCAAAAATAAGTCGAATAGAACATTACCTAAATTTATATTAATAACAGTAGTAACAATGAAACAAAGAGTAGTAATAGCTTAAGTCCTTTTTGTAATTTTATTCTTGTTGGCTAATACAACAGTTGATTTAATTGAACGCATTTTTCTCAAACAATTACTTGAACAACTATCCGCTAATAATTAAAATATAATAGCTATCAGATACTAAAATAATTGAGCTGCTATACAAACAGTTATTCGCAACTCAAACGACTAATTTTGCTGAACATGACCTAAATTCGTATTCGATAATAATACTTTGAATAGAGTTTAATATCTTGACCAAGTCAGTACATTGATTATCCAATTTTTAGTATTTAATAATATAATATTTTAACTACTTTTTGAACAATATTTAATCTTCTATGTGGTATTTTTAAACAGCTAATAGCATTTTTACCCGAAATCTATGTATATGTTTTCAAATATTATTCAAACGCGCCTGCACAGAAGGTCGATATTGATGGCAAAAATGTCACAATTGGCAGCTTCGGTTGGCTTATTCCCCAAGAAAAATATTCTTCAATCCCAACTACCACCGACATACGATCACAATCCGTTTATATAGCTCAGCGGACACCCAGCTCTGGACCTTTTTATTTCTCGATCATTATTCACGTCATATATCAAACCCATCATGAAGCCTCTTCATTATCAGCCCACGCCGTACCATTTCACCATGATTGCTCCTATGCCTACTCTATGCTACACTCAGACCCCTTCCTCCCTCTCTCCTCCTCGATTTCGCTCTAAAAAAGACTATTTGCTGTTTCAATTTTTCAGATTTGGTGGGAAAATCGTCGATTTGGCTGATCATAGCCAGGGGTCCCTTGCTGTTCACGCAATGCTTGCCGCTCAAAGATGGGCTTCGGCTAAGGCCCGAACTAAGGTCAAGCCAAATCCCGGTTTGAGATTACTGATGGGAATGATTATGCCTACCTCTCAGCTACTCTGTCCTCTTTGCATTTGCTATCTTACTTCTCCTCTGATGGCGTCTGATTTGCATTTTTTTCTAAGTATCTATGTTAAGTCATTGTCATCTTACTTCTGGATTTGCCCAATTTGCAGATCTAAAGTTTGGAGTGCCTTTGTATGTACATCTACAAGCCTAATACGATGCAATGAGGGATCACATCCTATCCCCCTTGAAATCAACAAGGTAAGCCTTCTCCCTTACCATCCAAGGTGCTGTGCTGACACTACTATGAGACCCTTGGCTGAGATGCCATGTTTAGGATTTTTTTATGATTGTCCTTAACTATCTCCATCCTTGGTTCATTAATGCACTGCTTCTAGTTCGATGGTATTGTGTCTGGTTTGTGGCTTGGTTGTATGAATTGAGTGGCCTAAGGGTCTGTCTATTTATATCCGAGGACTTGGACCTTCCCCCCCTCACATTACCTGCTCATTTTCCTTCCTTTGCTAAGTGTCAAATTATGTCTCCTTCCTCCGACAATCTGCCTGACTCAAATGATAACCCTCAAATCTTCAACTAATTTCCCACTTTTGACACTGCATCCCAGCAACCAACCCCGTCTTCTGTGGTTGGAGATCCGACTTCTCAGGATCTTATCCAAACCTCTGCTCCAAGTTATGCCAATTCTGTTAGATTTGGCATGGCACATCAAACCTATCCTGACCATACCCCAACTCAAATGTAGCTGGATGCCAACACTGGACACCGTATTCCCTCTGAGCAGGACCGAATTCATCTCCCGATACCTGAACTAAGAGCTGAAGAAACCCTCTCTCAAGGCTCTTTACACCTCGTGTTCCTTCTTATATGGAGGAGCTCATTGCATTGTGTCTCCTAGCCAAGTTGTGGGGTGAAATACTACCCATTGCCTTGATTATTGCAAAAACAAAGGTTGATTGGAAGCACATCAAAGGTGTTGTTAAGTATATTGATCTTGGAAATGGTTGGGTTTTGCTGCGGTTTGCCACTGTGTCTGATAAGGAGTATGTTTGGTTCAATAGGTCATGGTTTGTCAGAGGTCTTAACTTTGTATTAAGTATGTGGAAACCATACTTTGACCCCTATTTTGCAACCATTGATCGTATTGATCAGTAGGTGTGTATCCCGCGTCTAGCATGGGAATTTTGGGAGCAAGACACATTAGCTGACCTTTTAAGGGATGTAGGAAGTCTGGTTAGAGTTGATCATAACATCCTGCTTCGTCAAAAAGGTAAATTCGCAAGGGTTTGCCTTAATATTGACATCTCTAAACCTCTTCCTGGTACTTTGAGAATCCCCACACCTTTTCGTGAGCTTTCCATTCTCCTCATTTATGAGGGCTTGCATGAAGTGTGTGCTCTTTGTGGTAGTAATGCCCACACCCTTGATCAATGCCCTATAGTTCCATCCCTCCCTAAGATTGAAGTTGTGGTAGAACAATTCCAGTCTCATGGACTTGCTGATTGCCCACCCAACTGCAACCCCATTAATGAGACGTCCTCCAGTGAGCCTCCTGAACATAAGGAAAAGTGGATTTGGGTTGCCCAGAAGAAAAGGGGAAGGTCTATTTTCACTCTAAGGGATAAAAGAGGTAATACGGGAGGAATTCATATTAATGAACCAAATGTGAATGTGTCAAAATCGCCTCCTTTACCTACGCCTAATGAAGTCTCTTCATTGGACAAGGGGAAAAGAAAAGCTGTTTTGGTTGACCTTACTGCTTGTGAGGATGAGCCTGATCTTAACCAACCTATTTTGGAGGGAGCTCCTATTGACAACCCAGCTAGCATTCCTACTATACCTAACATCACTGGCCATCCTTTGCTTCCCCATCAGATCTTCCCACCTGATTCCCAAACCATGGTACTTAGTTCTGCTGCTCTGAATGAAACCTACCCTCTGAATCCTTTGTCTCCTATTCTATTTAAAGAAACTGATAGCTCCCTTCTGTTTGATAATGCTATGGATCACGATGGGGAAGCTGATACCTTCCTTGATCTAGATAACCTCACTGACTCTGCCATTTCTATTGAATCTTTCAAGAAAAGAAAACTGAAAGATAGGGAGGAGGCCTCCTCATTTTCTTATGACTAAGGATGATAGAGTGCAAGGTTCTGACTTTTGGAGTGTGCTGGAGCATGTACGATCATGGTTGTACGCTTCCTTATCTTACTTTTGCTTTTGGCTATAATGTACCAACTCTTGACTGGCAGGCACTACAAGGGATTTCCCCTGAATGGGCCTTTGGTAGCAGTCAAATGTATTATGTATATCGTATTTTGGGGGAAGATAGGACTCCAGTACATTATTTGGTACATCTTTTGCCCACTTTGTCTAAAGGCTATCAAAGCCTTGTACTGGGATATTATGTAATAAATGCATGTTAAATGATCCTTTTTACTTTGTTGGTTTTCATAGTTATAGATCTGGTACCGGGTTGTTTTTTTATGTCGTGATTTTGGTATAGCTTTAAAGGCCAATGATGTCATGAACTTCCCAGAAGCTATTACCTGTTTAGGTGCCAGTTTATAGTTTCTATGGCAGCAAATTGGGTACATCTGGTGGGATAAGATATGCAACATATTTTTCTTGGATGGTTTAGTGTCTTGCATGGAGAATATGCTTCAGCCACCACTGTGTATGTTGTTGATACTCTCTTGGCTAGTTTTCTGTGTTGTGCATTGGGGATGTAATGCCAGGAATGTATTTCCTAGGCGACCTTTCTTTTCCTTATTTTTGCCGTAGATAGCTAGTCCCATAAGCATGATTTCCATTCTGACTAAGGCCACCCCTATTTCTTTTTTACTGAAGTCTTTCTATGAACTTGCTTTACCATGTTGTTTTCACGAAATCTGGATGATATTTCATAATGTCACTGCTTCTGTTGCTTTACTATGGGTGATGACCCATATGAATGATGTGTGGATAAGAGGAACTGAGCAATTTTATTGGGTTTTTATGACTATGATTTGGAATTTTCAGACCAGTGTACTGGACTTTATATTTTTCTACATTATGGATGTTTCTCCTAATGTATTCTTTGCTGTGATGACACAGATTCTGACCTTCCTCGTGGTACAGTATACTGCTGCTGGATTTTCATATGTTTGTAGGGTATCAAGTCTTTGGAAAACAGCAATCATTGGTCATTTGTTTGTACACCTTCAACACGCTGTCCAAGGAAGGTTTAATGCTGAAAGCAATATGGTTTTCATTGTCAGGAAATGGACACTCTTCTCATTTGTCTATCTCTTTGTTATTGGCCCTTGCATTTTGTATATATTTAGGGTCAAGTTGGCAGTGATAGTAGCTTTGTTGGTGAGAAGAGGGAACTCTTTTAGTTCTTTTCCTAAGGCCATTTGTTATGGTACGAGGACTGTAGTATACCAACTACAACCACAAGACCAATGTGTCGATACATTTTTTGAAATATTATGCAGGCACAAACAGGCTCAATATTTTGTGAAAACTCACCGAATTTGTTGTCGCGACAGGATGTTGGCTAAAGTGGGATTCTTTTCTGATGTCTTTATTCAGTTACATATTTCTAATTATGACCCACTGTACTCACTAGGTGGTACTAAAATATGTACACCTTTTGAAGATTTCATTATGTTCACTACATTTCAGGCTCTTGGATGGAAGGTCCAGCAAATTGAGGGGATTTATAAAGTACTGACTATCTCTACTGCCTATAATAAAATGTTATTGCTAGGGGTCAATTTCTTCAGGAATGGTATAAGCACTGTGTTATGGAAAAATGATGCATGTAATTTGGAAAGCCTAATATCCATAAAGATGAGTAAAATGGAGTACTGTAACTTCATGTCCAATGCCACAACTCTTGATAGAAATTATGGATTAAGTACCTGCTCTATTAGATTTCAGGTGCACAGGCAAAATTTCACATGTATGCTGTAGAGAGTATTAATCGTATTAGTTAAGTTCATCA
Organism: Carnegiea gigantea; assembly: GCA_029747015.1. Classification (NCBI taxonomy): domain Eukaryota; kingdom Viridiplantae; phylum Streptophyta; class Magnoliopsida; order Caryophyllales; family Cactaceae; genus Carnegiea; species Carnegiea gigantea. The sequence continues at coordinate 884,694 of JAKOGI010000005.1, read as the reverse complement.
ATTTTAGAAGGATGGACTTGTATGTTTCTGAGGCTATTGTTAGGATCTCATTTTTGTTGCTTATGGTGAGTAAGATGGAGTGCCTCAACTTTATTTCCAAGGCCATTTTTCATGGTGTGAAGTATGAAGAATATCAGCTTCATACTCAAGACCTTGGCATAGATCGATCCTTTGGATCAATAGAATAAAATCGGAACCAATTTGGTTCTTTTATAATTTGTATTATGAAGATAATTTGCTGGAAGGTTCAAGGAACCATGACAGTTCATAACCATATAAAAGACTGATCCTTGCCATTATTAGGACATGATTGGAAACAATGAGCCTATTTCTACTTAGCTATATGAAGATAGTCTGCTGGAATGTTCAAGGAGCCAAAAAATCTCAATTACGACTTGACATAGGATTTATTAATCGCACCATTAAGCCAGACATTCTTATATTTTTAGAAACTTTGGTCAATGACCAAAATGCGGATTCAATAATAAGAAACTTGGGGTTCTCTCACTATGATATGATTCCCACAGAAAATCATTATGGCGGGATTTGGTGTCTGTGAAATGCAATAAATGTTGATGTATCTATCCTGGCAAAAGAAAGTCGAGCTATTCGTTGTATCATAAAGGATAATGTCAATAATAAGCAATGTCTATTAACAACAATTTATGCTCCAGCCTAGGACTCAGTCAACTTACCGTGGTGTATAATGGGCAATTTTAATGAAATGTTGCACCCTTCAGAAAAAGTGCAAGGAACCCCTCTAACAGTCGAAAAAACACATCGATTAAATGCTTTCCTCACAAGTACTAAAAGTATTGATGCGACAGTTCAAGGAAGAATTTTTACTTGGAAAAAATTATTGAGAGGACAACTTATTTATGAAAAATTAGATAGAGTGATATTTCGGGAGGATTGTGCACAATTATTTCCTGATTACTTAATTACTAACAGACCATTTACGTGTTCTAATCATGCATTTGTCTTTCTCGATACTACTCTACCTCACCAGCCTCAGAAAGGTACTAATTTCAAGTACCAACACTCTTGGGCACAGTATCAAGATACTCATTCTTTACCAAGAAGAATTGGAGAATGGGAGTTCGAGGAACTCCAATGTATAAAATAACTCAACGATTAAAAAAGGTCAAACTAGACCTCAAGTCCTGAAGCAAGGCTACTTTTGGGAACTTTAAGAACAAATTAGAAAGAAATGCAAATGAGCTTCTCCATGTCGAGGAAAAACTAATACAAAATCCAAACAATGCTAGATTGAATAATTGGCACTTCAAACTCATCAAACAAAGAGAAAAGATGCACCTTTACAATCAAAAATTTGGGGAAAAATGGCAAGAAAGGAATGGCTTGTAAACGGGGACATAAATTCTCGTTTTTTTTCATAAGACCCTCAAGACAAGAAAAGCCAGAAGTAGAATTCTGAAACTAAAGGTTAATTCAGGAGTGTGGGTAGAGGAGCCGACACTAATTAAACAAATGTTCATTAATGATTTTACTGCTCGATTTAAATCAGCTCAAGCAAACGCGTCTAATATAGATATGACAATGCTTAATTTAGTGACCAAAGAGGATAATGACACACTAATGCAGACCATCCAAGATTCTAAAATCAAAGAAGCAGTTTTTCAAATGGATAAATTCAAAGCTCCAGGCCTGATGGCTTTGGAGCAGTGTTCTTTCAAGATTTTTGGCATATTGTTAAAAGAGATGTCTACATTGCGGTGAGATCTTTTTTTGAGGAAGGAAAACTCCTCAAGCAGATTAATCACACGCTAATAGCATTGATTCCAAAAGTGAGCACTCTAACAAGGACTAATCAGTTTCGGCCAATTAGTCTGTACAATACCATCTACAAGATTATTTCCAAAATTATGGCTAATTGAATGCGCTCGATTCTTGAAAAAATCATTGACCCTGTCTAAAGTGCATTCGTACCTAAATGATCCATCCATGATAATATATTACTCACGCATAAAATCATGAACAGATTCAAGAAAATGAAAGGGAAAAAATCATGGGTAGCACTCAAACTTGATATGGAAAAGGCGTGTGACAGAGTTGAATGGAACTTTCTCTTCAGAACGCTTCAGTTATTTGGCTTCCACTCCAAATGGATAGACTTAATAAAAGCATGTATAACATCCATTTCTTATTCCATTATCGTTAATGAGGAAGTATGCAGTTTCTTTTCTCCTACACGAGGCATTAGATAAGAGGACCCATTATCCACCTATCTATTTACTATTTGCATGGAGGTGCTAACGAGGGCCCTCCGAAAAAACAATGGACAACAGGAAATGCAGAATTGGAGTTAAGCTCTCTCCCAGGGCCTCCAAGGTTCCATATCTACTTTTTGCGGATGATAGTCTTCTATTTTGTAGAACTAATTTTGAATCATGTCAACAACTGCACTCGATACTGAATAGATTCTGTAAGAACGCTGGTCAACTCATTAACTTTCACAAGTCATCACTAACTTTCTCCAGTAATGCTACAACTCATGACAAATGTTCCGCCTCATCAATTTTTAACATCATACACCAAGATAATCTTGGTACTTATCTTGGATGCCCAGTATTCAAACGTCGACCAGAAACAAAAACCTTTTCAGCACTAGTAAACAGAACAGCTGAAAAATTACAGAATTAGAAAACAAAATTTGTTTCCAAAGTAGGAAGAGTAGCATTAATCTAAGCCAATATTGAGTCCATGCCAGCCCACACGATGCAGTGTTTCCAACTGCCCAAAAAAACTAATCGTCTAGTTGATAAGATTAGCAGAGATTTTTTTGGGGAAAAAAAAACAATGACAGTAAAGGCCTGCCCATGGTGTCCTGGGACAAGGTTTGTCGACCAAAGAAGGCGGGAGGGCTTGGACTCAGAAAAATGGAAGTAGTTAATAGTGCATTTATTAGCAAATTAACATGGAAATTGTTTCATGGGCAAAGTCTCTTGGTGGAACAAATGCAAGGGAAGTATTCTATTGATGAAAACTTCTTCTTGAAGAAATCTGTAAGGCAAGAACTAGTTTTGGTTGAAGAAGAATTTCTTATTTGTTAATCTGCTCTGCTTCACGTCAATCATGCATACATATATAGTTACATGAGTTTGTTGTTGAGAAGGAAAAACTATTCCTAGAAGAGCTCTTAATCCTTTGAGAATAAGATTTCAAATAACGTAATTCTAGTGGAACTCCTATTATAATTCTAGTAAAACTCTATCACTCCCCTCAAGTTGGCGAATGTAGATCAAGAATGCCCAACTTGTTCTTCAAGAACTAGAATTGTGCTTGCCCTAATGCCTTGGTGAAGAGATCTGCTGGCTGCTGCTTGGTATAGATCTTGCATAACTGAATCGTTTTTGCATCCAATTGTTCACGAACAAAGTGACAGTCAATTTCAATGTCTTTTGTCCTTTCATGGAATACAGGATTATTGGCTATGTGAATAGCTGCCTAACTATCACGCCACAAAGATGTCGGTTGAGTATGAAATATTCCCATTGAAGCTAAGAATCCTTTAACCCAAAGTAGTTCACTGGTTGCAAAAGCCATGGAATGATATTTGGCTTCAGCTGAAGAATGAGAGACAGTGGCTTGCTTTTTGGTCTTCCATGAGATAGGAGCCCCTCTAAGAGTTACAAAATATCCGGTCAGAGATCTTCTAGTAACAGGACATACTTCCCAATCTAAGTCACAGTAACCTACTAGTTGTAGATTGTTTTCTTTAGGGAGTAAGATGCCTTGTCCTGCATTGCCTTTCAAATAACGCACAACTCGCCGTGCTACTTCCATATGTTCTTCTCTAGGCTCCTGCATGAATTGGGATAAAATATGAACTACATAAGCAAGATCAGGTCTAGTAATAGTGAGATATATAAGTCTTCCCACAAGTCTCCGATATTGAATCGAATATTGTAACAAAGGACTTGTTGCTACAACAAGTTTATGATTTACTTCCATTGGAAAAGAAGCAGGTTTTGCACCTGATAGACCACACTCATTCACAATTTCAAGGGCATATTTCCGTTGACACAAAAATAGTCCTTGCGGTCCTCTAGCTACTTCAATCCCAAGAAAATATTTTAGGACCCCCAAATCCTTGATGCTGAAACATTCATGTAGATAAGTCTTGAATTTTGCCGATGCTGCTGGATCATTACTTGCTAAAATAATATCATCCACATAGACAAGTAGAGCCATAAAAATACTTCCCGTCCTATAGGTAAATAAGAAATAATCTGAATATGATCGTACAAATCCATATTCATAAAATTTAGAAGAAAGTTTTGCAAACCATTATTTGGGAGCTGGTTTCAAACCATATAAAGATTTCTTTAGTTTATAAACTTTGTTTTTACCCATAGTTTTAAAACCTGGAGGTAATCTCATATAGACTTCTTCATCCAAATCACCATGTAAGAAAGCATTGTTGACATCCATCTGATGTAGCTCCTATCCCTTTGCAATGGCCACCGATAAAAAGCATCTAACACTAGTCATCTTAGCTACAAGAGCGAAGGTTTTAGTATAGTCTAAACCCTCGATTTGATGATCCCCTCTTAGTACAAGACGAGCTTTGTACCGTTGTATAGATCCGTCGGAGTTGTATTTGACACGATATACCCACTTACAACTGAAGGGTTTCTTGTTGGAGGGTAAATCAACTATCTCCCAAGTGTCGTTATTTTCCAATGCCATTATTTCTTCATGCATTGCACGTCTCCACTTGACATCTGTCACCGCTTCCTGGTAGGAACGGGGCTCACAAATTTTCATAATGGCCGCAAGAAACCTTTGATGATTAGTAGAAAACTTTGTACAAGTAACATAATTTTGCAAAGGATAACACGTACTTGAAGATTCACTTTTGGTTGGATGAGTTGCGGAGACGGGGTTTTTGATTTGTGTGCTATAATAAATGTAGTCACTGAGATGAGATAGTGCTTTTTCGGCTCGAGATTCTCGTCTCTGTTGACTGGGCACTTCGGTAGGCTGTTGTAGATTACCCTTAGTCTGCTGCTCTGAACTTGGGCCTTTGTTGGGCTGCTGTCCACGCCCCCCATCAGTGGGCGCCTGCTCTGAGTTTTCCGTTTCAGCACTGATGGGACGTGCTGTTAGCTGTTGATGAACGACCCCATCAGTGCTCTCCCTATCGTCCAAGTCCTCTTGTGTTTGAGGATTAACTTCAATATCCCAACACAATAAAGAGTCTGGAATTGGGTTAGGAGGATTTGAAACTTCCGTAGATATTTGTTGAGCATAAGGAAAGATATTCTCAGAGAACTTAACATCTGTACTATCAAAGAATTCGTTCTTTCCAAGATCGTATAATCTCCATGCCTTTTTACCAAATGGATATCCCATAAATACACATCTTCTACTTCGGGAAGCAAACTTATCATTTTCTCGAGTTTTATTTTGTGCATAACATAAACAACCAAATATTCGAAGATGATCATAGGTAGGTTTTCTTCCGAACAAAATTTCATAAGGAGTCTTTCCTTGTGACAATTTATTTGGTGTCTGATTTATCAGGTGGACGGCCGTTAAAACACAATCGCCCCAAAAATCCAAAGGTAACTTTGCCTGAAATCGAAGAGCCCGAGTAACATTCAAAATATGTCTATGTTTCTGTTCTACCCTTCCATTCTGCTAGGGGGTATCTACACAACTAGTTTGATGCAAAAGACTATATTCTCTATGGAAATCTATCATCTCATTTGATTTGAACTCGAACCCATTGTCAGTTCTCAAAATTTTGACAACTTTGTTAAACTGATTTTTGACAAGAACCATAAAACCTTTAAGGAGTTTGTTCGTCTCACTTTTCTCCACCATCAAATAAACCCATACACTTATACTAAAATCATCCACCAAAGTCAAAAAATAACGGGCACCACAAGAGGTAGAAACTCAATATGGTCCCAAAATATCACAGTAAACTATTTCAAACAAATCTTGGGCTTTATTGTGACTTAAAGGGAAAGAATTTCTAGTTTGCTTTGCCCGAAAACATACATCACACAAAGAGTCTCGATAAATGGAATTGCTCAAATTTTTGAAGAAAATAGACATAATATCAGAAGATGGGTGACCTAGCCGATGATGCCAAACCGTATGCTCCTCCTTTACCGCATGAATCTGATTTCTCGCAGCCTGCTTGTACACATAAACCCCATCTCGTTGCTCACCCAATCCAATCGGAATCTTCGTAGTACGGTCCTGCAAAATACATGAATCATCACTAAAGGTTACGGTACAATGCAAATCCTTGCAAACTCTAGAGACTGAAATAAGATTACAGGTTAAGGAAGGAACTAAAAGAGTTTTATCCAAACTTAAGTTTTTATCCAACATAATTGTTCCTTGTTTATTAGCAAAGGTCTTTTGACCGTTTGGAAGATCAATAATTACTGGGTCAATCTTCTCAATGTTAAACAGCGAACCAACTTCTCTGATCATGTGAGTCGATGCTCCACTGTCGATAAGCCATGGTGGCTTAGGGTTACTTGACAATTTTTCGGTTCCGTTTGCAGGGGTTTCTAAAAGGCTCATTAGGCGTTGGATTTGTTCAGTTGTAAAGCCTGGAAAAGTTGGGGTTGTGTTGTGTTCAGCCACTACCAAAACAACTTCTGGATTGGTGTTGTCTGTGCGTGAAGCTCCAGCGAACAGACTTGAACTATTTGCACGTCCAGCTTCTCTACTTGCTGTTGGTGCTCCTCATCCTATTCCACCGCGACCACCTCTGCCGCCGCGTGCACCACCTCGGCCTTCTTTGCCTCTGCCACAACTGCCCCGGTTGGTAGGATAGCCGATCAACTCAAAGCACCTAGCTTTGTCATGCCCGTACTTTCCACAGTGTTGACAAGTTGGTTTCTCGGTTGTGCTTTGTCTGGCTGCGAATACGACTGCACTTTCTGGCTTCTCTTCGTGATCACTCACCACGTTCTTGTGGTGTTCTTCTTGTCTAACAATGTTGAAGATTCTCTCAAGAGTGGGCAAGGGTTCCATAGCAAGGATTTGACCTCTTAAATTAGAGTACTTTCTATCATTTAATCCCATAAGAAATTGATGAGTCTTCTCTTCTTAGGCTTCTTTTATGAGAGCTTCACCAATCTTGCACTTGCAATTTCCACAAGTACATTGATGGTGAGTAATAATAGCATCAAGTTCATTCCACAAATGTACCAAGGCAGCATAGTATTCGACTACCATCATGGTGGTGCTTTGTTTGCAATGTGTTATCTTAGCCTTTAAATCATGTTTCTTGGGGATATCGGAGACACCATATCTCCTTTTTTATGTCATCCCACATGATTTTTGCGGTGTTTACATAAGCTATAGTGGGTCATATTTTTGGGTCAATGATGTTCAAGAGCCATGAGCAGATAGTAGAATTTATCATGTCCTATGCTTGCACTTCTGCAGGTTCAGCGGTCTCTTTCAGCGTCAAGGTTCCATTGATAAAACCTAGTTTATTTTTTGATCTCAAAGCTGTCATAACCGCCTTCTCCCAAAGATCATAATTATTCCCATCAAAAAATACTACTGTGATTGTAGTTCCTGATCCTTCAGAAGGATGAACATAATAAGGGAAAGTATAGTCAATTACGAATTTACTTATGTTGAATTGTGTTTGAGAGAACCAGTGCTCTGATACCATGAAGAAATATGTAAGGCAAGAACTAGTTTTGGTTGAAGAAGAATTTTTTATTGGTCAATCTGCTCTGCTTCACGTCAATCATGCATACATATATAGTTACATGAGTTTGCTATTGAGAAGGAAAAACTATTCCTAGAAGAGCTCTTAATCCTTTGAGAATAAGATTTCAAATAATGTAATTCTAGTGGAACGCCTATTATAATTCTAGTAAAACTCTATCACTTCTCTACTAAACCAAAGAAAACGGATTCATGGGCCTGGAAATGTATACTCAAAAATCGACAGCAATTCCGGAAAGGAATTCGCTGGAAAGTTGGGAATTGACTAAGTATCAATTTCTGGCTTGATAACTGGTGTGCTAATAATAGTTTAGCCAATTTACTCAATATTACAGATCACTCTCTTATTGACACCTCCCTTAAGGTATCAGACTTCATCAAAGACAATAAAGAATGAAATATAAACACACTCCAGCCATTACTAGACCAAGTTTGTCTACAACTAATTCTTGCAGTCCCTATCCCGTACAATCCAATTTCGGACTCAGTATGTTGGGGATTATCCGGTAATGGAGAATTCTCAATGAAGTCAACGACTTGGGTTGCTCATGGTGTTTACCCTGATAATCCACCAATATGGGAATATAGTTGGATTTGGAAACTTGACATTATGCCAAAATTAAAAGTATTTCTATGGCAATTTTGCCATGCATCGCTTCCTACCAAGGACACCTTGTGTAAACGAGGCATGAATCTTGACTCTCGATGCCCTTTTTGCCAAACTGAGGGGGAAGATATAGATCACCTCTTTTTTCATTGTCAACTCTCACAGGAGTGTTGGAGATTAGCAGTATTCCATAATTGGATTAACCACAGCTTTGTCTCTAGTACACAGAATAAAATTCTATAAAGGTTGTCAAGTGCTAAGACTACAACCCCTACAATTCGAATAGATAGAGTAGTTTCGCTCATTTGGAGCATATGGAAAATAAGAAACAACATGGTGTTTCGGAGTGAAATACCTATTCCAAAAAGTATACTAATAAGAGCCAAAAAAGCTAATACCGAGTGGCATATTAGATACAAATTCACAAATCCACTCCATAAACCAATTCTAAACCAGTCAGGTGGAAATTGTAAGAAGACTCATTGGGTAGTATGGAGAAAATCTCAAGGAGGATCCATTAAAATTAATTTTGATGGATCCAAAACGTTACAAGGAGCAGCAAGAGGGTTCATACTCCGTAATTGAGAATGGAGATTTATTCAAGCGGCATCATTTTATCTAGCAGCGGCGTCAGTTTTGGTAGCAGAAACAGCAGCAATGAGAAATGGCATCAGACCAGGCTTCATGGATATCCATATTGAGGGAGACAACAAAGTCCTTGTCCAAACGGTTCACGGACACATCCAAGTACCATGAGAAATTCAAGTATTGATTCAGGATATTTACATTTACATCCAACATTGTAACAAAATTATTATCATACATATTTTTAGGCAAGGTAATGGTACAGCCGACTGGCTAGTAAAATATGGTTTATCACTTCAGTCCACAATGGCATAGAACGAGGTTCCACATAGGGACCTTCTTCGTATCCTCTATGAGGATAATTTTGGGAGAACCCTTAAGAGAATGACTAACTAGAATGTATGCTTACCTTTTTTACAAAAAAAAAAAATAAAAAAAATCAAACCCTAACCAGATCCCTATTTCGATCAAAACCTGACAAGCCCTCAATCTCTTCGCTGTTACCATTTCATCTCCGCGCAGAAGTCATCGGCATCTCGTTGTTGGACGATACCTTCTCCTCCTCCGCCGTCGCCTCCACCTCCGCTGTGGATCTCTCTCAGGTATGTTTCACCGTCGTAGTTTCGCGATTTTACCATTTGACTACTTTTGGAGGTCGCTACCATGAATGTTGTGGTTTGGGCGATTGTACTGCTTGTCGTGTTTGTCCTTGTTTGTGGAGACCTTGACTTCAAATGATACAAGTCCTTAATATTTCCAATTTCTGGGTTGATTTTTGAAAGGAAGTTGACGATTCCTTATTTTGGGGGAGAAGCAAGGGTCAAGAAGGATGGTGCTCGCTTATTCTTGGCGAGATTTCATATCTGATGCTCCCAGTTCTGTTAGGTCAGTTACTTGCTGATCTTATTTAGTAGAATTTTGCAAGATGAATGTTTAGACTCCAATGCAATGCGCTCTGTTACTCTTCTATGTTTAGGCTCCCCTTGGGATGCGGCCCTTCCCCGGACACTGCCTGAACGCGGGATGTTTATGCATCGGGCTGCCCTTTTTTATTCAACATATCTTGCTTGTGTTAATTTGACATAATATGTAGTGAAGCGGGAAATTCTTGATGCTTTAGGGTTTCTTTCTAAGAGGAGTGAATGTTAATGACGGCAAGGGTGAGTCAATTGCTGACAGGATCATAGCATAGGGGAGATAATCACCCTCCAATGCTATGTTTGAAACAGATGCATTAAAGTACTCTTATAAAACTTTCTGTTTAATTAGTGATTAATATAGTGATCATTATCTTTCTGTTTGGATCCTTGGTATAGTTGTTGAAATTTGTTTAGGTGATCTTGAATAATCAAGTAAACTGGTAAATTAGTATTTTCTTGGACTTCTCTTTCAGATTCAGCAGGTCCTGGAATTGTTCATTTGACATAGCATGCATGTTGCAAAGTGAGTGATTCTTGATGTTTTAGTGTTCCCTGAGTTCAAAGATTAGTGAATAAGGATACTGGCGAGTAGTGGGGGTGATAGGGAGATGGAGTAAGAGCTCTCCCTACACTATAATAAGTTTGAAATTAATGCATGAAAGAACGTTCATAAAATAATTGGTAATTCAATTGTTTTCTATTGATAAATGAAGATAGATAACTCTACTCTTGACGAAAGAACCTCGCGGACAGGGGCAACATTTCTCTTTGAGACTCAGAAGGCCCTGTGACTGTTAATTGGACATAGCATGTTGGAACGTGACAAAATCTTGATATCTGAGGGCTCCTTTATAAGAATAAGGGAGAGTCCATGGGTGACAGGAATTTAGACTAATTGAGATCGTCATCCTCTCTATACTTGAATATATTTGAGATCAACTAGTATATCTAAGTATCTGAATAAATTGTTTTCATTAAGTACTTGGAGGTAAGTAAAATGACGATGGAGAACTTCACTCTTATTGAGAGAATCTGCCAAAGTAGGTTGAAAAGCCATTAAACTCCTCCCAAATATGCCCTTAATACTACTTGTAGACAGTAAGCTTGTGTGCTTTAGCATGCTGGCAACGAGTCTATCTCACGTTGTGTCATAGTTGCATATTTCTTTATGTACACACTATGAACCCACAGAAGAAAGAATGAAGGGGGACTAAAGGGTCCTTTAGGCTTTTTGTCAGCTATCCACATTTGCCAATGCTAAATTTGCCTTTGCTTGCTAACAGCAATTTTTCTGCATGATTGTCTGTTCTTTGGCAGAAGCAGCGGACATTAGCGAAGGAGAGCAAGATAAGGGGGAAAGATCAATGAAGCTGAGAAACTATGTCAGTGCAAGCAGGTATGTATGGGCATCTTTAATCTTCCTGAGTGATGCATTTGGTCTTTGAACACTGTTGCAGTGATGCTTTTGGTCTAATTTTTGCTTCATGTTTCCTTAAAACAAGGCTTCATGCAGTCTATATTTTGTTCGTCTGCACTTTTGATATGTTGTAGCTATGCCTCGGAAGACATCATGATGCAGCCGATGGAAAAAGAGACTGACATTCATTGGGCTCATGGAATAATGAGTGATGGACAATGTAGTATGTCTAGTTTGGCTGATATTAAATACAATTGTGATGGGACTCCGACCAAAAAGAAAAAGAAAAAAGGAGCAAAGCTTAGTAATGAGTCAGATGCCAGTCAAAATTTGGTGAAGTGCATACCTCGCCGCGACAGGCCTAAACTTATTGTGGTAGCTGAAGCCAATTGCACCTGCCTGATGCTACCACAATATCAGCCAGTTGCTCCTGGACATTGTTGCATTGTGACATTGCAGGTAAGGATGCATCTTTGGTGTAGGCCTTGTTATGTAAAAGGAGTTTTCAATATTATTTGGAAGCACCTAAGGAAAAGTTCTTGCCTCTCTGTGTGTAATGATGGATATAGTGACATAAGATTGATAATCCTTAGTTGTAGGATGAACAGCCTTCAATGTAGTGAAGTATATTTCCTGCCTATCACAGATATCTTCCCTTCTCTAATTTTTGTTCTGTTTTATAGGTGCACGAACGGTTGATGACATTGTTTGGGAGGAGATCTGCAACTTCAAGAAATGCCTTCCTTGGATATCCCCCCTCTTTATTTTGAAAAGGTTGGTTCCCTAAAATTTCCTGACTTAGTTTGATAACTGTAGATCTGATGAACCAGTCTCGATATCCCTAGAATGCCTGCCTAGTCTTAATACCACCTAGAATGCTGCCTGCTGGTTATGTCCTTGTAAGCCTCTCTCTCGCTTTCTCTCTAGTTTTGATTTTGAGAAGGGGGTGGATTCTAATAAATCGTGTTCGCTTGTGATTATGTGTAAAGTTGAACATATGGTGATTAGTTACTTATCCTCTTTCCTTTTGTTCCCCCTTTAGGTTTCTTGTTGTCTGTTGTGTAATTTCATATGATGTCAATTCATTGATAATGAGGGTATTGGATAGAAGGGAGAGACCTTTCAAATAGAAGATATTAATCATATTGAATACAGCTAGGGGGAGACTAATGTATAAAATTTCTGTAGTATCTCGGGAGATCACTCTTGGTTACTTGTGTAATGTATGACTATTGTCCCGGGGAAGTGTCCTATGGGCTGTTGGCCAAGTATTTGGCTTTTTTAGTGAAGATCAAAGTGAACAGCATCCCAACACCCCCCCCCAAAAAAACCAAAAAAACCAAATAGGATAGAAAACAAAAAGAACTAGAGAAGATGTTGATAAGACTGAAACTCCCTCTCAGTTGCTTTGATTGTCTTGGTTGTAGCAGCTTCTTCTTCAAGGTATTGTTCTACTGTTTGTTTATTTCGCTGACCACCTGTTCTGCTGCTTAGTATCTTCGGTGATAGGTCAGTTTTGGCCAACTAAATGTACCTGCAGTATCTATATACGGTAGTGACACTTGAGTCTTTGCCAGCTCTTGTTGCTATATATGGTCACCCTTTTAGGTTTGTTGTTGTCTGCCGTCTAATTTCCTATGATGTCAATGTTCTATCATTGATAATGCAGGTATTGCATAGAAGGGAGACTTTTCAAATAGAAGATATTAATCATATTGAATACAAGTAGGGGGAGACTAGCATATAAAATTTCTGTAGTATGTCCAGAGATCACTCTTGGTTACTTGTGTAATGTATGATTGTTGTCCTGGGGAAGTGTCCTATGGGCTGTTGGCCAAATATTTGGCTTTTTTAGTGAAGATCAAACTATCAAAGTGAACAGCATCCCAACCACCCCCCCCCCCCAAAAAAAAAAAAACCAAAAAAGGAAAGAGAACAAAAAGAACTAGAGAAGATCTTGATAAGACTGAACTCCCTCTCAATTGCTTTGGCTGTCTTGGTTGTAGCCGCTTCTTGTTAAAGGTATTGTTCTACTGGTTTGTTTATTTGGCTGACCACCTGTTCTGCTGCTTAGTATCTTAGGTGATAGGTCAGTTTTGGCCATGGTATTTTGAGTTTGGTTGGTTATTGCCTGCATTTGCAGTGTAAAGGAGTTATTAAATAGTTAATGGTGCTTAGTTCTGGCCAGTACCCTTAATTCTGGTGCACATAAACTGACACTGCTGCTAGTCATCCTGCAAGAGACTTGTGTGTCTTCTACCCATGCAAATTTTGTGATGGATGCTTATCTTTCCCTTTTGGGTTTTTGGGGCAGGCAATTCATGACGCTGTGGTCTTCAATTCCGAAGAACTTCCCCTACTTCCATGTGGAGTTTGGCCTAAAGAGTGGATTTGTCGATGTGATTGATGAGAGACACAGTTCAAAAGCAGCTTTGGTCTCAATGTAATTAGGGGCATGTTGTGGACTCAACATGAAGATATGTATCGTCGCAGGAGGTATGAGTCCATTAAGGTCCAGAGGGAAGCAGTGGCAGCATTTGCTAAGGATTGGGAACCCTTTGATTGGACAAAACAGCGTAATGAATCTGGGGTCTCATGTGATTGATGACGAGATGCAGTTCAGTGTTATGAAGAACAGACAATTCAGTATATCTACTCAGATTGATGACGAGTACAACTTGTCTGGGGCTCCGACCACAAAGAGCAAGAGAAAAGGAGCACAGGTTAATAATGAATCAGATATCTGCCAAAAATTGACAAAACGCATCCTAACACTGTTAGGATGCGTTTTGTCAATTTTTGGCAGATATCTGATTCATTATTAAGTGTTAGGATGCGTTTTATCAATTTTTGGCAGATATCTGATTCATTATTAACCTGTGCTCCTTTTCTCTTGCTCTTTGTGGTCGGAGCCCTAGACAAGTTGTACTCGTTATCAACCTGAGTAGATATACTGAATTGTCTGTTCTTCATAATACTGAACTGCATCTCGTCATCAATCACGTGAGAACTCAGATTCATTACCCAGTTAGCTGTTTTGTCCAATCAAAGGGTTCCCAATCCTTAGCAAATTTTACGTACCTGATGCTGCCACAGTATGAGCCAGTCGCTCCTGGGCATTGCTGCATCGACATTGCAGGTAAAGTCCACTTTATTCCTTCTGTGTAGACCTTGTTACTGTGATTTAAAAGGTGTTCTCGATGTATGGAATCACCATAATACAACTTTTCAAATTGTGTTTTTGATTCCTGATTTGCCTCTCTGTCTAAAGATGAATATATGACTAGGATTGATTATGCTTATTTGTAGGCTGTACACCCTTTATTGTAGTGAAGTATATTTCCTGTCTATTCTATCATAAGTATCTTTTAAATTCTAATTGTTGTTCTGTATCCATTTCAACAGCATGAACAAGGCACGCGAGTGCTTGATGACAGTGTTTGGGAGGAGATCCGCAACTTCAAGAAATGCCTCATCTTGATGCTTGCTAAACAAGCTAAAGAAGTGATATTTTTGGAAACAGTGATGGGTTGGCTCAGCAACGCCATCATTGCTTGATTGAGTGCATCCCACTGCCCCAGGAAATTGCTGAAGCTGCACCCCTCTATTTTAAAAAGGTTAGTTCCCTTGCAATTCTTTGCTTAACATTGATAATGGTAGATATAATTGATAGGCCTCTGTGCCCTAGGATTGCTGCCTGCTCAGTAGATCCTTTTAAATCTCCTAATTTTATTCTTTGATTTGTTTGGGGTTTCTTCGTCCTTTTTTTGGGTTGGGGGGGTGTTTCGGGGATATGGAGGAGGGGTGAATTCTATTAAGTCGTGCTGACTGCAATTATGTTCTGAAGTTGTGGTACATGTTGGACATGTGTCAATTACTTGCCCTCATTTCTTTTTTCCTTTAGGTTTCTTATTTTCTGCTGCCTATTATTCCTTTGATTTCCAGCTTTCTATTATTGACATAAAGATATCTCCTGCTAAATGCAAAGACGCGGAAACTTTTTTTAAGATATTACTCATATTGAATCCAAATAGGGGGAGAATTCTTTCTATATGGACTTTGTATGGTATGTTCCAGAGGTTTTCTCTGTTACTTACCCGCAATGCTTACCTGTTTATTTGGAGAGATCTCATCTGGAACTGTTGGCCAAACATTTAACTTGCATAGTGAATCAAAAAGTTAATGGAACCCCCCCCCCCCAAAAAAAAAACAAAAAAAGAAACATAAAAGGAAAACAAAGATGTTGACATGAGTGCAACTCGGTGTGAATTTGCCTTTTTTGGCTGCCTAGATGTTGGCAGCTCCAGGTGATGCCAGAAACAACTATAGTGCTTTTGTGGGACTAGGCAAGGGTTTAGTTTAACAGTAGTGCTACCTTGCCTTTGGATAAAGATATTGTATCGATCACTTGTTTATACAGTTGAGCTACTACTCACTCTGCTTCTTAGTATCTACTCACTGATATGTCAGTTTGGCCGGTGAAATATACCTGTGGTACGTATATCTTCGTGACATTCCATTTGCTGCTGCTCTTCTTGTTGCATTTAAAAGACAGAGTTTAGTCTTTGTGTTAGCAGCATTTGCAGTGTCAAAAGATGATTACAATAATCAATTGTAATTAACTATGACTAGTAGGTATCCTTGGCTCTTCTGCAAGTGAACTGAATGTGCTATTCTTTACTCTGCAAATGCTTGTCTGTTGCTTGCCACACAATTTTATGGTGGGTGTTTATGTTTCTCCCCTTTTTTCTTTACCCAGGCCATTGATGAGGGTCAAGACGAGTGGAGTCAGCACGATGCTAAGAAGCTGATTGGCACTAGTGACAAGGGGCTGCGGTCTTCAATCCCAAAGAATTTTCCCTACTTCCATGTGGAGTTTGGCCTGAAGAAGGGATTTGTCCACGTTATTGATGAGAAGATGCAGTTCAAAAGCATGTTTGGTCTCAATGTCGTTATGGGCATGCTGCAGACTCAACAGGAAGATATGTATCGTCGCAGGAGGTAAGGAGTGCATTGAGGTCCAGAGGGCAGCAGTGGCAGCATTTGCCAAGGATTGGTAACCCATTGGACAAAACAGCCTACCGGGTAATGAATCTGGGGTCTCACTAATGTATACACTAACTAGTTCAGGATTGAAACACTGCCAGATAATTGTATATACTAGGTGAGGTAGTTCAGGATTGAAACACTGCCAGATAATTGTATATACTAGGTGAGGATAGACTGCCAAATAGTTGTATATGGTTATGTTGACGGAGTAAACCAAAATGTGTGGCAAACAGTAGCAGATTGAGAAATTTTGTATAACGTCTCGGGTTTGAATTTCTTGAAATATGATTGTGTTAGCCTTTTTTGGCTTGATGAACGATAGCATGAAATGGTATATCGTCCCAACATTTTTGTTTTGATCTTGTAGCCCTTTTGCAAACACTCTTGCATTTGGGTAATCTTTAATAGCTATGTCATTGTGTGTGTTGCTTTGTTTAGCCTTTTGCTTTTCTGTTTTTTGCTGTACTTGGCTGGCTTGTTGCACTGTCTGGAGCTTTACTCCCAAGCCATTATCCCAAAAACAAAAAACAGAAAGGAATCTCCAACGTGCAGCAGAAGTAAACTATGAGATTCTTTTGGTTCTTGAATCTCCCATTCCACCAGGCCACCTTTTCCAATTGTTTCTAATAGCAAGTATACAAGACTCGCAACGTGGCTCTCCATTTTGCCTTCCCAAAATGCAAGACTTACAAATTTAATCGTACATACGTTTTTTTATTGGATCTTCACCGACTATTTTTTACCTTTTATTAAATTAAGATTTAGTTGCACAAAATAGATCGAATAATATAATTATTAAAGTAGTGAAAACAAATTGAATAGAGTTCAACTTTCCCTCATTCATCAACTCCCTCCCTGACTTTCCATTATTGCTCCTAACCTCCATGTTTTCCGGCGAACAGTGACCCTGTCCTCCGTAACTTCTGGTCAAGTTCCAATCACTCCCCCCTAATCGTTCCGACGAGAAGCTCCCTGCTCCAATTTCCCGAACTTTCCAATTTTCCGGCCGAAGCTCCCTGCTCGATGATTCCTAAGAAACAAGGTTTGTATGATTTCCTGGAATCCTGCTCAGATTATTGATGGAAGGTATTGGAAGGGGGAGAGGGCGAATCATGTGGGGAAAAAAAAAAAGTTGTGCATGTTGTGGGAAATATGGAAGAGGTGGCACTTTGTCCGGAAAAGTTAAGCACCGGAAGCAATCAGTCCCCCCTCCCCCTCTAAGAACGGATATCGATGAATGGGTGAACAGGGATACCGATCGATTTGCTAGTTAATTACTTTTCTGTAATAAATAATTACTTTATCGGGGTTGGAAAACTTCAACCTTAATTTAGTGAATGGTGGAAAAGATGAATGGTAAAGAAACTAAAGATTTATTAGTTCCAATATTTACGGTTAAGAGTTTTTAAATTTTGATGATTATCATACAGTGATGATCACTATAATTTTTTGGTACAAAGTTAATGCATGAAATCATATAATTATAGCATATTGAACTTAAAACTCATTGAAAGATTTTTCAACCCTATTTTCACGCAATCACGCTACATACGTTACATGTGACAATTAATTTTTGTGTAGGGCATCGAGAAAAGGATAGGGGAAGGGCCATGATGAGGGGAGGTCCAATAGACATCTCACTCACCAGCAGTCATGAGATTAAGACGTCCCAACTCCCTTGGTGGTTGCCATGATCATCATCTGAGGGTTGCCCTACGAATTAATTAAGTTGTTGGAAACCTAAGTCTAAGCAAAGAAGAGAATGTCATGCCATTATTAACATGTTCTTGAGTTCGACCGTCATAAGAACACTAGTTCCACATTAATATTATCTTAAGATTGACTTACACAGTTACACCTTTTTAAGCTAATTATCAACATGTCATATATGTATAACTATTTCAATTGATTATCGACAGCAATACCCTTCGTTGTTTTGAATAATGCAAAATCAAGTCAGCATATCGTGGAAAATTTACTTAATTAACTACTATTGCAATATTAAATTTGTGTTTTTAAAAAAATTATCAACGAAATATCTTAGCTTAAAGTAATGGTAAACAAAAAATCTCTAAGAAGTGCATATAAGAAGAGAGAAAATTTGCACACTTTAAAAGACTATCAAAGCATTGCCGTGAGAGATATAAATACAGTTATTATGAGCCCACAAGAGAGGATTCAGTATAATGAGGAAGTGATTAGTAAGATAATGACGTGAAAAAATGAAGTACCACAATAGACTTGTCACTCCATTAATTGCATGGGACATCATAGGTTTGGCTTTATACCAATACAGGTTGGTTCAACTGATTTGACACTTATTTTCCTTAAGTAAAATCTCGAGTTTGAGTCCTATAAATGAAGAAAATCTGTAGTAGAAGAGCTATACCTCTTATTGGGCTAACAGTAGCTTGACTCCGGTGAAATGGAGGATCCAAGATCAAAAAATAGCCTTCTCTTTATCCCCACAAGTTTTTTTTAAAAAAAATAAAAATAAATTAAATGATGCAATTGCATAGTTGGAAATTGATTGAGGATGACTTATTTTGGGTGCATTCTTTTGCTCTACTTTGTCTTGTCACTTCTAATCTTTTCAAAGGGGACAAATGGAAAATAATTCCTCTTAGCTACTAGCTAGGACATTTTGGAATATGACCTAAGACAAAGCATGAATTATCATATGATTGACATGTCAAGTGGTTTTGCTATTGGCCAATTCATAAGTTTTAACTATTAAATAAAGATAAATTTTAGATCAAAATTTTCTATTGAAGTAAAATATATAAAGTAACTTATACAAATTTAAATGAAAATTCAAAACTTACCTTTGCATATAGGTGGTCTGAATTTGTCCAACCTTAAAATTGGTAGAACCACATATTCAAAATTTTTATAATACAACTAAAATAAAAAAATAATTGTGAAATTTCTCTCTATTGGCTTAAAAACTGATCGAAAAAGTTACTTGATACCTAATATGAATCGTATTAGACATTTTTTTTTTTAATTTTACCTCAACAAGTTACACATTCAGTCAGTTTTATTAATTCATCATTAACTTTTACATTATCTTTTAAAATATCAATCGAGCTCTTAAAATATATATGTGAATATATAAAATTACCATATGTGAATGTATAAAGAGGTACTCAAGTCAGAATGTATAGATATATGCTCCTATATATTACCTTTTATCTTCATGATCCCTCACCTCCTCTCTCTTTTATTTTTTTATTTTTTGGGACTTTCCTGCTCCCCATTAATTCATTGACCCTGTCCTTCACTATTTCCTCCATTTTGTCTATGTATTTATCAGAATTCTCTGGGTAATATGGGGCTTAGTAAGTCAGTGGGCTTATCTATCATTCAGGAAGGCCCATAATGGCCCAGTAGGAAGTGGGTGCCCTCCTGGATAAATAAGGTAAATTTCATCTTTCATTCATTTGAAGTTAAACAAGTACACATAATTTGCAGCAATTTAGATGTCCAATATTATGATTTCATTTTCATTCTCTGTCTAAGTAATTTATAATATGTAAACCTATTGCTATTAGATTTACTTCCAAAATTTTATACACAATTTTTTAAAGAAATTTATTTACACTGACAAAAAGTACTTCTTGTGATTGATTCATTTTAATTTTTATCCTTAAATTTTTCTATTTTCGTGGCGCATTTCCCATTGAATTAGACCACAAAATATAACGTAGATTCAGTATGCATTCTGCTAGAGTATTTAGGATGATTTTTTTGGGGGGGGGACAATAAATAGCAACATTTAATCCCAATTGAATATTATATCAACACAGGTTAGTTTAAATAGTTTGACACTTATGCGCCTTAAGTAAGGTCTCGAGGTCGAGTCCTGTGAATAGAGAAAGCCTGTGATGAAAGGGCTTTATCTATTTATGGGCAGCCAGTAATTCAACTTTAGCAACAAAGATTCAAAGACAGTCAACTTTCACTACAAGAGAGCTATCTTTCTGTATCAATATATTTGTGGCAAATTTCAAATTACTGCAATTATTTATAAATCAGAAATTAACTGTGGCAAAAGAAAAATTGCCACAAAGGGGAAGTCTATTGTGACAATTTTTCAAAATTGCTACTAATAGCGTAAGTCAGTGACAAGTATTTTGAAAAAAAAAAAAAAAAAACAATCTTGATAGTCGGGAAAGGGTCTAGCTACTAAAAAACATGCACTCTTCTTCAAAATTTTACAAGTTTTCTAGCAATATCTTGGATCTTGCCTCAGCTTAACCATGTTAGAGTGATAATTTCTCTATACAATTATTCTGGGTTGCTGCATTGATGGTATAAGGAAATACTGAAGAGATCCCCAATGTTTTGTGATTTTTACTCACATTTCAGGTAATAAAGTGATATTTATCATTTGGTTTAATCGTACGTAATTTTATTTTAGATTATTAGATTTTGATGGGTGATAACTTTATCTTAACAGGTTGTATCTTATTTCAACATATTGTCATAACATGACGATTAATATGCCATGATGCTCTTGGGTACTACTGTTCTTGTACCAAAAAGTAAGGAGATTTATTCTCTCATCTTTAGCGTCCTGATCAAAGTGTATATGCCCACTTACATTGAAACTCCCTTCTGCCCCACTTGCCAACTCAGACAATATTCTTTGCTTATATTTTTTGTTCAACCATTAATGCTTATCTTAATTTTTTGATTTGATGCGGACATCTAATACTTATGGTGGATGATGCAAACATGGCAATCGACTAGCATAGAGCTAAGAAAACTACAGTCGCAAAGATGTCATTTTTTTTTTTTTTTTTACTCGTTAGAAATTATGAACAAAGTGGGATTGTTAATATTCCACTACCTACTTTATTGATGAACTTCATGTATATATGCAAAGATATACATCAATGAAATTTATTTATTTTTTTCTATGAGTTTGCCTTTTTAATTTTCATTTACCAAGATATGTTTGGAGAATACTATTAGCTTATTAATTGCAAATATCAATTTCATTATAACTTATATTGAAAATTTTATATTTGCAATTCAATTATATAATAATACACAAATATATAAAATAAGTTGCCAAAAATAAAATTTTGCCACCACAATATGGTTTGTAACAAATATCATTCTTTTGTAGCAAAACAACTTTCTGTCGCAATGTCAAACTTGCTACAAATTATGAGAAATTGTAGCAATTTGACATTTATGGCAATGTCAAATTTGCCACAAAAGCTATACAATTTGTGCCGATTTTAAGTTTGCCACGAAAGGTTTTTGTAACAAGGCATCTATGGCAACCTTGTGGCAAATTTTCAAAATGGCACAAAAAGCTATTGTAGAAAAATTTGGACATGTTGTGGCAAAATCTGCTGCTACAAAAAATTATTTTTCTTGTAGTATTTCTTTTTCTTTTAATTGTAACCCCCTTTTTTAAAAATTTGACTAGGATTCTTATCATAAACGAACATATTGGGTATTTTCCTTATCAGTTTTTGAGGATTTATTTTGACATGCATAAATCGTTAGGTAAGATCATGGGGTAAGATAAATAAAGAGAGAAAAGTAAAAAATAGGGATGAATGAAGATGCGTATATTGTACATGATGGGGACAAATCAATAAATGGGGAGGCCACTTATGAGTTTACTCAAATCACTTGATTCCACCTTTGGTTGCTTCCCACCATCAATGTCATTAACTCATGACCAACACCAGAGTTACCCATCAAAGGACAACTATTACACATACATTTTTCCTCAATTTAATTAAAATGCCATATCTTCAATTTATGAGTTGATTGCTTTTTTGACAAACCCTTCCTTTTTTTGGAGTGCTTGTTTATTGTACTACCAACAAAGCCATTTGGGATGGATTGGACTATGTCCTTAGGTTTGATTAAGCCCTCACACGATCAAACAAATAAAATTGCTAATGCACATATTTTCTACGTGCAAAAAAAAAAAAGAAACCCTGAAATTTACACTACGAAAGAACCAACCAAGTAATGTGAATGTAACATAAAATATCATCGTTCTGCAGCACCTTAATTTTACTTGATATGATTGCAGAGTTTTAATACTTCGACCAATTTTAAAATACAAACTAGCATTTCTCAATTATCTTTTTTCTTATTCTTTGTTCGACAGAGTTACTTACCTAAATTATTTAGATGGGCCAAACTTTTATTCGACATAATTACTTTAAATATGCCAAACTTTGTCCAATAATAATAAATTTCATGACATATCGACTAACTTCATAAATTTCAAACATAACACAAATTCTCATCCATAGTTCTCTCATATATATTATTTAATTAGTTATCTCCCTAATCCTGGGTGAGAACCATATAATATTATCTTTATTGGATTTTTTAAATTTTTTATCATTTTAATTGGTCAGATTAGCGATGCCAGTTAAAAACTTATACGTGTCAAGCCAGGACAAACGGAGCCGCATTTTTTTCCAACGGTCAAAAGGCTGTCACCTGAGTGGCACATATACGGTCGTACGGACTGCCTTCTTTAGCTGTACGGCCACTCTTAAATTCCCTCCGATTTCGTTGCTTCTCTCTATCTCACGGAGGCATTTTTAATCCGGCCAATACCAACGCGACACGTATAACTTCTTTTATTTACCCCACCACCCCTTAAAAATAAAGCCTCATGCTTTTAACCTTTTGCATTTTGCTCTCCAATTCATAGACTATTGGTTATACAAGGTTGTCATTATAATTGGCACCTACCAACTACATTTGTAATTGGCCTCTATCTTTCTTATATTTGTTTTCAATGAGATGTTGGCCTCTGAGGTTAGCCAGACTGTCGAAAAACAAGTGAAAAAGGAATCAACCACGCATAGTATAATTGATGTCATTTTTTGTATAGCTGTATGATATTTTCTTTTGGTATAAAACGACTAGAAAAGTGGATATAACGGGTGACAACACGAGGGATTGGTGTAGGATAAAACAGAATCACAAGACTCCACTTTGTTTCCTTATTTCCCTCCTTTTTTTTTTTAGTTATCTAATTTGAAATAAGAGGCATATTGCAAGACAATCCATGTGGTAGATCAGTGGGGTTGAAAATGACCTGAGAACTTCGTCAATAAGATATATAGATCCTCTATTGCACGTTTTTCATTTTCACTATTTTTTCTAGCTTCCTTTTTTTTTCTTTTATAAACTATCATATTCTTTGCTTTAATTCTTTGTTTTCGAATCATTTACAGGATTTTGCGTGTAAGAAAGTTTTACTTGAATATTTCACAACAGTGTCCGGATTCTTTTGTATTTCTTAGACGTAATTGTTTGAATTTTGCTCATTGTTATTATTTTTCTTGATAAATTTACACATAAAGATACAATCTGCCAGATAGAGTTGAATGCTGATGCTTTTTTCTGGTAGGTAAATACTACAAGTTATCTTAAGTCCAAATGTACAATTAATAGCTAATAAAAAACAAAATCTATCCATAATGAAGACTTAGTCACTTAATCTAATTAAACTCATGGAACTATTATTTTTCTTAAGAGTCCGTTCTCTTCAACTTATCATCAGTACTCAATGTCGATGAGCACTTATCAGTATTAATCAAGATTTAATTATATTTCCTACTCATAATTTCATCCCTAATTAGCACTGATCATCTTTTATCATCCCTAATCAGCAATAATAAGTTGAAAAAAATATTTCCTAAAATAATAAAAAATAAGATATCTCATAAAAATAGCAGTTTAAGATTATGTTTGCACGGGATAACTTTAGAGGATAATTTTTGCAATGAAAAATAGCATGTTAGTGGTGTTACTTTCATGTGTTCTACAAAAATCATATTGTGCCTCAAAACAGCAGTATAACTACAACGAGTCATTCCCTAAATCACTAAGATGTTATTTTACATTTTTACTTTAAAAATATTATTTTTTTGGTCAAATTGATCGTCAAAGGGGAGAGATAATCAGCTACCCCTTGTTGCAAAACCACCCAAAAAAAAAAAAAAAAGGGTTGAGGATTACAATGCCAAAAAGTAGAGAAAAATAGGGACATGATATCATGATTAGAGACAAAAGAGAATAAATTAAAAAAGTGATTAACGTGGCAATCAAGTCATATCCATGCTTTCTTTTGTCAAGCACCATTCCTTTTTTCGCCTTTTTGATGAAGTGAAGCTAGTAGTTGCGTCTCAAAGGTCAGTTCTCTGCATGCATTAAGGTTATATTCAGCTCCAAAGTCTCCAACCACACCTTGTTTGCCTACAAACGGAAATTATTATCTGTCAATATCCTCCTAAACATACTTATGATCTTCTTATTTTCCATTTTTCTTTTAAATTTTTGGAGGTGGTGTGAGGGATCGAGTTTTCAATTCTTAAAGTATATACTTAGGAGTGCATACTTTTACAAGTCACATAGACACACATGTATATGAGGTATACACGTCAAACAGGTATTTTGATAAATCGGATATATGTCCAACTGTTTTTAATTGGTTCTCTCGAAACACATATTGTTCATATTGTGTCTCAAGAATGAGATGAGATATTAATTCTATAATTCCTATTCATATAAAATGCAAGATAAGAAGTATATATAAGAATGTATCGGTGAACCATTTTGTAGCCCAAGTGAATTAATCATTTATTAGAAATTAACCAAAACATTAATCTTCCATACAAATCTTATTAACTCTCTTAATTTGACGTATAATGTTTTTTTTTTTAAGAATTTCTTTGTGTATAATTTGAGAGGTGCGAATACGTAGCTTTAGTTTTTTTTTTAAAAAAAACTTTTGTAAGCTCTTATTAATTTTGTCTCTTTTTTTTTTAAAGGAGGTAAATATATATAAGATGAAATATTACAAGACTTTAGTGACTGACCAGCTTAATTAAGAGAAGAAAATTGAAACAATTACTATATATTTTGGAGATAATGTGCAGTATAGTATGTTAAGTCGACAAATACTCAATAGCAATAGAATGACGAAGGATGATAATGCAGAGTACAGTATAGTCGGTACGTAGTAGTGATGGGGCAGACAGTGTATGAGAAGGATGTTCACATGGAAACATTACTCATTAGACAGAGACATTCGTAATGGGTTATACGGGTCGGGTTGTGCTTTGATTCGTACTCTAAAGCGGGCATGGCCATGTCGTTGTTAACCCTAATTTATTGTTGGTCACCAAAGATATATGCCCTTTTCTTTCTCACTCAAGGTATTGCTTTTCACATGATATACGACGTTAAAGTTTGTGTTGCTCTCTCCCACCAAACGTTAAAGAAAGGAAAGAAAATCCACTGACCTAGTATATAATATACATGTTTGTTAACAAAGTTGTTATTTAGGCTCTTTAGGAGTGTGTATACCCGGACGCCATGACATATTCACCCACTAATGTTAACAACTAATAATAATCAATAAATAATGATATTGAGATTAGTAATGTTAACGATTTGTGTAACAATACAATAATTAATAAGAATAATAATATTTATTATTAATTAATAATAAAAATAATAATTAATCATAATAATTATTATTATTACTGTAAATAATAATAATTACTAATATTAACATTGATAATAATAAAAATAACTAAATACTAAAATTAATAATAATTGATTATAATGAAAATAATAATTAATAATATTAAGAATAGTAATTATTATTATAAATGTTATTAATAAGAACAATAAGTAATAATAATAATTAATAATTAATAATTAATTAATGAAATAGTCATAATAGTAATGGTTCTTATTATAAAAATAATTACTATTAATCCTTTTAACAACTAATAATAATCAATAAGAATGATGATGAATAAATTATTATAATAATAAAAATTGTTAATTAATAATAAAAATAATAATGAATCATTAATGATAATTAATAATAATAATAATGATTAATAATGTTAATAGTAATAGTAACAATAATAATTTTATTAATTATTATTAATATTAATAATAATTATATATTATACTTATCGTAATGATTATTATTATTATTATTAATGAATATTAGTGGGAAGGAATGGGTGAAAGTGAGAAAAAGTAAAAAGGAGTGAGGTGCGTTGATTTACCCACCAAAAGAACAGAGCCTAATTCAAGATGTTCAGACAATAATTTCTTCATTCCTATACTCAATTCATATGCTTACACGTATTTAGAGAAGACAACGTCATAGCTGACTAGATACATTAAGTATGGTCGTGTATGTAGTGCGTTTGCATGATACATTCTCCGCCTTCCTCCCTCGAACAGGAATTTTTTGTCTATTCTCTAAGCCCATAATGTAAAAAAGGATCTGAATTATTTCAGCAACACTTTTAAAATCTAAACATATTTCACAAAACACCTACGAAGAAATAACAACAATCTACTTACAATGTTATGGATGTCAATTATAAGTTCATTAATAAGGTTTCTTTAATTTGAATTATTTGCAAAGACCTAAGTTTGAATCATGTCTACATTAATCTTTATATTTTTTTTTTGGACTTTCAAAAAAATCACTATTCTATTTTGGTGAATTTGCAAAAACTTTGATAGCTGAAAACAGCTCATTGTCCAACAGGAGTACAAGGTTGTCTTCATTATGCGACCACATATTGGGAGTAGATAGGTAACTCCCCCGTCCCCAAAAAAATCAATAAAGTCCAACGACTAATGCAGACGAAATTTAAACCTTAGATTTAGATAATAATCTTAGAAATTTTATCAGTTAAGTAAAGCCAACATGAAACATAACTTAACTAAATAAAGTTGTATATATTGTTTAAATAAAATGATAATATTGGTAAGTATATTATTGTGTATTAGTACATTACTATACTTAAGGAACTCTTTTAACCTTTTTCGGACCTACTCCAAAAATTTATTACTAAAAAAAACTCAAGAAAAATTTCTGAATCATGTCGGGAATAATGGACAAATTTTTTTACCCCTTGAGCAAGAAAGGAGAAGCAAAAATGCAGACTGTAACAGATGAAAGGATATTACCAAAGCGGTGAAAAAACCAGGTTACTCCATGTACAATGCCCGGATCCGACTATGCTCCACTGACACGTGCCCCGACGCAAATGGACCAAAAAAAACCCTCCGTATTTTTCACTCTAATTAATTGCTACCAATAGGCCGCTCTTGAGACCGTTAGACAATTCAAGGTATAAATTTTCTGGAATTTTCTCTATGTGATGTTTTTTTATTCTCCGCATGCAACTACGATTGTTTTGTTTAGAATTAATTACATTACTCCTATTTGATCCATATACTTAATTTCTTAGGATATTGATATGTAAATACATATATTTGCCGACTGAAAGAAATAAGAAAATTTAGTCGGATATTCATCACTTTGTTCGGTCGATATCAAAAAGAAAGACATGAGTTACCCTACCAGTTGTTTCATTCAACTTCATTTTGAAGTTTCATTTCCACTCAATAAGACAATGTAACATCCTACGTACATTTATTTTCTCAACAAAAAAGTTTTTTTTATGTTTATACAAATTTAACTACCCAAGGTTGAGTCAAGAAAATATGACTGACAAAAAATTGCACTCACATAAACAAGAAGTCAAGAGAAAAAATGATTTTCGGTTTGAAGATATATGGCATGATATTTGTACATAATTGAGCCCAATTTTGTTTCACCTGATTTATAATCAATGAGTCTCTTGAAATTTTTTATAATTCCGTGCTTCATAACCATATTCTCTATGTAATATTTTAATTGCCAAAAAGAAGGTAGTCATAGAGCTCATATATTATATACAAAAAAAAAAAAAAGGAAACCCCTAGATGGGTGTTATACACACTATAACTCATTGCCTAAAAGAAGGTAGTCATAGAGCTGGTATATAATTATGGTAACAATTACGTTAAATTTTATTATGGTTATGTTGTAAGAAATGTTCCTCCATGTATGCAAATTGTAATTGATTCCATCCATATATACCAAATAGCTCCGTTCGTAAGACCCCCCCAAAAAAAGAGCTCTCTTCGGGATATATATTAGGGAAAATAGCAAAATTAAATATTAATGTGACTGATCGATATTTCTTGATAGTTACGTTGAGAAATGATTTCGGTACAAACATAACCAAGAGTTTTGATCCATAATTGAAAATTAAGGGTGGAATGGTGAATTGAGTAAAATTGAGGCTTGAGAAGTTTAGGTTATGCTTGTTAAGCCGTAATCAACTTCAAACGTTGAATTTTTGCAATATTTTTGCATTTTTATGGTAAATTCTAATTAAATTTTAGTTTTGATTTACGAGTTAAACGTATCCTTTTATGTAGCAGAAATACATGTGGTCATCAAATCGAATCAAATTACACTTGCAACAACCATTATCTTATACCATAAAAATAAACAAAGTCACTAAAACATTATGGATTGAATTTTTCTTTCTATAAGCGGGCTAAAAAATCGAACTTTCCATCAAAAATCATTTTTTACCCTTACTTGAAAGTTTAGAATTAGGGTTTATGTCGCATTTTGACCAACATAATACATATTTAAATCCAAGAAAAATTTTGAACAACACAATGAAGTTCCATCCAGGACTTAGGTTACTTGTTTTACTCATACAATATATTGGTTAACTAAAGATGAAGCAGTATTGTAGGATTCGAAATTTAGAGTGAAAAAGAAAATTTTCTATTATTTTTATTATAAGAGAATACACCGGTATATATATTGTACACACGATTTAATACACTATTGTCCATCTCGATAATTCTCATTTTTAATTTTTCCCACTTAATTCTATAAGATGGCGCATTATCTATGATGCACGTGTGACTTTATATACAGTATTATCGATCTTTAATTTTTCCCATTTTTATTGTAATGATCTCTATATATTTTTAAAGAGAATATAAAATAATCTCATATTTGGGCTTAATTAAACCCCAATTTTAACACAAATCTAAAATCTTAACCCAAGGAACAAATTCAGTGATATGTTGTAGCATATCTTGTAGCAAATCAAAGACTCTTTAAGGAAGATCATTTAAACCACACATGGCGAGGCAGCTAGAGATACATAGAAATAGAAAGAGAGAGATACCCAATTTTAGCAAAGGAGCAGATTTTAGGGTTTGTAAACTCAGCAAACTGCATAATATCTAAAGATGGCTACATACATGTGACATCCACACAAATAGAATCGCTCAATTTCAGGGTTTCCATTTTCCTCTTACTCAAATTATTTTTTTTAAAAAATATTGTTTTTCCCTTTTTTCTTTACTTTTTTGTTCTTGAGCCTCCGTTTTACCATAATTGAGTTACTGTCGGCCTATAAGGGTCTAACTCTCCCATTACAAATTGTCAACATTTACAAGAATTAAACATGAGATTTTAAGAAAAACAAGCGTAGAATCATTTGAGCCAATATCTGTTTTTGTGAAGGATTCCAATTCAGAACTTTGGTAACAACTTTCAAAGAGTATAGCAGTTATGCTAGCCGACACCCACATATGCACGTATCTGTTTTTGTGAGCCAACTCCAATTCATATAATACAATTATGGTAGTGTGACGACGACCCTAGTTGCAAGGACAGCAAGACACATAAAAGGAGACCTAACCCTTTCCCAAAGAGAGAAGTGAGTAAATACTAGACTGCTACTCTCTCTGAACGAAAGCGAGATTAAAATGGGGAGAGGAAGAGTGGAGTTGAAGAGGATAGAGAACAAAATCAACAGGCAGGTCACATTTGCTAAGAGAAGAAATGGTCTTCTTAAGAAAGCCTATGAACTCTCTGTCCTCTGTGATGCTGAAGTTGCCCTTATCATCTTCTCTAACCGTGGCAAGCTCTATGAGTTCTGCTCCTCTTCTAGGTTTTATTTCTTTCTCTCTGTCTATCTCTCTCTTTTTCTTGATTTTCTTCTCTTATTTGAATTTTAATTGGTTTACATTTTCCTTATATTGACGGGTTATTGTTTAATTTCTTTTTTTATTATTGAAGATTGTTTACGTCGGTCTTCCACATGATTAACTGTTTGAACAAAGACGGCTTATGTATAGATCTCCGCCTAATCGCTCGCCCTGCTTTATCTATCTACTTGCTTGAATTTTGTTTAGATTCTCTTAATGGATAATTGTTTTATTTTGTGCTGTTCTCGTAGATTGTTTTTTATCAATCAATCAAACTAAGACTGCTAATACATAGATCTCTGTATAGTCGCACCCTCTACTTCTATGCTGAAATCTATATTATTATTTGCGGCTTAATCTTGAGAAGATCCATCCCAAGATCTAATGTAAGGCATCTTTGTTATCCAAAGAGATACATCTACTCATAAGCACTTCTTTTTTCTTTTTTTTTTAATCAACCACATAAGCACTTCTGTCCTAATTAAAAAGAAAAATACATGGCTAATTAACGGATTTTCAAATATTTTTTGGGTTTGAATTGAAGGAAATTTCAGATAATTAGGGCAATGTTAATTAATTACTCCTTAGTGGGTGAGGTTTTGGGGAACAAGAGACGTAGGAACAAATTCTTTTTGTTCTTTATTCATGTTATTTTTTTAATTATAAATAAATAAATAAATAAATATTTCATCACTGTTGAGATCTGATTTCAGAGATGTGATGCTCTGCAGAACAAATTGCTTGAACATGTCTTCAATTTCTATGTGAGGGGGGGGGGGGGGAGCTGCCTGTTGGTTCCAAGGCTGTTGATTGCTGATGCCAACTGTCGAATCCTGATTTGTTAGTAACCTTTTTTTCTTAAATCCAATCTGCAGCCAAAATTTCTATGGCAGTGTCTGAAATCAGATATAAAAGCAAGAATATTAGAAAAAGTTGAGGGTCTCTTTTTTTGGTTTTTCAATTAGAAAAAGTCCATAGCAAAATTTATAAGTAACCTTTATTTCGTTATTCTAATCTTTTCTCACTTAGCTATAATTTAAATCAAGATTTATAATGACTTTGTATAATTAAATACTTTCTCAGAAAAGCAATTTTCCCTCTCTTTATTTAATCAAAAGCAGAGGTTTTATTAGTTTGCATCAGCTGTAGAAAGAGCTTAACTAATTAACTCCAATTAAATCTATTGGACTCAGCTAATTGAGTCCAATTAAATCTATGTGATTTGATAATTGAAAACGAGCCTCGAAACTTTATTGATTTTGTTGTTGGCTAGACGTATGAGCAAATTTCCTTTTCTTAAAAAATTTGAGATCAATTTTTATACATTTTCTTTTTTCTTTATAAGGATAAATTTCTTGGATGCAAAAACCCTAAATTAAGTATGAATAAAGAGAAGAGTTTTTATGAAGTCTCCTAAGCTTTGAAACCACCTAGTTAAGTCGATCATAGAACCGTCTTTTTATAAAATATAATTTTCTCAAAATTGCTGTTAATTTTTTTATATCAATTGGGTCATAAACAGATGAGTCTCGCATATAAGCTCAAATGAGATTCCAACCCAAAACTAATTAATGATGGATGGAGTAACTCACAAGCTTATATACATGCTCAAATCCTTCAATTTTATCAATATAGGACAAATCTCACTTTCACATATTCTAACAATTACTGTTAACTGAAATCATTGTTGAATATCCTGCTATGACTACAATCACCCATCTTTGAAAATCAAAAATAGCCCCAAGTAAAGATCGATTAAAATCAAACCCTTCATCCCCTCCCTAAAAATTTCATTTCCCATCACCCCCAAGGCCCCAACATATCTCCATTACATACACCAAGGTAATCGAACCCAAATCAGGAGATTTCTCATCACTTTGAATTTTTGAATTGCTTTTTGATAACTTGATCTCAATCAATTTATGCACATTTGATCCTTTTCTTGGTAAAATATTTATCTGTAAGCCTTGGTTTTAATTAGTTGCATTTGACAATAGCTTGTACGATCGAATAAAGTTGATTCTCTCACAATTATTGATTGTACACTTATATGCAAAACCGGCTTTTCAAGTATTACAAAAATATGATGATATGCAATATGCTATTTAAAGTTCACTGGATGAGGTTGATTGTAATTAATTAAGTTCTTGAGGACTCGTTGCTAAGTAAGAATTTATGTTTAATCTAGTGCAACTTTTGTTTGTACATGTAGAACATTCAGGAGTAGATAACTACTATTATTTTCAGCCACGAGATGATAACTACTATTCTAATCAAATTAACACCCCAAGGAATCTCTTAATTACATTCACATATGTTATTTACATCATCAAATGAGGTTAAGAGATAATTATTGCAGTTCGTAGGTGGGATGGTCTTATAATTAAGTTGTTCATCGATACTTACTATGACATTGCCTTCTTTTTGCTGAATTGCTTTGCGTTTCATACATTTGTTTCTCACATATACTCATAATAGGTGAAAGTATATGTACGATAAAATTTTCCCTTCAACCAAAAACTTCAATTTCTTACTAAGATGGTCCCTTAACATGGTATTAAAATCTTCTACTAGTTGAGAATCAAGAGCCTTTGAGTTGAAACCCTAACAATTCCTATATATATTGAATTATTATACAAGACAAAGAGTCTCACGCACATACATTAGCCATGTTTCAAGAACTACATGCGTTCTTGCAAGGGGGTTCAATAGAGAGTACATCACGTAATTGAGCATTCTATGAATCTTCTATTCAAGTATAAAACTATTCTTGAACCTTTCACCATCAAGTGAAACTTTTGATTGAGTTAATTCTCGAACACCTTCAACAAAAGGTTTAATTGAACTCATCCCTCGAAATATTGATTGTTTGACTAAGAATTCTAGGGTTTGAGGTTATCTGCGTCCAAAAATTCAAGAATCTACGTGCAACAATTTCTTACATTTTTGTTATTTGTATGAAAATGATGGTAATGCTAAGTTACTTGCATGGCTAAATAGTAGTATGCCGAAGACAATTGAAAAGTACCAGAGGTGCAGCTATGGGTCTCTGGAAGCCGATGGGTCCGTGAATGATTCCCAGGTATTTATATTTCACATATACGCAAATACACATATGAAGCATGGTAGCTAGTTTCGTTATCTTTTAGTCGATCTTGGTATCATTTAAAAGAAAACTTGTATGTCAGTTTTGCCTTGCTGATTTGACGTAGTTAATCAATTACTAAATTGAAAGTGTATTGACAACTAAAGAAAGAAATAATCAAGCTATTTAATAGAGAATTGATGCCGAAGAAAGTTATCTGTTATCTGAGTTTTAAAGTGATTTAGTGGAGGGTGTGAGTATTTGTATATGATTCTGTGAATTACTTTAATTAGTATCTCAAGTAGACTTTAGATCCTAATTATCGGGAAAAAATCTGAATATTTTGCTTTGATAATTAATGTGGAGGACATTACTAGGGTCTTGAATGCTTGAGTTTTTCTTTAAGAATATATGTTGAGGTACTACACATTACCACATGTCCAACTTAGACTACTCGTAGTCCTTGCCATGCATTCCAAAGAGCGAGGCCCACGTTCCAAAAAAAAAGGCATGTGCTCTTTCCAGCCAAGACAGAATGCATGCTCACTCGCGAGCCGCGTCGAGGAATTGCAGCACATTTCTCCGTTCGTTCGATCTTTTCTTGTCCTTTTGTGCCTTTTTTGTTTTCTTTTTTTTTAAAAAAATATTATTTAGGTGATTTTTTTAAAAAAGGTTGTATGTTATGAGGTGGATCCATGATAAATATTTTATTAAGTTATTCAAATTGAAAGTGAATGAACGCGAGTATAGTTTAGTGAAATGTTGGCAACAAAAGAGTCATATATAGTATAGTTTAGTGAAATGTTTATAGTGAACTGTTTTTCTTTTAGTCCATGGCAGTAAAAATTGTCTAAAATTGACTATTTAAACTACTTGAAATACCAGTAAACATCTTACGTACATTTCCTGTTATTTACCAATTGAATAATTTTTGGAAGAGACAGGGTAATTATCAGGAATATCTGAAGCTGAAGGCCAGGGTGGAGGTCCTTCAGCAATCTCAGAGGTAACTTTATTCTTAATTTTCCTTTGTTTGGGCTTATTAGTTGCACTTATGTAGCTAATCATCTAATTGCAAAACCGTTTGGAAGTGGATTATATTGTTAACTGTTGGAGTACGAAAGTGAGTGTTGTCCCATATTAATAAAATTAAAGGGTTTGAGCATGTATATAAACTTGTAAATTACTCCATCCATCGTCATTTGCTTTTGGGTTAAAACCTTATTTGACCTTATATGCATGACTCATTTGTTAAAAATCCAATTGATATAAAAATTTAACATAATACCATATTCAAGGACCATCTCAATCAAAAGTTTAAGCTAGTAGTTGAAGGCCCAAAAATAGGTTTATACTCTCTAACACGTCCCCTTATGCGAATGCCTTTTGGACTTAAAGTCATGAATGTTGCAAAGGCCCTTACTACCTTGTGTAATAAATCAATATGGGGGCTACTCTCTTACTCAATAATGTTATGATATTATGTTCAATTTTTATATCAATTAGGCCTTTAAACAAATTAAATGAGTCATACATATAAGCTCAAATGAGATTCCAACCCAAAAACAATTGGTAATGGATGGAACAACTCACAAGTTTATGTACATGCTCAAACCCTTAATTTTATCCATGTGAGATAACACCCACTTTTGTATTTTTTCATATTATCAATATGAGATAATACCCACTTTCATACTCCAGCATTAACCCTAACATGGATAGTGAATTTTGCATATGAAGGGTTTTGGAAAACAGCAGAAATAGTAGTATATAACTATATAATGCCCCGTAAAATGCTTCATTATATTGTGACAAGTTTCTAAGGAGGATTTTAATTTATTACGAACTCTAACCTTTTATCTTTAGAAAACTTTTCTGCGGATATATGGAGTCTCTGTCTCTTCTTATTGGGTGTAATGCTGCTTACATGTAGATTCTCCAATATATGTACGTAGTTAGATACCTGGCATTTATAGGAGCTACATTGGGGGGCTATTGCTGTCTAATTTAATATGAATTCAATGTACGTAATACTATGTGAATGTGAATTTTTTTAAAAGAGAATATATGAATCAAATGTCTGTTGAATTGAGAGCGGGTGTAGGAATTTACTGGGAGAAGATTTGGGGCCATTGAGCACAAAGGAGCTGGAACAGCTTGAGAATCAGCTTGAGGTGTCTTTGAAGCAAATTAGGTCTACCAAGGTTATCTCTCTCATCTAATTTCCTCCTTTTCATTCTTTCTACCTAATAGAAGGATATATTTCTCTATTATTTGTGAAAAGGAGTAAATGATAGTTTAAAAAAGATCATGGTTTACCAAAAATCTAATGGGGTAAATGAAAATAATTCTTTCTAGTAAACTTTAAAAAAAAAGAAAAAGAAATGTTCATGTTGTTTTTTAAATACTCGATCTCAATTACAGTCTGAATGTGCCATGCAATTCAATATGACTTGTGTATTTTCCTTGTAATTCATCTTAGACTAAGCAAATGCTAGATCAACTTGCTGATCTGCAAAGAAGGGTATGTCTACTTCAATTTCCTCAAAATTTGATATTGAGATTTGCACAAAATTTGACACTAAAACCAGTAATTTATTGCTCACTATTTCTTTTCTTGGAGTAGGAACAAGCCCTAGCTGAGAATAACAGGACCTTGATGAAGAAGGTATATACACATCTTCTTTGCAGGTTTCTAGGCTCTATAAAAAAGTTTCAAACAATGGCTGTCGCATATGTTGAAAGTCTTTAGGATGATCTACTCATATTTTCAGACCTTGACTTGGATATTTCATGCAGAATAAATAATAAACAATATAACTTTTAGTGTAAATCCGACCTGTTTTCCCAGAATCAATCGAGATTCAGATATAGACAGCGTTCAATCTATAGGCACTCCTTCAAACCATAAGGAATGAATACAACCATAAAAATTAGTCCCCGACTATCGATTTAGATTGTCTATACCTTGCATGTGAAACTCTTAAGGGTTTTTTCCCCCAGAATTCGTGTTTACTTTATTTTGTTTGTTATTGCTGTTAATTTTGCGTTGGATTTCAGTTGGAGGAGCACACTCCTCAGCTTGCTCCACAAAGGCTGGCATGGGAAGGTGGAGATCATCAACAAAACATCCCATTCAATCGCATTACTAGTGCCCACCAATCAGATCAGGGCTTCTTCCAACCCCTTTGCTCCAATCCTCCTTTGCATGTGGGGTAAATTTTCCATTCCTATTTTCCTTATGTCCTATTTTGATAGGTATGTACATATATAACGTAACCCCAAACAAACTGTTTCACCTAGCCACTAACGAATAATGATATTGTTCTTTCCTTGGCAAGGCTGTTGAATACATGACAACGGTCCAAATATTATATGATTTCAATGCATACCAAATATTTCACCGACCTATATATTCTAACTAAATCTCAATTATGCGAGTTAATATTAAGTAGGATGGGGTGTATTAAAGTATTTTCGTTAATCAATAGATCTCTTGGGGTTATATTATGGCTAGGTATTTCTTTTTCAAGCTTAGCTTTGCGTGTGTATAATTGAAGGTGGTCTCATTTGAGGATTCTTATAATTTATTGTCAGGAGTTTATATCTAGGAATTCTGTACAGGCTTTGGTTATATGCTTTATGAAGTATTTTAGGGTCGTTTGTACTCAAATGTACTGGTCACATTATCTGTTTTTAAACATTTTACTAATTACTGGGGGAAAATGAGAAATGATGCTGATTTGAACTCATTTGTCGGTTCCATTTATTTATGTTGTTCAATCCTTTATCCATTCTTCATCAATTTTTTTTCTATTTCTCATTTTGACAATAGGTATCATCCTTTAAGCTCGACTGAAATAAGTGTGGAAACACCAAGCGAACATGTCAATGGATTCAATCTTCATGGATGGATGCTTTAAGAATGGCAAGAGTTGACCACACACATCAAATTACAGTTAACTTGCTCTAGGCAATTAATATTATATATTTTAAGATTAAGTTTTTCGTTCAGTTGGTCCTACAACTTAATTATAAATATGCAACTTTAGATTGTAATTTTAATAATTCAAATATTGTCTATATTGTAATTCCATATATAAGGAATATCAAACGTTACTGATATTGCTGTGTGTCATCATGGGGCTAACTATCTAAGCCTTCTTCTATGAGGTACTTTGCTTGTAGTTAACCGTATGTAAATGTAAGCTTACTGTAGTGTTTTAATGTGTTCATGAAAGTTTTTACTGAATGTACGTCCAGCTACATGCATAGTTGCAACTTTAGCATAGTTTTTACTGAATGCGATCGTAACGTATCATTTTTGCTATCTATATTATAGACTTCAAATGTGATCGATTTATTTAAAGTGGCTGGTTATAAGAATTGAGATTCCTTAGAATCAGAAGAACATCCACTTGCTAGTGTATAAGACATCTGATTATTTTTTTGATTATGTGATCAGATATAAGTTTACGACCCACTCCACGATCGCGATACTCCAAGTGCGCTACACCAATGGAAACATAAAGCCTAAAAGCCTGTCACTAAAGAAACAACTCTTAAACTATACTTTTCATTTTGTAGCACCACAAAATCTACCCCTCAACTTGTGTAGGCACAAAAAAAAAATTAAATATTTGCCACGTCACTAAATAATTTACGTTAATTAATGTCAGCTAGTCTAATTAATTAATTTAATTATTTAGGTCCAAACGACTATCAAGTCAACGACCTAATGAAATCTCAAGTCAACGGTCCTGTAAGATTATCAAGTTGATAGCCCAGTGGACTATTGAGTCATCAACTTAAATAGACTCCCAAGTCATTGACCCAAGTTCAAGACCCATCTATCGATCCAAGAAGACTATTAATCTGCAAACCCTAGAAGAGAGGGGAGGCTTCTCCCTATAAATATAGCTCTACCTCCCTCTCATTAGGGGATAAAAACTCTTTCCCACAGAAGACCCTCTAGAAAGAGACAA
Source organism: Carnegiea gigantea (assembly GCA_029747015.1). Classification (NCBI taxonomy): domain Eukaryota; kingdom Viridiplantae; phylum Streptophyta; class Magnoliopsida; order Caryophyllales; family Cactaceae; genus Carnegiea; species Carnegiea gigantea. The sequence continues at coordinate 846,419 of JAKOGI010000005.1, read as the reverse complement.
CAGACACATCAAAACGTGTCGTTCACTTTAGAGAGTGAAGTACACACTTGATCGAGATTCAAACTACTTTGGCCCTCCATCAAATCACAAACAAGAGATCGAATCAGAGGAGTTTAATAACAAAATATTCAGAGATTGTACCCATTTTTATCATAAATACAAAAATTAAATTTGTTTCCTACTTCTTGTCTTAATTCAATTTAGACTTGAAATTTGTGGTTACAAATTTCTGGCACCCCCGGTGGGACTTTTCTACCTCTCATCTCCTTCTCTTGAAAATCTAGAATTTTTAACCAACTTTTTGCAAGGAAGATATAGCCACAAGAAACGCCGCCTCTCTACCTTTGAAGAAGAAATTTGGATCTTTCCAACAAAGATCCTCCAACTCTGATACCACCTCCAATAAGCAAAGTACTGGAGTGGTGACAAGAAACATGGCGAGAGCTATAAGAGCCACTGTCACCAAAAGGGCAGTTGCAATTGTATCCTTATATTCGACCGATAACGCTAACTCCAACATGCATGACGGAGTTGGTAAAGTTCCGTATGTTAACCCTCTCAAGAGGAAATCCATTCAGGAATTGAAGACGAAGCATCAATCTCCATTTTTTGAAGTGGAAGATTATTACAGCAATGATTCTTCTGCGTCATCACCAAGGAAAGCAGCACTTTCACAATCTGAGGCTGAATCATCCCCTACCGTCATCATGCCTGCTATGATGGTAGGAGTTGAGTTCGCTAGTATGAAGGCCACGTTGAAGAGACTCTCTAAGGAGAGTGCAGAAAAAGATGCATGCATCAAGCGCTAAGAGGAACATATTGCTAAGTTGCTGAAGAAACTGGACAAAGGGCCACGTGCATCGTCCAATAAAGGCGTAAGCAGTGACGAGGACAAAAAAGTGTCTAATCGAAGCGAGGCTTCTGAGGATGATGGCAGATCAAAGAAGGGCGGCAAGCCACAAAATGACTTATCTCTGAGCACAATGACTGCTGAACAAATCCAGCAGTTGATTGCCAATGCTGTCAAGACTCAGCTAGGGGTCGGCTCGTGGAAGAGTCATCTCTACATCAAACCCTACACGAAAAGGATTGGCGCTCTTCGTGTGCCTTATGGTTACCAACCTCCCAAGTTCAACCAATTTTATGGGAAAGGTAACCCAAAACAACATGTTACGCACTTCATTGAGACGTGCAACAACGCCGGCACTAGCGGTGACTTACTGGTGAAACCGTTCATCCGAACTTAAAAAAGGACATCGCGTTCGACTGGTATATCGATCTGCTGCCCGAGTCCATTGATAGCTGGGATCAGATGGAGTAAGAGCTTCTCAACAGGTTCTATAGCACCCAGCATACTGTTAGTATGACTGAGCTAACAAATACGAAATAGTGGAAAGACAAACCCGTTCTTGACTACATCAACCGCTAGCGCTCACTCAGTCTCAAGTGTAAGGATCGGTTATATGAGACTTCTGCAGTAGAGATGTGTGCTCAAGGCATGGAGTGGTACTTGCTTTATGTCCTACAAATGAGCAAGCCCAGGACCTTCCAAGAGTTGGATACTAAGGCGCATGATATGAAGATGACGATAGCTAGTCATCGCGGAAAAGCTTCCCCCACTTTTGAAGCGGGGAAGGACAAGGGTGACTTTCAGAAAAATCCTAAGTTTTCCAAGAGCTCAACCAAAGAATCCATGTCAGTCACTCCAAGTGAATCGATCCGGATTTCAGGGAAATTAAGAATAGAGGAAAAGCAGCGCCCATCAACGAAAGATGCTAAGAAGAAGCGCCCTACATTGAAAGAGTTTCAAGAAAAGAAGTACACATTCACTGACTTAGATTTGTCAGGTATGTTGGATGATTTATTGGAAAAGGGTATCATTGAGTTATCATTGTCAAAACGCCCCAAAGAAGCAGGCAAGATTAATGACCCAAAGTACTGTCGGTATCATAGGGTCATTAGTCACCCTTTTGAAAAGTGCATTACAGTCAATGAGCATATTATGCAGTTGGCTCGGGATGGAATGATCATCCTAGACTTGGATGAGGCAGTTGAAACCAATCACACAACAATTTGGTGTGAGCATTATGGCTTAGCTCCTTCGATGAGAGAAGAGTTGGTTATCATACAATTTGGAAGCTTTCAGCTAATAATGCTTTCATTAATGCTTCCTGCGACACTTGTGGGGCCTGAGCATGTGCCAGATATTCCTGCTGAAGACAATGAAGGATGGACACTCGTCACTAGACGAAGGCCTAGGAAGCAAAGACATGTTGAACCACCCCCATTGCGTCGAAGAAAGAGTCACGCTAGAAACAAAAAACCTCGACGCCCTAAGGGGAAGAAGAAGCCTAATTCTGATAAGAGGCATAAAACTCAACTAATCGATATGCTTGAACAAGAACCTCTTGTCCCTGTTACATTAGAAGAATTCTTCCCAAGGGACTTCTTTAAAAAGGTTGTAGTTAACATGATTTCTTGTTCTGAGCTTGAAGATGAAGAGGATGAGGAAGATGCACAAGAAGATGCCCAAAAGACATCCTCTTCGAACGCAGATGACAGAGTCCTCCCCGTCTTAGAAACTTTGCCCGAACGCATGAGTTGGAAAGAAATTTTTCAGCTGCCTGAAGAGATGCACAAGCAAGTTGTGGCTGCCATGCGCCATGCTAAGTCATATGTTGACAAAGTAAAGGAAGTCAAAGAGCCTGCAAAGCTTCCATCTCAGTGCGCCACTTGTAACACGGTTGTATCGTTTACAAATGCGATCTATTGCTTGGGTCAAAATCCCACAATCGTCCGTTGTTTGTCACTGGCTATATCTGGGGGCAAAAAGTCAAACACATCTTGATACATGGTGGCTCCGCGATCAACATCATGCCCAAGTCTACTATAAATGACTTAGGGATTGCTGTTGAGGAACTCTCTAAGAGTCGGATGATGATACAATACTTCAACCTAGAGGGTCAACTTGCAATTGGCATGATTCGCCTCGAGCTAGCAATGGGTGATCTATCCACAACATCTATCTTCCATGTGATAGATTCAAAAACTTCATACAAGTTGTTGCTAGGACAACCTTGGCTTCATGAGCATGCGGTGGTAGCATCAACTTTGCACCAATGCCTCAAGTATTACCACGACGAAGAGAAAAAAATAAATGATGATGTTAAACCATTTACGAAGGCTGAATCTTATTTCACCGATGCGAGATTTTTCAAGGAAGGAACCCCTTTGAAGGAAGCAATGCCAACCTCTATCTCCTGTACTGGTAAAAGGAGTGATAAAGAGACTCATGTGACGACAAACGGTGGCACTAATGGTAATGTCAAAGAATTGCGACAGTGTAAGAAGGAAAGTAGCCAAGTAACGACTAATCCTTCCTCTAAGAAAGTAGTCGTTGCAACAAATCCTATAGTGCCGGTATTCAGGTACATTCCTAAGTTCCGCCGCAAGGATGGTGAAATGCTATTCAATAAATGCACAACTCTTGAAAGCACAACTAAGCCTATTAGCAAATTCAATGAGACCAATCGTTGCATCCTTGGAGATAAAGATGTACTTCCAACTCATAAAGCCAGCCAAAGCGGGGTAACTAAAGTCCCCCTCTCTGGCTTCGTTGTTTCTTCCAAGCGCTCACTTCAGAAAGAGAGTGACTTGCCGTAGGTGCGCTCGATGATGGGTTTGATCTGAATGCATACAAGCTAATGAAGAACTCTAGTTATGACTTCAATAAGCCAATTTCTTTAGGGCATGTCATCGAAGCTAAGCCCTATGGCATCAATGAGACACAAAAGAAAATACAAGAGTAAGGTGGCATTATGGCAGTTCCGAAGGTAGGCCTCGGTTATGTATCGCCTCAACCTGTCCGGATTTTAGGGCAACGTAAAGATAGGAAGTCCCTTGCTCAGTGTATTGTAGCAGAAGAGATTATTAAAAGTGATGATGAAGATGTCAAGAATAAACCAAAATCTTCTGTGTTTGACAGATTGCAATCTTCCACTTCACAAGGACGCACTTCTGTGTTCGACAGAATGGGAAATGGCAAACTCTCAAAGTTTTATGCTTTCTGACAGTTAAAAGTAGGCATATAAACCAAACCTACAGTCTTCACCAGGATCAAGTCAAGTGAAAAAGGGGCAAGCTTTTCAACAGCACATGAAAGGGGCTCAGTATTTGGTGGCTCGGTGAAAAAAATGAAGTCCAAAGTGTTATTCCTTATCATATGAAACGCTTGTCGACTCTAGATGTGAAGACGGAGGGTTCGCTAAGAGTCCAGAGACACACAGTGGTTTTCACTGGCCATAGGGTTAATCAGGGCCCAAAAGAAGAACTCAAGCAAGAGGAACAAGCTTCCTCCAATCACATCATGGTCCGAGCAGTTGATGCCTTGGATGTTGAAATAGAACTCGCGGAAACTCCCGAGACTCTAGAAGACGAAGGGCAAGCCACAGTGGACAAACTCAAAGCGTTGAATCTTGGAACTAGCGAGGGGCCTCGCCTTATCTACGTGAGCTCATTGCTCACATCCAAAGAGGAAAATGAGTATTTTGATCTTCTGTCAGAGTATAAAGATGTGTTTGCTTGGAGCTACAGAGAAATACCCGGGTTAGACCCTAAAGTCTAGTCCACCGCTTGTCTATCAAAAAGGGCGTTTCGCCCAAGAAACAGCCCCAATGACGCTTCCGACCAAAGTTAGTACCAGAAATTGAGAAGGAGGTTAACAAACTCATAGAGCCGAGATTCATTCGCGAAGTCAAGTACCCAACATGGATTGCAAACATTGTCCCTGTGAGGAAAAAGAATGGCCAACTGCGTGTTTGTGTGAATTTTCGGGATCTCAATGATGCCTACCTCGAAGATGATTTTGCACTGCTTATGACGGAACTCATGATTGATTCTACAACAGGACATGAAGCTCTATCTTATATGAATTGCACAGCAGGATACAATCAGATTCAAATGGTGCCAGAATATCAGGAAGTCACAGCTTTCCGCACACCTAAAGGCATCTTATGCTACAATGTGATGCCGTTTAGCTTGAAAAACACCAGAGCCACATACCAAAGGGTGATGCAAACCATCTTTGAGGACATGCTGCATAAGACGGTGGAATGCTACATTGATGATCTAGTGGTCAAGTCAAGAAAGAGGCCAAACCACTTGCGTGATCTCTAGCAGATCTTCGAAAGATTGCAAAGATGTCAACTCAAGATGAATCCACTTAAGTGCGCATTCGGTGTTACTGCTAGCAAATTCTTAGGCTTTATCGTCCGACATTGAGGCATTGAAATTGACCAAGCTAAAGTCAAAGCCATTCAAGACATGCCCGAGCCTAAGAATCTTAAAAAGCTTTGCAGCTTACAAGGGCGCTTAGCGTATATCAGGAGGTTCATATCAAATTTGGCCATTCGTTGTCATCCTTTCAGCCACCTCATGGAGAAAGGGGCACCTTTTTAATGGGATGAATCATGCACGAATGCCTTTAAAAGTATCAAGAAATATTTGTCAAGCCCACTGGTGCCAGGAGCTCCAATTCTCGGCAAGCCTTTGATACTTTACATTGCGGCCCAAGAAAGAATACTGGGGGCATTATGTGCGCAGGAAAATGAGGAGGGCAAAGAGAGAGCTCTTTACTACCTGAGTCGAACCTTGGTCAGGGCTGAATTAAATTACTCCCCAATCGAAAAGATATGTTTGGCCCTCATGTTCGCTATGCAGAAGTTGAGACATCACATACGAGCTCACATAGTGCGGGTCATCTCTAAGGCTGACCCAATTAAGTATATCTTGTCCAAACCGGTTCTGAGTGGATGGTTAGCAAAGTAGGACGTTATCTTGGAACTATACGACCTCATCTACGTACCACAAAAGGCTGTTAAAGGATAGGTACTGGCAAACTGCCTAGCAGATCACCCAATTCCTGATGAGTGGGAGCTAAACGATGATCTACCTAGTGAAGAAGTGTTTATCGTAGACATTCTCCCCCATAGAAAATGTACTTTGACGGTGCGACACAACAAGATGGTGCTGGAGCAGGGGTAGTTCTCATCTTCCCTGAGAAATACATCCTCTCATACTCATTTACGTTGACTCAACTGTGCTCCAATAACATGACTGAATATCAGACACTTATCTTGGGTCTCCAAATGGCCGTAGAGATAGGCATCAGAGATTTAGATGTGTACAGCGATTCATAATTAGTCATCAATCAACTTCTTGAGGAGTATGAGATTAAGAAAAAGGATTTGACCCCGTATCACACACAGGCCCTCCAAATCTTAGATAAGCTAGATATAATCAAGTTGCAGCACATCTCTAGGAGTGCCAACAAGATGGCTGACGCGCTCCCAAATCTTACAGCCACTTTGGCACTAGGGGCGGAGGAGGATATGACGATTCCGGTTTGCAGTAAGTGGGTAGTCACACCATCAGAAGATGAATTCATCCAAGGAGTTAATGCAGTCTATGTTTATGAGATGGAAAAAGAAGATTGGCATCACCAGCTAATTGATTATCTAAAGCACAGGATCCTGCCAAATGATGCCAGGCGTAAGACGGAAATCCAAAGGCGAGCACCACATTTTCTTTATTAAAACGATACTCTTTATCAACGCTCCTCCCTTAGTCTTTAGTTGATGTGCTTAGGCGAAGATGAAGCACAGCAAGTCATGGAGGAAGCTCACTCGGAGGTGTGCGGCCTGCATCAGTCCGGGCCTAAATTGTATGATCGCATCAAAAGAATGTGCTATTACTGGCCCACCATGGTGCATGGCTGCATTAACTTTGCGAAAAGGTGCGACGCGTGCCAATTCCACCCTAACTTTATTCAATAGCCTCCAGAACCACTCCACCCAACCGTAGCATCCTGGCCTTTTGAGGCGTGAGGACTTGATGTCATGAGGCCCCTCACTCCTAGGTCTTTAGCTGGTCATTTATAGATTTTGGCAGCCATTGATTATTTCTCTAAGTGGCCGGAGGCAATCACATTAAAAGAAGTCAAGAAGGAGAATGTCACCAATTTTATTCAAACGCACATCATCTACTAATATGGTGTACCTTGACACATCATCACCGACAATGGCAAACCATTCTTCAACAAGCTAATGACCAGCCTTTGTGAGAAATTTAAGTTCGCTCAACATAAGTCTTCAATGTACCATGCACCTGCAAATGGCATAGCATAAGCGTTTAACACAACATTGTGCAACTTATTAAAGAAGATGGTGGCAAAATACAAGCGGGACTGGTATGAAAGATTGGGAGAAGCACTTTGAGCTTATCGAACCACCTACAAGACACCAACACAGTCAACTCCCTATGCACTTGTGTATGGTGTAGAGGCTGTCTTGCCTTTGGAAATTCAAATCCCATCGCTTCGCATTGCTATACTGGAAGGCTTAAGTGAGGACGAAAATCATAAACTGTGTCTAGTAGAGTTGGAGTTTCTTGATGAAAAAAGGCTTCAAGCGCAACAAAAACTAGAGTGTTAAGCGCGTCTGTCACGAGCGTTCAACAAAAATGTTCGACCTCGCTCGTTCTAGGTTGGGGATCAATTACCCGCGGTAAGAAGGCCAATCATCATTACACATAAGACAGGGAGCAAGTTCACCCCTAAATGGGACGTCCCGTATGTTGTTCGTGAAGTCTACTCGAATGGTGGCTATAAAATAGTCGACGCAGAAAGAGTACAAATAGGACCGATAAACGGCAGGTTTCTGAAGCACTACTACTCTTGAAGATTGGTTGTAAGCTCCTAAGTACGCGCCTAAACTGCCCACCAAAAAAAAAAATTATAATACTCCTGACCCGCAAGAGTATAAACTGTGAACAGTAAAAAAAACAAAATAAATTAAAAAAAAGAATCTTGTACTACTCCTGACCCGCAAGAGTATAAACTGTGAACAACAAAACAAATAATTATAGCACAATTGGTTGAACTACATTGTGACTTGATCTCATTGAAAAATTACAATTTTCTTGAGTATGTAGGTAGCTGGGTGAATAAAATTAGCAAGTGCAATTAGACGAAACATAAGAAAGAGATGAAGAAAAGGCAAACATATTACTAATAAAGCGTATCAAGCGTTCACTAACATGATCAATCCAAGTGCAAGTACAATAAGCTAAGCAACCTAATCAGAGAGTGCTCATCCAGTTATCAGGGTTGAGTGAGAGTTGCAACTCTAAGACATCGCACTCATGTTCCTTCAACTTCTCAGCCTCTTCTTGAGACAAGTGGGTATGGCTTCAAGATTAGCAAGAGCTTGTTTCTTCTCAATGACTTGTTGCTCGATGGTGGTCACTAACGTCGATTTGGCTTCAACCACTCCTAAGTTTTTGCTCCTCTTCACAAGTAATATGAAGTGCCTTTTCTAACTAGACTACTTTTTGAGTTGCACCCTTATGTTTGCCCTTAATGGCAGCTAGCTCTTCCTGCACTGTGATAAGATGGGACTGCGCTTGGCTGACTTGTTCAATGCAGGCGGTCTTCTCTTTATCTTCATCATCCGAATGGCGAAGTGTTAAAGCCACTTGTGTGAGTGCCAAATATGCAAATACACTGCTCACATAATCATCAACTAGCTTCCTCAGAGGATTTGGGTCTCCATTGAGACGTTCAATGCTTTTAGACATCATGTGGGCGCTCTCATACACTTTTTCTACCTCATCAAATGAAGCATTCTTCAAAGCATTCAGGTAGCCAGAACCTATAGCCCATATGTCACAAATAATGATACTTTGAGAAGCAGGACCTGGTCGAAATGAAGTGGCAAAAACCACCGCAACCATAGATTTTCTTTTCACGACCTCATGGCTGGTAATTTTCTCGACGACAATGGATATTCTTTTTGCTGCCAGTTGAAGAGATGTCGGTCCCTCTACTAAGTTCTCACTATGGGTTGGTGAGCCAGGAATGTTTCGGCCCCTTTGGAGACTGATCCTCCAACTCCCACTAGGGATGCCAACCTCTTTACAACTTCTACGTCCTTACCACCATGAAAACTGGCCTTAGCGGTTGACAACTTGGCTGCAAGATTAGCTTCCTCAAGCAATTGCTCGTCTATGACAGGGTGGCCTTCTGTATTAAATCGAATACGCCAATCTGCATCGAACAAAAAAAAAAAAGAGTGAAAAGATCAAGCCATTAAAAGTTTAAAAAAAATGGTTGCGATGAGCCTCGCAAGGTTCCATACAAAGAGAAGACTAAGTTACATCTTCAAGGTTAAGCATGTCTGAACAGCTTGTGATGCCATTGAAAAAACTATCTCCAAGAGGCGCTCTGGAAGTATCAACAGCGACAGTCTTGCATTTTTTAAGCTCACGATGTTTAAAGTTAGCTTCTGAATCCTGGTCACTGTCATCATTTTTTATAGTATCCCCCCCTCGATCAGCAATAGGAGTATTAAGGGACTCGCTGGTCTGTTCAGCATCAGAATCTTGGTCCTCAAATCAGATCCATCCTTTGAAGTATTGCCCCTTGTGTTCTTCTTAGACTTAGAGGGGTCATGTCCTCCACTCTGCTGAAGATGACCAACATTGGCCCTGAGGTCACTTATTGTCACCTTAGACTACCAATCCTGATATTTCTTAGTCATGAACTTATTAAGATGTAGCGAACGACTCGGCAACATCGCTATGGTCTTGGTGTTCTTAGATAAAATGGCGGTCCAAAAGTATAAGGCATCATTACAGGATGTGGTCCGAGTGCGAGGGTCAAGTTTAAGCGCATCAAGTAGCTCCTGCCAGAAACCAAATTGTCTGCTAAATCGATGAGGGCTATAAGGCATAATAAAAGTCGTTGCACGACGAAGAGGTAGGTAACTAGAGTAGAGAGCTATTAGATAGCTAAGCTTCTCATAGCCAAGAGTTCCATCGTTATTCAAAGTCTCACATTTATTTTTGCTAAACATGGTGTAACCCAGATCAACAATCGCTCCTTCATGGATATGTCTTCGAGCGTCTTCAAAACTCTTTGCCCCTCCAAAGCCATAATAGTGCTCTATTAAAGGACCCGCTAGAGCTGGATCCAGTACATAGTGGGTGCTGAAGTAACATACGAGCCAACCATATAGATAATGAGCAAGAAAGAATGACATGGAATTTGAGGGTTTTCCCGCACTAAAATACCATTCAGGCCATGATAAATGCTCGCCGACACAGGCACCGCAAGACTGTATGTGCATCCGACCGTCATATTGCTGGCCACTTCGAAGGTGCCAGAACAAATGAATCTTTTTTTATATTCAAGGAGAGCAAAAATGCATAAGCAACATGAAAAAAAAGCAGCTAGATAGGTGCTCTCTCTTCTATTAATAGGAATTTCAAGTGCATCAAAGACAGTAGATTCTTCTCGAGTCCATTATAGGATCATTGGCTGAATGTCACCTGAAGGATTATGAGTTGCCTTGGGTCGTGATTTTGATAGGACGCGACTTGGAAGAGCTTCGTCGCCTAGGGAAGGACTCTTGCTTAACTTGCCTCTTGCACCAAAAATCTATCCAACGCTCAGCGCAAACCCCTTGATCGTGGACATTCTCAAGACAGCTGTAAGTAGCAAACAAGTATCCACATGTAGGCTGGATTAATCTCTGATTGTTGTAACGACGTTGACATAATGCATCTCGGCTAGGTACTGCCACATCAGAAAATTTTTCGTAAATAGGGAACCAAACAAGTTTATACAAGTCCCATAGAGATATCGACATTTCTCCGGATATAATATGCAAAGTGTTGGTCTCAGGGCACCAAGCCTCACAAAAGGCGCGAATAACATGAGGATTACGATCATAAGTGTATAATGAAGCATACACTGCATCAAAAAGGCGGTAAGTCCTCAATTGGGATTCGAAGTATGAGAGAATGTGTTCTACCCACTCCCAATATTTGAAAATGAAAGAGAATTTCCCAAATATCTTCAATGCTGGCCCCCAACGAACTTCATCGGAAATAATTTTTTGCCCAAGTAGCAGGAAAGTGGTGATAGTGCAGCTATCTTCATGGCCAGCACTATGAAGAAGGTAGATATCATCATGCATTCTATCTACAACCCTTGTAGTCAACGGTGATGCAAAGTCAGAACGAGATACGGTAGGTATCTCCTGAAACTCTGGACGAAGCAAGGATAGGTAAACAATAAATGAGCTGCCCAGCTATGCTTTTGACTCTTCATGTTCTACGACAGAAAGATAAATTTTTCACCATCACTTGTATTCCTTAAATCGCATCATGATTGACCACCTGTTTAAAAAAAGGGGTTACTTTCGAAAGAAGGAAAAAAAATGGAGAAAGGAAGCTGGAAAAAAAAAAATCCTTGCAAGTTCGTTTTCAAGGATACGAAATCCTCGTATAGTTCATTGGCGTGGCTCAATCCTCAGGCGGCACTTCCCGTTGGCATGTGCGATGGCTCTCTCCTCAAAGTCTAAAGATCTATTCGACCATCCTCACGCACAACGAGTTTTTAAGTGCTGCATCCCGCTGGCGTGAGTGAGGGCTCTCTCCTCAAGGTTTGAAAACCGAGTCTGATCACCCCCACGCACAGCGAGTCTTCAAATGATACATCACGCTGGCATGTACAAGGGCTTTCTTCTCAAAGTCTAAAGACCGAGTCCGATCACCCTCACGCACGGCGAGTCTTCAAGCATCGCATCCCGCTGACATATTCGAGGGCTCTCTCCTCAAGGTCTAAAAACCGAGTCTGATTACCCTCACGCACAACGAGTCTTTAGGTATGGCATTCCGCTGGCATATGTGAGGCCTCTCTCCTCAAATTCTAAAAAACCGAAGTTGGTCACCCTCGCTGACAATGAGGTTTCAACTGCTGAATCCCAATGTTATATCTCATGCACAGTGAGTCTTAAAAAAAGAGACTCGCATACAAATAGGCACGATATAATATAAATAAGTAAATAAAATTTCATATCTCTATAGTGATTTTTTCATGCACAACAAAAAAGAAATATCTTGTATAATTGGTAACAAAGCATCTTACTCAAAAAAAAAAAAAAAGTGACAAAAGCTCTTGACCTTATTCCTAAAGAAAGATATGTAAACAAAAAATTAATTAATTAGATGAGTCTACAGGACGACGCCAAGCGCCTTTCCCACGATGAGATGTTGACAAAAGGGAAGCCAATTATCTCACGACATCAGCTGTCTCCAAGCAGGCAAAAGTCAGGCGGAAAGAAAAGAGATGATGAACAAGACCGCAAGCTTACTTTTTTTGTTAAAAAAAAGAAAAAGAATAAAAGAGGATCCAAGCAGAGTCTTTGGCAAAGTGTCTCGCAAAGAAAAAGAATAGAACACGATCCAAGCAGAGTCTCTGGAAAAGATGAGAAAGCAAAGATGATGGACAAAGATAACATACCTCAAAGCAGAGAAGGACATCCATCGAGAATCGCAGATATGGGTATAAAAGGGAGCGAACATTCGCCTTGTACAGTGAAACGGCATATTTAAGGAAGGAGACGTCTGCCTTTGCGTAATAAGTCGTCAAATTTTGGACAAGAGAAATTTACACATTGAAGAGCACATCTTACAAATTGGAAAGTGTATTTAATTACCCCAAATTTAATGCAGCTCTTACATATATTTTTTTAGGAAAGAAAAATCCTCTCTTCAAATTACAGCAGCACAAAAGTGGGAACAACTATGTCGACAGTCTGTTAGATCGGTGAAAAAAATTACATCTGTAAAATCAACAATATGATAAATTAAGTTGATGGCCTGCTTGGACAACGAGCCAAATGATGTACGTCGAGATGGCAGCTGCGCTTAAACACGAGGTCGTGTACGTGGCTTACTCTCGAGGGGGCAATTTATAGGCACAAAAAAATTAAATGTGTGCCATGTCACTAAATAATTTAAGTTAATTAATGTCGGCTAGTCCAATTAATTAATTTAATTATGTATGTCCAAACGACTATCAAGTCAACGGACCAATAAAGTCTCAAGTCAACGGCCCGGTAAGATTATCAAGTCAATGGCCCAGTGGACTACCGAGTCATCAACTTAAATAGACTCTCGAGTCATCAACTTAAATAGACTCCCAAGTCATCGGTTCAAGTTCAAGGCCCATCTATTGATCCAAGAAGACTATTAATCCGCAAATCCCAGAAGATAGGGGATGCTTCTCCCTAAAAATATAGCTCCACCTCTCCCTCATTGGAGGATAAAAATTCTCTCCCACAAAAGACCCTCTAGAAAGAGACAACAAGCACATCAAAACGTGTTATTCACTCTAGAGATTGAAGTATACACTTGATCGAGATTCAAGCTACTTTAGCCTCCATCAAGTCACAAACAAGAGATCGAATTAGAGGAGTTTAATTTGTTCATTTGTAACAAAATATTTAGATATTGTACCCATTTTTGTCATAAATACAAAAATTAAATTTGTTCCATGTTTCTTGTTTTAATTTGATTTAGACTTGAAATTTGTAGTTGCAACTTGATTATAATACGTCGCACTACAAATTAGAGACATATATATAACCTAAGAACATCTCACCAAAGAAATAACTCCCTCTAAACTTGATTGCATTTTAGTACTTAACACCACAAAACATATATATATATATATATATATATATATATATATATATATATATATATAGTATATATATATGATATATATATAATATATAATATATATATATGCCCTTAACATTTGCTACCAACAAAACATGTTTGAAGCTTTTTGTTCTAAATTATTTCCCTATGTGACAATTGCGTGCATGGTTTGTGATAAATGTTTCGGTATGTAGCAGTTATTTATTATACTTTAATTGTTAGCATATAACCATTAAAGAAATTAAAATATATTCAGTATAATTAGCCAGTCGTTTAGCTAATAAAGACAAACTGATATATAAAAAAAAAGCTAATATTTTGGACATTAATTTACCAGATTATGTAATATACTCTTTGGTAGGCTAAGGAATATTCAGGAAAATAATCAGCTCTCTCACGGAAGAAAAGAAAACAAGAAAAGAAAAAAGAAGACAGGGTTAATTGTTTGTTGATTGCGTTTTATCTTCCCACATATGAATTGATTTTACTGTTTTGAGTGCGCATGAGAGAGAGAGCGATCAAAAGTGACTAAATAGATTGAGAGAAATCCTGAAATAAAAGAGGAGAGATATGATTGAATAAATTTGTATATAGACAATTCCTCTTCCTCTTCCATTCTGCTGTGTACATGCAATATTATATACACCAAGGGTTTGATCAGCTTGCCGCCTAAGACTCCTAGCCATACAATAATAAGGAAACATGACAATTCTAGTTACATAGAAATAGGAAACACAAATAATAACAAATAATAAAATCTATACAATTATTTATTTCCTAACACTCCCCCTCAAGTTGGAGCATGAGGATTAAGAATGCCCAACTTGGACCTTAAAAACTGAAACTGTTGCGTGCCTAGAGGTTTAGTGAAAATATCTGCAACCTGATTCCGGGATGCGACATATCTAGTTTCAAGGTCTTTGAGAAGGAGACGTTCTCGAACAAAGTGACAATCAATCTCTATATGCTTTGTGCGTTCATGGAAAACAGGATTTTTAGCAATATGTAATGCAGCCTGATTGTCGCAGTATAGCTTCATAGGCTTGGCAAGAAAGATACCTAAAGAACCCAGGAAAGATTTAATCCATATCAATTCACTAGTCACAGTGGCCATAGCACGATATTCAGCTTCTGCTGATGATCTAGATACTGTACTTTGTTTCTTCGTCTTCCAAGATACAGGAGACCCACCAATGGTAACAAAATAGCCAGTTAAGGATCTTCTAGTGAGGGGACATGCTCCCCAGTCTGAATCACAAAAAGCAAAAACATTCAGATCTGCATCTGCCTTGAGTAACAAACCTTGACCTGGATTTCCTTTTAGATATCTCAGAACACGTCGAGCAGCTTCCATATGAGCTTCGGTAGGTGCTTGCATGAACTGGGACAATATATGTACCGCATAGCACAACTCAGGTCGCGTGATGGTGAGGTAGATGAGCCTCCCAACCAAACGTCTATATCGAGTAGGATCCTTGATCAATGGACTCTCATCAACTGCGAGTCTATGGTTAGCTTCCATTGGAAAAGCCACCGGCTTTGATCCAAGAAGTCCGCACTCCTCAATAATTTCCAAGGCATACTTTCTTTGGCACAAAAACAAACCATGCGGACTTCTTGCTACTTCAATTCCTAGGAAGTATTTTAGAGGGCCCAAATCTTTAATATGAAAGCAACTGTTCAAATAAGATTTAAACTCAGCACAAGCTACAGGATCGTTTCCTGTAAGCACCAAATCGTCCACATAAACTAGCAATGCCATAAATATATCACCTTTTCGATAAGTAAATAGGGAATAATCTGCATATGATTTGACAAAACCATATTCAAGCAATTTTGAAGAAAGTTTAGCGAACCATTGACGCGGGGCCTGTTTAAGTCCATAAAGTGATTTCCTGAGTTTACAAACCTTGTTAGCACCTGATGGACGAAAACCTGGAGGAAGTCGCATATAAACTTCCTCGTCCAAATCGCCATGCAGAAATGCATTATGCACGTCCATTTGATGAAGCTCCCAACCTTTTGCAATAGCCACTGCTAGGAAACATCGAACACTCACCATTTTAGCTACTGGTGCAAAGGTTTCATGATAGTCAAATCCCTCAATCTGTTCATCTCCTCGAATCACAAGTCGTGCCTTGTAGCGCTCAATCGTCCCATTAGAGTTGTACTTAACTTTATATACCCATTTACAGTTTATGGGTTTCTTGTTAGGAGGCAGATCCTCAATTGTCCAAGTCTTGTTCAGCTCTAGAGCTTCGATCTCCTTGGCCATAGCTTCTCTCCACTTTATGTCCTTTACAGCCTCATGAAAATACCTAGGCTCAACAATTTTGGTGATAGCAGCAAGATAATTTCTATGCGCAGTTGAGAATTTAGCACAAGTAATATAATTAGCTACAGGATATGGTTTACCTGAAGAGGCCTTTTGTAATGGGTTCGAAGAAGGGGGGTCCTTTGAGCGAGCAGCATAGCACAAATAATCTTCTAAATGTCTCGGTGCTTTCCTGTGGCGTTGATTTCTACCTAGATTTTCTTCTGCCTGGAGCATATTACTCCCCCTGTTTACCAACACGCTGGGCCCACCAACCGGTGTTTCAATACCAGCCGCGTGACTATCATTGCTCTCAGCAGGCCCAGTATGCTCAGGCACCCCAATCTCCTCAGCAAGCTCAGGACCCATATTGTTTTCTTCGCTGCTTTGGTCTTTCGTGGAGTCAGAAGGCTGGGCCATTGGTTCTCTTCTAGTGCGGAACTGTGATGGCTGAGAATCATCATGGTACTGAGTTATGTGCAGTAGCTCACGGCTTTCTTCAAAGTCAAAGGAACTTCCCAAATTTTGCCTTCGTACGGCTTCCTTTTCTCCTTGAGTAGAATAGGGAAATATGTCCTCATGAAAAATAACGTCTCGGCTTACAAATAGTTCGTTCGTTTCGAGGTCATAAACCTTCCATCCCTTTTTAGCAAAGGGATAGCCTACAAATATACATCTTCTACTATGCGCAGCAAATTTATCCTTCTGTCGCTGATATCGGTGAGCATAGCACAAGGAACCAAAAATTTTAATATGCGCATATGTAGGCCTGGCTCGGAAAAGTATCTCATAAGGGGTCTTCCCATGCAAGGTTGATGCGGGAGTTCGATTAATTAGGTATGCTGCTGTTAAAACACATTCTCCCCAAAATTCTAATGGAAGATTAGCTTGGAAACGAAGAGCCCGAGCAACATTCAGAATATGCCGATTCTTTCGTTCAACCCTACCATTCTGTTGCGGGGTGTCTGTACAACTCGTTTGATGTATTATACCTTGTTCTCCATAGAATTGCTTCATGAGCCCAGAAGTGAACTCGGCTCCATTATCACTCCTTATTACTTTAACACTCCGAGCAAATTGAGTCTTGATCATTAGACAGAAATTTTTAAGCAATTTAGAGGCTTCACTTTTTTCTTTCATCAAAAATACCCAAGTACCACGACTGGCATCGTCAACAATAGCTAAGAAATAGTGGGCTCCACATAAGGACTCAATTTGATAGGCACCCCAAATATCACAGTGTATTAAATCAAAACACTCTGAAGCGTTATTATTGCTAATAGGGAACGGCATACGAGTCTGTTTAGCTCTAAAACACACATCACATACATCTATACGCTTATTATTAAGACCTCCAATGCTACTTGACAAAAAGGACATAACTTGGTGACTCGGATGTCCAAGCCTACGATGCCATAGCTCAGAAGTAGTAACCTTGTTGACTTGAATACTTTCTGGTTGGATGTCCTTGAAGAAAAAGACCCCTCTTCTTTGTTCACCCAGTCCAATCGGCCTCCTCGTAGAATGGTCCTGTATAACGCATAATTTGTGAGTGAAAGTTACTGTGCAAAATAACTCATTTATAAGCTGCGCAATAGAAATTAAATTGCAATTTAAATCAGGTACGTATAAAACGTCATGAAGGATAACAGTGGAGTTGAGTTGAACCAGGCCACGTTTAGTGGCTACGCTATATTGACCGTTGGGCATGTTGACTATAATCGGATGACCATCATACGTTTGTGTTAACTTGCTCAACTCTCCAGTCATATGATACGAAGCTCCACTGTCTAATAGCCATTCACTTTTACCTGATAACTTCTCATTACCAGCTTTCGGGGTCTCAATGAGAGTTAGTAGCTTTTGCAATTGTTCAGCTGAAATTCCTGGTATAGTCGCACGGCCTCCATCAGCGTTTGTCTGCCTGGGCTCTTCTAGTGCTGTCTGGACAGTGTACGCTGCTCCGGTACCTCTGCCGCGCCCTCCTGTGCTGCGACCTCCGCGTCCCCCTCTGCCGCGTCCTCGACTGCTTCTTCGAGCCACCCATCCATCCGGGTAGCCAATCAACTCAAAACAGCTACCTTCTTCATGGCCTATCTTCCCACAATGTTTACATATTGGTCTTCCAACTTGAAATTGTGTTGTTCTGGGCACGTTGTTGACAGCGAAAGCGGCGGCAGTCTCGGGTCTACTCTCACGTTGAACCATCATCTTTTTATGATTTTCTTCCTGCAATATTATATTGAAAATCTTACCAAGAGGGGGGAGCGGATCTTGAGTGAGAATTTGACCCCTCACTTGAGAATATAGATCATCGTTTAATCCCATCAGAAATTGATGAGATTTCTCTTCCTCATACATAGCAACAATTTTCTTTGACACTCCACACTCACAGTTCTTACATGTACAGAATGGAACCTTCACATGATTGTTTAGTTCATTCCATAAATTTGTTAGCTTTGAATAGAACTCTCCAACGTCAAGATTCCCTTGCTTACAATCTGCTATTGCGGCCTTCAGTTGGTGTATTTTTGGTGCGTTTGTCACCGAATATCTCCTTTTCAAATCATTCCACATAGCATACGCTGTTTCTGAATATGCCACACTCATACGTAGCTTCGGATCAATAATATTGAGAAGCCATGAACATAGCATGGAATTCGCCATATCCCATGCATTAACTTCTGAAAAATCCACGTCGCTTGTCTCTGCTGGACGTGTCAGGGTTCCATCGATGAACCCCAGCTTGTTCTTCGCTATTAGAGCTGTTCTTACAGCTCTTTCCCATAAATCAAAGTTCTTGCCATCAAAAATTACAGCTGTTATCAACACCCCGGGTCCTTCCGACGGGTGTAAATAATATGGTGAATGAGATTCAATCACAAACCTCTTCTTTCCTCCTCCACTCATGATTGAAAAATATGAACTTGATAATTTTGATAACCTTGCTCTGATACCATGAAATAAAAGAGGAGAGATATGATTGAATAAATTTGTATATAGACAATTCCTCTTCCTCTTCCATTCTGCTGTGTACATGCAATATTATATACACCAAGGGTTTGATCAGCTTGCCGCCTAAGACTCCTAGCCATACAATAATAAGGAAACATGACAATTCTAGTTACATAGAAATAGGAAACACAAATAATAACAAATAATAAAATCTATACAATTATTTATTTCCTAACACTCCCCCTCAATTCGCACGTAGAATCTTTAACCAGAAAACTAAATTCTTTGCACGGAGTGTCTAGGAAGGGGGAAAATGAGTAACGTCTTACAAAACCAATGTCAAATCTTTCTAGATTCTGATATCATGACACTCTGGTGACGGATTATCATGAAAATCAATAATATATTTATTTTTGGTAGAAGAATACTTGTAAAATATTTTTTGTTTTTGTGGAAACCAAACGTAATATATTGTTACAGTAGCATCATGAAATCAAACATAGAGTTACAGATAGGTGTTTATTTGCGAGATGCATATGAAATCCGTGCCCATATACAAATACATCAAGGGTGGGTTGCGTCCAAAATACCCAAAGTAAAGCATTCCACATTATGGTTAAGAAACTTGTAAAATAATGTCAATAGGTCCAAAATGACAATTATTCTTAAAGAAGGTCTAGTTAAAATAGGTCGGAGAATTGCCTACACTCTCATTCTCTCTTCTACACTAACACAATTCCACTGAGTTGATAGTGTGGACTGTGGAATCTAGAGCATTCATCTAGAATAAGACTCGTAAAATTTTATCCGGTCCAATTCTCTAAATTTGTTGGATTTGATAAAAATCAGTTATAGTTATAAATATTTTGTCTCAATTTTAAAAATTATCCGATTTATCTAACATGAACATGATAAGAACCTCAATTTTTGCCACCTTTGAATTTGGAGTTGTCACTCCTCATATTCCTGATAGCCAATCCATCAAGTCCTAAGGCCCATTAATTGACCATCAACAAAAGGGGGGGGTAAATGACCACATCTAAGACAACCAAACCTTATACAATATTGCGCTCAACTAACACAGATTGATTCAAGTGGTTTGATACCAGCTTGTTCCCCTTAAGTAAGGGCTTAGATTCGAATCTTATAAATGAAAAAAATTTGCGATGAGAGAGTTCTACTCTTCATTGATCAACAGTAGCTCGACTCCAATAAAATAAAGCATCCAAGACCCCAAAAAAAAATAACCTACCCTCAGAAACTTCCTTATTACTTTGTTTGCTCCTAAGTCATTGAATGGCTGGATAGTACATACATTAAGTACGTACGTAGGTCTACTCATACCAAGTTAGGCCCATAAGTGTAACGCATGACTTTCACAGTAATAAATCATCTGAACTCATATTCTATATATATCATGACCATATATTACAGTCATGACAAAGTTATACAGCACAAAAATCCACATCCCATGCATAAAAATACTAGTTTGTAGAGAGAGAACAGTGACTCTTCCCTCATACATATGCCAGATTTGGTCAATCATGCGCTATACTGTTCAGTGGGTGTCAGAAATGGGTTTTTTCCCCACATCTCTGAAAAAAGTTTTTTGGGCTGAGCCCAAATTAGAAGCCCACGTGAAAATCTCAATTATTGTGTTTAGGTCATTCACAAATTTAGCATGTACACTTCCTGCCCAATGGCTACCTATAAAGTTCTCAAATACTTTCCTTATTTATTTCAGGTATTTATTTATTATGACCTTTTTTTCCTTTTTTTGGGCTTTTTTACCAAATTGTATGTAAAGACAAGGTCAAATTCATTTCTTTGTCAAAAAATACAATTGTTTCCTAAGTGGTGACTGTATTTTAACTATTCATGAGTAACATAAAAATATAAACAGTGAATATATGAGACAATTTTCCAGAAGGATGGAAACCCTTTTTTTTTTTTTTTTTTTTTACCAATTACATGTACAAGTTGGGCTGTGTATGGTCCAATTTTCAATGTGGTAGAATTATTGGAAGTCAGTCAGTATGAAATAGCATGGGGTAATTATTGTGTGAAATTTTCACTTTTTTTTTTTAGATACATGCAATAAAATAACTGAGTGGCATGTATACTTTTTGGGGGATAAAGGCCAGAATATATTGCTCCAAAATCACATGTATAAGTTACTTAGGGCATATCCTGATGGACATATTTGCTATTGACAAGTCTCTTATTCTATTTGATATCATCCCGCCACATTTTATGCTTATCATATACATGTCCTGGGTTCTATCATAGATACCTACCACTAATGAGAATTCCTGATACCTACATCTCTAACCCCCCCCCCCCCGGATATGTTTATATCATACTCAATCTATATTTCTAACTCCACACGATCCGTAAATTGAATTTAGAATATAGCAATATTTGCAATTACATTATATCCGCAATCTATATTATACTTTTGATAGTATACAGTCTCATAATTTACGTAATACTTTTCGGTTCATGTGTATCTATCACATAGATAAGTTTAAATTATGTATGTATAATTCACGTGCTTAAATATGTGACTTGTGAGAATATGAAAATAGAAGAAGAAAACAATACAGAGGAAATCTTGATAAAATTTCCAGACAAATGAGCAATATTTTCTCTGTATTGTTTTTCTTCTTTTATTTTTCATGGTATCAGAGCTAGCTACGGTTTATCTGATTTCTTTTTCATTCTTCTTTCATGGCTACCCAAAGCTATGAAATAGTTGTGAACAATGTTGTTCCAAATACAACGCCTCAAGTTGTAGATCCTTCACGCATTCTTTTCTTACATCCTTCTGATAATCCCAACAGCATTCTTATTAATGAGTTGTTGAATGACAAGAATTATGGAACCTGGAAAAAATCTATAGAAATTGCCCTTATTACGAAGAACAAATTAGGATTTGTTCTTGGGACTTGCTCTCAGCCCAGTCTGACTCTACTATTATTTCCAGAATCGGACAGATGCAATAAGATGGTAAATCTCCTGGCTCCTTCATGCAGTAGAGAAGAACATCTCTGATAGTATATTGTTCTCAGACTCATCGAGGCAAATATGGATTGATCTTGAACAGCGTTATGGTCAATCTGATGGCACGAAGCTCTTCCAACTAAAGAGAGATTCATACTCAATCACTCAAGGTAATCGAGACATTGCTACTTATTTTACTGAGATTAAGAAATTGTGGGATGAACATGATTCAATGTTGCCTACTCCTACATGTTCTTGTGGAATTAGTTGTGCAACTTACATTGCAGTTCATAAAATGAGGGAAAGAGAGCAGTTAATTCAGCTTCTTGTGGGTTTGAATGATGTTTATAAAACTGTAAGAGGAAATATATCGATATCTAGGCCTTCGCCTAAAGTCAGTGAAGCATATTACATGCTTCTTCAAGTAGAGCATCAAAGGAAGATGTCTTTCACATTATGCCACAATCTGCTGCATTAAACACCAACTTCAATTTCTCTAACAATTTTGGTTAAGATTCTACTATTATGATGGGAAACCATAATGGCTATGGAAAAAGAATGTTAGATATGGAGGTAACGGCAATAGCTAGGAATCCTGGTCACAATTTTGGCTATGGTGTTGTTCGAAACAACACTGCATATGGCAAGAACCCTGGTTCCAGAAAAACATCATTGTGTGACCATTGTGAAATCCCAGGGCATCAGTTCAAAAGTGCTACAAATTCATAGATATCCTCCAGGCCACAGATTATAAAGCAGCAAGAGAGTTGCAGCGTCTATCACCCAAGAACAAGAAGACGGTTCTTGGTTGGAGGATGTTCAAGCAACAAGGACTGAAACCCACCACTCACCTGCAGTCTCCTTGCCCACACTGAATACAGAGTAGTACCAACAACTGCTTCAACTCCGACAATAGCCATCGAGCCTCTTTTATTGGGACATGATTTATGGCAGATAACAACAGGTTCTATTTTGCTACGTCTTTTGATAATACTACTTGAATTATAGACAGTGGTGCAAGTGCCCACATCACAGCTCATTCACACCTTTTTTCTTCACTACAACCTCTTAGAAATCCTGGGTTTATTACAATGCCAAATGGAAAACAATCAAGAATTGCTCACATCGGTTCAGTGTAATTGACTCCCACCTTGGTATTACCTAATGTACTACATGTTCTAGATTTTCAATTTAACCTATTGTCTGTCCACAAGTTGTGCAAACAAATAGGTAGGAAAGCTAATTACTTTCTCTTCGACTGATTATGTTCTTCAGGGGCGCACATCACAGGAAGTAGCCCTTGGTAAAGCCAAGGCGGTCTCGACCATGTGCAGGATAATGATAGCACAGGAAAAGCAAGCAATGACTCTTTGGCAAAGCAGACTGATTCCTCTCCTAGCATCAGTTAGCCTATCTTTCATTTGAGCTACACCTTTTCTGAAGCAGAATCTTGGCATTTCAGATTATGACACTTATCCTTTGACAAATTGAAGTGCCTTGGCTTACCTTGTAATAAAGAGAAGCACAATTCTATATGCTCCATTTGTTCAAAAGCAAAAATACATAGACAGCTATTTCCTTTAAGCAATACTAGAGTTTCAAGAATTTTTGAGCTTATACATGTAGATATTTGGGGAGCTTACAAGTATGCTACATATAATGGTTATAAATACTTCCTCACTATTGTAGATGACTATTCTAGAGCAACATGGTGTCAGAGCAAGATTGCTCTACTTTGATTTGTCACTGTCCCCATTTGGTTAAAATTGTGTACACTTGTTAGGCCTTATTAGTATCCCACATGTGAGGGAGCGTGTTAGAGTATGAAAGTGGGTATTGTCCCACATTGATAAATATGCAAAGAATATAAAAGTAGATGTTGTTCCACATTGATAAAATTAAATGGTTTGAGCATATATATAAGCTTGTAAGTTACTCCACCTATTGCCAATGAGTTTTGCATTGAAGACTCATTTGAATTTATATGTATAACTCTTTGTTGAAAACCCAATTGATTAAAAAAAAAAACTTAACAGAATATATGTTTTGGACGCATAATATATGAATGACATTATTCGCTAATTCTAGATATTACGGGTTTTTGGTACTTTATGATCTGCATTTACGTTGACAAAATATGTTTTGGTCGTCATTGTCAAACACTAATTAATGGTGACTGGTGATAAATTCTAAAGACAATAGTTAATAAGACTGGCAATCAGTAGATTGCGATGGTTAGAATATAGACATTACTTACTCCCCGGCAAAGGCTAGCTAGAGCACTCCCTATGTAGCAAATTTCCATTTATAAAATTTAAACTTAAGATCTTAGTTAATTATTTAAGGGAAAATAAAGCAAAATCAATGGGGCCATTCTATATATTAATATATATTCAATATTTTCTTGTAATGGCGCAATATTATTGAGACAATGAAATAAAAACCTTCTACCACCTGCATTTTCTTTATTCAAAACTATTAAGCCTGTTCTCTTCAAATTATTAGCTTAAGAATAAGTTCAATTTTATTTAGTTTAATTCACCGGAGATTAGTTCAATTTAACAAAAGTAAGTTCAATTTAATTCAGATAATGTCAGTCCAAATAAATTTAACAAAAATAAGTTCAAAACAACATGACCTGATTAGTAGTACTAAATGTATTTGTGATACGATACCTAGTAGCAAATCAATTTAGACTAATTTTCAAATGGAAAGAAGGGGAAAAAAAAGAAAGGATCCGACATATGGGTAACCCTTGCATATGTTTAATAGTTACCTATGCAAATTTTTTTGTGCAAGACAATTTTGCAATAACCTGTTCACAATGCTAATTTTAGTTAATTTGTTAATCAAAATTATATATAGGCTACTCTTAATTCAATAAATGTCCGATGATTTAAATTTTCAGACCTAAATTCGCTTCATGACATACATATGCCTACAAAAGATTTGTCTCTAACTAATTAGGTAACAAATTAAGGTCTATATAAACACTGTTCAAAATGGTTGAAAAGCTGGTTAGAAATTGATGGTGGTCGAATTTCGATACCCCATAATGTAATACTCTAAGAAATCACATGTCCTATTTTAGTAATCTTACATACATATATTTATTATATAATGTGTATGTTTTTATAACTCATAGGGATACGTACTCATATGAGTATAATATAAAAATTCTTGAACTTTTTTTTTTTTTAATTCCCTGGGCATTTATTTTCTAGAATCAAGCTACTGGTAGCTTATTTAAGATAGAACTCTCCCAGCACAAATTTTTTAAATTTACAAGCGTCAAACCCATGTCATTATTTAAAGAAAAACCAAAATATTTAAATCTATTTCTATTAATGCAAAACTAGCTTTTGACCACCCGTATGATGCAAGTATTATCTTTTAGTATTTATCTAATTTTTGTTTTAATTATAACTATATTATCAATGTAAATTATAATCAGGCACATTATAATAGATGGTGATAATAAAAAACTTATAACAATCGAACTATCATGTTTTTTTTGGGATACAAACCAATCACTTTAAATAACATGGTAGTAAAAGCAAAGTAAAAGTCATAGAACTACTTGATATATATAATATTAAACTTGGTAAACATAATTTTAAAAGTTGAGCTTATTAGAATATAATAAAATTTACTAACCTTTAATAGCTTTTCAACTAAATTAAATAAATAGCTACCTTGGCTTTGATCACTGTATAACGTATAAGTTAGTCATGTAAAATTTAATTTAAAAAATTATTGATATTTTTTTATATATCAATGACAAGGAGAATTATGTTTCTTTTTGTTACCGTTTTCTAGACATCTTAGTAAAATATAATATATAATGAAGGTTTTTCACCAAATTTTTAATTACTGATTATAATCTTTCAATTTTCTAGTATTTTTAATATCATTAACATGTTACAATAATTTTGGTAGAGAAAAAAATAAAATATATCTAATTATTTATTACTTTTGATAACCTATATGTGACTTTAACTATTTTAAAGGGCAGCATTTATTACTATAGTATTCTCTGATGGCTCACCTGAAATGTCAGGCCGCTCATCTCAAGTCTCAAAGCCACACAAAAACAAAAGGGGGAAAATCTCCTTTCCTCTCACATTTCCTTTTCTTTAACTTTATTTTTTGTCTTTTTATCTGTCTGTCTCAAATCGTAAGGAAGACATGACCTAGGGATTAGCATGATTAACGGGACTAATATTACGAACATTTCAAATTAAAAGTTAATGCAATTGAACTTACTAGCAGCTGTCTAGTAATCCCTCAGTTTTAAATAATTGTCCTTATTTTTTTCAAAATAAAAGTCTTAAAATAAGGTCTTTGTATTACAATTAATATTGAAACTCTTTTATCTCTTTTAAAAATTAATTAACAATATTGTATTGAATATATTTTTTGAGGATGTAGTGTGTAAAGAATATGATTATCCACTATAGGGACCTAAGGAGTGAATATGGTGTTATTAATTGCAAATACTACATAGAAATCAAACTAAAATTTCATAAAGGTCAAGTGTTCTTTTAGAAAAATAAAAGTAAATAAATTGATTAGAAGTCATATGATATTCACATCACAAATTCAGCTGATAGACACAAAATGATGAAATAAGTCTCTTGCTCGAGAAAATTAATGGCTAACACGCATGCTTATATTTTCCAGACTTAGCCTGTTAATATAATGCTACATGTGTGAAGTAGAAATGTAACTGGTACAAGTTTTTGTCGAAAATATTCGTCTTTTAGCATAAATCATATTCAAAGAGCTAATGTCCACTTAGAGTTTGTAGTTTAGTTTTAGTCACAATTTGATCTCAAATTCAAAAAGAAGATACTGATCCGGTTTTGGCTAGTTAAATCAACCTAAAGTGGTTGAATAAGATGATGATCGAAGTCACAAAATAATCAAAATAAAAATGTGGAAAAACAAATGTAGACAAAACACGTTATTTATAGAGGTTCGGGAACACCTAGTTCTTTACCCACAGGCGCCCCTTGCCGATGCAATTTTGAACCTCTTTCTTTTATTAAGCCAGTCAGTTACACACAATTCACTAATCGTACAACCTACAAGTTGACCCCTACAATTCTAGGTGTCTCAACATACGCATTACTCGTCAACCGTACTTGGGTAGTCGACTCTCCGACTAATTTACCTAACCCAATACAAAGAAAGATAATAATTATAAGATACATTTCTTTAGTAAAGAACAAAATAAGTATGTCAATGTAAGCTTAAACTCCTCTAAGGTTTCTCCTCTTGATTTGCAAGTGTAGCACTTATCTTTTCTTCTTCTTGTGTATTTCCTTTTCTGTGTCTTTTTCAGCCTCCAAGATGCTTGAATACTTACAGCCAAGGATAATACAGCCTTTGGTAAGTAACCGTTGCCACCAAATAAGGAAATAGTCTATTCAGCTGATTTCAAGGCCTTGCAAAACAGTTCAGCCCTTGAAAAAATTTTGCAGTTTTAGCAAATATGCGTAACAACAGTTAAATTTCTAATTTTTCATACATGATCCCTACAAATCTTATGGGTATCATTATCTCAAGATCACATAATGAAATTTGACTCACAAAATACAATATCATAAATATCAATAACAACACCTCTCAGTGTAGGTCCCATTTTTGCGGGGTCTGGGAAGATTCAGATGTAGGCAACCTTACCTCTACTGACATCCCTACCCGTAGAGAGGCTCATTCTAGAAGACCCACCAAATAAGAATTCGTGAAAAATATTTTATAAAAGAAAGATTTTGTAAAAATATTTTTATGAAAAAAGGATAAAACTAAGGATAAGTAGTAGAGAGTAAACTAATAAATACTAATAAATCAGGTGACGGAAACTATGTAAACATAAGTGTAATATAGCAAAGGAAGGTACCATACCTTAACATACGACGGTAGGCATCAAATGTTTCTTTCCAAAGGTATTCATAACCTGCAGACAAACTGCGCACTCCGAATAATAGCTACAAGGCCAACTCTCTAAAATCTAAGGTCTTAATCTTATCCCGCCATTATCTCCTATCATGAGCTATGTTCTCTGTCAGCCCTACAACTTTCAAGTCCTCTTTAATCACCTCGTCCAAACTCTTCTTTGATCGTCCCCTACCTCTTTTGCTATCGGGAACGTTAATCCTTTCACATCTCCTCATTGGGACATCTACACTCCTTCTGTTCACATGGCCAAACTATTTGAGTCTTGATTCTCTCATCTTATCTTCAATGGGAGCCACTTTAACTAAGTGTCTGATTACTCTATTCCTAAGTTTATCCAATCTCGTACAACCATACATCCATCTAATCATCCTCATCTCTGCTACCTTTGAACCTGCGTCTTTTTTATAGATCAACACTCCGACCCATACAACAGAGTAAGTCTAACTATCATATGATAAACTTTGCCTTTTAGTCCCACCTGCATCCTCTTATCACACAGCATACCTGAAACCTACTTCCGTTTTTGTCAACACACTTTCATGCACTAGTTAGTGTCTTTGTCAACATCTCCTTGTTGTTGGATGATGGAGCTTAGATATTTAAACTTCTCGATCTTTGGTATTGTAATCTCATTAATGGTGACTTTCTCCCGGCATCTTCCCTCCCATTGAAACAACAATATAGGTATTCAGTCTTCGATATGCTTATTCTAAAATCTTTTGACTCTAGTGTATGTCTCTATCGCTCCAACTTGTCATTAACTCCTTCTCTGGTCACATCAATAAGAACAATGTTATATACGAATAGCATACACTATGGTAACTCATCTTGAATCCCTTTTATAAGTTCATCCATAATTAGAGTGAAGAGAAAATGGCTTAAAGTTGAACACTGATGCAGGCTCATACTAAAGTGGAAGTCATTAGTAACTCCTCCTGGCGTCCTAATAATTATTTTGCCTCCTTCATATATATTTTTAATAACTCGAATATACATTGATGACACTCCTTTATTTTCCAAACATTTCCATAATACTTCACGCGGAACTCTATCATACGCGTTTTTCAGGTAAATGAATACCATATGGAGATTTACCTTTCTATCTCTATACAATCTCATGAGCTTTCTAAGGAGATAAATCGTCTCTGTGGTCGACCTGTCCGGTATATAATCAAATTGGTTCTCTGATATCACAATATCCTTTCTCAACCTTCTCTCAATCACCCGCTCTCATAACTTCATAATGTGATTGAGCAATTTTATACCCCTATAATTATTACAATCTTGAATATCATCTTATATCAAATATCACATACTCAAATTTGAATATTAAAACATCTCAAGATATTATGGCGGCTTATATCAAATCAATTAAGCAATATGTACTAGCATGGCAACATCCATTTAGAATCATATCATATTTAAACAAAATAAATATTAAGATTAGGGCTTGAGTTGCATTTGCAAAACCGTGAATGATACGACTTTTTAATCACAAAGAGGGAAAAGAATAATTTTATCAAATTGAAAAGTTAACAGAGAAACCGATCAAGTCATCATGTAATACATCAGTTAGTATCCTAACAGCTCTAATCATGTCAAACAGCTGCTAAATGCAAGCCAAGTTATAATTAGGTAAAACATTCAATCAAGTAATTAACATCCAATCATCCAGAAAGTTTGGAGCAATAAGCCATGTACAGTGAACAACAAAGAATTGCAAATTAACAGTAAATTTTACTCTAATCATCATTATGTGCTAAAAGCCCTTTGAGCGTTTGGGAGGAGAGAGACGCGAGAGAGAGAGAGAGAGAGAGAGAGAGAGAGCGGTGTGATATGATGTAAATGAGAAGGAGCGAACCAGGGATCAACAAGCTAGCCTACGGGAACCAACAGAAATTCGACAACGCATTTGCCGAAACCACTCTGGTATTACAAAACCACCGATCCAAAACAGCCTTTTTTGCCCACTCATTCTCTCTCTCTCTCTCTCTCTCTCCTCGCTTTCCCAAATACTCGCTGCAGAAAACCCAAATGTACGTCGCATTTTTCAGATAATTTTATTCACCCCAAAATGTGCAATTTTTCTTACCACTCTGGTGTTATACTTGGCCACAAAGATACCACGAAGCACTTTATACACATTTTCTCTCAGTCTTACTCCATCCTCTCCCTCTCTCTCTCTCTCTCTCTCTCTCTCTCTCTCTCTATTCTCATTTCGCACTGATCAGTCGTAACGCGGACCGGAATCGGATTGGATTAGGAAGATCGATGGGGAGAGGTAGGGTTCAGCTGAAGAGGATAGAGAACAAGATCAACAGGCAAGTGACCTTCTCGAAACGACGAACCGGGCTGCTCAAGAAGGCTCATGAGATCTCCGTCCTCTGCGACGCCGACGTCGCCTTGATCGTCTTCTCTACTAAGGGCAAGCTCTTCGAGTACGCCACCGATTCCTGGTTCGTACTTTTTCTCTCTCCTCCGGATTCATTCGTGCGTTAATTATTCCTCTTTTTGATTCTTCCTCGGTGCAATTACGCATTTCTCCAGATTCAATTTATCAAAATTTTCAGGCAAATTTGTTCGTCGTGTTCGCTGTTTGTATTTTAAAGATAATTTTACAAGGATTTGATTTGAGTTTCTACTATACATGAACCAGTTGACTACTGCTGATAATTTATGATTTTTATATACGGGATTAGTAGTATAGTATACTACAAAAGTAGCTAAAAAAAATGCTAGATCTCTCTCTCTCTCTTTCACTGTGTGTGTCAGTTGTTATTTTCCTGCATCACTTTTAACTTCTTTTTTGGGGGGATACATTGCATTCGACCGTTACGAAATTCAAGAACGTTGTAAAATGTATCTGCATCTAATTTACACAAAATTTAAACTATTTTTTGCAAGTTTCAAATTTTCAGTTGTAAATTGTTCAGAAAATCTGCAAATTTTATGGAAAATGAACGCATACAAGTGGAATGGTATATTATATGCATTAGGTCTGTGGTGGGAAAAACAAAAAAATAAAAATTGCAGTTTCTTTTTCGCTTATTTATCACCCATTAAAGCAATGAAATGAATGCTCCATAATCTTCTTCTACAAATAAATGTACTTTTTGTCTTCTACAACTGGCTGATTATTTTTTCCATTGGTTTTTTGTTTACTTCAAATAATGTTATTGTTTCCTTTAATATTTTCACTCAAGGTTTATTTGCAATTTATTTTGCCTATAGTATAGATCAACATTGTTTTTATTAACTAATTATCTAAAAATTTTTAATATGAATTGATTTTTTTAAAATCAAATCTTTACTGGATCAATTAACCACTAATTATGTTAATATCTCTTCCCTTATATTCTTCTCCCCCTTTTAAGGCTCGGCTGCAGGCATCCCTTCTTCTTATATGGTTTTATTTTAATTTGTTAATTAATATATAATAGATTGACCAAAATCATAATAATAATAAAAAAAAATAAAATAACAATAGAACAACAACAACGATCATACACTCAACTCCAAGTTTTATAGATGGTCAATGTTTACGACCTGCGAACGAATATATTTCACATCCTCGCATTCTTGAAGATATAATTTATAAACATGCTATCTTTTTAGAGTTATATTAATGTGTACAAAGCATTAAATATCTTAAAAGCTGAACTTTCCACAATATATCGTATTTATATAGAAGATACATTTGTAAGGAACAGTAGCTATCAAGTACTTGTATATCATTTACTATCTCAAACTTGAAAATAAAAAGGGTTTGCTTAGTTTATGAGAATGCTATTTTTCTGAATTATATAGAAAAATTGAATGGTGCATATTTAATAAGTTGACGTAGAGTATAGGACGACATGTATTTAGTACTGTGGTCACTGGAGCTGCTGTACTAGTACTTGCATAGTTACATAATATATATACATGGAAAAATAATTCAATTTCACTGTACATTGTCGGAGAAAATAGAGAGGGGTAAAAAAAAACCTTTGTGTCTCTTGTGTAAGAGTGCAATTGAAAGTTCTAATCTGTACGTATCTGCATATATATGTACTTACAATGTGGAAGATTTATTGAACATATAGTGCTTTTTGTAAAATTTTTGCGCATATTCGAATACAACAATTTTGGCTTTATGAGTTCATAAAAAGGATCTTTAATTAAGTCACCTTCACTCTATATAATGCTTACTCTAATGTCTTGTCTGGTTTGATGTAATTAAAATAGTAATGCAATTAATAATGTAATAATGATTCCATTACCATATTTGGTTGCAATTAAACAATGCATTCAAATTTACATTGCAATCACATTTACTTCAACTTATGCAATTATCATTACTTAACAATTTGCTAAACAATTTTGATTATATTTCTTCTATAACCCAAGTTTAGCTTACTTAAAGTTTTCAATGTTATATAGCCACTGGCTCATTGTCCCTCTCTGCAATATGTTCTCTCCTCCCCCCTCCCCTCTAAATCCAACGATTTCATCACTTTCTATCTCCTGTTCTTCCTGTTTATAATAATAATAATAATAATAATAATAATAATAATAATAATAATAGTAATGATGATGATGATGACGATAATGATGATGATGTGCACAATTAAATGCCCAACCCCTACAATTCTCTCTCCCGCTCGTTGTCTATGCTCTATGACCGCTTTTTTCCCCTTATTTATTATTTTAAGAAATATTGTTTAACCTTCTATCAAATGCAAATTTATATAATTATATTTCTTTTGTACTTTTGTTATCCACAACTCTTTCTAAAGCACAAAAGTTAGTGAAATTGCACAAAATCATGATACATACATACATACATACATACATACATATATATATATATATGTTTTAGCATATCATCTAATATAGATTCATTACATTGCATAATAAGAAACAAGCAAACATTGTAATGTAATTATCATTTCATTATATTACACGAGTGATTGTATTACCTAATCAATTCCATTATATGCGTATTACATTACATCCAACCAAACGCTACGTTAATGTAATGTTTGGTTAGATGTAATTAACTTGTAATGCAAACAAGTTTATAATTGTGTTTTCATTACTTGGTTTGGTTGTATGGGAGCATTGCGATAAAAAAGTATCATGTAATTATGACTACCATGTACAAACTAAGTAATCACAATTGCATTGTAAAGTTGATTGCATTATATTGTCATTATATTACATTCACCCAAACATTACATAGGTATTTACGATTGAGATTTTATATGAGGCAAAATGATACATATCCAAATAATGAAGAAAAAGAAAAGTAAAAATGAACAAGTTTGATACTTGCAATTCATCTTGCATATCCATGACAATTTTCCTTCCCATCTCTTTTCCTCTGTCCTCCACTATAGATTGTCAATATATAGTGGCTTAGTGGCTCTACTGACAACATTGGTCATGACTGACAAGTAATTTTATAGAAGGCGCTTTTGAAGTTGATAATTTTACCTATAGAAGTTTTGAACAAATAAAAGTAATCGAACTTTAAAATCAGTACGTATTCAACATGGCGACCTTTGGAGTATTTATGTTCCATATTTTAATTTCAAATCAACAATACTTTCACTGGTAATCATGTGCCGACGATGGTGTTGGAAAGGTGAGCGAAAATAAATATGTTGTTCACATCTGATAAATCAAGTTATCATTTCTCAAATTGGTAAATGTTTGTAACTTAATAGTGCTACAAATGAACTAAATGCACTTGTAATTTAGACATTAATGAAGTGCTAGCTTGCTTACCACATCTAAATGGTACTCTTGGAAAAACTGAAGGAATAATATCATCAAAACATGATAAATATTTAAGTTAACAAGTCATGTCAAATTGGCAAGTCAGAATTGCTGACTTGGTATCAGTGTTATAAATACCGTATCGTACCATCCAGTATCGAGCAAAATATACCGTACCGGTCAAAAAACGGTACAAGCTATTGTACCGGTTTACATCGCTTTGTCCGTCAAATACTGAGCGGTACTGGTATTTTTGGTCAAATACCGTCCGGTACGTTAAAATTTTAATTTTTTTGTACTTTAATTTTTGAATTTTTTAAAATTTAAAAATGGTACGAGCCCGGTACAACATTACATAAATCTTGTATGTCAAAAAACGGTACAAGCTATTGTACCGGTTTACATCGCTTTGTCCGTCAAATACTGAGCGGTACTGGTATTTTTGGTCAAATACCGTCCGGTACGTTAAAATTTTAATTTTTTTGTACTTTAATTTTTGAATTTTTTAAAATTTAAAAATGGTACGAGCCCGGTACAACATTACATAAATCTTGTATGTCTCGTTCCAGTAAAAAAAAAAGGTACGATAACCGGTACGAGATTTATAACTTTGCTTGGTGTTGATATAGTCAAAATAAATAACTCTCAAGGGTCATAATGTAGAGTTGATTGCCAATTTCAAATGTCAAATAGTTGTTGTCTACAAACCTTAAAGATGAAATTACTTCCATCCAAAAATCCTCTATAATTACTTCCATCCAAAAATCCTCTATAAGTAGTTTTTTCCACCCCCCAAAAAAAAGGAAAAGTTTGTTTAAGGCATTTTAGAACTTCTTATAAAGAAAATAAGTAAATTATTCATCCTTGAAATATGTCTCAGGATACTACATTATTATTTTCAAAAATTTTTGGACTACTTTATTCAGTGGTCATATATGCCTCAAGGTATCAAAGTGTCAATTTCTCTAATTTCCGAAGTTTCACCCTATAATCATAGGTTATGAGCCTCCTTCTATCCTCCCCCCTCCCCCCCCCCCCCAAAAAAAATGTTGTCAATCTCTTAGAGTGCACATATAAGAATTAGCAATCAATCCATTGCCCTCAAACAAAGATTTGTTTGAGATGATCTCTTGAATATTTGCACCAATATGTTCAAGTTTTTGGAGCAATGTATTCTTTTCAATCACTAAATTAATTAATTGCTAAATCCTAAAGTAATTGGTGATAAATTAGTAGATTCTAAACTATTTGCTGTGCACATGTGGGAACAGCATGGAGAGGATCCTGGAGCGATACGAAAGATACTCATATGCAGAGAGACAGATCACCGCGCCTGATCCTAACTCCCATGTATGTCACCTTCAATTCATCAGTTAGAACATTATACTGCAACCTTTATATGATGACATTATTAATTCGATCACAGGCAAGCTGGACTTTGGAGCATGCAAAGCTCAAGGCTAGGCTGGAAATTCTGCAGAAAAATCATAGGTAAAAATACCTGGTGGAGTGAAAAAGATGACGTTTTCTACATTTGACCAACTGTAACTGCTGCCAACCACTAACTGCTAATCTCAACACTCTTAACTGCTTCCAACTGCTCTCATTCACTTCCAACCACTAGCACCTGCTCTAAATATTCTACAAACACTAATCATAAAGGCTCCTAATGCTCCCAACTGCTCATAACAGCTCATAAATGCTCCTAACTGCTCCCAACTGCTAACTCCTAATCATGACCGCTTTCAACCGCTCACAGTCACTCCCAGCTGCTTGCAAATACGTACTAATCGCTAGTTACAACAGCTGAAGTGAACAAACCGTTAATTTACAAGGGAAAATTTTGTTTTTGATGATGTTTAATTTGCAGGCATTATATGGGGGAAGACCTTGATAGTATGAGTCTGAAGGAGCTTCAGAATTTGGAGCATCAGCTTGATAACGCTCTCAAACACATCAGGTCTAGAAAGGTAATTTCACAGCATTAATAATTAGCATATTTTATTTTTGGGTTTATCTTTAATTATCTTGGTTATGTTTACTCAAATCTAGAAAGGTGGTTCAATTCCGGGGATCCATGTTGTTCAAAGTAGGTAAAATCGTCACATAAGGCAAGAGGTAGTGTGCCCTAGTGAACTTTCTCTGTTCATGGAAGCTTGAGAATAACTTGACAATCAAGAAAATGCTCGTACAAGACTCAGTTTTCTCATAAATAGAGCTTCATTAATACATTTAGTATGATAAATAACTTGGCAACTGTCGTTCCATCTTTGATTGTTCCAAAGAGACTATCAATATCGAAAAATTACATTCAAACTTCTCCAATGGAAAAGTAAAATGATAAATATCTTGTTACATGACACTTCTTAAATGTCTTGTTTTAACTTAAAAATTATATTACAATGTTTTTGAACTGAAAAAATGGTATGATTAAATAGTGAAGGCATATTATAACTTATAAATTGTGTACAAGTACAATCATCTTTTTATACATAATTTACTACATTTCTAAAATACGTATATCATATACTATCGTAAGTGAGGTTAATTAAAAGGGTGTCATTCAATATTTTGTTGGTGTAGCCGATGAATATTTAAGCTTGGCAATTAATAATAAAGTATAGTCATTGAAAATTTAATGATTTTAAGTTATAAAATACGGTAATTTAGGAGTTGATAAGACATTTAACGATGTCTTGCGACGAGATATATATTATTACTCAATGAAAAAATAGTGATTTGGCATTCTGTTTTATTTGATCATTAGTTGGGTAAGTCTCAAAATAAATAGCATATGCAAAATACAAACAGGTGCTAAACAAATACTAAATCATCTGTTAGTACAAGACAAACAGCTCCGCCAATTTCTAAAAAAGCGAGTACTGAACATCTCCTAATTCTCAGTCGACTAAAGTACCATTTTTCACTCCAATCCACACGAAGGCGCATGTTCAGTTAAAAATACAAGTGCACAATGTAGTTATAGGTAGCAACCTGAAAGTACGGGTCGTATCCATGGGGATTGTGTTTTTCAGTATCAAAGTTAACTCAAGTATTTCAAGCTAGGTAAAACAAAGAAGTACTAATAGGAAGTAGAACTAAGGTACTGAAACAAACAAAAAGGACTCCGGCTGAGATTAAACCTAATATAAACCAACCAATCTAGTTAGCCCTTAAGTTCTCAAGTTATGCTAGCATTCAGACATGATTGGTTGCGCCATCAAAGCTCTCATGTCATCTTTTGAGGGTTGTAGGCGAGTTTAATTGTTCTAACTACATACTTTCATGTAGCTAGCACAATTAAATTTTAAGAATAACAAGGGACCTACGTAGAATGTATACTATATTTTCATATCCAAACATTAGCTATGCGCACTAAACAATTGATCTCAGCTTTTAGCACATGCCAGTCACCTTAAAACACAATTTTATCTGCATGAAAGTTTTTCAAGCATTTTATCGAATTCTAAATTTAAGTATAAACAAAGTTGGTAATGACATCTCGTGTCACCGCCTGGAAATTGGGTCAACAATGTTATAGGAGAACCGTGTATCTCTGCATGGAATTTCGTGTCGTTTCCTTCAACTTGAAGCTGGTGGCATGATGCCAACAGCATGGTACGTAAGTTGTGTTAGCCCTTTTTCCCTCAGTTATCACCTGATTCCTTTCTTCTCTCCTCTCTTTGGCTTCTTTTATCCAGAACATCCCTCAAGTCTCCAAATCAACGTCAAAACATTCTTTTCAGGCTCCTGGCCATACTTCTTCAATCTTTTCACCGTCTTGAACCCAATTTCCTCTAACTCTGTGATCAATTCGATTTCCTAAAAAATAATCAAAGCCAAATAAAAGTTGAGGTATTTTCATTTACCCATCTTGAGGTTTCGGTAAATGTTTTTTTACTGCCTGAAGTTTTTGAATTATTACTTACATCTCTTCACCTTTATGTCAAAGAATTACAAACTCTCAAAATTATAAAAATATCCTTCCCATTTATTTTTTTTTACCCCTACTGTCTCTCTTCTACCAGTTGTTATATTGTCCACCGGTTGTACAAATATAATTGTACATCCGGGCCCATAAGAAAACCGTCAGATTTCGATTCACTAAAAATACCCTATACCTCACTAAAAATACCCTATATGTTGATGTGTATCCAGTTTCGCTCACTAAAAATAATGTATAGCTCACTAAAAATAATGTATATTTTAGTAAGCTAAGACACAGTTTTGATGAGCTAATACGTACTTTTAGTGAGCAGAAATACTGAAACTAATGTATCTTATATACTGAAATTTCACTTAATAAAAATACTATATAACTTATTAAATGGGCTATTGTACTAAAAAAATGTTATTGTAAATCTGAAACTCACTAAACTGTATTGTAGTTGTTTATATTTTTTTTAGTGAGCTATGATATTTATTTACTGAATGGTTATATCATACAACCGGTTGTACAGAAGAAATTGTACAGTCGAATTTCAGCTCACTAAAAATGTATAGCTCACTACAATACTTAGTGAGTGGAGACATAGTCTTAGTGAGCTAATATATACTTTTAGTGAGCGGATAGATCAAACCAATATATCTTATGTACCCTAAGTTTCACTTAGTAAAAGTACTATATAACTTATTAAAATGTGCTATTATACTAAAAAAATGTTATTGTTCATCTGAAACTCACTAAATTATATTCTAATTGTCTGTATTTTTTTAGTGAGCTATGGCATATATTTAGTAAGCTATAGCATATATTTAGTGAGTTTGACTATATTTAATTAATTCACTACATTTCTATTATACTCACAAAATATAATACAAACACCCTTATGTCATACTAAAAAATAATTGAGTTGTAACATAACTCAAGAATTTCATAATATTATTTACTGGC
Source organism: Carnegiea gigantea (assembly GCA_029747015.1). Lineage (NCBI taxonomy): Eukaryota > Viridiplantae > Streptophyta > Magnoliopsida > Caryophyllales > Cactaceae > Carnegiea > Carnegiea gigantea. The sequence continues at coordinate 807,957 of JAKOGI010000005.1, read as the reverse complement.
TATCTATACTATTCTTTTTAGTGAGCTATGCTATTTATTGAGTGAGCCATGATAGATATTTGGTGAGCTATAAAATGTAGTGCAAGGCAACAGGTCTTTTTACAGTGAGCTATACTGATAGTGAGTTATTGTTTTCCCTGTTAGGCACAAGATTAATTATAGTGATTACATTTGATGAGTAGAGAACTAATTTATGATTGCTGAATATAAGCTCAATACAAGTGAACTAAATGTATTTCTTTAGTGAGCCAACGACTATATTTAGTGAATACATAACTCATATTGCTGAGCTGTTGTTTCTCATATGTACATGGCAATAATGAAAATATCATCTGGAAAAACAACCATAACGTTTGTGGTGAGCTATAATGCAACATCAGTGAGTACACTAATCAATCCTAATGAGCCAAACGTTTCTTTTAGTGAGCAAAACTGTTCTGTAGCACAGGGCAACATATTTTTTATAGTGAGCTAAATATATACCTCTAGTGAGCCAACGACTATATTTAGTGAGTACATAACTCATAATGGTAAGCTATCATTTCTCGTATGTCACAAACCAAAATTTACATGGAACGAATGCAATCGAGTTTGAAAATCTCGAAATTAACTCATCAAAACGCAAAACTAATAAACACAACTTCCAATATCGAAAACAACAATAGAGATCGAAAAAATGCTATCGAATTTGACGAACAATTCCGTTTGATGAAGATTCAACATCAATAGTGCCGTTAAGATCAAACCCGGCCATTCAATAATTGCTGAACACTAAAGCAATCGAAGCAACGAAGAGTAATCGAACAATGGGGAGAATGAAAATCGCGATTCAAAAAATTTGAGGAGCATGAATTTTTTTTTTTTTAAACGGCTCAGGGCTCAACAGTTGGAGGACTCAAAACTGCTGTTGATAGGCCCAGGTGGACAATTGAGTTGTCCATCTGGTGGTACGTAATAATTTGCGCTCTTCTACTTGTTTGATACTTAACTTAGCACTGACCCAATTCTCTGAACCTGCGATCCGGCTGATGGGACCATCAACAATCAAACTAATGACCGTCAGGACCACGTCCAAAGTGACCATCGTCCCACAAGTCTCCTAACACCACTGTTTGGCACAGTTTGAACCTTCATTCTTTTTTCAAGATAAGTTTCTCGCCCGTCTCCCTTTTTGAATTACCAATATCAAACCATGTTCGGGGGAGAAGACCTACGTCTTGGTTGTTAAAGACCACCAATTAGTTTCTTCAAAGTTTTATTTTGTCATGCTATTAATAATCAAGCCAATTTTAGTGGTATAAAGAACATTTTTTGTAATTTTCAGGGGGTTATAATACTTCGACGCAAAGGTAAAGGGAGGTAAATAATAATTCAAAAAGATTAGGGGTGTAAAAGATATTTGCCAAAACCTCAGGAGAAATGAAAATACCTCAAATAAAAATCATAAAAGTATAATTTGTTACAGATAAAAGTTAGATACATGAGGGTATAAATTATGATATTCGGAACTGTTGGATTTCGTGGTCCAAAATCCAAGAATTGGCACGGTGGAACCGTGTTGGACGACACGGACGTGTCAGGACGAAGAAGCGGAACGTCGAAGGAGAGCAGAAAACCGGCACGGGCTGGCCGTGCCATGTGGCACAGTCGTGCCACCATGGCACGGGGTGACCATGCCACGTGGCACAGTCGTGCCGTGCTTTGTTCGAACGCGGGTATGTCCTGGTGGATAGGGTTTGCTTCGACGTGCAGTATACTTGGCGGCTAGAGTTCTTCTCTAGGGGTAAAACTCTGGACTTCTAGACCCTATATAAAGAGGCCTTGCCTAGGATCTAAAAATAACTCCTGAATCCCTGAATTCCTAAACACATTGAGAGGTAGAGAGACTTTGAGAGAGATTACAAGAGAGATTATAATTCTGCTTTTGGATCAAATCACTTGTTGTGATTGTGATCGTTTTGTACTCTCCCTACTCACATAGTGGATTGATTGTACTCGTCGCCGTCCGTAGTTTTTTCCCACATTGGGTTTCCACGTAAATCTTGTGTGTCGTTATTTTTGTTCTTGTTATCGTTTTAAGTTTCTGAATATTTGTTTCATCCTATTGCTTCCGCTATCAGTTTGCTCTAATTCCTAACAGGAACCGAAAAAGTATTCACGTCAAGACTGGCAATTGGATGCTCACTAAACACATCCAACTCAAATTTACTTCTTGTTTTCAAGATCTTTTCTCAAACTTGTTGTGATTCTAGTGGTTGGAGATTTAGTGACAGAAGTACTACATTTTTTGCCCAACTCTAGAGCTTCTCGAGTGATTCGACATTCTTTGTATATTTGTTGAGAAGAATTTCATTTAATTTTGGGACATCTAATTCAAAATAAACTGGAGGAGTCTTGCTCTTTAGCTAGGTGTCCTTCTCTCTCTCTCTCTCTCTCTCTCTCTCTCTCTCTCTCTATATATATATATATAATTTTTTTACAATGGTACATGGTAAAGAGTGAAAATTAGGCGCCTCTTCTCACAATAGTACGAGCTAGTTGTCCTCTGTATGGATTGATTAAGTTTTCTATTTTTAGGATCTGCAATGCCATGAAAGCTTTCTCATTTTAAACTCTTACATATCTTTTTTTTTCTCTCTATTACATAATCTTTAATATTCTTATGTTTCCTTATATTTATGAACACAAAGCTAATATTCATGCTAATGTTTCGGTTCTTGCACCAATCTGGAAAACATCTTTTGTTCAGGATCAAAAACTCTTGAGACCAACATCTTTTATTCCTTTTCTCTATGAAAAATGAAAACACAGTGTTGTTACCAATGGGAACAAGCAAAATAAGCTAATAAACTTGCTTATCTTGCAGAATCAACTCATGTATGAGTCAATTTCTGAGCTTCAGAAGAAGGTAAGGCACATATGTGCAACAGAAATTACCATCTGGCAGTTGGAACCATTACATCTCTACGACTTCCCCCCAAAAAACAAAAAAAAAAAAAGGAAAAAAAAGCCTTCCCAGGTGCATCTTTCAAGAGTCATGACTAAAGATGCTTCTATGCAACAGGACAAAGCACTGCAGGAGCAAAACAATTCACTATCAAAGAAGGTATTTTGATCAGTACTTATCAAATCAGCAACCGTAAAAGTGTATTATTACTGTCGAATATTTGGAGAATTTGTATTGTGTATGGCAAGGGTGATGAACACCAATAATGAAATGCAGATCAAGGAGAAGGAGAAAGCGCTGGCTCAGGGGATGTCAGAATGGATCCCGCAAAACCATGACCTTAACTCGTCTGCTTTCCTTATGCCTCAGCCACAGCCTTTACCCTCCTTGAATGTTGGGTTAGTCCCATCCTCACTCCATGCACTCTGATTCATTGTTTCGATCAATCATGCTATTTTGTGTAATTTTGTTTTAAAGTCCTAAGATGAACTCAATGAGAACGAAAAAATCTCCCCCCTTAATAATGTAACTCAATGAAATGCCATGGCAGAGGCGGCTATCAAACTGGGAGCGGCTCAAGTGCTGTAGAAGAAGATCACGAACCAACGCCCCCACAAAATCGAGGCAACAACACCAACCCAATGCCATCTTGGATGCGTGGTCACCTCCACAATCAGTAAGACGGAAAACAGAATGCACTTCTGATCTTCCATCGGTTGTATTCAACATAAATCTATCTGTACAATATTACGGCATTGCAGACCAGAATATTGGCTACAATTACATTCTTCCTCATGCATGAGCTTCTCCGTGTATTTTAGTCAGACTGAAGCAAATGAACTTTGCTCGTAGTATCCGATCCCCAGAATAAGATGTGTGACAGATGAATTGAAGCTTAGCTTATATGATGCATAATTAGTATCACTTGTCTTGATCAGTTCATAATGTATGTATATGTGCAATTTATATCCTCGAGAGATCGCGAGTTAAGGACGTACCGTTATCCTTAGCTTGATGTAGAACTATTTCAGACAGACTATGCATGTGTCGTCATTAATCATTATATATTTATGTATTGGCAGTGTAAACTTTACGGTTACTTCTGATTGTGGTTGCTGCTTTTTGCAGTTTCGCTGTTCCCAGTTATTATCTCCTTGTTATAGCTCATTTAGGTTCATGAATTTCCCGTCTAATTCCGTGCAGGCTTAGACTAGCTAGGATTGGTATATTAACCTGAACTATGCTGGTCGTAGACGTATTTGTACATATTATACAGTTTTCTCACATCTATAGAGTTGAGTTGACGTGTATAGAATTTCTTTTATTTTTTAAAACCCACCACCCTTATTTCCATAATCCCCGTTCGAAACCAAGTTTCATCTCCCACAATATGCTGCGTTGCTTAGTCACAGTAAATTCTTATACGCTCCTAGCAGTATATGCTCTTTGGTGTAATTGAGCTCGAGTCCAAGCCCAAGCTCAGTAAGGAACCAAACCGAGCCGGAGTCTAAGCCGAGCTTTGAAAAACTCAGTCTGAGCCGAGTTTTGACCAAACTAAGTTTTCACCGAGTCAAGCACGAGCTTTCACAGTGGATTTTTTAATTTTATAGCTCAAATCTTAACGCGATTTAACTTGAAAATTATTGAAAAATTCTTTACTTTAAAACGATACAACCCACTCAAAGAAAAAAAAATAATCAAATGTATGCTTTAATATTGAACTATGTGTATGCAAATTATACAAAGTTGATGTGTACCCATGGAACAGAAGTTATCCCCTTCTAAATTACCTAAATAAGATCGAATGAGCCGAGCCAACCCGAGTGAAAGTAGGTTCAGACTCAGCTCAATAGGTATCTGAGTCAAGTTAGGGTTGAGCCGAATTTTGGTTAAATCAAGCTCGAGTTGACTCGCCGAGCGGATTTGGTTCTCTTATAACCCTATGCTCCCATTGCCATATATATATATGTGTGTGTGTATATATATATATGTGTGTGTGTGTGTATATATATATATATATATATATTTACCACGTATATTTAATTATTTATCACATCTCATTTTAATATATTTTTAGCGGCATGACTAATTGGGAGCATAATAGACACCAGCCACACTGTGAATTTGTCAGTCGACGGAATGACACGATTTCAACATCTTTGATATATTAATATTATTAAGATACAAAATCTAGTGAGGCAAGCTGTTTGATGGGACTTTAAACTACAAGAATGTTCAAGGAAATTGGGACAGCTAATGTACTGGAATGGATTGGACTGGACTGGACGGTAGGATGGACCAAAAAATTAATAAAAAGTTGGAAAATGCCGTGATTATTTTAATTAAATCACTGAAAAATGTTTTTACAGGCAAACTTCAATCAATTAGACGTAATCGACTTTAGTTCAAATCTAAAATTAGTCAATCGCTTTCTCGGACTTGAATGAGTGGAAAGGTTCTCATCGCCTCTTTCTTGTGTAGTTTGTGTTTGTATTCTGTAGTTAGATTGGATACAAGCGCTCCCCAAGCCTCAACATTTGGTACACAACTTATTTCTCGAGTGTACGGTGTCACAAATTGGGTAAAATTACGCTAATTTTTAATATTGTGGCCTTTGAAAATATCCAATTTCGTTCATAGCCCCCTTTTGATATAAGCTTCGGCTTTACCCCTAGAGAGAGTGATAGAGTAGATAGTAGATGAGTCCTCCGGCTTCATGGTTATGTTGTGATATGAGTTAGAAGTCTAGTGCTCCCACAATGAAGGATCAGACCTTGGCCCGGGGGGTTGTCATCTGTCAAGTCCCACATATTTTTTTCTTTTCATCAATATTTAAGTCAGCAAAATTACAGGCCAAAATTTCAAAAATTACAAAATTATCGTCAGATCAGCATAAAAAGGAATTCTTTTTTGGGCCAACCCCATGGACCTTAAGGGTAAGCACACTTGTAGACGAGATCGTCTAATACTATAGTTTAACTGCCCATTCTCTCTCCTAATCCAGTCGCCAGTGAACAACTGTGCAAGGTTTGCAGAGGTATGACCATATATGGTCTTCATCTCTGTCCTGACTGATGAGTTGTCAAACAGCCCTTCTTAGGTAAAGTTTAACGAAAACCAATAAGAAAAAAGAACGTACTATTAATAATCAAATCAAGATTGAGATTACAAACTTGGATAATTATATTCTTCTTGCTATTAAGATTGTTCAAAGAACCACCCAATCATCTCAACTTAGATCACCAGAAATCATATCTAAAACCATTTGCATGATTGGAGAATGTAGAATTATAAATACCAAGTTGAGTTGGATAGGAGTGGATTACAGTTCAGACACCACACGGTCGGATGCCTCTGGTCAACAAAATCATTTATTAACATAACCCCACTAATTAACACCAATCAATATGCTCAGAAACCTTAATGGCCAGCACGTTTAGAGATGTTTATTTGCCCCCCACCAAAAACTAATCGAAAACAACCCACCAAACATACAAACAAACAGGCAAATCAACCAAGAAATCTCACTGATTCAAAAGAAATTGGAGAATGGTCCAACACCATGGTGATCTCCACGCCTTCTGCTCAGTCAGATGTATTTCCCTGCTATATATGCCACGCTTCCTCCCATATTTTCATCCTAGTACCCGAACAAACTACTCTTGTAAACGTACGAACAGCTGAGGATGGTGAGAGTGCGTACCAGAATATCGGGGCTGTGTGTCAGAGTGAGCAAAGCAAGGATCAAGGTGCGTTCACCGCGATTACAGTCCAACCCAGCTTACAATTCCATCAAGGAAAGCCACAAGGATGAGTACTGTAACAATGACCTCGGGTCGAGCTTCTGCAGTGATAGCCCCAGAAGCAGTGACGATAACTCCACAAACAGCGAGGTCAAGGAAGGCAACAGGATCATGATTGTGGTGGACTCGAGCCAGGAGGCTAGGGGTGAGCTCCAATGGGCGCTCTCACACACTGTTCAGAAAGAGGACACTGTTATTCTTCTCCATATTGCTAAACCATCCAAAACTGGTGAGTTTTTATGTCTGAGTTGTGTGATGATGAAATTCAATCACTTACGTGTGATGCAGAGAGGATTATGTTTACGGTTATTAATGGTGACAAATGCAGGCTCAAACTCTCAGAGTAATGTCAATCCCAAAGCTTATGGGCTTCTTTACTCGATGAAAAGCGCGTGTCAAAACAGAAGACCAGGGGTATGAGTGAACAACATTTCTCTGATCATTCAATATCAATCATATACTATACCACAATAAACATAGTAGAAGATGACTAAGGGATGAAAGTAATAATGACGGTGACAAATGGACAAGTCTGGGCCAAGCCACTGAGCCAACATCAAATCAGTCTGTTGGCTTAGCCAGAAACCAACTCAGCCTTGTCAACCAGGCTGCGATAGGACCAGTCTGGATAGTTCCATGTTTTTCGATTTGACAGGCATGCCGAACCACGTAGGGTTAAATGACAGCCCAGCCAAACCCGTTTGACCCGTGTGGCCAAAGACAGCCCACTCATTTGCCCACCACTAGCAAGCTTCCAATACTATCTTAAGAAGTATTTACAGCTTAGAAGCAATATCTTAGGAAGTCAACATTGAAGCCTATTTCGATTTTATGTGTCCCTGCAAAATGCCCCCGTTCACAGAAACAAGGCACTGTACATCTAGAACCTATCTGTCAATCTGTCAGGATCTACATATGGCAGTGGTTGTCTTTCTGCAGTGCTGCACTCTAGTCAGTATATCAAAGATTGTTTAAACGTGCCATTTTTCCACGCTTATACACAAGCCAGAGCTTCTGGCAGTGTGTTAACTGCGTTCCGCACAGAGGAAACCAACAGCACTCTTGCTCAATCTCTAATAGGCTAACAATGGTGTCTTGCATTTAACAGGTACAAGTAGAGGTAGTAGCGCTTGCTGGAAAGGAAAAGGGGCCAATAATAGTGGAACAAGCTAAAGAACATAAGGCATCATTATTGGTACTCGGCCACAGAAAGCGATCAATGGCATGGAGACTTCTGATGAGGTGGACAGGCAGGAATAAAAGCAGCCAAAGTGTAGTTGATCACTGCATCCAAAATGCTGACTGCATGACCATTGCCGTAAGGAGGAAGAGCAGGAAACTAGGAGGCTATTTAATTACTACCAAGCGTCATAAGAATTTCTGGCTCTTGGCCTAGAGATTTTGATCAAACGACACCGGATCAAGGGTCATCTGGGCACAATAAGAATTGTAAATGGTCACTGTACTGCACATTTGGAGAATTTCTCCACTAACTTCTTGCTACCCTAAATTAAAACTCCCACTTCTAGAGGAATGGATTTCATGAGTCATCCTTGAAAGAGGAATCTAGAAAAGAGTTTAAGGCAAAAAATCACATCGAGGATTAAAGCAATTGTCTTGGAACATCACAAAATAGAAAGCGAGTCTATTTCATCCCCAAATTCTCAACAGAGTATTGTTCTCCAAACATATCAATTCACATCTCCCTAAGAAGCTAGGGTTGGCCGTGCAAGAAGAGTTACTTGTGGCCTACTACCATCATGGCAATGCCCAAAGTAGACAATTTAAGTGAAGAACAGTAAAATACATAAATAACAGTATAGTATCAATTTAGGCATTAAAATGCGTTGACAATTATGACGAAGATATTTGACACCTCGTTATGCATGGGGTGTCAAGGCTCAGCAAATTCAAAATGTGAGGTGCAACATCCAGTTCATGCGTTTTTGTTTGGTTTGATGTTGGCAGAACAAGTATTCACGACATAGTTAATAGAAAGGATCAAAAGAGGACTGACTTATAGTCTTGTCCTTGGTTTGAGAACCCGGAGCTACAAGTCTAAGAACTATATACTACTCCAGCCTGTCTAGAAATCCAACTATCAATTTAGTGAATTAGGTATTAGTGTGCCTTCTCAAAAGATATATTTGTTCATTTTGGTGGTTCCCCCCGGGGGGGGGGGGGGGTGTGGTGTTAATAATAGGCTTAGAAGAGTATACTCTTCTAGGGGGGGGGGGGTGTGGTGTTAATAATAGGCTTAGAAGAGTATACTCTTCTAGGTACAAAGAGCTATTAGTTACCAAGATGGCACAAATGTCAAACAGTTCGTTCACACAGGCATAAATCATATAAGGCCAGTTAAAACTCTTTCTAAGAGCGTAAAATTAACTATGCTTTAGTCAAAAACACATCTAGCATTGGTGACGTTCAGGAAATTCTAACACTACAAAGTGACAGCAATTATAAAATCTACTTCATCTAGAGTTGTTTAAGAGTTAAGACCAATCATTCGGATGTCAAATGCACCTTTTGAACCACACACTTTCATGTATGCTCCTCTCCATCAATAGCCAGTCCTTTCAACCACAATTCAACGGAAAATTTTGAGCATGATTGACAGGACGTTTTGGTACTAACCACCATGCATTCCATTTCCATCACTCCAACTTGGAAGTTACGTTATTGACCAGCATGCCAAAGGGTGTGGGGGTGTCACTGGATCGTCGAGATGGAGGTTAATTAGTCTTTTTGTTTATAATCATTTCTCCTCCTAATGACACAAAGTAAAATGGAAAATAGTACCAGTCAATTAAACAAGAAACCCTATCCTTGTCAGAGATAGAGGGGAACAACAGAATGATCCGGATGCCAATGACTCTCAGCTTTCAAAAGACGTTTACTGTGCATCACATACAGTACCTATGGAGGAAGGCAAGAAAAGCGGGGGAAAACGGGGACAAAAGAGAAAAAAAAAGGGCATAAGAACAGAACTTCAAATAAGACAAAGTTTTTAAGGGATTCCCAGAGGCTTACAGAAGGAATTTCTGATTTTAACTGTTTTCCTTTTCCCAAGAGTACTGTGATGAATCTTTTCCTTCTTGGCCGCAAACTTAACAAGTGAATCAATACTATCAGCATGTAGCATAATACACAAATAGCCGGAATGCAACATCTGGGGAAAAAACAAAGTGCAACACCCGCCTTTTTACAGAGTGTGAGTCTAAGAAGCCAGCGTCAATCAACAAAAACTCCGTCGATCACATTGACTATCAAAATGCTCACTTATCTCTGCCAAGATATTCCATTAAAGTTGCAACGGTTAACAGTTTTCATTGCCAATAGAAGGGATAAGGTACCACTCCTATACTTGCTTCTACAAATGCTGGATATCTGGCATAATTGGGTCTAGAACAACAACAACTCCCAGTGTGGGTCAAGCTTTCGCGAGAATTGAGGAGATCAAGATGTAGGCAGCCTTACCTATACATACATAACTGCACGTAAAATTGGGTCTAGAACAAATCCAGAAAAATAAAATTAAGGTGAGATCCAAGTGACCCCACCCTTAACCAACCCTTACAACCTCACTGAGAAATAAATGATATCAAGCATCAAATTACAACCCCTTTGCTGCAAGCCACTTACCATGAAATCCAAGACTAACAAGTAAAAAGAATGCGGCTCAGAAGAAGTCTGTCGAAAAAGAAAATGCAAGAATTTAAAATCAAGATGCGCGACACAGCCATGGATTCAAGCAGTGGAACCCTCCCACCCAGCCCATTAGGGGAAACTACGAACTGAAAATAGCAATTGCAAAAGGATGATTCAAAAAGGGGCCCCCCCCCCCCACCCCCGGGGACCTGGCCCTCTCCAATCAGGGTGTCCCCATGACTGATGGTGCCCTTACAAGGAGAGCCCCCCCCCCCCCCCCCAAAAAAAAAAACCCAAACAAAAAAAGCGGGAATGTTGAAGTGCCGAACGTAGCATTGTAGCTTCGCAAATGTATGATGAGAAATTAAATAATCAATTAAAAGAGTTAGAAGGTTGTTTACATAATGGCCCTGACAATAGTTCAAACATGCAGAAAGAGAACACAACTCATAGATACACACTCTTGGCTTTTTGTTAATGCAAAGAATCTCAAAAGGAATGCCGCAGACATCTCATCTGCAATAGGGAAAATGGCTTGGCTTAGTTTAAGGAAATTGCTGTGGAATAAAGACTTTACTTGCAAAATGCTAGAAGTGCAAACCTACATTAAGCCAATCATTGTATTGTACACAAGCCAGAAATCTCTGAAATTCTGTGGCCAATAATGAGATTATATTTCACCAATCATTTAAAATGTACAAGATGGCACAGTGAGCGAAGCCTTTGATCATAGACATAAACAAACAAACATGATATGGATCGATATTTCCTACAGCTTTTGTCAGCAATCTTTTTTTCCCAGTATATCCTTCTTTGAATAACCAATAGATCTGCAACAACTAATTCTAAGCAATACATGTAATAGCATACATACATTTCACTCTCTTAATGGTATGGCTCAAACTTATAGCCATGTCTATAAGCAATATGGTGCAACTGATCGTAGCCTGCAAGCACGCCAGCACCTGCCACCCCCAAAAGGATGTTTGCAGTGACTCCTCGATAAAGCGCAAAAAATCCTTCATGATGGATTATCTCATGGAACGCATGAACTGCATTACGGTACTTCGAGGGGTGTCCGGATGTAAGCATCATCCTTCGTCGCAATGTATCAAACGGATAGACACATACCCCAGAAACAGTCGTTACAGCCCAACCCAAGAAAAAGCTAGCAAAGAAATTACCCTGCAACAGTACAAAAAATAACAGAGAATCAAAAACTAAGATAGAGCAAGTCTAAGCTCAGGCGAAACTCTTCAAAAATATGACAAGCACAATATTCAGCCGGTAAGATTAACGGGAATACCAACATAATTTCACAAATGGGGCCGTAAAAAGTGAATGTAGAGAAACGACAAGCAAGAAGGAAAGAGAGGCTAGGGAAGTGCAAGGATGAAACATGGTTTCCCCAGAGTAAACATGGAGGGGAAATCATGTGTTATAAGTGGCTAGATTAGCAGGAAAATAGTGGACAAACAAGCAAAAAAATTTTGCGATGCAGGAGGGACTGGGTCAGAACCGTGGCGCACAAATGTTAAGATGCCTGCCTGACCGTACTAAGGTAGTTGAAGAGTACCACCCACATTCCATGCATAGACATGGAGATTGGAGAGACATCCGTGGAGGGAAGGTGAAATTGTCCAGGACGTATCAGCAGCAACTAGAAGAAAATAGAAAGAGTCATTTATAAGGGTTCCTAGAAGAGTCGCACAAGTCAGCAATTTTTTTTAACTCCTTTTTTTTTTAATGTCCTCAAATACGACACCACATTACAGCTAATCAGCCTTTCACTCATCCTGCATTTTCTTTTGACAGAGATCACCTCAACATAGTAAAAAGGGGCCTCTTCCTCCTGGAGAGATATAGGTTATGGATGATGTGTGTAAGCAGTAGATACCAAAAACTTCTCTTTCAGCAGAAAAGGAAAGTACACTGGACCTTCTTAATAAACTCCATTGCTACAGCAAAAGAAAGGGCAAAATCATAAAGGATATGACTTAATAATGATGAGAATAAGTCAAGGAAAAGGTGTTGAGCTACACTAAAATTTGGCTTGATGTTAAAATAAAGTACTCTAAAAAAGAAAGAAAAGAAATGGAACTGGCTCTATGAAGCAAAGAACCTAGAAAGTTTCAATGAAGACCAAAAAAGGAATTAAAGAAGTGACAGCTACACAAAATGACCATTTTGAGATGGGAAAGAGCTTAGAAAAAAGAAAGTTCATTCTCTTGTCCGCACTCTCTCAGCTCCCTCCCCCCCCCCCCCCCAAAAAAAAGTAAAGGGAAAAAACACTGTAATTCAGAGATTGATTGAGAATGTTCAAACCAATAGTTGAGGGCCTCTTCTTCATGTCAATTTCATCATCCAAAAGAAAAGTGCAGACTTCCAAGTCAAGTGCATTATTAAACGGTAAAACAACTGCATTGCCTTTTAGGAACTCAAGAAGAGTATTATCAGCAAAGAAGGAACATTACGAAGGCTAGACCAAGTTGAAATGTTTAAGTAGTTGGACTTATCTGAAGGATTAGACAAATAAAAATATGCAAAAGCTTCAAGGTTATGGGAGTCCACAACTCCACAATGATCTAGAAAGCTAAATTATCTCAACCCTTCTTGGCAGGCTAAAGAATGAGCTAGTTTACTACTGAGACTCGCAGCAACAGTGCAAGTTTATTGAGAACTACACGGTGATTATAGTAACTTAGAACGACTTCATAGAAGGCTATTTGCTCCAGGCAGTGTCAGCAGTGCAGCTGCATTTTCGCCCCGATTTCCCATCCAGTGAGGTGCATTAGTGTGTTTCCAGACTGTACTCATGAATTGTCGCCCCACAGCTACTTCGAAACTAAAACAGAGAAAGCTTCATTTTACTCTTGATCGATGCAGGAAACGGAATAGATACTAGTAGCTCTCTTACCATAACAAAACTTCATACATGTGGAATCAGAAGGGGGGGGGGGCAGGGGAGTAGTTTGGACATTTCAGCAACTGATCCCTGTGCATTTGATAACTTGACAAAGATTTTACTGATGATTATAGATTGTCATTGCCAGCAAAATATTGAAACATATCTTTTGAAAAATACTTGTTTATAAAGGCCAAAAACGAGCAACTAGGAAAAAATTCAGCAGCCACAGATTAGAAGAATACATACGGGACTCCTTCCTTAAGCTAGAAAGTTAATGCTTCTGCTACAAGCTGTCTCTCTGCTTTATTTCACTAGAGAAAACCCAGCTTAAATTCATTGAATGCAACAATTGCAACTGCTAAAAGCTTGTCTGAAATGGAGAATATTCCAACAATTATTGCATTTTCTCCATTATACAGCAGCCAACCAAAGGAAAGGCTAAGGTTTATGCAAATAAGGCCACTGGAATACACCCCCCCCCCCCCAAAAAAAAAAAAACCCCCCACATTGCACTCGGTTCAAATGGGGATGTAATGAGAAAAACACCACAACCTATCATTTGGATGGATTTTAAATTGATTACAATTATCCATAATGATCCTACTAAAAATGCCAATGAATGTGAATCCTAGAGTTACAGGCATGAAACACTTCATACTACAGCAAGAAAGAGTTTAAAGACAAGGGTACGTTGGAAACTTCTCTCATCAAATCAAATGAAGCAGAGCAGTAATAAGAGTCAATTAAAAGACATTATATAACAGCAATGCAAATTGACTTACCTCAAGGGAGCCAACCAAAACACCAGGTTTGATCGTGTCATACATCCCAAAGTACAAACCCCTGTAGAGAGTAATTCCAACAATGGACACTCCAAAACCTCGATAAAGCCCCACAATCCCATCAGTTGATAACGTCTTAGAGTACACATCAAGCAACCCTTTAAAATGTCGTTGTCGATTATTCAGATTGCACCCATACCCAATTGCATCAGTGCCTAACCGGGTGCGAGCATAATCCAAGTGATAGAGAAAGAGAGAAGTAGTTGCACCAGCAGCACTACCTGAAGCCACATTTCCAGCAAACCACAATAAGTAACCATCTTTCTCCTTCGAAAACCCAAGAACACTCTTGAAATAACCCCTGAATGCAAAGTTGAATGCCTACAGTACAGATTATCAAATACCCACATCAGAAATCCCACTTCTCTTCGCAAATGTAGATAGTTCCTCCAGAATGCTAAAGACCCAACACAGAAATTGAGAAATCTGAGAGAGAGAGAGAGAGAGAGAGAGAGAGACCTGGGTGGGGAAGTAGCGAAGGACGTTGGCCTGATTGCCACGCCAGAAAGCAAGGATGCCCTCTTCATGGAACACTCTTTTGAAGCAATCAGAAACGCCGGTGTAAGGAGGGCGGTGAAGGCGGCCTCTCTTTAATAGCTCGGATTGGTTCTGCAAAAGCAGTTTGACTCTCTCAATTGGTGCCACCGCCGTCTTGGACGCCGCCGCCGCCGCCCCTGCCATCAGCCACTCCGCGGAGAATTTCTCCGTCGTCATCTCCTTCTCTCTTCCCCCTCCCCTCATGCCGACGACGATTGATGAGATTGAGACGTCGGAGGCCAATCGGATAAATGACGCCAAGCCAAGACTTATCGGCGCCGTGCAACGCCGGCTAACTGTCAATTCTTTTAAGGCCTAAAAAAAGGAAAAAGAAAAAGAAAAAGAAAAAGAAAAAGAAAAGGCTCGAGCAAATAAGTAATGCTGGTCTTCAAATTTTCATAAATTGGGGCCATCACAAACTAATAATGTATATGAATTTATGAGTTACAATTGCTAATTAATTAACAATACATGGAATAATTTTTTAGTTTAATTTAAGGCAATCATATTTATTATGGCGGAATAACTTAACTTTTAATAAATATTTATCCCGCCATAATTTGTAGAAATTAAAAAGGTGAGAGAACTAATGAGGGGAGAGGGATAAATTGACCCACACAACCTAGAGTTTGATTGTTGATAAAGGTAATTCATTATGACCCTCTTTGGAGAACAACTGTTAACTGTTAGTTATTTGTATTAGGTGTCAGCTATTACCTATTTGAGTTAACTATATCTATTAGCTGTTTATTGAAAAACTGTTTGGTAAAATAGCTGTTTATGATAAAGTTGTGAGATAAAAAGCTAATTCTTCAAAAAGTTCTTTTAAAAAACTTATGGAATTAGCTTTTTGAACCCAAAAAACTCTTTTAGAAAGCTCTTTCACCAAACACCCAGATTAGCTTTTTGTTTGGTCAAACAGCTAATTTTGATCAAAAATACTCTTTTTGATCAAAAAGTTGTTTACCAAATATCCCTGGCCATTGTTGTATGCGACTAATGCAAGTTTTATCATGTAATCTCCCATAAGACTTGTGGCAATTATGAAGTGGGTTAGGCCTTATCATTCTCGACTTGTGAGAAACTTATGTCAAGTCAAAGTTGTCAATGTTTGTTTCCTTGTCGCACAAATAGCATCACATAAATTTTTTACCGTTGAAAGGAGGATATCTGATACTGAAAAATCTCAAGCATGACTATTTTCATTATTTGTGGTAACTGAACTTAAGGTACTGGTTGGTTAAAATTCTTAACTGCCACACATGAGGACTACATCCTATGATCGTCATCTCAATCATAAAAAAGATACAACAGCAATAGCTTTTAGCGTAGATTCTAATTTTATGAGGTTTAGGAGATTTAGATTTAAATAATTGTATTGCAATAACTCCTACAAGCAAAAGGACCCTAAAAAAATCATAAATCATTTTTGCCTAGAATAAATCTTTTAAAATTAGTTGGGTAAAAGATGAATTAGAAACTAACATCAAGCAGCAACAAAGAAAATTTTTCACAAAGTAATTTTGTTGCGCTCAAATATTTTGAAATAAATTATTAATATAGGCATACCAAGTATAATATCATTTACAAGAAGATATTAACATAACGAGCATTACCTATTATGTAAGCTAAAAGACGCTCATGTTATATGAGATAAAATACGAACTCAACCTATAGTTAGTGACTCTAATTTAGACCTCCAAAATTTATTGTATTGGGTCATATTATCCGTTAATTGTAAATGGATCAATCAAGTTCAATAATCTAATTCTAATTCTTCTTTGATCGTCCTATTATTTGAAACATTAACTCTTTTGCACCTCCTTACCGGTGCCCAATCATAGAAAGATATGAACTATTATGTGGCCGCAAAATGATAATTAAATTTTGATTGAAGAACTAAAACTAAGATTAATAATTTACATTTCTTTCCAAAAAAACAAACGAAAAAAAGAGCTCAAAGTATTACCCTGAGAGCACCCCGCAGCCCATTACACTCGTTCACGTGTGAGTCACTTCCGCCACATGTCAATTTTTCATTTGTTGCCAAAGTTTGTGCCACGCAGGTGGAAACGGCTACATGTTCCCTGACAAGCTCCAAACTTTTTGTTTTTTTTGTTGTTTTCCTTTTTTTCCCTTAAAAACATTATTTATATGGTTGAAAAATATAATTTTGTATGTTATGAAGTGGGTCCATAACCTTGGATGATTCAAGATGAAGTTCCATAAATTAAAAAGGTAAAGAAATGTAAGTTTAAAAAGATTAAACCTTTACTGATTTAGAGTTTCAAAATTTGAAACATACATGCCACGAATGTGGACAATTCAACCCCTTTTGATTTTTCCGTATGGTTTATGAAGTGCACAAGTAATGGAGGCGACCACTACATCTTAGAGCATGGCCAGCGGTAGTCCCGCGGGCCAAAACTCTGACATAGGGCGTGTTCGGTAGTAGAAGTTGAAGTAGAGGTTAGTGGTTTGTAGTGGTCAAAATGGTATGGACCACTACTTAAAGTGTTCGGTAAAGTAGTGAATGAGGTAGTGGTTAGAAGTTTATGTAGTGTTTTTTAAAAGCTAATGAAAGTAGTTTTTAAGAATCTCTACCTAGTTGTTGCATTACAAATTACAAAATTATTCTTTTGATTTACTAAAAACCTTTATTTATTATGTCCTTTTTAGTCATTTTATATAAATCTGTCACTTCAACAGTTACGTATTTATTTTAAATCGCTAGTTGAACCGTTAACCACTAACCACTAGTGGGTCACAGCTAATCGCTAATAAAACCGCTAAGAGCTAGTAAAACAGTTAACCATTACTAAAACAGCTAATTTTACCGAACACGCCCAGAGTGAGCGCGCGGGCCGCCCCAAAGCCTGTAACGGAAGACCCGCGAACCAAGCCCCACCGGCGGCTCGGCCCCGTGAGCGGCCTGCGCCCCTTTTTTTCCTGCTCTTGCCTTTTTTTTGCCTTTTTTGGTTTCCCTTTCCTTTTTGGAGAAGAAGAAAAGGTAGATCTGGAGACGGAGAAGAAGAAGACGAGAAGGCTAGCAGAGATGGGGATGGAGATGGGGGGTTGAAAAAGATGACACAGAAAGGTAACATTAATTAAACTATCCAATATTTATTGTCATTACTATTTTAATAAATTTTGTCATTATTAGCAGAGATGGTAAAACATTATCATTACTATTTTAATAATAAATTTTTTAAAAATTTTGTCATAGGGAAGGGGAGAGAGATGAGTGGGTATGTTTTTTAGTGATATTAATTGAAGAATTATTATTATGTTAATATTTTATGTAATTTTGTCATTATAAATTAATTATCTAATATTTACATAATTTATAAATTATTTTTTATAACTTATTTATACTAATAATACAAAAAATAAAACTAATTAAATATATTTAATGATGAAATTTATAGATATTATTTTATTTAATGAGTTAAAGTAATGAGTCTTTTTTAAACAGAGTAAGAATTATAAGCTAAAAAATTAGAGAGAGAAATGATATGAATGTGATGGGCCTATGACTTTCACTAAAAAGATTGGGGTCACCGGGAGTGCTCTTACCTAAAAACAGAGCATTAGGTTAAGATCCCATGACATGTCCTAGTGTGGACATGCCCTTCAATCGTCCATGGGCAACAGCGAGAGAAGAAAGGGATGATCTTTCTGCCTTTGCAGCTTTGCTTATCATTCTCAGCTTCCCCACTTCAATAAAAAAGCCGACATAAATGTGATGGATTTCAGAATCCATGTGCTCTTCTTCACTCATTCACTCATGCCCAGCATCTCCATCTTCTATTTTGCTCTTCTCCCACTTGACCATCTTCCCAGCAAGTTTCAATAAGAAAATAACCCAATTTGGTCTCAGATTTGCTGTTTTCTACCTGGGTTACCAAATTAGCCTTCTGGGTACCATTTTTATCTTTCCAATTCAATTGTGTCTCGTTCAGATTGGCCTATTATGCTATATAGTAAGCTCTGAGACAAGAAAAATGGTGGGAGATTTGAATCTTGGTTGATGGGTCTTTGAAAGGGGAAGTGAGAGATGCGGCGACGGGCTGCCGATTTTCGGCGCCCGCTTCGGAGACGGATCTCCAATTGGATCTGGACACTCCTTGGTTTGTTCTTCTTTGCTGGGATTTTTCTGTTTGTTGTTCAACACAATCATAATCAAAATCAGGTCCCCCATCCCTCCCTGGTAGGTTTTACTACCCAACTTACTAATCACTTCACTAATCACATTGTTATTTCTTTGAACATTTATAAAAGAAAATGTAAGGGAAACTGTGATCCTGAATCAAATTAAGTTATGATCTCATATAGTCTAGTTTGGGCATTTGAAGTTGAATTTTCTCTCCTGTGTTCCTATTTGCTTAATTGTCTGGTCATATTTGTCTGTGGTCAGAGTGATAATGATGGTCATATCTTGGCAGTTGAGATGTCAAGAAAGGACTGAATGATGAGTGTAAAGCTCATTTGGTGTCCTTTTAACTGTCTTTTTTTGATGGTTGTGTTGGTCAATGGATTTCTTAATCACAACTGGAAAGTTGGAAATGATTGGAACCATTCTCGTGTGCTGGCTCAAAATATGGTTGCAATCAAACCAATTAGATTTATTTCAGAGTGTCCATTTGTACTTATGCTGATTTCCGAATTAGCTTAGTATGATGGGATGGCACACAAAATGAGTTGCCAAGTTAATCCACTTAAACTGCATTGTATCACTTGAGTCCAACTTCTGTATGTGGTCAATCCATGCTTTTTGTTGGGGCCCTTTCTGATATAGGATGTCTGATAAGTTTTCTTGTTTTACTTGATTATTTGTATAGACCATTATAGTTTTTCTTTGAGATGGCAGCCTCCGCTTGATTTAGGCTGCATGTTTAGGCTGCTCAGCTAGTTATTTAGAAAATCCAAAGGATGATGTCTTTTGTTTATTGAATTTGTTTTAGTTCATTTAGCTGCAATGGCCTCTGACTGAGAGGGGTGTTACAATTACCATCGTTTCTTCAAAAAGGCTAAGTTCTTTACACTGCATTGTTTTAGCCTTTGGCACCAGTGCACCACCGCTGGGGCGAGAGTGCTGTATGTACTAAATTTACGTAGTTATTTTTAGATTGTTTATTGTTCGGGATTAAAAGGGTTCGTAAAGTATTTAAGTTCCAATATTTTCTGAAAATGGTGTGACTCAAAAATTCCTTAGGTTACATGCCTTGGAAGAATTTGCAATTTGCAATTTTCTTGGTAATAGAAGTTTTTCCTTCCTTCAGTTAGGTAATTTAAGTTTTTCCCCCTATGGTTACTATCTTGAATGGTTTTGTGCATATGGTTGTTTACCGCTTATGTACACTATCTCAGACTGAGTGGTGCGCCCATCTTTATGGTGTTTTGAACACCTACAGTCTCATGGAATTTAATTTTCTTACTCCCTTGGACCATTCATTCTCTTTGATATTTTGCTACCCTTCTCAAGATTATTAAGAAATGTAAAGGAAATTGAGTATAACTCGTGTCTTCTCTTCTCCTTTCCCTATTGCTTTTGTGCTTTAGGCAAGTAATGATGCCAAATTGTAACTTGGTACCTAGAAGCAACAAGATTCTCTTGAATGTTCAATTCATGCAAGTTTATGTCTGCAATTTTCAAATGCTGAGAACAACTTGATTTTTCTTGAAAATTTAGTTGATTTGTTGATATAAAAATTCTATATTGCTGTGAAAGGGCTAAGGTCTATCTCTATTTTGCCTGATGCACAATGATCCGGTTTTGCTTAAATTCATGCTACATATCTGGTGTTGCATTTACTTAGTCTACCCGCTTATTTCACTTAGGAACTACAATTGCTCCCTTCTCTTTGATTACATAGCTTTCAGAAGCGAACTTGCCTCCTTGTTTTCCTTTACAGGTATGAATCTGAGTGTCCAACTTATCAAGGTTCCAAATTTAGTGTATATATTGTATGGTAAATCGACCATTGTGTATGTGTCATATGATTTTCTCCTTGATGTCGTCTAAAACCAATGCTATGTCGAATGTGGTGGAAGGAAGACATGACTCATAGGGTGTGTTTGGCTGATTGTTGGTTTGTAGACTGTTCCAATGAGTTACGTTGCGTATTTTTGTTTAGTTAACTGCACACAGCACAATCAATTTATTCAATCTTATGCATAAAATTCCATCCAATTGGGGAATGTGCCTTTATGTTTTACTGATTGAGTTGCTCCAATTTTAAATGATATCTCGTCGTCGAATGCCCCTGAATGAGGTCTTTGGGTGAGGATATATTTACATCTGCACATGTTAGGCTTGTATCCTGGTGTCATGTCATTCATTGCTCCATCTCACAATGACTGCCCTTCTTTCTATTTACGTCTGCCTTAAATTGAATGTTCTCTGTACAAACTCTATCATATGTGTGCTTGTGCACAAACCCACTAAGAGGATTTCTTCTTGGTTTTGCACATCTCTTCTTAACATTCATGAAAAGTCTGAGAGGACGAATCATTCTGCGATGGAGGGAGTAAATCTTTGTTAGCATTGTTATGGAAATTTGATTATTTTCAGTGCCAAGGACCCTCTCCACCAGAAAGGAGAAATAGTCGGTGTTATGCTTTGCCTATTAGTTGCATATGCTTGACTACTGTTTGTTGACTTCATATGACAGGAAAAAGGTGAAAAGTTAGAACCTCTTCGAGAAACATTGAATTTTACGGAAGAGCTATTAAGTTCACGCTCGGCTGCTAGGCAAGTAGCTGATCAAATAACTGTTGCCAAAGCATACGTCATCATTGCAAAAGAACACAACAACCTCCAGCTTGCTTGGGAACTCGGCGAAAAGATCCGAAGTTGCCAGCTACTACTTTCAAAAGCTGCTATGAGAGGAGAGCCTTTATCCCTGGATGAAGCCAACCCGATCATTAAAAGCCTGTCTTTGCTAATATTCAAGGCACAGGATGCGCACTATGATGTAGCCACCACAATCATGACCATGAAATCCCACATACAAGCCCTTGAAGAGCGGGCTTATGCAGCAAGTGTTCAGAGCACATTGTTTGGGCAGGTGGCTGCCGAAGAAATACCTAAGAGTCTCGACTGCTTGAATGTTAAGTTGATGGTAGAGTGGCTGAGCAAACCAGCCCTACAACGGGTAGCAGAGGAGAACAAGAACTCTCCTCGTCTGGTGGCCAACAATCTCTATCATTTCTGCTTATTTTCAGACAATCTGCTGGCCATCTCTGTGGTTATCAACTCCACAGTCTCAAACACTGCCAAGCCAAAGCAGCTCGTCTTTCATATTGTCACAAATGGTGTTACCTATGGTCCTGCGCAAGCTTGGTTCCTCAGTAACAACTTCAAAGGAGCCACCATAGAAGTCCAGAACATTGAAGAATTTACTTGGCTAAATGCTTCTTACTCTCCCGTCATGAAACAGCTGCTTGACCCAGATTCATGGGCATACTACTTCAGTGGGTCCCGGGAGTTTAATGTTGAGCCCAAGTTCAGGAACCCAAAGTACGTGTCGCCATTGAACCACCTTCGGTTCTACATACCCGATGTCTACCCCCAGCTGGAGAAAGTGATCTTTCTTGATGATGATGTGGTTGTTCAAAAGGATCTGACCCCACTTTTCTCATTGGACTTACATGGAAATGCGAATGGAGCCGTGGAAACTTGCCTTGAGGCGTTTCATCGGTTCTACAAGTACCTTAACTTCTCAAACTCCATCATCAGCTCAAAGTTTGATCCTCAGGCCTGCGGATGGGCATTTGGAATGAATGTCTTTGATTTGACTGCGTGGAGGAAAGCGAATGTGACTGGCCGCTATCATTACTGGATGGAGCAAAACATTGATGGGTCATTGTGGAAACTCGGGACTCTTCCTCCCGGACTTCTTAGTTTCTATGGACTCACCGAGCCGCTGGATCGAAGATGGCATGTACTCGGGCTCGGGCATGACGCCAACATTGATTCCCAGTTGATAGACAGTGCAGCTGTCGTTCACTTCAATGGGAACATGAAGCCATGGCTAAAGCTTGCCATTGGCAGGTATAAACCTTTGTGGTTTAAATATACCAATGAGAGTCATACATTGTTTGAAGAATGTGTCAGAAGTTGAATTTGCAAGTGATTTCTGAAGCGATGAAACCACCAATTGTAAAGTCGCAGAAGGAGGTGCGGGTACATTAGGATCTTTTTTTTCTTTTGTACCTTTTTATTCTTCCTTTTACATAGTTTTAAATTGTAGGGCAAACAACAGGAGAAGTTCCCACACAATTAGGGGGAAGAAAACAGCAGCTGGTCATTCCAATTTTGTAGCATTGTTTATTTTTGACCCTTGTGATAGAAATTGTAGAATCTATTCATCACTGTAGCAATTCGGGTAATAATTTATATTTCAAAAATTTTGGGTTTTCAACTGTAATTGCACCGTGACAGATAGTGACCACCGTGATCTTCAGATGCTATCCTGATGTATTGGGTTCTCTTGATACTGCATGATGCAAGGAGTTTAGGTATCATAAAGGGCACTGATTCTTCAGGAAAATACCGGGTGAATGTTTATTCGTTTAACTGCTGGGTCTGTAAAACTCTAGCATAACGTCAGAAACACAAGTCTTAAACTTCAAACATCATCTACTTGAACGGTTGAACCTTTGTGCAGTGTGCAGTTATGGAAATTATGCATGTACAAATACAAGCTTGGGTAAGTTGTTTCAAATCCCCCAGGAGCGTGAGGATAATGTATTTTTATTAAGCTTAGGAGTGATTATGGATGGAATTCATCTGTTCACTGGACTGAATCTACCTATAATGATTCACATATGATGTGTGAATTATCTGCGAAGGGAGCTCAAATACATGGATCAGTAATCCAAATATGTACTTGTTCAAGCCATACTTTTCTTTCTATGAATCTTCATCCAGTTTCTTGAATCAACTAAAATGGAATCTCTATTAGACGGGGTGAACGTGCCAGGACTTGGCAGTGTTTATCGTTTATACACCCCAGGTTCTTTTGGTGAGGTAAGCCCTCCCTTACTGACGTGGTGTTTTGTGCTGAACCAATTAACTGATTTATATGAAAATTGCTGGTAGTGAAAGCACACGGCCTATTAGCTCAGTTGGTTAGAGCGTCGTGCTAATAACGCGAAGGTCGCAGGTTCGAGACCTGCATGGGCCAATTTGAAATATATTTTCACTTTCAGATAAAAACAATCCGCAAATCTGGATAAAAGTCCAAACTAGTGCACAGCCCCCTCTCTTTTTGAACGAGAATGGCCCAGAATTTGATAACTAAAGTCTACCAAAAAACTAAACTACTCTATTGAGCATGGCAATCCAGGAAAGAAACCGAATGAGAACAATGGCTTGCACCTTTAATAGTTAGCATAAAACTTCAAATTTCATCTTTACACAAGCGGTAGTTAAGTCAGACAGCTGGAACACTTGTAGATGCAAGATCTTGCCAGACTCTATTGAAGCGGGATCTACACTTACTGCTGTTGTTGAAGTAGTGAGTCAGACAACTTTCAGTTTCCAAACCGTTGATCAAAACCATTGCTTTGGATGATGAAGCTATGGCACACTTTTGCTTGTACGTTGGATGATTGGATCTTTGCGATCTGGCCCTGTTGGAGTAGAGACATTGTTTCTGTTGGAGTGCATTCAGACAGCATTGTTGCCCAATTTACAAAAGAGAACAGCACAGAGGGATATGTTCTTTTAGTTTGCAATAATCCGGACCCAAACTAAAATATCTAATAATAATAACCCTTTCCATCGCTTAAAATGTAGGTAGAAGACAACTTTTGAGCTTCTACACAGTATATATTTCAAATTGCAAATCGAAGACATTGTCTATATTTCTGTGTGAAATGGAGAAGAGTTGAAGACACATGGAACAATCATCTGATCATGAAACCAGGCCAACATAAATTTCCCCATTGTCAACATATATAAGAACCTTGAGTGGTATGGATGTGATTGCTAATTTGCTATAAACTTTGGCTTTGTAATTGCATACTACAAGATGGAAGTTGTGATGACCACCATCTCTTGCTCGAAGACTATCAACAAGGCCATCTTCAACAGCATCAGGGCTTCGTCTACACACCGCTCTCGAAGACAAATGACTGAAGATGTAATCTTGCTCGAGCTGCAGCAGCAAGTGATTCTTCGTCTTGCGTTTCCTTTGCTATAGCAAGCGCAGCAAGATAAGCTTGCGTTGCCTCCTCCATCTTTTGCATCTCGCTCTCCTCCATATCATCCTGTTTAAACCCAATCCACTCGATATATTTACAGATCAGATAGGAACTGCGTATTAGACATGACCCACGCCACGATGCACAAGAAAGGAGGAGGGGAAGTCATGCAAAAGAATCGAAAAGGAAGACTAATTACTGACAATATTTGGCAATAAGAATGGAAAACCGAAAGCTGGGAGGTTAGAGACTTACTATCTCTGGCAAACATTCCAAACATAATGGTTCAGTGTCATAATCTACAGCCGGTGCAATAGGTTGATCCTTCGACAGACCCTCAAATAGATGCATTAATGATGACACCTGGGAGTGCGTTGAATTTAATTCTTCTCGAAGTTTCTCGACCTTTTGGTTTGATGTCTTCGCTTCCCATTGTAACTTTTCAAGCGATGCTTGTTTGTCCGCCAACTGTATCTGATAGTAGAAGGATGCCATTCACGAAATAGTTTGAAGTATCACATAATTGATGACAGACCTTTGCTAAAATAATTAGAGTGACAATCATGATGATATTCAGTCAAACACAAAACAACCCCAATTTCCTCAACGTTCAACAACATTTGATATAAAAAGAGACCATGAGGCGCTCTCTAATTTAGACTGCCTGGGGATGCTCAAATCACCATGACTGCATAATGATATACGATGAGCCATACAGCCAATGCTCATGAGACTGTGAGCAGCTATAGCCTATGTTTTTTTTTGGTTTTGGGGGGGGGGGAGAATCCATACTCAAATCATTAAGCTTGCTGGACACTAATAACTCATTTAATGCAAGATGAACCATATAATCAATTATGAAATTTGCTTCTCTAAACTATCACTGATTAACACGACTTCAAAACAATATAGGTTATTTTCCAGCATGATCACACTGTCAGTTTGCTAGGGCATCCTACACTCAGCAGTCAAGCTTCTACTAACAACGATCCTTTGTCATGTTCGATAAGCAAGGATCCCCGAAGTATAATCACATACTCATCAATTACTACAGGCTTCATGACCCGATCAAGCAAATAAGTAGAGACATATATACCTTAGCATCATTAAGTTGCTGCTGAGTAGTCTTGATTACAGAATCCTTTTTAGCTACGCAATGCTTGAGCTCATCAACTTGTGATTGTAATGAACTCTTCTGATTCTTCGACGCTTCTGCAGATTTCAAAAGCTCATCTTTTTCAGCCAATTTTCGCCGTAGGTCCTCCAATTCTTCCCTCAGAACCCTGAGCTCTTGTGTATCTTGTTTGGCACCCATGCTAACCGACGAAGCTGAGAGCTCATGGGGCAATCCATGTTTTGTATCTGACTGCTTCTTTCGATGCGTCGACTTAACTGCATTCTTATTTCTTGAATCATCCTTCTGCAAAGTGGATGAAACCCAATTAGAACCCTAGAACAGAACAACCAGGCCAAGCATTTTCAAAATGCAGTTTCTCCTCTTAATTACAACCCCAGAACATTCAATTCGACCACCCATTTCACTCTAATCACACCACATTGTATCAATTATCCATGAATTCATTCAATTCATACATAACAAATTGGTTTGGGCAAGCATCAACAAATAGGGTTCATCACTCATTGGAAAACAAAATTCGAATCAAAAGAGAGAGAAAGGAATCACCTTTTTGGAATCCCTAGATGGGGTTTTGGTGTAGGTCACGGAGCCCCTTCGGCTAAACGAGCTGTTTTCTTTCCGATCCTACCAAATTCAAACAAATAGAGACAAAAATCACGAAATATTCCAGAAAATGTAAAATTAAATAGCAAAAGAAAAAAAGAATGAAAATTGAAAAGAAGGAAAGACGGACCAATGAATCTGAAGTGCGGCAGAAATTGAGGAAAAACCCAGAAAATTTGCCCATTCTGTGTTATTCTTCCCCATTTCGAAATAGAAAAAACCCAGAAAAAAGGAAGAGAGAGAAAGAGGAGAGAGGAAACAGAGAGAAAGAGAGAGGATTAGGGATTACAATGAGGGATTGAACAAGAGGGACGATCTGGACGAGGTCGTTGTAAAGGACCCGATCCACATTGCTGGATCCGGCTGTCATCGCCTGTCCCTCGTACATCGCTCTCTCTCTCTCTCTCTCTCTCTCTGTTCGCTTACTACACTCTTCAACACTCAACAGTATACATCGTTGGATTTTGAAAATTCCGATGTTAGAGATAGAATCTTCGCCGCCGATCACTGTGAAGTGGGTGACAAGCCCATTGTGGTGATGTGGGGATTTTTTTTTTTTTTAATGCAGAAATTCTACCGTAATTGAAATTTTTTTAATTATGGTAGTCGATAAATGTGAATTGTTAATGTAGTAAGAATTTATTTGAACTGTTCAAAGTAGTCTTTCTGCAATCTGTTATCCGTTAAATAGGCCAATTCTTTATTTCTCCCTCTTCATTATTCATTGTCACATGATCAATTATCTTTGCTTTCCTCCTTTCAGCAGTAATTTTAGGGTACACATCTATGTACCATGCTTAGACACATACTTATATAAGAGACATTATATAATTGAGTTAAACCCCTATTTCATTTTCCCCAATTTAATAAACATTTTCGTAACTCTTCCAACCCCACCAACTAGAAAACGATACATTATAGGAAGCAAAAGGTACACTATAAATAAAAAAAGATACCTTGTAGGAAACAAAGAGTACACTACAGAAAGGAAAGGATACACTATAAAATAGAAAAGATGCACTATTACGGGGGAAAAAAAACACATTGCAATATCTAGAGTGCGCGTCCACTACACGACTCCAGGTTGTGTACCATACGTTCGTATCTAAGAATTTTTCTCCTTTCAGCTCTCTCTCTCTCTCTCTCTCTCTCTCTCTCAAGTAGATATGAAGCAAGGCATCGCTTTTGTTGATGTCATTGATATCAGTGATATCGAAGTATCAGTAGCAGGAGAAGTAGGAGGAGATATGGCAGAGGAGCCTCAGGAAGGTTGATTGGAGCTGTGGCGAAAATAGTGAAGAGTAGGCCTTGGAATGTTTGTTCTTCTCGTTGATAAATTGCGGATTTAGAATAGGAAAAAATGAAATGGAGTGGACATGAATGGAATGAAGAAGAAAAGATTAGATTTGTTTTCTTTACATGAGTAGGAAGGAATAAAATGAAGTTGGAGAAATATAGAATTATTGATATCACAGTGTAGAAAAGTGTAAGAGGGAATGAGAGGGGGTGGAAATGAGGGGAAAAGAATGAAAATTAGTGATAAGGAGTGGATGAGAATGAAATGGTAGTGGAGCTGGATTTTTCCACAAAAAGAATAGGTCCAAAGAAAGGCCAATGTCCCCGTTATGTCCAACTGTCCATATTTCTCTCTTTCTTTTTTCATGAATTTATTGATTTGCTTTCCTCGCCATAAAATTGCTAAAACATATTACCTTTTCAGATTCTTCATCTCTGCTCCTCTCAAGTGCAAAGTTTTTTTTCTTTTTTCAAAACTCATAAAACAACAATTTTGACCTATAAACATGCTGGGAAGATCTAAAGAGGGAGTTCACTTCAACTAATGCTCCTGATAATATGCCCAAGTGAGGTTCCAACTCAAAATTAATTGGCAATAGAAGTAGCCTACTTTACGTAGTTCAAACTCTCAATGTGAGACTCTTCAAACTCCCAATTTGGAACTCTTCACTCATGTATAATATTCCTAACAATCTTCCCTTTACACGTGAGTCTCTTCCGAACCACATCAACGCACAAGCTTCCGCTTGAGCGAAAGTCTTTACCAAGGTGTCAAGCCACCATCAAGAGTATACCGCACTCTACTCCACAGAGTCTGCATACTGCTCTGTGTTGAGCCTTCATGTCATCCACTATATTCCAGTGTACCGGCCGTGCATTCCATGTGTTTTTTTCTGCTCTTGTCCATGATACTTTTTTCATAATATCACCCAAGAGCTCATCCACGCTATCGAGCCACATTGTAGCACACATGTTCCCGCTTAATCAACACCTGCATGTCACTTTACCAAGCTCGTCCATGAGGTCCATCATGTCACACCTTTTTTCGTCCATCCGAACACACCATCGATTCTGATACCACATGTTGGAGAGCATCTAAGAGGGAGCCCACTTCAACTAAGGTTTATGACAAGAAGTCCAAGTGAGGTTCACCCTAAAACCAATTGGCAATCAAAAAAAGAAGTAGCCTATTTCACTTATATACCACAATCCTTATCTTTTAAACTCTCAATGTGGAATTTTTCACTCATATGTGATATTCCCAATAAAACAACGATATTATAATTCACTATTAGAATTATTATTACAAGACTAATAGCTTGTTCCATGTCTTAGGTATGTCCCTCTTTCTTTGCCCAATTGTCACTCTTGTGCATATTTTATTTTAGTTTGGTTAATTTAGACATTTTAACTTTTAAAAACGAAACCATTGTGTCTTAAATCTTTATACTATAAATGCAAAAATAGGTGAGGTGTTGAGAATCCTTCCCTCCCTCATTCTAGGACTCACATTCAATCCTGCCAAAATAAATAAATAATTAATTTTAAATTTAAATTTATATCCCCTCAATTCCCCACTTACAGCCTCTCTCTATGCTCAATAACCGTTTTTAATTCTTCCTATTCTCAATAACTGCTCATCACATTAAATTATTTATTTTTTAAAAAAAGTTTGTCGCTTCCCACAATCCCACGCATCTTCCCATTTCCTACCCTCTCAAATAACTGTCATACATATCTTGCAGCCTATTCTACATCCCCTATTTCTGTAACTTTCCACACCAAGGCACACTCTCTCTCTCTCTCCCCCCCATTCTTCTTTTACTTTCCTTCTCTGTCTCACCCAAATCACAAATATCTGTGTAAAACTAAATTCTACCCATCAAAATTTGTCTGCAAATTCACACCAAAAACATAGACTCCAGACCCTTTCCTCCAATTATTTCTCTCTCCTTCTGCCCCTTCGATCTTCAGCCCCTCTCCTGTGAAAAATGCTGATTCAATAAAGATTGCGCATTACTTTCATGGTTTTTCAAGCTGCATCCCGCTCCACGAGCTACTGCTTCTCTCTCCTCCTGTTAGGAAGTCTAAAATCCTGCTTTCGGACCGCCTTGAAATGGCGGATGATGGGGTTGAGCGGCGACGGAGATATAAGACCAGGGGTAGCTCCAATGGGGTGCCTTCGCCCCACAATCTTCGGTGGTCTAGGAGGACGATTGAGCATGAGGAGAGAGAATTTGTGCAGGTTGATGAGGTAGTCAAGCTGAGGAAAAGAAGGCAAAGTGGGAAATCCAGGTAAGAGAATAATAGTTCGATCCCTTCTGCTCCTGCTTCAAGTAAATTTACAAGTTTGTATCCAATTTTAATTTCTAGGGTTTTCATTCATCTCTTTCTCTCAAGGTGGTCGTTATTTCAAATGGGTTTTGTGTTAATGATGGGCTTTTTGAAATGGTTGTGTGACGTGTAGATGAGAATGTTAGTGAAGAAAGCGCACTGGATCGTCTGGGACAGATGATATGGAAGCTGATCATGTGGAGAGATACTGCAAAATCAAGTCCTTGGTTTGGTTTTGGGTGTCTCTATTTTCTGTCTTCTTGCTTCACCAAAGGTCTAAACATTAGGTAATAATACATAAACATCTTGGTTTCTTGAATAATTTTGAAGGTTTTTTTCAATTTGGTGCTGATTTCTCTTAATTGTGGGTCTTTTTTTTTTGTCTTTTTTCAGTGATCTCACAATTAGAGACTACATTTGTTGGTGAAAGTAAATTATGATTAAGGGTATGGTTTAAGTACTATTTTTGACTTTTAATATTTAATCTTTAAATTTTTGTTTAATTTGTAATTTTGGTTAACTTTTAGTTCTTATGCTCACTGCCCTTTTTTCCTTTCATTTATTTGTCATTGCCAATTAGAGAATGTAAGTTCAGTGCCCATTTAATTACAAATGATAATATGAATAAGTTAAGTCCTTAAGGATAGCCCACTTTTGACTAGATTTGCAAATATTTTACATTTTGTGCAGTTTATGGGCGTTTCTCATGGCACACACTTAGCACAAATTGATGATTTCAATCAATAAATTGGTAAGAAATTCTCATTTCCGTCTCCTCTTCCCTTTCTTTTTTCCCCCTTTGTTGGAATGAAGTTTTATTGTTGTTTTTTCTTCCTACATTGAAGTGGCTTTTCCACCTTTTTAGGATTTTTCCCTTTTAAGATCTTGATTTATTTTTTATTTTTAGTTTTAAAATGCCTAAATGATGAAACAGAGGTATATTTGGGGCACAATTGGCCTGTCTAGAGAAAGGAAGGCCACTGAGAATGGAGATCGAAACGTTGGTGTACTTCAACCTTCAACCAGCTAGGTGAGTGTTGCCTAATTATGATAAACCACATACGACTATTTCTTGGAAATCGACCTTCCTTTCATGGTTTTACTCCTTTCATATGATCCATATGTGACAATCAAAGGCTCATATGTAGCCATAACTTTCTTACATGTTTGCACCTTGATGAAAATTGTGTCAATGTGGCTTTGTCTTTCTCATAATTCTAGACCCTATCATAATTATGAACATGTGGTAATCAGTACTTAGCTCTATCAACTTGCCTACTAATTTTATCAAGAATATCTCTAATAGTTGCTTCCTAGACACAGATTAATCGACCATGTTATATTCTAGGATTACTATAGCTTTGCTCTTGTGTTGGCGTGATCCACTTGTCAATAGTGCTTGGTAACTTTCAAGCACTGAACTTCTATCTCTGAGTGCGTGGTGAACTTTGCTTTCGGGTCATGTAAAAATGCTACAATTCTGGATCAACTAATAAACTTGGTCTTCCCCAGGAAGAACATATTCTTAACTTGTTGAACCTATGTTTTATATAGATTTTCTAATAGTAGCTTACAAGTATACAATGTTTACTTCTATATGGTTTGGTAAGAAGTTTACTAATTGTTGTGTCTACATTTTGGTTCTATAAGTATCTTTCCATTGAGGGTTGCGAATGTTAATTTTAAAGGTTTGTCCAGTTAAGCACAAAAATATGGTTCTTGATCAATTCCTTTTATGTAAAATTGGAATTGCCAACCTGAGTAAGCAAAATGTCGTATTGGTTTAGGTGTTTCTCAAGGTCTCAGTGGAATATGTGACGAGAGGTAAGATTCATGCGGTTCATGGAGCTTTGCACACCAGAAGAAGAATCTGCTATCATGTGGGTAGATAAGAACCAGTTGAGTGCCATCTTGGATCTCTCTATATTGATATTTGTCTTATATATCTGTCAATTAGTATTCTTCCAGTCTTCTCAACTTTTTTTTTTTTTTTTTTGGCTTCATTGTCACGATGGGCAAAGGAATACCCAATATACTATGCATTCATCGGCCATCGTTCCTTCACATTTGAGGTTTTCATTTATTTATTTGGGGGGAGGGGCTATCAATCCCATTTCTCTGTGCACGGTTCTCTCTGTCTTCACTTTTCAGTTAGTATTGGAGTTTCATTTGGAGACATCATTGACTCATAACGTTATTCACAAAAGGCATTGCCTGCTCCATGACTATGAAAAACAATGATGTCTCGATCGTCTCAGCACTCTCAACGTATCTATTCCATATGTTGATCTGTTTTTCATCCTAGCGCACCATCATTCCAGTCTCGGTAAGTAAGGATTTGTTATTTGGCTCCTTTATACTTAAATATGTTCAATTTCATCTTTTTCAGGATTCTTGGTTGCTTTGTCTCCTCCAAGGTCCATTTAGTTTGATGTTTAAATGTAGCGGGTTTGGTTGAGCGCACTAAGTTTTATCATTTGATGTGATGATTTGATGGGAAAGAAAAAGATCTCTCTTTCTTTCAATGAATTGTTTTTTTTTTTGTTGGTTTTTTTTATGGTGTTTTATTAATTAGCAATTGCAAATAATCGAGTTTGGATGTGGAGGGTGGAAATTATGCTTCTGGATGTAGAATGAGAGTTTTCAATATCCATGTAGCGTGCTTTGTAACAAGTTTACTATGTCCTTTCTCCCTCATACTTATGTCAACCTTTTCTACAATCATATAGTTTTTAATCGATTAGCCTATTAGTTATGCACGAAGTTGCTCTATAGTTAACTTTTTCATTGAATTTTTCTATTCTCTCAGTTCAATTATAATACTAATTATGTCTACAATAACTTTCTGTTTATTACTTCATTATATATATACACATTGTCTACTTGAACATGCTCCGTGCAAAAACACGGGTCCAGACTAGTTAATTTAAGTATAAAAAGTAATTTTAACTGACCACAATGGCCCTCGTAAAATCAACACTTAAATGCTCACTTGTCTACAATGGGGTTGAACATAGCCCTCAACAACAATATAGACAAGTAGAGTAGACAATTTAAAACCATCCTTCGTCACATTATACCAATGCATTATCTATAACACAGTATTATATATTCTCCGTTGATTTGTGCTATGGTCATTGCAACGAGAGAGGGCCAAAAAAATATCATTGTTTTTCTCTTTCATAAAAATGAATCCTTCGTTATTTGTCATAAATAACAAAACCTAACCGAAGTTGGCGATATGAGTTATGATTCATGAGCAAGGATTAATTGGGATAGCTATCTGTCAAGTGTCAACCCAATTAACCACTCCTTCACTTGTTAACACTCATTAATGAAGAGTTATGGAGGATAATTAAGCAAGCCATGTGTCATGTGTTCAGCACGGTAATGTATATCATATACTTAGGAGTGTGTACTCCCTCTTACCATGTATATATATTTTTATAGCGTGTGTTTATCATATAGAAAATTTTTAATATGTAGCGCTGACGTAACTTGTAGGAGTTCGTACTCTTAGGAGTATGATATAAGCTTTGGTTCAACACCTAGCAGAGAATTCCATATCATCACTCGTCAAGTTAGCCTCAATAAATAATCCTCCTCAGGCTCACTTACATTTGCAGTTCATTTTTTTTCTTTTTTTCTTTTTTTGGTTTTGAATCTTCCATTTTACTGAAATCAAATTATTATTGGTCCAATAAGAGATAAAATTCTCGCATCCTAGATTTATAAAATGCACCAGAGGGAACTTTTCCCTCTTGCCTCTCCTTGTGTTCGTTCATTATACTTCATAGCTCACCATTGAAGGAGATCAAAACATAATGACAATTCCCCCAAACCAAATTCAAGTACAGTTCGCCACCCCACATGATCATGACACCACAACGTTTGTCATACGCAATCTCTTCCCCAGGCCAACAACTCATCTTACCTCACATGGCATACACCATCAGAACGAAGCCATAATCATCATCATCGCCAACTACGAGCCAAAGAGCGAGAAACGAACCTCAGTGCCATGTTCTTTCAAACTATAACGTTAAACGTGAGTTGTAAGAAATTATAACTATCAAATTATAACGACACGTGAGTAGTTACAAAAAATTGTAAACTTTAAACATATTCGTAATTAAAGATATGCTTTTGAAAACATATGATAAGTATTTATCATCAATATTCAGTATACTTCATAATCATTGAGCACAATTCAGCACTTGTAAACGTATTTAATTGATTAGTTTGGGATTAAATTCAAATCACTAATTCCTTATTAATCATTGGACTTATTTTACTAAAAATATAAATAGGTTTATTATTATTATTATTATTATTATTATTATTATTATTGTAAAATTTGTTCAAAATTGAAAATATTTTTACGTTATGTAACAAAATAAAATATTTCACATTTTTAAGTACAACATAATAATAATAATAATAATAATAATAATAATAATAATAATATATTATATAAATACATGCATTCATTATAAATTATGTGAAAATTGCATAATTTTATTAAGAACATAATCAAAATTGAATGACAAATAATCGTACTACAATAATTTCTCTTTATTCCTTTAAACAGTATGGTATAAAGGAGTCTTGAAAGTTATTTAATTTATTAATAGCAAAACTAAGATTATTTATAAATTTAGTATTTATTTGATTAAGCATTCAATAGTTGGCAAGTGTTAAAGAGGAACTATCAAGTTAAGTCTCAATAATTTACTAAATAGAATTAAATAGATTGAGTTAGACTCTTTGTACTATACCCATCTTTGATCCCATATGAGATATAGATTAGTCATAGAATAATTGAAGTTAAAAAATTATTTATTATTGGTTTTATATGTAGTAATGTGAATGAGATTTCTTTTCTTTTTCTAATTTTTTAAGTAAAATGTATTTTTGGGGTTCGAGAGTAAAATATAATCTAATATTTAACTGCAATCCAAGGTCCCTCAAAATCTTATTCTAGTTTTCTTTTTTATTTTGATTTGAATATACTTATAATAATATTGATGAATGAAATACAAAAATGTTTTAACTATGTATTAGCAATCAGAACTAATAAAGTATGACTTGTACTACAAAACTCCATTCTCATTTTGACGGAATATTTCGATGGAGAGTCGACCCGTCAGAAATATTGACAGAAATTTTAACCAAAAAACAAAGATTTTGACGGTATATCATTTATTCTAATAAATTGTTTAGGTTTGGAATTTGCTTCGGAGTTGCCAAACCTCTCAAAACTTTTAATTCTTTTTCCACACACACACATACACACACATACACATATGCATATACACAGATATAGACATAGACATATAGGGATGTACATAGACATAGACATAAAAATATACATATATATGATATACATATAGACATAGATATAGATGTAGACTTAGACGGATAAGACATATAGAGATACATATACATATACATATACATAAAGACAGAGACATATACATAGACATAGACATAGAGACATATACATATATACACACACATACACACATATACATATACATATGCACAAGTTGGTTTAAGTGGGTTACACTTGTTCATCTTAAGCAAGATCTCTGATTCGAGTCTTGTGAATAGAGAAAATTTACGATGAGAAAACTATACCCTTATTAGGCCAACAGTAACTTGATTTCAGTAAAATAGTACTAATGATTCAACATATTTTAGTATGATTCAATATATTTCAATAATAAATACTAATAAACAATTATTATAAGTTCAAAAGGATATGTCGTAAATTAGAAAAGAACATAACCTTAAATGGTACAAATGAAACTAGTTCTGGAAATTATTCTTGAAAATAAGGAGATATTTTATCAAAACTTATATCATATTTTTAGGAGTACATGCTCCGATAAATCTCATCAGTTATATATATTAAAAATTACTTATATGATAAATATACGTTGAAAAAATAGACATATATAATAGGTGAGAATATACATTTTAAATATATGATATACATTACCGATCTAACTTCAGCATTTTGTTATAATGAGTAGTTGTAACTTGTAACAACGAATGGGAATCACCGTAAAAACCAGGTGTAACGAAACGATCTTCAATTTTTTTGGTTTTTTTTTTTTTGGTTTAAAAAAAATCACGTGTCCCCTACGTGCATCCTCCTCCGCGAACAAACGCACTCCCTACTTAACTAGAAACTAGTGCCAAAATCCAACTCAGGAGCGTACGTCAGGGCGCGTTTCCAGCTGTATGAGCAACCGCGCTCGTCAAAACTGGGTCCCACTGATAACTGTCTGAGCCGACACTTTGATAGCCACGTCAGGTCCGCGTACGAGTCACGCGCTCCCAGGGCAAATGAACTCCAGTCCGTACAATGTCTAATCATTGTCATCACCAAATTAACTTCATTGCTGACCCTCATCATAATCACTCTCCGTGAGAATGGGACGTGGCTCATTCTCCTTCTCATTTCCGACTACACTGCACTAGATATTTTTGCCTTCTCATTACATATTTTTTTCCTTTTATTCGCAAGACTTGTAATTTGATATCGTATTTAAGATTAGTAAATATTAAACTTCTCGAATTGCTCAGTGTTAAGTCTTCCTCTTATTATCATAATATGAAGATTCATCTTTCTTTTACTTTCGTAACTTGGAATTGTAATTTTATGAACCTATTTGTTGAGGTCGTCGATTGTTCGGTTCAAATTTTGAGTGTCATTTATTGTAATTTTAAGCACATGTAATTAAGAAAGGGCGGTGATATTTGAGCCCAAAACCTTCATGCATAAAATCTAAAGGTTTGAAACTTGACTTTCACTGTTCAATTCCCATCAGATTAGGATATTATGATCACAATAACTACATAAGGCACCCCATAGGCCCATAAGTAGCAGTGTTGAATGTCTCAAGGTCGAGTACGTACTGATGAAAAATTAAGGACGGACAAAAACTAACCTATTATTAACAAAACTAACAAATTAAACATGATCAAATATCTTTTAATTAATTAGCTATCCAAATAACCCCATTACTAGTAAAACTGCTTAGTTAATTATTAAAAATAATGCTAATCCTTTCACTTAATATCATTTAGTATAAGTTCTACTCTTCCTAAATTGGCATCCATGAAACCACTAACAAAGTAGTACAATAACCAGATTCAAGGCTCCCAATTTAAATCAAAGGGAGGGAATTGAAAAACCACAACATTCCGTCAAAAATACAAATACAAGAAAATTTTAAACCTAAAGTTAGTATATATATCTTTAAGTACATATACTTGAAACCAAATTAACACCCCCAAATTATCATCAATAATAATCCCTATCAAGTGAAGAAGAAGAACAAGAAGAAAAACAACCATCCCCCTCTCCCCCCCCCCCCGGGAAAAAAAAAAGAAAAAAGAAGACGCCAATTTACAACCATCAATAAATATTTTCATATATATAAATGACTAATCCAATTTTACCCCGATTTTCCCTTTTTTTAAAGAGGTTGTTTATATATGTTTAATTAACTTATGGGTGTTAAACAAGAAAAATAAATTAGGAAAAATGAACCTGATTATCAAGGAAGAAAGAGAGGGAGATCAGAGTTAGCATTATCAGACCACTGAGAAAGAAGATGAGGATGTGACGACGTCGTTTGGCTCCAGTAACCTTGATCTACTCCAGAAGGAGGAAGAAGATCAAACAAACCAGCAGCTCCAGTGGTAGTGTTAGTAATACCGGCCTGCCAGTCCAGTGCATCGAGCCCACAGTTGCTTCCCCTGTTCTCCAGCAGATCATCAATCCTGACCATCGGATCTAACGTCCCGCCATGAATCTTCTCGTCATTCCGGCCGCCGATCTCCCACTCCGCCTGGAACTCGCTGAACGCCGTCGTCGTCTCCGCCGCCCCGACTAACCCCAGCGGATCGGCCGAATCGCTCATTAGGTTACCGAATCCGCCAATTTCCGAAGCAAACAGCATCGGATGATGATCCCCAATCTGATGATTGGAGTCCATCAGAGGATCCAATCCTACGTTGATTCCGAAATTCTCCGACTCCGAAATCTGAAACACGCCGGCAACGGCGGAGGTGGTTGTGGCGGTGGTGATGGTGGAACCTTCGGTGCTGGAGAGAGAATTGGTGGGGGGGTTGTGCTTGGGCTTGGGGTGGGAGCGCTTGGACTTTTTCCGGCAACCACCGCCGACGGGGACGTTGCGGAGGACGCCGCCTTTAGTCCAGTAACGGCGGCAGTTCTTGCAGAAGTGGCGGGGCTGAGAGAGGTTGTAGTTGTTGTAGTAGCAGAACTTGGTGTTGAGAGAGTCGCAGCGCGGGCATTTCAAGGCTTGCTGGTGCTGGTGGTGATGGTGGCTGTGACGGCGGTCTCCGATCACCCTTCCGCCGCCGGGGATGGCTCCGATCAGGTGGACGTCTTGCATTTGTATGAACACAAACTGATGCTGAGTTGAGGAGAGAGAAAGTGTTCACATCTCACCACCAGAGAGAGTGAGGGGGGATCAGCGGCAGCATGGCAAAGGCAAATATCCTCTTGCTATGGTCTCTATCTCTTTCTCTCTCTCTTAACGGAATTCCATTGGATCTTTATTAAGAGATATAAATTAGAAAATGTGTAGTTACAAAAATGTCCCTGTAGGAAGAGAGAATTTACTGGTAGGAAGGTTGAGAGGTGAGAGGGAGGTAGGGGTGAAATGGGCGTTTCAAAGAGGAGGGCGTAGACGGTGTAATGGTGAATGTGGGGGCGGGAACGGTTTTGGGGCGGGATTGAGACCGTACGAACCGTGATGCCGGAAATTTTGTTTTCTAGCTACAATGGGATAAATTCTTAAAAGGACAATTAAAAAATAATAGGAGGGAGAAAATTATTACCTGTTTTCTATGGAAAATTTTTATGTGAGTATTTTATTAGGGCTGATAAAAATATATTTGATTTAATTAATTGAATTTATCTGATCTAAAAAAAATTAAATATGATCATAAAATTTTTGTCTGAATTTAAAATTCAAAAAATTGGTTATATCCGAATTTAAATTCGAGTTGGGTTCGAGTTTGGGCATTCAGGCTCGGGTTGTCCAAATTTTTGAACTATTTCGGGTTCAACTAAATTCGGACAATCGTACAATTGGGTCCGGACGTCGAACAACTACGTTTATGTGTAAGTTTAATCCAAAATCTCTAGAGAATTTTATAAAAATAATTTCGGACAATCAGGTTCGGACATTGAAAAATCGGGTTCAGGTTCGGTCATACAAAATCTTGGTCGAAATGTTCTAAAATCATATCACAAATTCAGATATTTGGACAACGGGTCCAGGTCTGGGCAGAGTATCCGATTTATAATTGGGATAAGGTCCGCGTATGACGTTTTTGTCTGAATGTCCAATGTATCCGAACCCGAATTGACCCAAATCAGGATCTTGGCCAGCCCTATGTCTTATATAAGGGATATTATAAGACGAATTTTTTAGGGATAATTTTTTTTTTGAGTTTTTACAATGATTAATAATATACTTTAAACTGATTTTTGAATTGAGGGATGATTTATAGTTCACTTAAGTGTGACTATAATAACAATCATATCAAATTAACTATTACTCACTCCAATTAATTATTAATAGTCACTATAAAAATATCCATTTCATGACATGATTTATGTGAGATATTCTCACACAAGACTTACTTATACACCAAGAGTTATTTTCTTATGCTTAATAAGAGATTCAAAATTAATAAAAATGGTATAAAATGGTTTTATTGATAACTGTCTATCGTCTAATACTCGCAACATTATAGTAGTTAAATGGTTATTTTTATTATTATTATTATTATTATTATTATTATTATTATTATTGTTATTGTTATTATTATATGATCTAAAGTTTTTTTCTTTTTTATGTTTTTAATGAATGAGGCATAAAATTTAATATAGGCAAGTTCAAACTTAGATATTTGATAATAATTCTAAAAATTTTACTAATTAAACTAATTCACATTTAATAAAAATTTTATTTTTTAATAACAAATATTAGTTCAACTTGAACAAAATAGACAAAAGGGGAACATTGCATATTTTTTATTATGTACAATATTAGGGTCATAAATAAATATTAATATATATATATATATATGTATGTACATATAACGTTTAATATAAGTCTAATTTTACAAAATGTGAAGAAATATATATAAATATTTTTATTTTTATAAATACCCGTAAGAAAATTTCAAATATGATACGGAGAAAGTGGTGTGTCCACAGTTGACAGGGACAC
Organism: Carnegiea gigantea; assembly: GCA_029747015.1. Lineage (NCBI taxonomy): Eukaryota > Viridiplantae > Streptophyta > Magnoliopsida > Caryophyllales > Cactaceae > Carnegiea > Carnegiea gigantea. The sequence continues at coordinate 767,403 of JAKOGI010000005.1, read as the reverse complement.
TATGGTGACTTGGTGAGGTGGGCATAGCGAATTGACGGGGAGAGAATGGAAGACGCGTGGAGGGAGGGGTGGGAGAGAAAATCAAAATGAAATGATTGTCGAGTTGTCGGCCACCTTATGTGATGTGGGATTGGGCCAATTGTAGTGTATTTCATTTGCAGTGCAAATAATGGAATGGGGACGATGAATGGAATGGAATGGATGGACAAATTGGAGTCTCATTTTTTAAATGGATCACACCTTCCCACGTCCACCTTTCTCTATTTCGCGCGCTCTCTCTCTCTCTCTGTCTTCTCATCCAAATCTACAGCACCTATATGCTCAACTTCCCTCTTCAACTTTTACCGCGTGTTTAACAATAGTAATTTGGATAGTATTTGATATTTTTAGCTAAGTCAATGTACTCATTAAATAAATTTTAATATTTAATAATATAGTATTTTGACTAATATATCAAGTATTATTTAGTATTTTAAGTAGTATTTTTAAAAAGTTAATAGTACTAACGTTTGGTATTCAAAAGTAACATTTCATATTTTTTCGCAAAAAAATATGCTTTGAAAATTTTATATTTGGAAATTATTTATATCTTTTTATGTTAATTTACATTAAGCAGCTAATCCAACAACTAAACTTAACGAACACTTTTATTTCAACTGCTCATCTAAACAGCTATCCGCTAATAGTTAAATTAGAAACGCTATCTGCTGCGTAAACAGCTATCCGTTTTCTGAACCGCTATCAGTCACTTGAACCGCTAATTTTACCGAAAACGGCCTTAATTAGTTACTAACGAGTACTTAACTCATCTTTATCACTTTCTAATTAAGATGCAGACAGTTTTGCCACCAAAAACATTCCTATTACAGCATCTAGTCTTTTTAATATAAGTATACCAACAACGTACCATCTAACAAAAGAAATTTTATACACAGCGTCTTCAAAGTAGTCTTTTAGTGGTTGTCGATGAAGAAGCTCACTACATTATGTCATTCTTGTAAATAGAGGGTTGGTCTAATAATAAGGACTGAATTTTTAGATCTGTTAAAAATTAGGACTTCGTTACGAAATTAATCGTCTAATTAAGAACTTCGTAAAGTCGAAGGAACAAAACTCTTGCAGTGGTGGGATTTTTTCGTATTGGTAAGTCTATGATCTCATGGTGTCTCACATCGCCACTCTCTCGTACTCTTATATTGTAAATACATAGATTAAAATAGGTTGAAGTAGATTGATGTTAGTATCTTGAACTTGGACCACGAAAACAAATAGAGCCATAGTCAAATATTTGGAGTGTATACAGGACAATTTCATACCACATGAGTCGTCATATCAATTACAATGAACTCTCTGTTAGGATGGACTACTAGTCACTCATGGTAATGTCATATGTAGTAACTTGAGTTGAACTGCGATTGAGATGATGGAATCAATGTGAAAACTCAAAGATGACATATTGAGGCTAAGCTACATGTACAATGTATATGACTCTTGCTTGTGAAAGGAGGCAATTTTGTTGATGTAAAGGTGCCCACAATTCACATGGGTCGGTTGTAGTGTGTTGTGTAGGGCTCCCCCTCTCTCACTTGACTAGCTAGCCCTTCTGGTATCTGTCAACATCTATCTCTCTCAATCCCTAGCTAGTTCCCTCCCCAATCCCCATGATCACCCACCTATGACCTATCCATCTATTACTATTCAACTATTAACCCTTTCTTTAGGTCTCATTTTTGGTCTTTTCTAAGTACTTGTTTTCCCTTTTCTTTTCTTTTTTTTATTTTGGGGAAATGGGTTAGCTTTCCCCATCCTTGGAGATTGTATGAGATATATGTGTTACATTTGCCAATATTGGTGTTCGATAGTTATTGATTTTGTTCATGAAAATGGGTGTCATAATCTAATTAGGCCCACTTTTGTAATTATAATGTGTTGTGGGCTTCAGCGGTGAGTCAATTCTCTGTGATCTAGATACATTGATTAAGGATAATTTTTCTCTCAATAGTAGCTCAAACATGGCTGCATGAAGAACTAGGTTGACTGGTTCAACCTCGTTCTGCCCAAGTTCTATAAAGCTGAAGCGAATATGCCTAGCTATTCGGTGTAAGAATTGGATCCAAAAATCTTTTTTTTTTTTGGGGGGGAGGAGAATAATTATCATGAACTTTCCCAAAAAGTGAGTAACATTAACATCGCTTGAGCATAACTAAATCATTCCCATTGACAACATTAGCGCTAGCCTTAATACATGCTGTATATTGAATAGATCTGATAATATCATATTCACTTATACTCTTCTGCTGAAACTTTGCGCTCTTTCCACACTTCATAAATGGCAGCAGTAAACATAGTTCCCATCCATTTACTAACCTGAGACGAACCATTACATTGTTTAGCATGCCATCGCAGTTCATGCTAGAAAGTCCACCGTCTACGTGTCGTCTTAGTCCATTAAGCACCTTGCTCCAAAAAACATTTGTAATGGAACATTTGAAAAACAGGTGGTTGCACGTATGCTCACCTCCTACCATGCAGAACGCACTCATCTGAAGCCTGTATCCCCCTACTTTTCAGCATTGCACCTGTTGCAGTACAGTTTTTAGCTGCTAACCACAAGATAAATTTATGCCTCCCCCAAGCCCAATTACGCCACACCACTTTCCACCAAAATACTCTGTTGGAATAGGGTTTGAAAAACTGATACCATTTATTGGGCTTGTTCTAAGCACTGTGAAGCCAAGTCTGAGCAGCAGCAGGGCCAACTTGACTCGCAATATCATCTCTAAGGGTGAGGAGTGATTTCCAACCCCGAACATAAGCAACATGAGCTGGAACCTGAAAGACATCATAGGCATGCAACATGTCCTTCTTAGCAGCAATTTATTATATGTACTTGGTAGCACTGCACAAGCTCCTGGATATCACATGTATATACATACATACGTATGTAAATGCATGCATATATACATACATCCCCCATTTTCCATTTGTGCAAGCCCCGTTGCCTTGCTTGGTGTAGGGGCTGAATGGGATGACATACTTGCTTTTCAAAAATAATAATAAATGCATACATATATATACATGTGCATGTCTATGTGTCTCTCTGTACATGGTGTGTGTATTTGTCATATTTTATTTTTAAATATAAACTTGTCTATGTGGCTCTTGAGCATGTGCTTTCAGGGACATAAACGTTAGCCTAACCTAAGAAACTTGCAAATTTCAAACTTGTTTGTCCATCTCTGCTTGTAAGTCATTTGAACAGGTATTGGCTCAAGCTTACTTTATTCATACTTTTCTTTTTGCCTCCCCCCTTAGGGAGGAGGGGGGTTGGAGGGGATTCACTCATAATGTTGGGATTTAATTATGTCTAATTAATACTTCTGAGATGATTGAGTACGATTTAATGCAACTAAAAGAAATTAATATGAATTCTATGTTCCAATAGTGTCATTAAGTTTGAATTCTGAGCTTAAATCAAACTTGTCTACTACTTATAATTGTAATTATATGCCGCTAATATAAAAATGAAGTAATAAGCTTCCAACTATGGCTCGGTTTAATTTGGCGAACAATAGTTTGTATTAGTTATTAGCTGTTAGCTGTTTGAATTATCTGTTTATATTAGTTGTTTAAAGAAAAACCATTTGGCAAAATTATCTGTTTCTAACAAAGTTGTGAGACAAAAAGCTAATTTTTCAAAAAGTTATTCCAAATTAAATAGCTTATCAAATTAACTTTTCAGACCCCCACTATTTTTAATTAAAAAACTCTCCAAAAAACTGTTTACCAGACACCCTTAATCCCCCCCCCAAAAAAAAAGGAAAACAATTCTATCAACTAAGGAGCATGGTAAAATTAGTAGATAGAATTAAATCATTTGAATATTTGATGGTTTTGGATTGACAATCAAGAGAAATCAAAAGCATCACTAGCCTTAGGTCATTTTTCTTAGTCATATTTGATGTTATAAAAGATATTTACAGGAATCTTGATTCACTATATACATTCAAATCAGCCTTAATAAATTTGTTATTTGTGAGTCACTTCTAACAGTGATTTCTGCCAATAATTTGTTATTCATTTTCAGTATTTTCATTCAATAATTTTTTTTCGCCTTAGGGTGTAAATCATTGAAGGGATCTTTAAAGTTGGATATCATTTTTCTAAAACTGAATATTATCTTTTTAGAATAGCATTAAATTTTAAAAGTGGCTTCAGTCTCTACATATCTTTATGACCTTTATTTTTTTTAAAAAAAGGTTGTCATACAGAGCATCACAATCAATATTACTGCAGTCACAAAATCCAAATTTGATGTTGGAAAAAGTGTCTTTGCCTATCAGTTTCAATCTTGGCCAAGCTTGGACATTTTTTCTTTGCAAAAATTTGACCCAATCATGCAGTTTGGGCCCACTTTAAGCCTATCGCATTAGTTGAAAATCTCCTAATGTAGTGCTGTTTTTTTTTTCCCCGATGATGCAGATCAAAGTCTAGTTCAAGACCCTCAACCTAGAAATACAAAGACCTTACTCACTGATCATCTTAATGATCAAATTTGTGAAGGAAAACAATGCAACTTTGATGCTTGTTTAGGGAGATCCTTGCTATGCTAGGTACTTTAAGTCTTCCTACAAGCATACACAAATCATTTTGAGGCTAATTAACAGCCTTAGTTCAGCTCAGTTTCAATAAAAACTGCCTAGAGTTCAATGCATTTTGGTTGTCCCAACCGCTACTGGTGACTCATTTTTAGTCAAGAAGTATCATCCCTTTTTGGATAGTAACCTAGCTCATTTGTTAGCACTTAAACCAGCTACTAAATATTTGACACATTTCAGTAAGAATAGTCCAGTAGTAGCAGCAGTTTTGGAGGTTATTTTTAACCTCAGCTTAGCAGCTTATTTTGGCTGGTTTAAGGGCTTGAAAATGTGTCTAAATATTTGTCATTGAAGGTCCTAAAGGGGCATAATAAGATCATTTAGCCTCATCCTTTAATTAACCGGCACAAACATTCAGGAAATACCCTTTGATCCAATGGATTTCAGAATGTTGTACTTTGCTGAGCAGCTTACCAAAGCTCGATGTAAGCAGTTGCAAATCACCTCCAAAGCCATCATTATAGTCCTTGGGAGTGGTTTTAAACTCGACACCTCAGTAATGGAAATTAGCAAGGGCATTAGCTAGGTGTAAAAGATAAAGGCTTAGCTGCTGTTTTAGGCAGCTTGCTTTCAAACTGTTTCAGTTGTTTTTTTGTTTCAAACTAGATTTTGTTTTAGCCGTTGATCTTGTATGAAAGGCTAAGTATAAAGGCCTTATTTTTCATTTTAAGCATCAGATTATGATATAGGAAAACCCTCAGTTGTTGGTTTAAGCAAACTCTCTCTAAACTTTATCCTACTTTGGTGGTGTTTAGAAGTAGGTCCTTTATCTGATCTTCTGTTGCTCAGGTTTTAGGAAGGTTAGTGGTGAATCTTCAGTCCTAGTTGTTGGAGTTGTTCTCCTTTATTCCAAGACATATCTTCCATGTTGAGTTGCTAGGTTTGATTCATGCCAAACTTACTGAATTGAGCATAAATCACCTGATAATTAGTTGTGGAGGGTGAGAAGGGTATAAACATGTATTTGAAATACACCAAAGTTCCATCAAAGTAAAATGACTAACAAAGTTGATGTCCAAATACGTAAAAGGAGTGTCTAAATATAACAAATTATCTTCTACCATAGTCAAGAAGTGCTTTTTGTCAATTGTTCATCAACGCCATTAAGGTTTGAATTTGGTAACTTTCATGTACGTTATGTAAACAAATTGAAAGGGCTTACACTTTAATGCCTTTGATGAAATGGTCACCAAGGATACTTGTTGGATATCAATAATTATATCCTAAGGTCGAAGTTTAAGATGTACAATTAAAACACAGTTCAACACTCATTCTTCTCACCCTACTATCAATGTTAGTTAAAACAACCACCCCCAAACAAGAAAATCTATATTATTTAAATGAACCTAATCAAACTTCAATATTATCAACCGATTTAACCTAGTTGAACTCAATTCCACTCTTTTTTTAAACCCAAAAAAAATTAAAAATAAAAATTTGAAGTGATCAAATTAAAGACCCACTTAGACTGGCAGACGGACGTGGCCCGGTGGCTGCCATGCGACTACACTTGTGTTAGGACAACCAGTAGTAGATGACACAAACATAATGGTCCCTTCCTCTTTTACTTTGGCCCCCATTTACCTTCATAACAGCAAATATTGGATGTTGATACATATCTCCACAGATGTTCTTAATAACAAGGCAGCCATGACAACAATAATTAAAGATGAAAGGTGAATGCGAGCCCCAATTGTCTCGTCATAAAGCGATAACTATTATTCATTATATCAGATGTATGAGTTAACCTGTATTTCAAATGCATACAATCACTAGCTTTCTAGTGTAAGTTGAGTCGTTCTCATGAACCTACAACATTTATTATGCATATAGGTTCAACTTTGATCGTTTTATTTGTTGAAAATGTAGTTATTATGTCCGATTGGCCTCCAATGCCCCAATGCCAGAAAAGGATAATGAAATATCCTATCTATTCTCACCCTTTAATTTGCAGTTGACAATGAATGGTTGAGGATTGGGGAATCTGTGCTGCTGCATTTTTCTCGGGGAAAAAAAAAAAAACTAAATGCGTGAAATATATTTTGATAATAAGGCTGCTAACGATGTTACAAATTAGGTTGTATTCTTCAAAATTAAGGTAATCATTCAGAATGAGTAACTTTTGATAATAATTTACACAGACCACAGTTATAGTTTAGATTTGCTCAAAACAAAAAAATAACAAGTTTTTACACTAAACGGTCAAATCGTGTCGGCTTCGAGTCGAAATCGGATCGGTTCGGGTCGGGTTCGTGTTTCTCTCAGTAACTTCGGGTCAGGTTGGCATCGTATCCTCACGTCGGGTCAGACTTTCCCAGTTCTAGATGCAATAGCTTTGTCTCCAACTAATAAGTGGAGGTTTGCATAAGGATCAAAGGCCAGGAAAGATGTGACACCAAACTGAGCAGCGGGTCTGGCCAGAAACTTTGCTTCAATCCATATTCTGTTTCCTTAGTGGCTAGCCCTTTTTTGAGAAGCTTTGCATGTTTGCTTGTTTGACGTCTTTTTATTGTTATAATACTAATACATTTCATGGCCTAGTGGAGCTAGAAACGAGAAAGTGAAATTTATGCGTAGAGTTGAATCATAGGGACACAGAATTAAAGTCTTCAAAAGGAAAGTGAACAAACTTGTACTAAAAGACTATACTTGGGGCTTATAATCAGTGGATTGTTGAGCCATAGAATGTATATTGGTGAGCTATCCATATAGTAATTCTAAAGGTGACTTATAAATTGTAAGACTCTTTTATTTGAAAATTAGCAAATCCTATAATGAGCATTACAAGAAGAAAAAAGATAAACATTAACTTTATTTGTTAATTCAATAACTAAATTTGCTGACGATTAGGCCCTGTTCGGTAAAATTAGCTTTTTAAGTAGCGGATAGCGGTTCAGGTTGCGAATAATTGTTTAGATAGCGGATAGCGTTTCTAATTTAGCTGTTAGCGGATAGCTGTTTAGATAAGCGGTTAAAACTAATGTATTCGATAAATTTAGCTGCTATGCTAGCTTATTAATGTAAATTGATATAAAAGAATACAGATAATTTCCAAAGATAACATTTTTAAAGGATATTTTTTGGTTAAAAAATATGAAACGTTATTTTTAAATGTCAAATGTTAATACTATTAGCTTTTCAAAAACGCTGCTTAAAATGCTAAATGCTACTTGAAATGCTAATCAAAACCGAACACTAAAAATTAACTAATTAGTATATTGACTCGATCAAAACACTAAACGCTACCTAAAACATTGTTGCTGAATACAGCATTAAAAAAAACCCTTTGATTAAATAGCTTTGTTACTAAAATAATCTTTTTAATAGTTTGCGGAGATCTGCTGTAAAATTGAAGGAAACATTTGGCTTTTGCATTAACAAAAAGTGGTCGGGAAGGAATGATGAAACTTGAACGGAGCCTCCCAAAAACAAGCCTATCAGACTTAGCATGGGCTCCGCGTATGGGCTTGTCATTGTGGACCGGAAGCCCACGTACATTGGAGAATACTCAAATTGAGACCACTTCCCTCAAGGGTAGAGTAGTCTATTCACTCTGCCAATAACCATTGCCAATGGCCGAAGCATCAATGACAAACAAACATGACTTAAGAGTTTAGACCACATTACAACCCACATCTATTTATGGAATGGTGTTTAGTTAGGAAATGAATAGTTATGTTACTGCTTTTTTGTATTAGACTATCAATATACAACGAAAAATGCTTACACAATTTAAAATTGTCATTCAATATTGGGGTTTTTTGTTTTCAACTTATCATAAGTTACTTATTATTGCTGGGTGTTGAGTAGGGGGTGGGCAACGAGCCAACATCCATCGGGTCAAGCAAAGTCTCAGGTTTGTGCAAATCTCTAACTGCCGAATTCATAGAGAGTATTATTTAAAATTGACACTTATTTCACTTAAGTAATGTCTTGGGTTCGAGGCTTGTGAATGGAGAAAATCTGTGACGGTAGAGCTTTATCCCTTATTAGGCTAACAGTAACTTGACTCAAGTGAAATGGAAGATCTAAGACCAAAAAATAAAATTTATAAATGTTATTATTGATTAAAAAATTATTTTTATAATATAAATTACAGTTAATGCTTAGGTTGATAATACGGGATAGAGAGAATACTATTATTTACCAAATTTTAATGAGGCATTTAGGAGATACATAAAAGTTGAAAAATTCAACACTGGGGTTGCTTTGAAGCTGCCGGCAAAGGGGCTTCCGATCCGAAGACACATCAATAGTTCAACATTGGCCGTCAGATGAAACAAATCAACGGCGCTCAAAGCGACACCACAATCGACACGGATTGAACCTACCAGCCGTCCGATTGAACTCCAATCCAGCGGCACAAAACAACTCCTAAAATTCCCAATTCCCGCTCAACCTCCTGTTAGCGCACCCAAACGCCAACCCAAATTCATCCCAGAACACTCAAATCAAATTGAACCGAAACCAAGAGAGAGAAAGTTACAAGAAGAGGAGAGAGAAAATGTCAGGCAGAGGGAAGGGAGGAAAGGGATTGGGGAAGGGCGGCGCAAAGCGTCACCGGAAAGTTCTCCGGGATAACATTCAGGGGATCACGAAGCCGGCGATACGGCGGTTGGCACGGCGAGGCGGCGTCAAGAGGATCAGCGGCCTCATCTACGAGGAGACACGTGGCGTCCTCAAAATCTTTCTCGAAAATGTCATCCGTGACGCCGTCACTTACACCGAGCACGCTCGCCGGAAAACTGTCACCGCCATGGATGTCGTCTATGCGCTCAAGCGACAGGGGCGAACTCTCTATGGATTCGGCGGTTAGAGATTGTCCGAATTTGTGTTTAGATTAGATTGGATTTTCGTGGTTGTGTTTTAGGGTTAGGGTTTAGATTGATGGTGGTGAGGGGTTCTGGGAATGAATGTACTTCTGGTGCAAATTTCTCTGTTCAATGTTGTTAATCAATGGAAATGGTGGATTTGGAGCTAAAATTTGGTTCGAGGTCTTTGTGATCCGGTATCTCATTTGCTGTTCCGTTAAGGTTGGATGATTGATTTGGTGCGATGAATGTAATGTGATTAATATAAGATTAGCAATACTTACGCTTCTAATTGCATTGCATTGCATTCTAGCAAATATATTAAGTTCGACTATGAATTCATGTGATTGAGAGGGAAGGGGTCTGCACTAGAGTTCAATGTAAATCAGAAATTTTCCTCTGCGCCTTTTGGGAAGGCATGTAATGCTTGCTATTTTTTTTAATATGTTGTATTGAATAACCCTTATGAGTTAATGTGTATAGTTTTACTTAAAGGTTGTGATTTATGACTTTTTTATTTTTATATCAATGGTTAATATCTTTTGATGTTAGTTAAAAGTTGGTGTTTACTTAAAAGCTGTGATATATTAATGGTAGATTATTTTCACTATGGCAATTGGTTGGAGGTGCATACTTGGATCGATTGACTTGGTTTATTGTTAAATCATAGTAGAGTATTATGACCTGGTAGATCTTAGGCTAATTTTTTTCTACAATGATCTTAACAGTATTGTTTTTTTAATAATTCCTTACATTCAAAAAAGAAAATATTGGTATAAAAATTAACCAAAGTTAATTCTATTAGATGGCCCAAGGAAAAGCTCATCCATCAATACCCATTTCACCAAAATAGTCTTAAAATTTTAAAAGAAGGAAGGCAAAAGATATTGAGAGATTCGTAGAATTCCTTATTTTTTGCCTAACATCTCTTCGTGAGTACTCCTCTTCACTCATGTTTGGAACTAAGAAAAGGAGGGTAAGAAGGAGGTAGGGAGAGTAACTCGTACTCCCGCTTGCTCCCCTCAACCCTTTATTTTCTTACATTCCAAAATGGAGTGTAAGGAATAGTAAGGAGCGGTAAGGATGAGTAAGGAAGTAGTAGTTTACATATTTACCCTCACAAATTTGAATATAATATATCTTAATCTATTTAGTGAGGGTATGTGTGTTAATTCTTTCACTTATTATTATTCTTTCAAATAAGGGTTAATCTTTACTCTGTATAAACTTCCAAAGAAGGGTACGCAATTTACTCTTACTTACTTTCGCTTATGTTAGTCTTTACTCTATGTGTTAATTCTTTCACTTATGTTCTATAGCAGGATTACAAAGTTGAATTATATGAAAATGATTGGCTTTATGATCTATGCATCTGATTATTTGAGGAGCCGTGACTGCCCCTTGCAAGAAAAAAGGCCCTGTGTTGTCCGCTCTAACGTCAGGCCCCAACTTCTAGTTGCTCCGAGTGATTCATCAGTGTCTAAGGTGACTTTTTGTTGCATTACTTCGCTGTAGCCCATTATAATTTGAGCCCCCAAAAAAGCTCACAGGTGACTTTTTCCGGGCAGATGTCAACAATGAAATATTTGGCTCAGTAGATGTTCTCTTCTACACGAGGTAAAATTCTAGGTCGCGTAGAAGCTACACGGCCACTTAAGAAAGCAACCCAGTTGCTGAACAAGATTTAGATGTATTTCTTCTGGGGGACCTTGCGGACAGCAATGAAGGACCAGGTGCCTTCTCAATTTGCGCTGATTTCATGGTTGAGGCAAAGATCTTTTCCTTCATGAGATGCTACTATATTCCTTCTAACATCATCCTTCTCTCCCTCTGGTACAAACGTTTGCAGTTAGTCAATTTGCTGCTAAATGATATGGGCGATTATGTACTCTATGCTAAATAATACGAGGATGAACCTACAGGCCGCAGATGTGCAGAACAGAGGGATTGCTTTATTTTTTTAATTTTTGAGGGAGCAGGGGGGTTATTCATTTGTATCATATGAGGTAGGCAAGCCTAAATATGCTCAAAACAGAGGGAGAGGTAGAAAGAGAATACATGAGTGACGTAAGAGCGTAAGACATTAAGTCACCAATGAGTTGCTGCAGGAATTTGGGTGGGATGGCAACTTGATCAGAAAAAGAATCAGTGCAGTGAGGGTTTTCATCATAGAGGTTTCAATGATTCCCATTAGTATGATCGAACAATCCTTTAAAGAACCTTAGAGGACACAGTCCTTGACAGCAGAACATAATCCTAGTATGATCGAACAATCCTTACTTCTTAGATCCTGATAACAAGGGTTACATCTCAGGGAGAGGATTTCAGGGTGTACAGCTTCTATATATCTGTTGTTCCTAGTGCTTGCAATAGTGGATTTGATATGTACATTACAGATTAATGTTCATGTCATAACTACTGTGAAGAATTCATTGTGTCTTCTATTGGATTAGCAAAGCTTCTTTACACAGGCTTTACTAAGCAATTCAGAGATCTAGGGACAATTTTCAAACATGTATAAACTAATCACATGAAATGAACACTGAGAGGAGTTGTTGATATCATAAAAGATGAGTTTTTATGCAAGCATATTAAGATTAAGAAATAGGGCTAAAGATAAAACTAGTAGAAAGGGGTCCTGTTTGGTTTGCATAACAGCTAGCTAGGTGGGCTTTTCTTGTGAACAAATTCCATCAGCAAAAGAGGGCTCTCTTTGTGTCGGTGATTCCAAAAGCATTCATTGTGTTTGTGTCCTTGTTGCTCTTTTTCTCATGTGTTCAGGGGCCAAAGACAGGACAATTGACATTATATGTTGGATTTTACTACATAAATTAAATTAGCTTATATTCACAATATGTGACTTTAATCGTGACTTGATGAGTCCGATATTCATCTTGAAGGAAATAGTGTTGTTAACGCGTTATCCATTTTTTTGGGAAAAAAAGGAATAGAGTTTTTTTTTTGGGGGGTATCAAAGAAAGGATAATGACCTAAATATGTACTAACTTATATTACTCTAATATTTTATTTAGTTATAATTAATAAAATTGGTAAACTTAGACATTATTTATGTGTAAATTTGGAATTGGTTTTTACTCGATAACAGTTGCACTGTTATTCTTTTGTATGTCATTCTTTTTCCAATACCCTCGTATACGGCATGCAACTCATTTGATTATTTAAGTTTGTAGTCATATATTTCTAATAAATTGTTTTCTAATTACCAACCAAATACTAAAAAGTTTTTATAAAAATATCATTTTTCTCAACAAGATCATTTCTCTGAAGAAAACAGTCTGCCTCCAAAAACTGTTTCCTCCATACACACCCGGAATCTCCCCCCCCCCCCCAAAAAAAAAAAAGAAAAAGGGTAGTAGATGGGGGATTTTGACAATTATTTGCTATCTGCGTCAATTTTTTTACTCCAGAATAAAAAAAATTTGATAATTTTGAAGGACAGATATATCAGCCAATTCTCACTGACGTCAGTAAATAACGGTCGAATATTTGAGGAAGGGGTCAGACACATCATATCATTTTTCTCATTCTAACCCCCAATTGGGCCCCTTATCAGTATTCTGTCTCTGCCATTTTTATCTTCAACCTCCCTCAACAATTATAAGTACCTTTTTTTCAATCTTAAAAATATGGCGCAAAGATCAAATAGAGGTGAAATTTGGATCCAGAGTTATGGCAATAATTTTTAATGGTTTTACTGATTGAGTTATCTAATATTCATATAATTATAGTTTTTAGATTTGGTTCGTCTTTTTAATTTGTATTATCATTGATTTGTTTTATGTTTCTTTCTCCTGCTCTTTACTTTATGTCAAACATATTGTATTTTTACTAATAGAACATGATAATTTTCAATCTGACATCATAAAATTACTTTCTTTAAGTGCTTACCTAATGGTTTACATTAATAAATATGTTTAAAATGCTACCATAATTTAAACAATGAAAAAGAAAATAGGCAAAAGAAATGAATGTCACTACTGACGACGCATGAAAATAGACTATATACAAATCATAGAATAACGGTAGTTGTTCTTATAAAATGGTTAAGAAGTATCATTATTGTTTAGGTCTTACTAGTATGGACCTGTACTATGCACGGAGCATTTAAATTTAAGATATATTTTTTAAAAAATAAATTAAAAATTTAAAAAACAATGACAAAGACTCTTATGTTGTATATGTGTAGAAATTAATGTTGTGTACTAATCAATATTTATCAAATTTGTCCTTATAGGAAGTCAGACGCTTATTATGTTTTAATTTAAGTTTTTCAAAATTTTTTAAAGTTTTACTTAATATTGAAGAATGTATTTCTTTACATTGAATTCGGATTATAAACGTCAGATAGGAAATCAATATTTTTCAAATTTGTCCTTTTTTTGAAAAAACGAAATACATTGGTTATTAAAAATTGATTAAATGTAGAATATGCTTTCTCATTTCAACACCAAAACACGTAAAATATTGATACTCATTTCAACAACAAAACATGTAAAATATTGTTGCTCATTTCAACACCATATACCATTAGTAATTATGATTTGAAATAACACAATCTAAATTTCTACTATAAGTAAACTTCCATTACATAACTACTACAATGTTCAGAAAGAAAATTAAAATATACCACATAAACTTTCTCGATGCCTAATAAAATAAACTCGTGCTTTTGCACGGTGCCTAATAAAATAAACCTTTAAAAAATATTGTTAAAAAGATAAGTCGACCATCACTTGAATAGACTTAGGATTTTCATAATTTTTTATCCATATAGTAATAGTCCTATAACGTGTCATAAACATGATCGAAAATCAGAATTAAAACTTCCGAACAAATGACTAAACAGCAAACAATAAAATAACAAATGACAATTAATAATTTAATATCTCCAATCAATTAAACAAAAAAATATATTCAGATAGTTAGAGAGAGAAATTACTTTTTGAGTGCATCCTTCAGTTCAGAAATAGCATCATTGGCCTCCTAGAGACTCGGCACTGGTTCAAACACCACCTTCGGATTTTCCACGTTGATCCGGTTCACGATCAAACCGTCATCCACGTCGCCGGCGAAATCCCAGTTGTCAACATCGCAAACTGCCGTCTGAATCGCCGGTTCCACCGCTAAACCACCAGTCTGCTCCCAAGGAAGACGACACCATGCCGGTCGAAATCGGTTGGACCGCCTTCGACACCAAACTCGCTAAAAAATCAAGGGGATGAGAGTTAAGGGTAAAATTCAGATTAGGAATTGTACCTAAAGAGGAAGAAAATGGTGATAATTCTCTGTATTTCTCATCTCTGCCTTCTCTCTCATCCATCTGTCTCTCTCTTTCGCCCCCCCAAAAAAAAAACCTTCAATCTATATATATATGTGTGTGTGTGTGTGTGTGTGTGTGTGTGTGTATATATATATATATTTGTATATATACATATATGTGTATATATACATATATGTGCGTGTGTATATATGTGTGTGTGTGTGTGTATGTGTGTGTGAGATATACTTCATCGATGAAATGTAGTTTTCCTCCCAAAAAAAAAAGAAATGTAGAATAAAAGTTTATGATCATATGATATACTTTACATACCGTATGTAAATACAAATTAATGATTCAGGTTATGACATACTAAGATTGCTAATTAATTCTAATCTGCTCCCAAAAAACGATAATGAAATATGATTTTTTTTTTTTTTGGATTTTTCCCACTAGAAACCGTCCTCCATAACCACATCTTTCCGATCCTCTCTTCACGGAAATGTAATTTTAGGTGGTTATTGACGATACAGAGGGTGACGTGGGAAAGTAGGGAAATGGGGGATATCAATTAGTGAATTTTTATGAATTTTAAAATTTAAAATCAAATTAACTTCTAACTATTTTGAGTATTTTGACAGAATTAATGAGAAGTTTGGATTGAGAGAAGGAAGTATTTTTAGGTTACCATTCATTTTTACACTTATCTTATAAAGATGTATATATAATTCTTTTACTATGTGCGATAACGTTGATATGATTAACTTTTATTTTTATTAAAAACCTTACATCGCAAGGGCATTGCCCACAGTATTAATCAATGAAAGAGTAAGTATATGGAGAGAATTAGTTCAACCCTTATTGACAAACTTTATAGTAAACATATCTTATTTTATGCATTTTCTCAAACTGTAGACAAACAGAAATACGGAAAAAAAATAAACAAAATTAAAGAGCGAAAAACCAAAAGAGGGCAGGAAGCAACTCTTCTATCAGAGCCAGGTTTCGATCTTGGGACCTGTCCGGGAAAAAAAAAATTGAAGAGCAAAAAAACAAAGGAGGGCAGGGAAGCAACTCTTCTATCAAAGTCAGGTTTCGATCCTGGGGCCTATGAGACCTGTGAATTTTTATGAATTTTAAAATTTAAAATCAAATTAATTTCTAGCTATTTTAAAATTTAAAATAATGTGCATAATTGAAATGTCAGGATTCACTGTCGAGTTTAAATTTACGGTTGCTATTTGAAGAGAAAAAAACAAAG
The DNA here is from genome assembly GCA_029747015.1 of Carnegiea gigantea. Classification (NCBI taxonomy): domain Eukaryota; kingdom Viridiplantae; phylum Streptophyta; class Magnoliopsida; order Caryophyllales; family Cactaceae; genus Carnegiea; species Carnegiea gigantea. Next base: position 751,395 of record JAKOGI010000005.1, on the reverse strand, counting down.
GAGGGTAAGAAAGCAACTCTTCTATCAGAGCCAGGTTTCGATCCTGAGACCTGTGAAACCTGTGAATTTTTATCAATTTTAATTTAAAATCAAATTAATTTCTAACTGTTTTAAAATTTAAAATAATGTAAATAATTGAAAGGCCAAGATTCACTATCGAGTTTAAATCTACGGTTACTATCCACTGAGATTCCACAAATCACTCTCCATGCAGTATTTGAGAATTTTTCAATTGTGAGCACTCTACCCATTTTAGCATTTGTTATATAAAGATAAAGATGTGTATATTAAAAATGGTGTCGTACTATTTTGGATTTCGTTCTCCCTTTGATATTTAATTGTTTTGCTTCGTTTTTTGATAGCTCATTTACAGTAGAAAAATATTTATTAATTAATTATGACAAATCTCATCACAATTGATGAATTATAAGGAAGTCTTGTATAATCTAGTCAAAAATTTGTTATTCTTTACTAACACAAATTGGTTAAGTGGTTTGGCACGTATCACTTTAAGTTTAAGCAAAATTGCGAATTCGAGCCTTATGAATGGAGAAAATATGTGATGGGAGTCTTTGGGAGAGTTCTACCTTTTCATGGATCAACGTTAACTCAACTTTAATAAAATAGAGAAACTATTTCATTTTTTATGGAAAAATTAAATAAATTTAGTGTTATTCTCATGAATTCAATGTTGCGAATGAACGACATTAATAATTCTCAATGAAATCATCTAACCAAGGATTTTTTTTTTAATCACACAATAATTTCATGTTTTATTGGTCAATAATTCTTAATAAAATTAGTGAAAAGCCCTAGTTTTATTTTAAGTTAAAATCATCCTTCTTCTTTAATATGCCGTTTTGCTTGTACTAGCTACCTCAGTCTTAATTGGGGTAAAATTGTCCTCAAACCTACCTTTGTGAAGGACATCTCGAATAGTACTTGTGTAATAAATTATACTATCAATTATCAATCCATATTGTTAGTTGAAATTTAAATAATCTCAAGTTTGACTACTTAAACTCATATCAATTAAATTATTTGTTGAGTCCATATATATATATATATTTATATATATGAACAATTCATATGTATTCTAATTCTTCAAATTGGACAAATTAAGATAATTAAATTCGCAATACCATGATTTAAAGTTATTTATTCATTTTTTTGTTCTTACTATTTTTTTTTTTTTTGGGGCAATGTAATGGTTCATCTCTCATAGGAGATCTCGTAAAGAACTGTTTGGAAATGGGATTAATTATCCGTCATGAAATTTAAATTATGTTATTTTTAATAAAAAATAGATGCAATGCTACCAAACCACCACTTTCTTAGTCATTAACAAAGCCACTAGAGATTTGTATTTATTTTTAAACATAAAAAGAAGTAGGAATGAGAGGGAAGGAGCATTTACCACGAAAAGAATAGGGCCATAATCGGTAAATTTTCAAGGGGCAAAGCTAATGTGAGACTCACATAATTAGTGCATCTGTTCTTTGAAACAATAAGGAGGACACATTAGGCAGTGCATTTATGAGTTATGAGCCATAAAATTAGTAAATGAGTTGTTAATTTTTACTTTACTGTTCGCTTTCCTTCCTCCTTATTACATATGTTTTCTTCAACTTCGTACATCAAAATAGTTTTTAAAAAAATTTAAAATCATATTAATTTATTGATGTTTAAACATATATCAAATCTGTATAATGTTAATTGACACTCTGAAATTGATATAGATTTCACTTGCTTTATTTCCTTTTTTAATTTATTAAGGCTATAAATGATTTTAAACTAACTAAACTAAAAAGAAATTTTAGATTTAGAGAACAAGTCCTTACAATCCAAGGATCATATATCCAAAGTTCATTTATTATTTAACCTTCGTTCAAGCAGATTTTAGTTACTTTGGTGATAAGAGTTACATGACATATAAAACTAAAATTGGAACCTACCGAATGAATATTGTGAAAATTAAATGGGTAGACATGAAAGTCTTTAAATTTCTATGAGAATTCTGATTTATAAACAAGATTTAAAATGTACAAGTTGCTAAAACTTCTAATAAATCTTATTATTTTTTGCAAAAATTTATTTTTAAAATAGGCTTAAAAATACCTTTGCCTCCAAAAATTTTGACAAGATGGAAACTAAGTGGGTGTCATTACAATTACAAATGAGAATGTCACTTTTCAATTAGGTGAAGTGTACTGTAAACCAACAACATTTGTACTAATTTTGACTCCTAAATTTGCAATAATTTTTTTTTTTTTACTCCCATTTATTTTATATTTTATAAATTGACGGTGCGCTTTTGTTTGTCACCGAATGTCGGCTCGTGAAATTCACCGCGGCTGAAATGGGAGGAGAGAGAAAGAAGAGAGCAAATTTGAGGCAAAGAGAGTTGGAGTTGGACTACTCTCCCCATGTTTTTCTCCCACCCTCCTAATACTTCTTCACCCCCTTTCTCTTTCTCTCTCCCTAATTCATTCACATTTTCATCATTCCCTGATTTTCATTCTCATTTCATTGTCATTCTCTCTCCTCCGACCCCCCGGAACCACCCCCTATCCTTAACCCATTCGATTTGGATCGGGTCTACAATCCGAATAACATCCATTTCTTACCAATTTCTTGGATTGCTGGGTCTCAAGATCATTAATTTTTTTTTTTTTACTAGGCAATTTGTTTTTGCGGTAATGCATTGATGAATATTTGTGGGGGTGGCCTTGTTTTGGTGTCTTTGGTGAATAACACATTCTAGGGACTGAAATTTGTGGTTTTTCTTATCTGGGCAGTTTTTGATTTTGTTTAATTTTGGTGGGATCTTTCGTTTCTGCTTCAATTCCAAATTGGGTTCTCCTCAAATCTGGAAGATTCACCCGGCAAGTGTTTCCAATTATAAGCTACGTTGATTGATTCAGGGGGGCAGAAAAATAAAAGGAAAATCAAGGTGTGGTATGTGAGGATTGATGAGAGGGGTATTGCTATGTGTAGGGTAGACAAGTCTGAGGAGAGAGAGAGCAAAAGGAGGAGGAGGTGGTGGGGAATTAGAATGGGGGTGAAGGTGGTTGTTGCAGACAACGAGAAATCATCATCAAAATTAGGGCCTTCCACCTTGAATAATGGCGGTTCATCCTCTTGTTCAAGGTCCAAGATGAAGCTATGGATGGTGAGAGCAACAACTTCAGTTTTGCTGTGGACTTGTGTTGTGCAATTGACCACTTTGGGGGAGGTTTGGGGTCCAAGAGTCTTGAAGGGTTGGCCTTCTTGTTTCTCTCAGGACACTGCTTTGGATCTCAAGCTCCCCACTTCTGTGTCTGTGCCCCCCAGAGTTCTTCCTCCCAAGAGTAAGCAACCTTATTTAGCCTTTCATTTTATTGAACACAATTTTGGTTGCTTGAAAATTCACGATCTTTGTGCTAATTTTGTATTTGGGTTTCTACTACTTTATGTTTATTTGGGTATCATGATCTTTATATCATCTTGGTTTGTATATTGTTTTTTTTTTTTTTGTTCCCTCCTTTCAAGAATTAGTTTGTTTGGTTTATTTCTATATTGAAGTAACAGCATACTGATGACATTAGGACCTCTTGTGGTTGGTGGATAGACATGTTGACAAAGTCTATGGTGGAATGTTTGGGTTACTTTTGGTTGTTTTGATGATCAATCAAATTTGGGCAGAACTTATGGAACTATTTGTCGATGAACTGTCTTTGAATAGCTGCATTTTCGTTTAAGGTGGGTTATAGGAGTATTTCTACCTGTTATGTTGTCGTCTTTGTTGTTCATGCCCTTAACTTGTGCCTTTTTTGCTCTGTGTTCTGACTCTTTTTACCATAGCTATGCTATTCTACTGTTTCTTCAATATCAATCTGAGAATCGCTGTCTGTGTCAGGGGTCTATAAAAACAATGGTTACCTGATGGTCTCATGCAATGGAGGGCTTAATCAGATGCGGTCTGCAGTGAGTCAGCTGCTTTTCTGATGGATTTATAGCTCCTTTTGATGATATACCCTTAATTGAGTTCATTCTTGTGGTACATGTGAATGTTTGCACTGACTGGCTTGTTTTATTCTTGCAGATCTGTGACATGGTCGCCATTGCAAGACACCTTAATGTCACTCTTATTGTCCCAGAGTTGGATAAAACATCGTTTTGGGCTGATCCGAGGCATGTTATTGTCATATTCTCTTGAATGCTGTGTAGTCTCTGGAAAGATGACCTTTTCATTGTATTGAGCTGATTTGTTATTACCATCTATTATGAAGTTGTTCTAATTCAATTGGTTCATATGACAGTGAGTTTCAAGACATATTTGATGTGGATCATTTTATTACATCCTTGAGAGATGAGGTCAGGATCCTCAAAGAGCTTCCCCCTAGGCTGAAAAAAAGAGTAGAGCAAGGGAGGGTCTATACTATGGCCCCCATTAGTTGGTCTGATATATCTTACTACCGCAATCAGGTTAGTCTCCTTTGGTCGGCGAATTTCTGTTCGATGTTTTCTGTGAAATGCCTCTGTAGCAATTTTGCATCTACTTTGTGGTGGCAGATACTTCCTCTAATACAGAAGTACAAGGTTGTGCATCTAAATAGAACTGATTCCCGGCTTGCCAATAATGGCCAACCCCTAGAAATTCAAAAGCTTAGATGTCGAGTGAATTTCAGTGCATTGAGATTTACTCCTCAAATTGAGGAGCTAGGGAGGAAGGTTGTCAAAATGCTAAGAGAAGGTGGCCCTTTCCTAGTTCTTCATTTGAGATATGAAATGGACATGTTAGCATTCTCAGGCTGTACTCAGGGCTGCAACAGTGAGGAGGTGGATGAGCTGACAAGGATGAGGTAGATGTACTATACTTTGTTGCAACCCTTTGTCTCTGAATAATCCGAAGTTCCATTCCCTTTTCCTTTCTCACGTGTTCTCCTCTAGGTTGTTGAGCTTTACCTTTTTTCTTTTTTCTTTTTTCTTTTTTTATGTGCAATACCAGATATGCTTATCCATGGTGGAAGGAGAAGATCATAAATTCTGATTTGAAAAGGAAAGACGGGCTCTGCCCATTGACACCCGAGGAAACTGCTTTGGCACTTAGGGCATTGGAAATCGATTCAAAAATTCAGATATATATTGCAGCTGGTGAAATATATGGTGGAGAGAGGAGAATGGCCAGTCTTGCAGCGGCTTACCCAAAGCTGGTGAGTTTGGTGCAGCTGGCCCGAAGCGACATATGTTTGGCTCAGTTGTGATTCTTTGTTCCATAAGCCCTCATGCTGCTGTTTGTGTGGGTGTTAAAACAGGTGAGAAAGGAGACACTATTGAATCCAGAAGACTTGAGATTTTTTCAGAATCACTCGTCACAGATGGCTGCACTGGATTATCTTGTTTCACTGGAGAGTGACATCTTTGTTCCTACATATGATGGAAACATGGCCAAAGTTGTTGAGGGGCACCGCAGGTACACCATTCGTCCTTCCAAATGAAATTTAGATTAGATGTCTTCTCCGTTCGTCATCATGTAGATTATTGAAACTTGTTGGAACGACCATGGGCGCAAACTGGGTGTGATTTCAAACGTCCCATCACCCCACTTTTGCAAGCAGCCCCAGGGAGTAGTTGTGAGCCTTTTTGACTAAGTTGCGCAATTATCTGAACTTCTTGGCAGCAACGTAATGACGCCACAACATGAATGGAACAACCGGAATTATTTATGAAAACACAAAGAAGATCCAAATCTGACCTTAGATCGACACATTTTGACTGTCTTGGATAAATGGGTTATTCATGCTGTTGCATTTGTCTATTCGATGAAATTTGAGTTGATCTGATGCAAAATGGAAATCAACATGACCGATGAACCCATTTGCTCGTCCTATCTGACCATGATGAATTTGATGCCATTGCAGATACGTAGGTTACAAAACAACCATCCTATTGGACAGACGGTTGTTGGTAGATTTGATAGACAAGTACACAGATGGGTCATTGAGTTGGAATGAGTTCTCAACTGCTGTGAAGGAAGCTCATGCGCATCGCATTGGAAAACCAACTAAGAGGTTGGTGATTCCTGACAGACCGAAAGAGGAGGACTATTTCTACTCCAACCCTCAAGAGTGTCTGCAAACCGATGAACCCTTAAATAGCATGTGATCTGTATTTCTTGGGGATCTGGTATGCTTGTATCCTTCTATGATGCATTTTTAGGAAGAATTAGTGTTTTTTTTTGGGGGGGGGGGGGGGGGATTTCCACATGCAGAAGAAGATATAGCCCTACATTGCAGAAATGCTTTTGTTTTCGGGTGCTGTATTGGGTGAAGAATGTCATGGTTACAGAAGTGTATCTTGGGGGCGTCCCGATTTTGAGAAAGAAACTGGAGCAATTTCAGGAGCATCTTTTGGGGGGGGGGGGTGGTTGTGCTCTTGAAGATGCCCAATAATCAAAAAGAAAATCTTGTATAGAACAAAAACCCTGCCATTTTACAGGGTGAAAGTTAGATGCAATGCTGTACATGGGAGAGGAAGGAATGCTACAGTTGATAGATTTGTTTGACTGAAATTGTGGGACTTATGAAGTAGAGATTGATGGACTCATGCATCTTTTTTGTAATTTCTTTTTTTTTTTTTTGCTTTGTTTAATTTATTTTTCTGTTTTTTCTGTCAATTCTTGTGTGATCATCCACAAGTTACGTTTATACAAAGCACATTTGATTAAGTGACCTTTGTTCATGGCTAAGTCACTCTTTCTTGGATATTAAGAGTGTCATGACAACCACTTTTGAAGGCTTAAAAACCCTCATTCTATCACGTTGGCCTTGATTTTTAATGGGTTTGGACCTAGTAGTAATACTCTTCTATTGTTCATTTACACTTTTTTTTTAAAAAAATAATATATAATAATATTACTTTCAAGTTTCAAACAAGACACTTAAAACTTAAAAGTGTCTTGTAGTAAAATACTTATCATTTTGCTAATAAAACATACAAACCTAGTCATTGGGGTTTAAGACAGCTCAAAAAAAACAAAAGAAAAAGTGTTCATGGGGTTGAAAAATAATTGCTAGAAAATAGAAATGATGTCCACTTGGTAGACTTGGTGTGATCATCACAGAAATTTTTGTTGTATTTTAAATTGGAAAAATGAGCGAGGTTAGGTGACGTAACTCCCGTTTTGTCTAACGAATATCCTTGGATTTTGAAGTTGGCTGGAGAAACGTGCGCTCACAACATTCTTACTCTTCTTTCCTCCTTTTCATGCCCATCTTTAGAGGGTTGAGTAGAATTATATAATAGATCAGATTAGGTCAGATTTATGTTTATATCAAATTTAAAGTGGTAAAAAAATTTCGATCTAAACCTAACCTATTTATGAAATGGGTTAAAAATCTTGAACTACACCTATTTAATTTTTAAACTGGTTGACTCGCTTAATCCATTTAAGATGAGTAAGTCAAGTTAGTCACTTAATTACCCATTTGTGCATTTAATAATTTAAACTAATGTGTAATTACCTAGCATTAAAAATTAAGTTTACATATCACATACTAATGTGTCGCCGCTTGCCGTTCAAAGTACGTAAAACTCTTACCTCTCATCTATTGTTCATGTTAACTTTTGTTAATTTAAGCATTTAGGTTTCAACATCAAAATATCTTTTCTAAAACTTTTTATGTGAGTACATTGGCAACGGTCTCTCTATATGCAGTTTTGTACGTAGGGATAAGATTGTCTTCATTTGGATCTCCCCATGCCCCGCAAAAGCGGGACCCACACTGAGAATTGTTGTTGTTGTTGTTTTTATTGTCTAATAAAAAGGTACAAGAATAAATGACAAATGGAAAAATGAATTGACTTGTTTAACCAATTTAACTAAAAGGATTAAATAGGTACTTTTCATGTTGAGAATCTTGAAATAAACCTAACTCATTTAATCAATCCGGTTGAATGTGTCAACTCATTTAATTAAACGAGTTAAAAATTTGTACTGAAATTCACTTAACTACTTCTCAATTTCAGATCGGTAATCATGTTGGTCAGCTGTGCCCAGCTCTAAGGTTGAGGGAGGTTAAAATAAGAATCTTAGTATTAGGTGATGGATTTTATCCCGCTCGTTTTATACAATAATTGCATTATAATATCCTTTGTGATTTATTGAACCAAAAAGGGAAAAAAAAAATTCTTCCAATGAGTTTAGTTCCGTTGACACTAGAAACAAATGAGGTGGAATAAATTGTTTCATTATTAAACTATATTTACATTTTGAAACATGAAAAGAAACATAGTTAAGACTCATTGTTTTCTAAATAAGGATTGTCTAAATTAATTTATGGTATTTGTTAGCATATATGTCCCCTCCACAAAAGTCATACTTTGTGAAAAACTACCCACAGTGTATGAAGTACTTTTTTTTGACAAATATATACAGTGCACAAATTGTTGGAAGCAAATACAAATAAATAAATAAATAAATAGTTGAATTTCTGCCAATTGCTCGTATTTTGTGGGCATTGTTTTATAATCGAACAAATATAACAGCCCATTTGTGAAGACAATAACATGCTTTTCAATACCCAAAAAATTGCTACAATGAAATCATTATATTTGTCAAGGGCAAATTATTCAGTTATTGCACTCTTTATACTATTTTCACGTAGGGTCCATGAATGTGATTGGTTGATATAGACACCATAAGATTTTCAGGCAACCTTTTTTTTTGGTTGGGGGGGGGGTTGTTTGTTTTTTTGCATTGCAATTTTCTTAAAAAAAATAAGGTACTATGCATACTTGAACTAAACACTTGAGACGTGTTGACTCCTTTTGGCCTCGTGTTGGAAGTTAGATTGATAATAATGTGGCTCAATATACCTAGTAGTACTTTATAGTCACTAGCACTTATATACAATGGTATAAATATTATATCAACTATAGTACTGTTTTTTCACTAGAACAAGACATATCGAATCTATGTATCATTGTATCGAGCTCATACTGATTTGAATTCCAAAAAAAAGAAAATCAAAGTTCAAAATAATTGAAATTTTAGTGTATTGGGCGGTACTTGACTAGGAACACTGGTACCATCCGATATTTGCTGGTGTACAGCGGTATTAACCACTACAAACCAGGACAATAACTTGTACTAACACGGTACAAATCAATGTAATAATTTGCTATCAATTAATGTAGAATGAAACTGTGTATTTAAAGTACCGCAAGAAAATCAATCTACGCCGACGGTTTTATACAAGACAATAAAAAAACGAATACAAATTAAAGTCAGATATGAGACAACTATAATTCTATCACAAACATACGATGTTGGATTAATTCTTCGTCCAGACAAATTATATTTTGATTGGTTTAGTTACATCTAGTGATTTACTTTACTTTAGTTTTAACTCTTAAAAAAATTTTATTTTCTGGCGATCAAAGACTTTCTCTTTCTTTTTTCCTGACACATCATACTAATGTCACATGATTGATGATTTATACTAGTATAGGTTTCATAAGTATAATTAATGATTATTGATATTTTATTACTTCACCAAGCATTTCTTCACCAATAATTTGTGCTTCAATTCCCCTAGAAAAAAAATATATTAATATTTTATTTAAACAAGCATACTATGTTGCTTTCATTTCATAACCACTAAAGTTAGCCAACAACAATTCCACCTTTCCCTTCTTCCTTTTCCCAAAGGATGTGCTTGAAAAGCTACTATATTACGGCCCTATTCCTTTTGTTAATAAATTCTAATTTATTAATTTTAATTAAAAAAAATCAGTTTCAATCAATTTGAATCAATATCAGCCCACTTCTTACGATTTTAATCAATTTTTATCCATCATATAAAAAATTCAATCCACTTTAACTAATTTTAATTAATTTTAACCTACTTTAATAAAAAAATATCAATTTTAATTTACTTCAATCCACGTTAATATATAAAAGTCACTTGAAAATGTAGGGTGTTAGGTGAAGTGTTCAATCAAACTATGTTTGAGACAAAGATGAGATGTTCAAATCAGTGGTAGTCAATGTCTCCCACCTGCTCTTAGGATGTGGACCGAATTATTTTTATTCCTGTGACATTATGATGTCCTTCGGTACTACTCCTGACTCTTGACTGTTGACTATCCACAGTGGCGTTTGATTGGGTACAACATGAGATAGAAGAAGCTCCCTAGCATAAGAAATTTGAGCAAGGTTTTCTTGAGTACTTTAATAGAGGTTTTTTTTTTTTTTAATTTTATATTTTAGTAAGTGGATCATGGAGCATCAAGTAAGGAAGTCCCAAAGACATCATCTTTCCACCTAAAACACTCTCTTTCTACATCCCTATTCCCTGCTCTATATTGGCTCTGCTATGACCTTGGGGCCGGGGGGGTAGGAAGTCATGGAAACTGGTAAAGACTACAATAAACAACAAGATTTAGTATGGGTTCTGCTTGATGGAGATTAAAGAGATTTAAATGTAGGTAATTTTATCTCTACGAGCATCTCTATTAGCAGATAGGCTGATTCAATGATGATTCAATGATAATTGAATGATAAAGAACAGTAAATAGGAATTTCAAATTCAAATCTTGCCTACTATTTTATTTAAAGATATAATTAGTGAAATAACTAATATCTACAAGAAGATTATAAATGGAAGTGCATGTCAAATTCAGTCATTTGTATCCTTGATTGATAGAGTTCAAGAGATGTCCAAAAAGAATGTGCTGAATGTAAGAATTGTACATAAATGGTAAAAGAGAGAAAAAGTGAGGCAAAGTCATTAGTAATCTACAAAAATGGTGAGTGAGTTACTCAATTATGAGAATTCGTTGTGTTTTTTTAATTTAAAAAAAAAGGTTGGGGGATGTAACTGGTAACATATTTACCAGAAACAAGAGTCCAATAAAAATTTGCTCATAATCTATATAGATGAAAAAGATAAATTTGGATTATTTTTTTAGCTTAGATTGTAGTGAACTAAAACAAAATACTTCTCTAAATTTTCCCTGCTCCCTTTCTATGAAATAATAGCTAGTCCATAGTTTTTAAATCTGGGGTCCAGCAAAATTAGTCATTTTGTAATTTTTACTATTCAGAGATAAAAATACTACATCAGACCTTTTCCCATACTCCGCCAAGTGGCGGAATTTTTGGGTATTGAAAAAGTCCAATAAAAAAGTTACCGATGCCATAGAAAAGAGCACTGAGCCAAAATACTGTGATTGGGCTCAGGCCCACGTAAAGCTTCCTGAAGAGTTGATTGAGGCCCACGTTGCTCAGATACTCGACAAAAGCCTTTCGCTTTTTTTTTTGGGTTGTGGTTTGGGACGTCTGGCCCACCCTAATTACAACCTTCGTTAGTTCCTACAGGAAAACGTACTGCATTTGTCTTCAGTAGTCAGAATTTTTTTATTAAAAAAATCCAAATTCCTCAGATTTGGTCTGACACGGTGACCCATAACTTTTTTTTCTTTCTTTTTTCTTTTTTTTGGGTTGGGGGGTGGGCGGAGTTCAAAATAACAAATATTTCCTATTCCTGCACCAAAAATAACTACAGTTTCAACATCGGTTTCTACGTTCATTTTTGGGGATAATTTTTGAAGAAATCAAAGAGCCAAAATGAGATGTCATAATCTCGAAGATAAACTAAAAAATTTACACCACAAGGCAGTTCACACCGAAGTCTGATGTTACATCAATGAAACTTTCAATAGAGAAAATAAAACCCCCCCCCCCCCAAAAAAAAAAATCCTGGAGTATAGTCTGCATGGTCACAAAGAGCTTGCTATTGCCCCAAAATACAGGCCTAATTAACCAAGTGGAGATGTAACTAAAGCTTCAATGAGAAGGACAGCTTCTCATAATCAGTAAAGAAGTCTATATAAATTCTTAGCATATAAAACTTTAAAAAAATTATTTAAAAAAAAAAGAATCTTATCGCGGGGACTACCTATTTGTTGATCGAATCCCAGCAGACTAAAAAATAGGAGAAAAGAATCACATGTACAATTTGGATCTAGCTCTTAAGTCGGGGTTATTCTGGGTCAGATCAACTGATGAATGAATTACCAGCTACCCTAGAGGGCCAGGAGAATGGCCATGGCGAGAGGGGGGGGGGGGGAGGAATTACATAATCACATACCGACAAGAGAATTTACTCAAGTGGTAGAAGAATTAACTCAATCTTAGCTTGTTTTGAGCCTTTTGAACGCCTGATCAGACTCTGCATTGGCAATGTCCACTCTAGAACGCAACAATGATTGGCTTCCGCTTGGAGCTCCAGCAACCTAAGCGGAGCAAAACGAGGGAGATTAGTTTGGGTCATCAATTTGAAAATGCTGAGTTTGCTTGTGATGAAAATTTTCTTGAAGACTAAAACTTGGGTTCTTTATTTCGCTTCAAGTGAATTTTTTTTGCACAGACGGAAATATTGACATTTGAATGTTCTAAACCCAAAAAAAAAAAGCAGAAAATTTTCAGGAAATGAGTGAATCCTACGCATATGCTTGCATAAGACGGTTGTGGTTGAGTTTGGGTAACCTAACTTGAAGAGATCCCGGAGAGAGGGAGACAGAGTGAGCGTATACCTTGTCGAATGGCTGGAGTTCATTTTGTCTATTGTTTGCTCGCTTTCCTATGTCAACTTGAACTGAGATGCTAGCTTGTGACAAATCCACCCCTGAACTCTGGAGAGCTCGTGTTATAGTGTTCAACAGCCTGCTTGAAATCAAATCCATGTAAATCAGTTACAATAACACGCATATCTTGATGTGGCACTTAAAGAAGTTCAAAAGCCATATATTAAGAGGTATTCATTCATGCAACAAGCAAAACAAGCAGTCGTGATTCATGTTGTCACAATGAATCCCAACATGATTGGGGATTTTCTTCAGGATTGTTTCAAGCAGTCCACACTCCGAAATGCATGTATGAGGCTCCTTACCGCATGTAACTATCAAAACACATTAGATGGAAGCCTATCCAAAACCCTGTCTTTCTCTTTAAATTCCAATCTATCAATCAAGTGTTAGACACAAAAAGCAGACAAATAACCGAGCGAGTTGAAAAATGAAACGGTCTGTATTGGTGCTCCACTTAATAGGTTTACTTGAACTTCGAACACTGGTTACTACCAGTGAGAGGTGGTTGTAAATGATTCAAGATAACATCACAATGCTTATGAATCCAGTCCAACTAATCCTGCATATTTTGACAGGTTGGCAATCTATAACTACTCCACATCAATGGTTTAATCCTGAACCCCGAATTAACTAACTGATGTTACAGCTCAGCTTTAGAAGCAAGTCGATTCAATGGAAAGCAGAGTAGAACCAGGGCAATGTGCAAACTGATGTGTATCCTTAAAGATACACCTTTCATCAGATTTCTAGATTGACGTAGAAGATGTTACTCTAACAAATTTACAGCAGGCAGAACATATAGAGAGAGATGATGTCACTCACCCTTGAGAATATACACTAGAAATGCTAATGGTGCCACCTTCAAGGCTCAACTCTTGGTTTTGAAATTTGTCATCAGGAACAGCAGCAGGCTCAGATGAAGTCGTCCTATTTTGCCATAAATTTAACTGAGGATGAGATGCACCGTCTTTATCTGATTGGAGCATAGCAGGGGGTTGTATTACTGCACAACCATTCCCGAGAGGAGTATAGACATCAGGCTGCAGTGGGGAGGAAATCAGTACTGCCTTGTTGGCCATTCCAGATTGTTGATCAATTGTCTTGAAACTAATAGCATTAGTCACACTGGATTCTGCTAGAAGTTGGGGATTTCTCGGCATATTTACTGGAACAGCACTAGCTTTCTCATCGAGCTTGGCACCAAACATTAACACAGGACTAACGACGCCATTGATAACTCGAGACTGATCAATCAAGCTTTCAGTTGGTCCATGGCTGTTTCTCTGCGCCAAGATAAATGAAAAATCCAGAACAACTTACTGAACTGTCCTAATGTGCACTACTGCTTTTGGAATGAGATCCACATAAAGGCACTCAAAAGCTTACCCACGGAGCCAACTTGGATGGTTCACTGTTCCATCCGGGGTATCCTTCATATCTATTCACCTTTTCTTGTAAAAACTGAATGTACTCAATTACCTGTCCAAAATACCAGGAAGCAAAGTGAGAAACCATGATACTAGAAGCATAAACCAAGTAGGCAAGGGATGTGCCTTGGCTTACCTCTAACAAGAAAGATGCCTTGTCCCTCTTCTGGTCACTGTGAGGGATGATTTCTCTCAACACTTGAAATCTGCATAGGCACACTACTAAGTTTACTAACTCGAGATACAAGATCAAATTTTGAAATATATGCCCATCGTTTAACTCCTACAAAGATGTATCAGCCAACTTCATGGTATTCCTGCGGAGGTACACTAAAAAAACAGCATTTCTTTGTTTCCATCTGGCACAGCAAGCAATTGGCTAATAATACAACATTCTCACAGGTCTTACATAGAGACCTCCAAACTCATAACTCAACAAAGAATGATACTTCAGATAACAAATTTATGCTGTAGTCACAGGGTAACCATCGTATGTTCCATGTGAACAGCCTTCAATTTCAGACTACTTAACAGCAGATATGCAAATGCACAAAAGGGGTCATATCAAATCAAATCTAATGAACGATGCACGATGATCACAGAACTGAAAAACTGGCTTCTCATCAATTCTAGAGAATGGACTGGAAGTAAACTTGCCTGTCATTGATTTTGCATCTTCTACGCTGCTCAGTTGCAGAGTGCTTGGAACGCGGAGTGTTAGGTTTCTGATCGTTGCTCTTTCCATCAACTTTCACCCGCAATTCTCCTGCAATACCATCGTTTTAAGTAACAGTGAATAAAAGAATCAAACGTGCAAAAAAATCTCATAATATTCAAAATTAAAGAACCAGAATAAGCAAAGATTTAATTGCCAGGAACTATTAGAAGACTATGAATAAATCCCTAATAGCAAAATCTTCTTAACAGAAAACAATTATGTTAAGAAAACCAACTCTCTCTCATTACATGCCAAGGATACCAACCTTTTTGTGAAGAACTGCTTTCCTTTTTGAAAGTCACATCTTCTTCATCCTCGTCCGTGGAATGGGGTCCTTTTGCTGATTTGATCATTTCCATAAAGCTTTGATTCTTCTGACCAAGTGTCCTGTGACATTCCCGCATATCAGCAGTTTAGCACACTAGAAATATTTCAAAATGTTGCCAGTGGAAGAGGAGGAGAGAAATGGGTAAGTGACTAACTGCGAAGACGAGAAAGGGCTGACACTGCTGCGATGGTTGGAAGAGGATTGTAATGGCCGATCCAAAGGCCATTGCCCTGCCTTTGATGTTGACTCTGTTCATCAAGACAGCAGAAAACTTCAAAAACCAATGAATAAAATGCTCCAAAAGAAATCCTAGCAACATTCTCCTATGATAACTGGAAAAATTCTAAACCCATGGATAATCCCTATTCCCTAATGTTACGGTTTGGCGCATTGAAATATAAGGTTGACCTGGTCCTTTGCACTCACTACATTTCAACCTTGACAGCAATAATGAGAGGAGATAACAGTAAAGCCCCTGCAACTCTAGTCGTTATTAATTTCCAATCAGTACATGATTCCACTTGTAAATGAAACTACTAATTTTTTTTTTTTTAATAGGAAAATGATAAATGTCTCGCTACAAGACACTTCTTAAGTGTCTTGTTTTGACTTAAAAATTATATTACAATGTTCTTAAATTGAAAAAAAAAAATGATATGATTAAATGGTGGAAGTATATCACAACTTAAAAATTGTGTAAAATCATCTTTTCATCCATAATTCATCATATTTCTAACATATGCTTAGACCTTGCGGATAGAGATCATCTAATTAAGGTATCATTTCATTTGACACTTTGTCAGCACAACCCACGAATATTTAAGCTTAACAATTCATAATTAAGTGTAATCATTGAAAATATAGTGATTTTAAATTACAAAACATGTTAATTTAGAATGAGGCAATATATTCACGGGTGTCTTACTGCAAGACATATATCATCACCCTTTTTAATAATAAGATGACAAAGTACATTGTATTAAAACATATAGTAGTGTCAATCAATAGTCCAAGAGCCACATTTTTACCCTCTACATGCATGCTCAGATACACGGCTTTGTTTGCACTCTGTTACACATGTCCAACATATTTGAATAAGCTAGTTTGTGGAACCTCCAAAGTTAAGGTTCAATAACCAAAAAAACTCCCACTGTAGATCCCACTTTTGCGATGGAAAGATCTATATGTGCGCAGCCTTACCTCTACAAGCATCTTTACCCTCAGATAGGCCGATTCCAAGACAAATACAATAGGTTCTCCTAAATTATCTTGCCTCCAAATTATTAGTGGCATTTAGAACACTTATTATTGGAGCACCGAAGCTAGACAAAAATAGCATGCATTTAGTGTGCACACTAAAAATCCACAACATAAGGCCAAATGCAAGTTGTGCATGCACAATACACCACACATGCATTTCAAAAACTCAAAAGGAATGGAGATCATTATTACCTTTCACAGCATTCACATCCCCGGAATTCTCCTTCCCTGCATTCCCCTTCCTCACCGCAGAATCATCCCACAATGTGAAACCACTTCCCGTGTAAGAGCTACAGTTTGAATTATCATCATTTTTATCATTGCTTGCCGCCGGAGCCCCTGTGAAGACATTTTCTTCCGGTTTTGGTACCCTCGGATTAAAATAGGAAATGTGGCTTATACTGTATGTTCCGATTCCTCCAGGCAATAGGTGTTCTACAGTAGTAGCAGGAGCTGCTGGTGGATGCTTCTCAATATTTATATCAACAGAGTTGTCTTCCTTGGAGGCATTCCTGTCTTCCCTTTCTAGTGGTTGGAGAAAATTATGGGTTTTAGGGAAACCTCCTGATCCTTTTAAAGTTGAAAAGAAACAAAATCATACACTGTGAACAGAACCAAAAAGGAGTGTATATATGTAAATTAACATCCATTTGTACAAATACTCAATAAAATAAGAGACAAATAACAAGCTGAATCATTCCTGTCAGAAATCTTCACGGTTGGAAAGTAGTCATATTACTCAACAAGATTCCAAGATAATAGGAAAAATATCCATCGCACTATACTAAAGAGAAGAACAACCCAAATAGCACTCGTCTGTCAAAATGAATGTACAGCAAGAGATATGTCCAATAAATGCATTTCAACTGAAAACTGCATAGTTTTGTACTATGCAACCCCAAAACTTGGCATCCGCCAACATAATGCTCCTTCATCAAACATCATTGGTATCAGCACATTGATATGATTCTGAATATAAGCCCAGCAGAAACTATTAGGTCATATTTAATTTGAATATCATATTTTGGAGGAAAACATAGTCAGAAGACACTTGCGTAGACATTGCACTCGAGTTAACAAAGCTAGAGTGCAGATAACAAATCAAACAAATTTTTCACAATGCCAATGGCACAAGGAAAGATTAAAGAGCTAAACATAACATAATGGATGACGTCACATGCATCTTGCTTTCTTACTTTTCTGCGATTATAATATTTGAACATAATATTTGGAGGAAACCACATTTAATATTTTCTCAGATGACTTAGACAGCAGACACCTGCATAGACACTGGACTTTTTTTCTTCGCTATAGTGCCAAATAACAGATCAAATAAACGTGTTAACGATACTCAAGAGCAAGACGAAAAAGCTAAACATGAAATAACAGAACAAAACAAATTGGCATGCTTCTCATTTTCTTCATAGCATTTTTACTTGAGAGTCTTATCTGTTTCAACAGCAGGAACTAGCGGCACACAGTAAGAAGCGACAGGCAATCGCCTGAGTTAATTGTAAGTGATGAAGAGTGTTAAGCAGTGGTAAATTGTCTACTAAGTAAAATGGACAGGCCAAAATTGACATTTTACAATGTCGGACTATTAGTCCGCATAGACTAAAAATATGAAGTCACTAGCCTTTAAACCCATGTAATACGCGGGTTGATTTTAAACTATAATGAAAATAATGTCTCAAATATTAACCTGCATACTTTACTATAGTACTTTAAAGCTTTATGTATTAATCATCAAATCTATTAATTGTTGCTTTGGATTGGAAAACATCATTTACCATCAATAAATAGAATCTTTAATGCTAATGGAACATGTGTCAACAATGCATCACTTGCCCTCACTTTTATATATAGATATATGCTGATTTTGACTGTTCATACTTTACCTAATATCGTTTCGATAATCATCTTGCTAAGCTTTGCTTAAGAGAAGCTTATACATCAGATCGTGGTCAGACCTGGGTCAGAATAGTAAAATAAGACAAACAGCGGAGGTGCAAACAAACGATTTCAACTCTCTCTCCCTCCCTCTCGAATGCCCGTACATCAAATGTCAAGGACAAAGAGCGTGCGTTCCCGTGCCGGCCTTCTTTTGAGTCTGTCTGACAAGACCCACGCATGCACAGAGGATTTTGCAATTCGTGCACTGCTGACGTCACGTCAGTCAGTGCCTTGCTCCCTCCGTGGGACCCACTTAACCGCCCAGGTATCTGACTCCATGTGGTTAACCCATGCACCCTTCTCTTCATTTGTACGGGCCCCACGTCTTCTTCAAGCCCATAACCCCGACCCATCCATCAGTCCAGATTTCGGCCAAATCTTTACATGCACATATCCAACAACACTAACAGCGTCATGACTACCCACTGTTGGCTTAGATTCTCCAATGGAATCACGTGACGATCACCCCATGATGTTATTCTTAGAAACTATTTACACCCCTAGCTAGTAGCTACTATCCTTTCAAAACAAATTAAAAAATAAATTGCATACTTTCGTCAGGGCATTTATTTATGGGAATTTTATAAACCAACCTAAGTGAAACTAAGACTTAGAATAACAATAACCTACGCACAAATAGGTTTGTTAAGAAAGATATTTGGTGCTCACATGCAAACGTTATTGATCTAATAATAAAATGCCACCTTAAGCCTAATAATTGAGGGTAAAAGTATGACTACTAATTTCAATTTCTTTAATATTTACATACATTCACATGCATAAAGGGACAAAACAACTCACAAAAGGGCCATTAAAAAAATAAAAAGGTAGGAAAAAAAAAAGGAGATTAGGATTAAGGAGAGAGAAACCTCACCATGAGGGGGCCTTGGATCTTGTGGTAGAGACGAGTGACCGTAGAGCGAGAGGAAGTCGTGCGTCGCTTTCCTAGCTGTACTTCCACAAACCAAAATTACCAAATAACTAAATCCGAAAATACATCTAACGTGATGCCAATTTGAATCTTTTCCTTTTTCTCTCGGAAAAAAAAAATTCCTTTTTCTGCAAAATGTTACCTTGTGCGGTTCCGAAGGGGCTGGATTGAGGGAGCTCCATTTTGCAACAGACTTATGGTTTTCCGTTGCAAAAAAACCGAATAAAAGCTATGCAAAATGCTCACAAAATGAAGCTGGAGATATTTGAACGTTGAGATTGAAATCCAGACGGTAGGTCTTTTCAGATCTAAATCATCAGACTACCGCCAGACTTCAAATTTTGCATTAAACAAGATCTGACTGCTGTCTTCGCTTTCGGTTTCACAGAAAATCCAGTTTCTGCAAGGTGAAAAACTCAAATTACGCAAATGAACAACATGTAGCGATTAATTACATCACGTGAGCTCAGAGGACAACAAGAAATCTAAATAGAAAACTCAATTGTGAATCTATAGCATAGAATCTTGCAAAATTCATTAAATCTGCATCGGAGAATGTGAATTATGAATTTACAGGCTATAAAAAGACTGAAGTTCTCGGAATTCAGATTAATTAGCAAATAAATCTACGGACTTGAATTATCACCGGAAGAACGCACAATATCGAGGATGCAAAATTCGTAAATCGGCTATGAAGAAAGGTTGAATTATGCATCTACAGAGTAGATATGACACAATTTTACGCATCTACAGAGTAGATATAACACAATTTTACACAATTCAGATCAATAAACACGGATGCTTGAATTATGCATTAAAACGACTGGTTTTCGCGAAATTCAGATGACAAGCAATAAATCCACAGATATCACTCGAATTATGCATCCAAAAAACCACAAAACAACAGAATTACGCAAACTTCACAAATCTGCAATGTAGAATGCTTGAATTATGCATCCATACATAACAGACCAACAAAATTTAGCCGAACTATGCTTGAATAATGCAAAATTCAGATCAATGCCTGGATAACGATAGAATTATGCATCAACAGAGGATAAAACGATAGAATTACGCACAATTCAGATGAATAAGCCGAAAAACTTGGTAGATTCAATAGACTGAGCAATCGAAACACAAGATCCATATGAAAAAGCTTACCAGTAAGCAGAATTCCGATCAGAGAAGCATAATTGAGCTAAAACAATTTCGCACACTTGGAACTGAATTGAATGGAGGGAGGCAGGGAGGCGTGTAGCGAGCTCAGGGAGAGTGTTTTTTGAGGAGAGAGAAAATGCGGGGAAAAAAACTTCGCTCCTTCTCTCTCTTATTTTTCTTTTCTTTTTTCCAATTCGATCGATCTATCTCTTTCTGTTCCCCTCTCTCTGTCTCTCTTCTCGGGAAAATGCCTTGACGCGAGATAGGCGCTGCTTTGCTCTCTCTCTCTCTTCCCCCCTCTTTCTGTCTCTAAAAACTCTGGCCACTGCAGTGTGGAGATCTTTTATACGCTGGCGCCCTCCTTCGGAAACGGCGTTACGTTTGACGGCGTTGCGGCGGGGGGCGTAACGGCGTTATGACGGGTGCTTTCGACTCCATGTATAAGTAATAAGTCCCTACTTTTTTTTGGGGGGGAGGTAATTGTTTATGGTGTTGGCAATCCCGAGGAAGTGTTTTTTGGGATATTTAATTTGATCCGGTGGGGATCTTTCTTATGGATCTCCGGTGTATTTCTTTACTTTTACTGTTACTTTTTAGGTTTGTTTTATTTCACATTTTAGATAAATAAATAGATATAAAAAGATAGAAGAAGTTGTAAAAAATTGTAAAGAGTTGTAAGAAGATGTGAGCAGCTATAAAGAGATGTAAGGAGGTGTAAGAAACTATAAGGAGCTGTAAAGATTGATATAAGGAGTTGTTGAATTGTTGAAGAGTTGTATAGTATAATTTATTTTACATTAAATGTTTTGGATGAAAAATAATAATATTAAAATAATATACTTATTAAAAATAAACAATTAATTAAGTTAATTGCACAACAATAAAATATATTCATCCCCATAAATTTGGTGAATAAAATTTCATCCAAAATTTTTTATATGAACATTAATTTGATCGAATAAGCAAAGTATAACAAAAAAAATTTTTTTTTGACAAAATAGAATACAACTCTTGAAATAAATTCCTTTTTAAAGTAAATAATTTTAAATATAAATAAATACATAGTCATCTATAATAATATATGTTTCATGTCGAAACTCAAATATAATTTACGTCGTTATATTATGTTTTTATGTTTATGTAAATGTTGTGCTCATGAGATATTTATAAATTTTGTATATTTGTAGTATCATTAAAAAAATATACATATTTCTATAACTAAAATAAATGAATGTTATAGAAAATCTATGAGATGTAAGAAGATATATGAAGATGTAAGGAGATGTAAGAAGATGTAAGGAGATGCAAGAAGATGTAAGAAGTTGTAAGGAGATGTAAGAAGCTGTAAGGAGATGTAAACTCTTAACTAAATCCTAAAAAATGCGAAATAGAACAGGGCCTTTGTCATAAGAATGGGAACGTTGTCATTGAACTTGTTAAACATTAGAAGGTGGATTTATTTCTAGATTTGCCTACACTATTTATGATGATTAAAACTTTACATTCAGATGCTCATTAATTACCTTGCCCTTTTCTTGTAGTGCAGAGGATCAAGAATTCAATTCGTAATTGGATAAGGCTAAGCAGTTTCAATATTATTCGCCTATAATAACTTATAGTTTTATGTGAATGAGATTTTAAAACGTAAAAATTCACCGCTAAAGTAAAAGATAATAGTCGTTTTGGCTAAGAAATCAACTGCTTTGTTTGTCTCTCGATAATAGTAGGACACCGGCGCTTTTAGATCAACTAGAAGTATTTTCAAATTGTGGGCATGCTTGCCTAAATAATATGGTCCTCCTATAATTTCAGAGAATAAGAAGTGGTGTAATTAATGAGTATAATTTTTTGAAATTCTCACTTTTCTTTTGTAGTATGTATACCATTGTATTGTATTTATTATAGTTCATTTAAATTTAAACCAGAAATTCTGAAGACTTTATATGTCAAAAAAATTTTAATTGAACCAGGTAAATATATTGATTTGCCAAGTAAAAATTATAGATGTTATATAAAAAAATAAATAAAATTACTATTGTAATGGTTATGCACTCCTAATTGTTATAATAATAATAACAATAATCACAATAATAATAATAATAATAATAATAATAATAACAATAATAATAATAATAATTATTATTATTATTATTATTATTATAGCTAGTGAAGTGTACAAATAATAATTAAATTCAAAGTAACTGTTTATGATTTAGGTTTAGAGATTGATGCTTAGACCTCGAGACAATATGTCGTAACTTTAATAGTTGTGGACTACATACAAAGTAAGCACCTGATTTTATTAACAAAATAAAATTGGAACCAACCGTGGAAGCTCAACTACTTTACTGTTGATGTGCCAAAATGAACTTAGCCCGTTTCATCAGTAACATAATGCCTTGACTATTAATTCAAGGTATCCCTTGCTCACACCTTCCAATCCCCCCTCCCCCCCCAAAAAAAAAAAGCTGGTTTTACCCATTTTTTACTACACACCTCATAGGGGAAGGCACAACATAAAGGATGGTAAGTAATGTAAAACTAGCTAATTGATTTGAGTTTAGTTCTCTCATGTGGAGACGGGTGTCATCCTACTCAGACTCATATTCATTTTTGGGGAATCTTGAATTCTTGATGCTTTCTCTATCTCCAACTAAAAAACAATATATGCATCAATTTTGCAACTGACTTAGCTTTCATGAAAGGGAGAACAACTATTACTTTAGGGTCTGTTCTTTCGTGGATAAATTTGGATAGGTAGAAAGGTGAAGTGGGTTGAAATAGGTTGAAATTGATATTTTAAAATTAACCCACGAAAAGAACATACCCTTACTAAATTCTCTCCGTTGCTAGCAAATAAAAGCCCCATTCACAAAGTTACTATTGGAAATTCACCATTCATCTATACAAATAAGTAACAATTGATTTAACGCTCATATTTAATGTTATCGTGACTAACTCAGATTGAGCTGACCCCTTAACTATCATCAAGTAACTTACAACTAGATTCAACATTAATTAATCTAATGATCTCTCTAGATCCAATCTAACCCATGAATACACCTTTCTTGTGCAACTAGCTAATAGTACCTTGCTATAACCTTGGAACACAAACATTAGACTAGGCTAGGGGTACACTTATTAATTGTACTAGCTTTCATATGAGTTTGGGCTGGCATTATTTCATTGGTAATTAACATCTTATCCAGATACATTTACAGAGCAGGAGAGAGAAAGAGAGAGGCACATGGGGGACGGGGTAAAGGGTTTCAGCAAGCTAGTAGTAGAAGTCCCGTGTTTCCCGGCCTCAAAAATTAAATTTAATTTAACTCGAAAATATGGACAAAATCAATCCATGCCATCGCACGCGGCACGTGACTCACACATCCCTAGTTGCAGTGACCGTTACCGGTAATCGCTACATACAGATTATTACTAACTAAAACAGAGCTGTTAAAACTGATTAACTACTTAATTAAGGGTGTTTGGTCAAACTTTTACAAAAATATTTCTACTTATTAAAAGCATTTTTGCCAAAAATTATTTTTACACAAATTCATAAGTGTTTGGCCAAGCTTATAATGGAAGTGTTTTTTAGAAATTTAAACTGTTTGATCTTGCTTTTATGAAAGTGATTTGCATTTCATATGCATAACCTCTTCCTTTTCATTTTTTTTTTTCCTCTGTGGCTTATCTACGGATGCAACTAGCGAAGATTATTATTGATAAATCCTTCGACTCCTTGCTAGCTGACGCCATTGTAACACATCTAAATTCTCATTTCATACTTCAACTTATGAAAAACTATGATCTCATAAGCGCCCCTTAGGAAAAAAACGAGAGACATGCGTTGAACATAAAAAATAAAGAAAAGAGGAGAGAGAAACTGACAAGTAAACTATAATTCACCAGAAACACCATATAAAAGCTGGTCATTATTCAATCATTACTCTTTTAATTCTTTTCATATTTGTTTGCTTATTGCATATGAAGTATACATTGAGCGGGATTTTATGTCAATTTTTTCACTTCTTTTTTTTGGGGAGGGTGCTACAAGCAGTTTTATGTCAAATTTGGGTTAAAAAAAATTTACAACACTAGCATTTCCTGTTCTATAATTAGATTCATGCTAGAATAGCATTTATGTGAGACATAAACTGAATTTGCAATGAGTAATTTCAATTGAGAAGGGTTGGAAGCCTTTGAGAAGAGATAAGCTCAAATAGAGACTGGGGGTAAAGAGGAGAGGAGAGAGAAATTCTAAGAAAGCAAATTTGACAGGCCATTATGTAAGAAGTAGAAAAGAATTAGTTGTATTCATAAGGGCCTAATTATCAAAGATATAAAATAAATACTTAATATACCGCATCCATTAGTCAGAAGCAGAAACAGAAGCACCATTTGGTGCTTCTGCTTTTGGAGGTTTTTCTCCCTAAAATCACTTTTCAAAAACTTTTTTCACTTTTGAAAAAATGAGCGTTTGTTCCAATTTCTATTTCAAAATGCTAAAAGCAGTTTCAAAATCAAGGTCAAACACCCATTTAAATGAGATCAGTGCACTAATGATATGTGCTTTGCCTTCAGGTTTCAATTAGAACTCCTTAATCAGGAGTCAACCAGTTACTGTTATCAAGTCAACCCCTTTTTTACCCCTCCCTCAGCCACGTGACAAGGTTGAGTACTGTTCTGTGGTTTTGGTTGTGTGTCTGATGATCATAAGCTGCTCCTGTTTATTTGCTAGTCAATAGTGACAGCTTGATTGACAAAACATGGATGCCAAAAGTCAATACTTCAATGTGGTTGTTAAATTTAATTTTATAATTCATCCATTCATTGCATATATAATTAGAGTTGGAAAAGTCTGACCCAACACGATAACCCTATCCGAATTTGACTTGAAGTTACTAAGAGAAACACGAACCCAATACGAACCGATCTTATTTCGACCCGAAATTGACACGATTTGACCATTTAACTTAAAAATATGTTATTTTTCAATTTTGAGTAGATCTAAACTATTTGCAAGGCTGACACGAAATTGACCAGTTTATTAAATGGGTCAACTCGAATGGATCCGTTACTCAACTCTATATATAACAAACTTATGTGTTTGTTTTTAATAATGTGTTGTTTGAATTCAAATTTTTAGTATAGATTCATAAAAAAAGAACTTATCGAAAAAAGTTGGGAAAACCGCACATGCTAGTTATGTATATGATTATACAGTAGGGAGTACATGATCATATATATATATATATATATATATATATATATATATATATATATATAAACAGGGAGTACAATGTGTTCCGTATATTATTCAAGTAATTATACTCTAGTAAGTTTAGGTTCAAGTAATTAAAGCTCAAAGTTGATGCATCCTTAGATGATATGATATAGCAACATTTTTTAAATGAATTTCGATCTGCGTGAAGACAAAAATATAATAGAAATTATATTAATACATTTGTTACTTGCTACTATCATATTAAAAATCTCATAATAATTATTATAAGATCATCTCACCTTAAAATTTGAATTAATACATAGCCATACAAGACTTAAGATGTAAACTAGAATTTCTTGAATAGTTATAACAAAGGGAGTTATGATTGCTTTAGGATTTAACTAGTTAAATTATGGACCTAATTCTTAGTGCCTTGTTTGGTACTATGTATGTAGGGTTGGTGGTTGTCATTCACCCACTTCCTTGCATCGTTGTTGTGTTTGTTATATCTTAAATAATCCCACATATAAAATTAGCCGATCCACAAAAGATAAGGGGCAAACCAAATTGAAGATAACACAACAAGATTTTTCTTATAAACTCGAGAGATGAGTATCACATCAAAAATGACATATCATGTACTTGATTACCCATATATGGTGATGCTTTTAGGGGTAACCTAGTAGCATAGTGCTTAATTTTTATGAGAGAATTAAAATTATATTCTTTCGAATACATTTCTAAAAATGTTTACGCAACTTATTTACAAATCGCCATGTGAGTTCTTTTGCGCAAGTTCTTCCATTTGGCTATTTCTCCAAATAATTGAAATTGGTTGTTAGCATGCTTTTTATTTTATTTGATTAGCAATTATATATAACAATTTCCACGATATATCAAGAATCCAGATTTCGAAGTCAAGTACGTCAAGTACATAAACTTTCATATGAAAAGGTTCGCGTGTAATACACCTGCTAATAAAGAAAATTTTACTATATCATTGTCGTTTTGAAAAATAAAAAGAGATTCATAGAATACACAAATTAAGACCTTGTTCGACAATAGCGTTTTGGATAGCGTTCAGCATTTTGATGAGGTCAATGCACTAATTAGTTAATTTTTAGTGTTTGGTAAACTAGTATTTTGACTAACATTTCAAGTAGCGTTTAGCGTTTTAAGCAGCATTTTAAAAAAAGCTAATAGTATTAACGTTTAACATTTAAAAGTAGCGTTTCATATTTTTTAGCCAAAAAATATCATTTAAAAATGTTATCTTTGGACATTATCTATATTCTGTTATGTCAATTTACATTAATCAGCTAACTTAACAGCTAAATTTACCGAACACATTAGTTTAAACTGCTCATCTAAATAACTATCCGCTAACAGCTAAATTAGAAAAGTTATCCGCTATTTAAACAGCTATCCGCTACTTGAATTGTTATCCGCTATCTAAACAGTTAATATTGCCGAACATGGCCTAAATTTATGTCATTCTTATTAAATACATGTATGATATTTTATTTCTAGTGTAAGGGAGATACAATCACTTATACAAAGGAAATTCAAATCCCAATTTTGCAAATCAAAGATTGAGATAACAATAGAACAAATAAAATAATCTGGTTTGTATTTACATAAAAACCTGAATTTTACATAATTTATTCTCCCCATATATTTTCTTTATCAGAATGCATTTTTTCAATAAGCCAAAAAAAAACTATCTAGCAATTAAAACTGATGATACGCACATATCAGACCTTATGTTCAGTTTTTTTTTTTTTTTTTAAATGTTGCTCTTTGAACAAAGTTAAACTTCATCTAAACAAAACAAAACCAAAAAAAAGAATGCAAGTTGATAAAGGCATGAATGGTTTAGCTTAGCCGTGATATATATAAATCAAACAGATACAAACTTTAATTCGGTGGAAAATTGATATTTTTATGCCTAAAAGTTGTGGAAAGTTGTGAAAACCCAAAGGGTGGATGGGATGGGATGTTAGCAACATAGGAGAATGGCAATAACATATATATATATATATATATATATATATATATATATATATATAGATATATATATATATATATATATATATATATATAGATATATATATATATGCAGCATTTTATCATTCCAAGGACTTTAATATATTTACAATTACAATTATTTATATTAGTGAAAAAAAGAAATAATAAAGTGCACATGCACAGCACTAGGAGGTTGCAAAGCAGTGATGATAAAACGAAAACACACCTTCTATTCAATACATAGTTGTCTTGTCCCGATTGACCACCCATCACCCCCTTTGGCTACCTTTTCCCCCCTCTAACCAATAATGAATTATCAAGTCTGTCTTTTGGGTTAATGTTTGATTTCGTTTAGGTTGTACGTATGTGTTAATTATTCACTAAAAAAAACATACATCTTAAATGAATAATTTTTATTTAATTTGTAATAGTCTTAAGAGTTAATGCATGATTTAGATAATTTATTTTGATTACCTCTAATTGTTTTATGAAACAGTTTAAAAGACCTCCTAATTCCCTAATGTTCTATTAAATATTTTGTGGTTTGTAAGAACTATTCTAAGGCTCTTTTTTGTCTCAAAATATTAATCTTTTTGAAATAAATTAATTAAAAAAATTATTAACGGAAAATACGACTCGAGGGATATGACATTAGCTTTGCAAAGTACAAAGGTATTGTCTCAAACAAGTTCAGAGTCAAGGTAGCTAGGAAAAATCTAACTTATTGGGAAGATACTAAGTGTCTACTGATCTATAAAGAAGACGTATGAAACGATTTTACAAGTCACCTTATTATATTTGATTCAATATATAATTCAAGCCTAAAATTTTCCACTAGTAATATATTTATCTGTTAAAAAAATAGACATGATTAGTGTGACTCTAATAAAGTACTTATTTTTTGATCTTTTCGATTTAAAAATGATGTTATGTGAAATTTCATTAGCGAAAAGAAATTATTCTATAACGTAACTTAAATTCAATATTGTATTCGTTGACAAATTACTCTATTTATATTGAGTAAATTGCTAGTATTTACGAGCTCTCAAAATGACACCCAAGCATTCCTCTGGGCTCTGACTACAATGGTCCTTGAAATAACATAAATGCGACTGCCATTCACTAGTACTTCCATGACAACGGAGCAAATGGAATCTGTCAACCGCACGTGACTTGCGTATTGCTTTGTTTTTTGTTTTTTTAAATAAAGATTTTATTGCGAGATCGTTTTTTCCGAACGATTTTGAATGATGCAAAATGAAACAGCAAGGTAGGTTCTTGAAAATGACTTTAAGGTGGACCCGACCGGATCCGCGGTTCGAAAGAACCGTGTACACAAACACAATGATGGAAAGTTGCAATACAGTAAGTTAGTTTTGTTTTTTGTCAGTAAGGTGATGCACATTATATTAATCATTAAAAAAAAGACGATATAAGAGAATCTGTTGCCTATCTTACATCTATACCTACAACAGTTATCCAAAAATATATAGAGACGTTATGACAAATTATATTACAACCTCCATTATCATTCCATTGACAAACAACTAGTTTTTTGTTTAGCAGTTGGGCGCCTTCCAACCTTGACCCTTCAGCTTTCCCCTTACCACATAGCCTGCCAAGATGAGTCCCTTGATCGAATTGATTATCGCCACTGTATCTCTAACGCTTGATTCGCTTGCCAAGATTGCAATCTTCCCTATACCAAGCAATTGAGTTAGCATTAAATAACTTAAGTTCATACCTATCCTCGCCAATATTGGACTCCTGAGCTGGTCGCGGAATGTTCGTTCTTTGTCGGGCCCGAGATTTCTTCCTGCGACATTGCTTCTGTCTCTTATATTCTTTGTTTTGTTGAGCTGAGAATTGAAATGCATTAGGTGTATGATGCTCTTTGCTAACTCTGTCCATGATATTGCTTTGCTGACTCTAGTGATCACTACGATGAGTACGAATCACCATATATGATACCATGTGGTTATCAAATAATTCAAGACTGTTTCCCAGTTCAATCCTTTGGTAAGCTGCTTCTTATAGACAAATAAGTTTTAATGAACGCCGTCTAGTGGTGTTACCTATGAGCTTATACACTACATTTCTGGTCGCAAATTTGCCATTGGAAGTAGGTGCTGACCTCATGAAGTAATCCCGACTCTTCACAGAGGTCACATCAGGTGGCACTGACTTTGGATTTGCATTCTTTTCTTCGAATTTTGTTGGAGCCGATACTTGAGCAAGCTCCCGTGTGTCAATTCCTCCATGTGGTCAAATTCTTTTACTCTCATAATAGACTCACTACTTGAGTTATCCCCCTCAATGCAGAGCTTAGTGGCTTCAACTTGAGTTGAACTATCATCTTTCACAAAACATCCATTGTCCAAAATCATGTTTGTACATTGAGAATCGCAAGCTCCCAGTTCACCTTCGCGTACATTCTCAGGCATCACTTTCCCATCATCATGCTGCACCTTTCCTGCTTTTGCAATATGATCATCCTCCACGTATGTCGTGGGAATTGATTCTATATCAAGAGTAGTGCTGCATTTATCCGATTCCATCTTCAAATCTCTAATTATACTATCCCCTTTGCTCACTGCCTCCATGCTCATCCTTTGGCAGCTAGCTTCTTCTCTTAAGTTGGGACCATTAGTACTAGACATAAAAAAGGTTTGGTCACACCCATCTACACTCGTTTGATCTTCCTCTAGAGGCTTGGACGGCTCTCCGACTTCAAAAAACATCTCATCTTCCCTACCATAATAGGGGTGCCGATAACAGTACTCTTTCCCTTTTTCTCGCTGCTAGGATCAGCTTCCAAGCACTTTCGTTTTCCTACACGCTTATTAAGGTTTTCTTGACTGTGCACCTCCCTACGCTTCTCGTCACTCTGGGAATGTATCCTTTCAAAATTTTGAAGTTCCTTAACAAGCTCTATATTATTTGGATCAATTCAATTGGCCTTCCTCAAATCACACAAAGCTTGCCGAATATTATATAAACTCAATGCTGCCTTTGCTCTTCTAAACAAAGCTTTGGTATGACAAGGCTTGAAATTAGGAATCAATGACCACAGAGTCATGACGTTGTCAAACTGCCCTTGTTTGAGCTCAGAAGCAGCTAGATTAAGATTAAGAGTAATGGCCAAACTGGAAAAACGTCATCATCTCCCTCAGCAACATACAACCAAAGCATAATAGCTTGAGAGCGTGCTTATAAAGGCCCAAGGCCAGAGCGAACTCACCCTTCTTGAAACTTTTATTTCCTTCGTCCTTCAAATATCGAACTCTATGAGGAATTTCATGAGGTCCTTCCATTTGTACAACTACCTGACCAAGTTCCTCCAACGCTTCCTCGGTGAGATGAACACAAATCATAGCAGCTAGAAGGGAATTTTCGATGCCCCAATCTAATAAAGGGTCCATGATGTCAAACAAAAGTTTCAACCCAGACCAATATCATAGAGATTGACTAAGGTGGATTCTTCCAAGCATAGAACTAGTACCCTAAATTAATAAAGAGAATCAAAATTTCACAAAATCAAAGCAGTATGGGTTAAAAAGAAGACCAATTGCACCTGAATTTGGCTCGAACGAGGGCTAATACTGTCGTGAATAGGTTTGTCGCGAAAATCTTCCAGTTGCCTTGTGTGTCGACTATTGGTAGGTAGCAGGCAGGACCACAGTTGATTCCCCAAAATCGTAATCGACGCTAAAGCGAAGAAGAGAAAACTGGACTAAAAGGAAATAAAAAAAAAACAGAGCAAATTGTTAGTTAGGGGGGGAAGCTCGACCGGCGACGGCCCTCAAGCAAGTAAGTTTGGGCCAAAGTTTGGCTTCATATTTCTTAGTAAATTTGAAAAAAAAAAAATTGACTACTATATCAACATTCAATTTATATATTATACAATAATACATTATGCATGTATTACAATAGAAGCGCTTTACTCTTTTATAAGGTAACAACACTTTGATTTTGATAAAACAAAGGTTAATTAAAAAAAATAGAATAAAAATAATTCAGGCACAATAATATGAGAGATAGAGGCTACTGGAGAATAAGAGCTTACATATATATATATATATATATATATATATATATATATATATATATATATATATATTCAAAAAATTTTCAGTGTGAATCCAGTGTTTGTGGGAGAGAAAATCGACATTTTTCTATGTGCAAACATTTGTGCTATTAGTTTTCCTAGACGTATATATTTATGTATTTGCGTATTTGATACATTCGGTGTCGGTGAAATTGCCACCCTTATCCAAAATTGTGCAGGTGGACCTCTTCTTTTGGGGGGGGGGATTTGGATTGATATAATTGATGAATAATTATATAACCCTCTATATGTTTACAAATATTAAATGTTTATTATGAAGTCTAATTAGCTTAGTATGATAATAAATATATCCATGGCCTTAATTCTTCTTATATTTTTGTTACGTATTTTACAGATGTAATCGGCAATAAATTTCGGTAAATAAAACCCGGTCAACGTTAATTTGCTTTACTAAGGTTCATATCGATCTCTTCAAACCAAACTTCTTTTCTTTTTTTCCTAAATGCGAAAATGCATATATATGGTGCAAATTATGTATCTTTTCCTCTTCATTCATCTCCCAGATAAACCAGATTAGCAAGAATTTTCTTAAATACTTGCAATTAGGGGTCAAACAAAAATTTGGTTTGTTGATTAAAACTTTAGAGTTTGACGTGTTTTAGGCTCAAATGGGTAGAGGTAATTATTGCCAATATGGTGGTGTTGATGGTTTATTCTACAAAAAAAAAAAATGTTAGAGAGAGAGAGAGAGAGAAAGATGCATATTTTCAAGACAATTTAGAAATAACAAATAATTTTTATGTGAAAGTTATAGAAAATGGACATCAATAATAATGAAATGTTATTTTTAAAATATCAATTTTGTTATTTGAAAATTCAAATATGATGAAACACTTAAATACGTACTCAAAAAATATGTATGCTTGAAACTTCTTTTATAAAAAAATATCTTAATAAAAAAATATAAAAAAGTGATAATATTTTCACTACATACGTCAATTCTTTTAAGTTGGGCTAAAATCTTCAAAGTACTATTTACTTATTTAAAACTTAATCCCGAGATAATGTACGAGTCTTAGCTAGTATGTTCTAATTTTTATGTATGAAGTGATGTGACGGGAGAGGGGTGGGCCACGTGACTTGACCTCTCAACTCACGTGTAGAGATACAAAAAGCCGAAAGGACGCCTCGTGTCTCTCCACACCATGACCCTGCACTTGGGCACTGGGCCCAAGCCCAGCCCCCTTCAACGTCAGAGAGAGAGAGAGAGAGAGAGAGAGAGAGTCATTCTAAGGTCGGGTGGTGGAGCCTACTCTCTTGACCCAATGCTCTGCACCAACGTCCACGAGAAAAGAAAGCAGATGATCTGATCACAGTATACCTGGAGATACATCACATCAATTTTTTATTTTTTTTAACCATGATATTCACTGATTTCTGTACTCTACGCTACTCTTCAGTGGTCTGTATTACTTGTCTGAAAGGGTAAAATCTCCTGAATTTTGTTATGTTGCTTTGGACAATCTGGTAGATTTGGACTTGGGTTCCCTTCAAATCATTTGGTTTTGTAATGATTCCAAGGATTCCTTTGTTCTCTTCCTGTTTCTTTCTCGAACAACTTCAAATTGATAATCAAGAAATCTACTTAGTTAGTGGCTTAAGCCGCGTATGATGCATCTCCTGTAGGACTTGTACGATATCACGTATGTTCCTTGAAGTTTTCAACAACTATACTCATGCATCTATCAACTCCTGGGTATTTTACAATAAAATTATACACTTCTTGTCATTTTATTATTTTTTATATTTAATATAATTTACTCTATAATGTATATTTCTACATATTTGGTAAAACATTTTTAGATTATGACGACAATGGTACATTATAAAGGATTTAAGAATTTATGTTAACCAAGTCTCTTATAGGTATGTCCGCAACTCACAAGTATCATTACGATGAAATTTTTCTTTAAAGACGACTAAAATCAGAACGGATCATAATTTTTTCGTTTGAAAACTATTTTAACGTATGAATATAATGTACGATAATTAGTTAAATTTTAACGATCCAAGTTATACTAGTTTTATTTTTTTCATGTATCATTTCAACAAAATAAAATCAAATTGATATTTTGCCATACAGACTTAAGAAATAGTAGCAAGCTATATATATATATATATATATATATATATATATATATATATATATATATATATATATATATCCGAAGTCATTGATACTAGCTTATCAATTTGTATGGTTCCAAACTGCTGTTCAAACATGTTTACTGTAGATTAATTAAGACTGTCTTGGAAGCTTCCCCAACATGGTTAGATCGATAATGTTAATTAAGTGCTTAATCACCAGCAAATTGCCAATCAACATATATTGAAGTTTCTGTACGAATCATCATTTAACTCAAAATGCTATAATGTGATGTCTGTACTCATCTCATTGCCATTGTTTATTAACCTTAATGTATACTTAATTAGAGTTTTTTGCAAATTATAATATCATATTATTTGCATAATTATTGGAACACAAATCTAATGTACACTAATTATCTTGCTAATTGACGAAAAAAAATATAATAAAAAGTGGGCGGAAGGTTCCAGCACACAGAGACAGCAACTGAGGTGATGTATACAGGTAATCTGGCAATGTTCTTTTTCGTTTTACAGATATATATAGATTAGGCTGCTAATTAAAAATTATTTCAAGCTTTGGCTTTGTCAATTGTACTCCATTGATTAATCGTCTAATTAATTAATTAATTAGGCTACAATGACGGTGGAACGTGACTTTGCTAATCCAATGACTTTTTTTTTTTTTTTCCAATTGTTGATCCCTTGGCTTCTAAATAAAATATATGCACTTTGTGCTAAGACGGTCCCAAATTTACATCATCTATATTTTTCTATCCACATAATCATTGGTTTTCAATAAAGACTACTAATTTTTAAAGAAACTCTCTCTAAAAGCGCCTAAAATTTTTGGAAAAAAAAATAAATACATTGTCAAGCAAATTATGAACGAACTTATATTTTGAATCGATAACTATTGTGGCTACTAATCACCAAATAAAAAAAAAAACACAAAGTTAACGAATGTTGCTTAGCCCTATTTGCCTCGATATTTAACAACATTCAATTCACACATCATTTACTTTTTGTTGCGACTCTTTTATAGAACTTTTATAGAACTTTTTACCACTTACTGCTAGATCATATTTTGTACTTCTGACGGAATAGCCGCCTCTCATGCATGAGATCGAATCATGTTAAATTTTCCTTTCAATCACCAAACCAAAGGGGAAAAAAAAAAGAAACTACCAATTATTGTGCAATTTAATCCAATTACTCTCTTGATGGCTTGATTTATAGAAACAAACAAATAATTATGAATAAATAAGTAAACAAAAGAAAATACAACCTGTAGACATTCTCTGGCAAAGAGTATCAATATTGGGATCAGTTAATAATCCCTTTTTTTTAGCTGTTCTTAAGGATGATGTTACTTTTTCCCTTGTAATTAATTAGTCAATTTAAATGTAATTAAGGAAAGAGGATACTGGTAATAAACAGTACTAATATACGAAAGGACGGAAAGGTGCAATGAGTAAGGTCACACGTGTTCAGTTTTGCGTGGCTGAGCACCGCGTCACGTGATTAGATATGGCTGGCCTACCAAAACGTAGCCTCCCAAATCACGTGGCCAACTCATCTGCTGTGTGTGGTGTGGTGGGCCCACTTTCATTTTGTGCGATCCAATTCCGTTTTCTCGCCAAATTTCAATCATCTGCTGTTAACTTTTTCGTTTGTTATTGCTATTTACTTAAAAAAAAAAAAAAGCTGTTTATTGCATAAGTATCTCTTATTTACACATGATTTAGAAAATGGTTTTATTTTAAGAGGTGAATTGTAAGCAGTTTATACTGACTTTGTCAATAATTGATTATAAGGTTTGAAGTCGTGATCTTTTAGTTACGCGGAGACAATTTTACCGTTGTTTCAAGGCTCCTAAAATTTTTAAAAAACTGTTCTTTTATCATTCTAATATTTTTTTAGATAATTGACAATTTTAATTTTAAGGATTATTTTGCATATATTGAAATGCTTTCTCTTGTTACATAAACTCACGTGATATTTGTCTTCCTAGCTTTGCTAATTCCTACTATACGAGACTCACGCTAACCTTATGCTATAATAGGCTATGCCTAATTAGCTCCACGCCTCCATTAGTGCTGCTCATTAGCAGCCGTGACCTCTCCATGCACATGTGACCAAACCTTATAGAAGTAGTCTGTAACTTTTAATCAGTTAGTTATTTAAGAGACGTACTTACATAAGAGGTGTTGCATTTTTTATGTATTGTACAAATAAATTAAAAAATGTATATTATAGCATATTTATAACAAATTATAAGATTGTATTTTTTCGAACTATAAAAATGTCAATAT
This sequence comes from Carnegiea gigantea, assembly GCA_029747015.1. Taxonomy (NCBI): domain Eukaryota; kingdom Viridiplantae; phylum Streptophyta; class Magnoliopsida; order Caryophyllales; family Cactaceae; genus Carnegiea; species Carnegiea gigantea. The sequence continues at coordinate 715,200 of JAKOGI010000005.1, read as the reverse complement.
ATATCAAATGGTCTCACAAGTCTTTCGTCTTAATAAACCTAAAAATTATACATTGCATTTATTACACTAAATCTACCTAACTAAAATTAAACTGTTTTTCCCTAGGGCCCAATTAAAATTAAGGAATGAAAACGAGATATCATAGTAGCAGAGAAAATATGAGATATTTTTAACTCTGACCATTCCGAGTGGTAACTTAATTTTTTGACTCACAACTTCTGCCACATCAGCTTGTGAGTCAATTAAAGGCTCACAATTCTCCCTCTCTTCAATACAAAGCTCACAATTTTGACAAATAAAATAGTACTCGTGGATCAACTTTTTACAACACACAACTACTTTCTTAAAATTAAAAAAAATCAATAAAAATAATAAAAACAAAAAAGTAAACAAAAAGGGGCGAGACGGCCCGGGCTCGCAATCAGCCTCCCGAGCCGCTCGACGAACGGCACGCGAGCCGCACAATGCTGCCTCCGACGTGAGCGAGGCTCCGTTGGAGCTGCTCTCATATAATTGAAGGTGGAGCCAACAAAGAAAATGGAAAACTTTGAACTTTTAAGAGAGAGAAAGTGACAGGGAGGGGGAGAGAGAGAGGATGGCATGTGAAAGGAGTGATCGCCCTTGTACTACTTGTGTGACATAAAATGACGTGACATGACACTCACTCGTATGTGAAAGAAATGCAATGAAAGAAAAGAAAAGAAAAGAAAAGAAAAGGAAAAAGAAAAAAGAAAAAGAAACGGAAGGAGAGGAGAGCGGAAGCGCACGTGAGTGAGGGAAGCAGCCAGTCACGTGCGCCCATCCCCTGCCGTTCACTGTGCCACACTACCAGTGCCGTCGCGCGTGCGGTGGGGACCTTGCTTTCCTCCGTCGTTGCGGGGGGCGCCGTCATCTCACTCCGTTGCTGCGTTTTAATACTATTATTTTTTTCGAACAATATTACTTTATTTTATTTTTTTACTACTACAAAATTAAACATACCTGCTGTTATTATTCAAGTTAGTTTCGTTTGGAGAAACACCATATTATATTATAATATTTATCCTATTGAAATTTTTATGGGTCTATACTGTCTATTGCAACCGATATCTATATATGTAACGATACCTGTAAAGATAAGACTACTTATATTGGGATTTTCTTAAGCATTGTGCAAGTGAGACCCATATTGAAGGTTGTTGTTTTTATTGTTGATCTTATTGAATCTTTTACTGGCTTAAAAAACAGTGTATAATATGTTGGGAGGAGAGATAAAGAGCAAAATAAACCCCTCATTTATATGAATGCGGTCACTGCACCGGATTATTGATAACAAGTGGCTAAGTGAGTGTGGATAGGTAGGGGGTAGCAAAAGCACCAAACTATAACTAATGAAGGATTCACTTATTGGATACCAGGTCCACTAAAGAACACATTTACAACTTTATATTTCTCGTAAGTAATAGAAGATATGACCTTAAAATTTGAACCGAAAGTAAAATTTTTTCACATTTACTATAATAACTACTATATTGAAGACACTTAATAATGTATTCTTTCTAGCATTAGTCTAGCTTGATTGTACAACAATAATCGATTATATGATATAGAAATATCGTCCACACAACGTATTCGCTTATAAATATAAAAGTCATTCAATTAACTTAATAAATAATACCAAAATTCAAATGATAAAATTAAAATTTAAACATAAATGTTCAAGAAGTCTTTTGTATGTCGATCCTTTATAAAATATGAAACATATTTTTTTAATTAAAGGGCAAGCAAATTGACGATATTTTTTAAGGGCAAGCAAATTGGCATATAAAATAACGTAATTAATTAGACGGAGAAGTTTAGAGGGCGGTGCGGTTGGCTTGAGGAGGTGCTCTTTTACCCCTCTCTCGTGATCGTGTCACGTTGACGGCGGACCCACCATCGATCACATTCACACACACTCACAAGCCTTCCAGAGGGGAAGGCCCCCCAATGAACAATAATAAACAAATAAAAAGCAAACAACAAAATAAATAATAAACATATATTTAAGAGAGAGAGAGAGAGAGAAGGGACAGTGGGAGCATGTGGCCTGACCTGTCGTTGGTGTGGCAGCAAATAGCATCGCCCAACTGACTCATGGCGTGCGTCTCACGTGCTCCCCCTTACATTACCATGTTTTCGATACGTGGTCCAACAAGGAAAAACAAAAATACAGAATTGATTATTGATTTATCGTTCAAAAAATCTCCATGAGGTTTATTTGTGCTAAAACTCACCATATTTGAATTTATTTTTGTAATATCCTAGACTATGGTTATAAATAGATTAAAATTTATAAAAAATAAGAGTTCACTTATTTTAAGAAGCCTCATGTCAAACTTTGCAAGTAAACATGTACCTTACAACACAAATTAGTATCACAATGAGACGCATATATCATAAAAAGTTGTTGAAGAGTATATCATAAAAGTTATATCGGAAAAATATTTCTGAATCATGACTGATCTTCCAATCACGTGGTAAACATACATGACCGATCCTGGTAAACATACATGTCTCACAAGTATCAAGCAGTTTAGCTGTTTTTCTGTAGCAAATCTGTTACTTATAAATTATTGAGTGTAGATCTAAGGGCGGAGCTATGTGGGTGCAAAGGGCGTCAATTGACATTCAAACTTTTTAGGAAAAAATTCAGTATTGGAATTTATGGGGGGAGAAATACAAAACCTCTATGGCTCTATTTGACAATCAGCTGTTAGTTGTTAGCTGATTGCATTAGCTGTTAACTGTTAGCTGATTGTATTAGCTATTTAACTTAACTGATTGCAGTCGCTGTTTGTGGAAAAAGTGTTTGATGAAGTTAACTGTTTCTAACAAAGCTATTTGATAAAATTTCACTTATGTCCATTATTCAATTTCATTATTTTTCTAACAAAATAATTTTTCATTGGATATTTATTTTTCTTTTTGATATGAATTATGAATTAAGACTTATGTGATATATAAAATTACATTATACGTTTTTCTAATTTTAGTACTTATTATCAAAATATATTTTTAATATTAAATATTTTCTTTTTTAATAGCAATTGAAATTATGTGGTATAAAAAATATTTATATATCATGTAAGACTAACTAACATAAATTATTTGTTAAATTAAGAAAGCATTAAAATTAAAAGCATTATCTTCAACATCATGAGCATCCACAAATCTTGTCCCAAAAAAGAAAAAAATAAATTGAAAAATTTAAAGTATAATCCAACATTTGGGAATATAATTTGTGAATGACATGTAATGTAAATTTGTCCAAATTATAAGGTTAGCATGGTCATTATAATAGTAAATATCAAAAAACTCTTTGAAAAAATAATCCCAAAGAGTTTTTTGTAAAAGAGCTTTTTAGGTATAAAAAAAACTAATCTAAAAAGCTAATCAACTAAATACCTTAAAGAGCTTTTTGACCTGAGTCAAACAGTTACTACCCCCAAAAAACTCTTTTTGCACCCAAAAAACTCTTTGCCAAAGATAGCCTATATATATTTGTTAGTTTGCATTTATCTCATGACGCATGCAGTGTCCAATTGGCAAGGGCACTTGAACGATGTCTGGACTGATAACGTAAGAGCATTCCCAATCAAAGTTTTATTTTTTAAAACTCAGGCCTGCTATATTAGCAGAAGTTCCACTTGCATTCTATTCAGTTTTCTAGCCACTGGAACTCATTTCAGAATAATTAATTACCACAGAGCCTACAATTCAAACATAATTTATTACTTTTTTTTTATGTTGTGTTTGTGTTTTAACTTTTATAACATGTGTTATTATTTTTTAATTTTCGAAAGTAAGGAATATTTATTTTGTTGACATTAAAATGGATAAATTGATTTTAATTTTTGTTCTTATTTTATTTATGTGTTTGTTTTTCAACGAGTGAAAAAAGATAGAATTGAAAGTACAATTCAATTAAAAATTAATACAATAAAAACAGCTACAAATAATATTTCAGATTGAGAGAATTAAGAGAATGAGAGAGATAATTTAAATTTTATTTTCCACATAATCATCTTCATATTTATACACACAATTAACTAACTAAAAAAAATACCCAAAAACCCAATTTAGCCGTTGCAAGTAACGGCTACAATGACCCAACCCATTAAATGGCTCAATTTCCAAAAAGACATGCCAGTTCCCATGCTTTTCCTTTTTTTTTTTTTTGCAAAATACATATCAAAACGCTGAGCTTCCTTCATGGCATTGCATTGAAACGTTGTGTTTTGCTGCTATACGCGACCCAAAAAAAAAAAAAAAAAAGAATGCGGGACGGAACTGTGCACGGTTCTGTCCCCCATTTAATGTAATGCGTGTAACTAGCTGGTGCCAATGCGTGTCACATGCGGGCCCAGCTCTAAAACGCGTAACAATGGGCTGGGGATGCCGTAAATCCCATGTTTGAATCTAGAAGGCTGCAGTCGTGAGTCTTTTTAAAAATCAAGATATGTGACGTCGCCTGTTTTTTTGTTTAGTTTGCATGTGTATAGGGAAGAGTGCACTGCCCCAGTGGGGGGAGTCGTTTGGGTTTTCATGCATTGGAGGGTAGTTCGTGTGTTTGAGTCTGGCAAATTACCGTTTTCGTGGCTTTTTTAAAATTAAGATTCATAGTATTTTTACCATTAATTTTGGCATGTAATATTTAATTAATTCCTCCACCTTGCAAAAATAAAAGATTTGGAATTTTCTTCTAGCTTGATATGAATAAGGGATAACCAAAACGAAAATTTATTTTAAGTTGACATCAACCTATAAAGAAAATAGTATAAGAGACTTTATCTCCAAAGGCAAAATCAAAGGGCAAAAATATTTTTTTTAGTCTACAATCATTATTTGCAAACTATTGTATCTAATATAGGAATTCTAGTCAAATTTGTGTCTAACGATTATGCTAATATCATTTTCAAAAAAGTCAAATGAAAGTTAATTTTGATGAACTTGTGAGTTTGAAAATCGAATTTGGGAGCTTGAAGATGGAATTTGGTAAATTTGAGATATCTTTTAGGTTTAATGCAATACTATGGTTATGTTGTGTCATAAAAAAAAAAAAAGCCAAAAGAAAATATATTAAAAAATTACAGCCCAAATTAGACGAATATTAGTTGTACTATATAGTGTAGTTCGACACCCCATGATTTGAACCTTGACTCTACCACTGTGTAGATTCCCCCTCATTTGGGAAAAATACTCCCCAAAAAGAAAAGGAAAAAGAAAAAGAAAAAGAAAAAGCATGCTAACCAACACCCTGGGTAATTTTCAGAGTTCGTACAGTTGATCCCAGCTTAAAATGCATCAATAAGGGCATTGGGATCCATTGGGGCGTGGACTGAGAAAACCAAATCAACTTAGGTCCCTTATACTTGGGCTCTGGGCCAGCTAATGGGCCAATTCGAGTTAGGCTGACAACTCATTGGGCCTAGGAAATCGTTTTTGTTGGCATGAGCGTCCACATTTCTCAGGAAGGCATCTCAAATCTCAATAAGGAAGGTGTGTGAAGTTAACCATAGCTTAATTAATTTGGCTCTAAATGAGTCCAGTTAAATCTAACTAATTTGTACGTGTCAATTAGTAAAATCTAGATTTACCACTTAAGACTAGACTTGATCAACGGGTCGGGAATCCGTCCGATCCGCCCCGACCTGACCCTAAAAAGTGAGGGTTAGGGTTGGCTTTTCTTGTCTTTGATCCGCCCCGACGCTCAAATTGAAGGTACCCTACTATGATGAGGGTCGGGCTTGGGTAAATGTTTTGACCCGCTGACCTGACCTGTTGACCCTAACTTTTTTTAAAAAATTAAAAATTAAAAATAAAATAAGATACTTCTGGTTTTATTTGTTCAAAATTTTTTCGCTTTCGTTTTTCCATCTCCCCTTAGCATCTTTCCCCATTCACCTCACCAAATCTCACTGGTTCATAATCTTCTAACGCTCCATCTCTAATGTTTGGGGTAGACTGAGTAGTCATTTTAGTGAACTAATCGGTCTATTGGTTTAATGACTAAATTATTAGAGTGTTTATGGTTGCAATGCGCTTCATCGGAGCATTATATTATTGTTTGACTTTTTATTTTATAAGATGTTTAATGTTGATCTTTATAATAAAAAGATAGTTAGTGAAAATCTCATTTTCTATGTCAAGAGCTTTGAGGGTTGGGTCTGACCCCATGACCCAAAGACACCCGCAAGATTAGGGTTAGGGTCAGGGGTATGTTGACCTGCATGAGGGTCGGGTAGGGTCAAGGCCGAGAAAATTCTATCTGTCGACCCTTATGACCCGACCCCCAACTCAATCCGACCCTCAAGTTGATTAGGTCTACTTAAGACTGATTTACCCTTGACATTAGATGCATTGTCAAGTTAGCTAATTAATTGAATTAAATTTGGACATAATCTAAGCAATCCACTTTGGATTATGTTTCTAACCTTCCCCACCCCTTGTTTACTCCATGTGTTCGTATTCATTTTGGTTATTTTCTTTTCTTGGATCATCCATTTTACTATAATCGAAGTATTGTTGATCTAACAAAGATAGAGTTCTCTCATAATAGATTTCTCTATTCACAAGACTTGAATTCAAAGCCTTACATAAGGAGAACAAGTGAAAGGTTTATTTAGTTGTACAAACTTAAATCCAGTGCACAAAGTTACTTATTCTAAATTGGGCAATTGTTTAAATAATTAGACGGTTGTACAAATAACATAAAAGTATTGTATTTTTATTATTTATGGATAATTATTTACTCAGAGTTGTCGAATGATTTGATAAAATGCATAAGATAACTTTAAATATTAAATTAATTAATTAACTAACTTAAATCAGAATAATTTTTTTAAAACTTACGCATCTTTCTTTTAAGGCTTATTTTATTTAAAAAAAACCAAAACTTATACCATGTGCACATCAAAACTAATTACAACTTGTTCTTGTTGTTGGAAAAGAATGTGTGTGGAATGGAAAGGAAAAATGGCGAGGGTGAAGAAGGAATGGAAAGATGAGCAAAAAGAGTGGTAGAAAATGGTATAGAATGTAATAGGAATGGAAATAGGTCTGCTATAAATTAGATGGATCCAAATTCATTTATTTTTAATTTTGAGACTTGGATTTAGACCTACTCTAGGCTCAATGGATCTGAAAAGATGACGCCTAGATCCAAACTCTGTGGGCATCACGAGTCAACGATTTCTTAGCGAATCCCGATTATTTTTCAAATTAAAGAATTTTTGCATTGGATTTTTTTTTACTTTTTTATATCCTACATGAATTCCTATATTCTAATGATAAAAAATTAGCTTAAAATATTTGACAATTTTAATAAAAATAATGTTCCTTCAAAGTGAGAGATTTGAATCGAGTGGGTCTGAGAGAGTTATAGATGCGACTAAGCGAGTGGGAAGAGTAGAAAGAAATTGTGGATAACGAGTAGTGACCGTGAGGGTGAGGACATAGAGCAATGCAAAGTAGCTAAATTCAAAATATTTTAGCCGCTTAAAGTGACGGTTTGGTCAATTTTTATATTTAAAATTTTTTTAAAATATTAACGAGTATTAAGCAGATCTCAAGTTGGGTTTGAGTCTAAATTTTTCAAATTGAAATCTAGATCCAACCCATATACACTCAGATCTAGACCGACTAAGATCTATCGGGTGTCATTCGATAACGTCTTTTAATTTAGATTGGGCTTCATGAGTTTCGAGGGGGGTTTTGGATCTACTGTCATCCCGACACTGGATTGAAATTGAATAGAAGAAAGAAATAGAAAAGTGATAGAAAAGCTTGAACAAATGAAATTCAACGGTAAAAAATGAGCAGAGGTGGGAGGAAATAAAAGGAGGACATTATCGACTGAAAGAATGGGCCCTTAATTGATGAAAGGGGAAGAGGCTTCCCTCGTGCCGTGCAAGCAAAATTCTGCAAAATTCAGATCCACTCCCCGTTTTTCTTGCTCTTTCTCTCTCCTCTTCCTTCTTCAATCTTCACAGATCCAACAATGGCGGAGGTTCCCTTCCTCAACTTCCCTGAAGAAGATCATGATGGGGTTGTAGAAGAGATCGTGACCCTTGATTCCTTCCCCTGTTGGTCTCATATCCACGGACTCGACTCCGACTCTCTCTCCCTTCGCTGCCACCAATCTTCCGCCGCTGCAGCCGTCATCTTCGACGGCGATCCGTCCGATTGGATAGCTGGATCCAATGATCGCGACCGCAAGAACCAGGTAACATTCGTTATGGACTTGTTTCATCAGCGCGTCGAGCAGTCTGATTTGATGGGCAGGGAGGAATTCGTGTCGGAAGCTGTAAATGAACCGAATTTAGTGGAAATTGAAGAAAATTGTGAGGTGGGTGTTAATCGATCGCTTATAGAATTAGGGTTAGGGTTAGCGTTTGATGCTGGAATTGGATTTGATGAGGTTTGTGATGACGATGAAGATGATTGTAACTGTGGTGGGTCTATTGTGTCTGATTGTGGGGACGAATTTGTCGTAGCGAGGAGAGAGAGTGGAAATGGTAATTCCGGTGGGTTGTTGAGTATAGGTGGTGTAAGGGTAGTTGAGATCAACTCGGATTCAGATTCGGATTTTGAAGAGGGTGATGGGCTGTTGGGGATTGATTTGCATTCAGAGGAGGAAGATTATGCAGCTGATAATTTGAATGATGAAGACATTGGTATCCCCCTGTGTTGGGATTCATTCCAGTTGGATGATCATGGGGAATCGAACAACGATTTCGAGTGGGAGGAGGTAGATGATAGGGTTGATGAGAGGGAAGTACTGAGTTTTGTGGCTGAGCCTGACCCGGATGAGGAAGGATCCATTTCTGTTTTGCCCATTTCGGGTCCCGAGGAAGATGGGAATGTAGAAAGGGGGAGAGGGTTAGGGAATTTGGAATGGGAGATGCTGATGAATGTTGACAATCAGGGGAGGAACCTGGAATTGGAGAGTGATCCCGGGCCTTATTTCAGTGACCTCGATGATAACAGTTACAATTCTGAGTACGAGTTGATGTTTGGACCGCTTGCAGATGGCGAGAACCCACTTTTGGCTCATCCACCAGCTTCGAAATCCATTGTGGATGAGCTTCCCACTGTGGTCGTTACCCATGAGGATGTGCTAAATGAGAGAGCACTATGTGCTGTTTGCAAGGATCAAATTGAGGTCAATGCGCAAGTGAAACAGTTGCCTTGTTCCCATTGGTATCATGGTGATTGCATCCTTCCATGGCTCAGTATCAGGAACACATGCCCTGTGTGTCGGTATGAATTGCCTACCGATGACCCTGATTATGAGCACAGGAGGACCAGGAGAGCTGCTTGACTCCTTTGAAGTCTGGAGAAAGGTCAGAAGCAACTCAAAATTTTTCGGTTTGTGCAGGTTTGTGCAATGTAGGCAGGGTTGTTCTTCAGAGGAGCAACGTATTTTGGTAATGATCATCTGGACGCTGAAGGAATTGTATATGCTGTGTTGACAATTGACAGGGATTTCATCACCATGTTGCGACATTCTGATATTTATCGCTGTCTGAACACGTAGTTGTACATATAGCTGTTTGTCTTAAGTCTTTGAGATCTTCAATTCATGAAATGAATGTATTGATTCTTTCTGAGCTTTGGACGCTCTTCATCCAGCATTTGAGTTACCCCGTCTCAATCAGAAGAAAGTGATTAGAAATTGTCAGGAAGCAAGTAGGATGGTTTAGGGATTTTTCTTGCAGTACCTTGATGAACTTCATCATCCTTTAAACAGTATGTATGTTGATACCAAAACCAACCATATAGTACGGGTTATTTTGTTCTGCTTCTAGTGTGGGTCTTGCTATAATGAGGTCTGTGGAGACCGAATTATCATAATGAATATTGAGATCAGGGAGCAAATGCAATGGCTGCCTTGCGAGCCGAAATAGAGGAGAGAGAAAGGGGTGAGGAAGGGGGAGCTGTTCCCGCGTCAACCTCTTGCCTCCTGCCTCGCGTGGACGCTCGCAGGCCTGAGCCAACTTGAGGTTTGTGTTTTCCCCCACTTTTTCATTTTTTAGTATTTTTGATTAATTTTTCTTTTTTAAAAAAATTTTAAAAATAAAGTTGTGTATTGTAGAGTGGGTCCATGAGTATTATTTTATTTGGTGAGCCAAAGTGGTGAGACTTTCATTGAAGAGAGGATAATTATGAGCCAAAAAATTGGATCATAAACTGATGTGGCAGAAGTAGGCTCTCACTGATGAGCCAAAAAAGTGGCTCGTCGCTGGGAATGCTCTTGTATCCATGTAGGACGTTTGAAAGAAAGAGGCATGATCCTGTGGCTTTGATCCCACTAATTTTGGTGATGTAGCAGTAGATTGTTCCAATATGAAAAGGAAAAACAACTATAATCTTTGAAAGGACAGGCTAGTGATGTCCTGGAGTCTTTGTAAATCGAAACTAATCTTTGAAAGCGCAGGCTTTGTAGTTAATACTCTGTGATCTTTATCCATTTGGCTCAATAATGACCGAGGGAAAAAAAAACTAGGGCTAACTAATTGTAATTGCCTAATCTTGATTTTTCCACTGTTTTCTTTCAAGTACTCCCCCCCCCCCTTCGCAAACTTGTTCAGGAAGAAACGGATTCGATAAAATTTGTGCACCCTGCCGAGCTCCTGTCTTCTTTCTTGCACTCAATTTGCTGGGGCTCGTTCATTAAAGCACTTGAGTACTGCCCAGCTTTCAGGTCAATTTCGGCTTAGAAACACGCCCTTTAGCCGAATATTGGGGTATTGCTCGATCAACACGACCCATGAATATTCCATTGTGTTTCACTTGGAATTGTTTTAAAAAATAAATAAATTGATTGATTAACTACAGAAATGTGACCTCGAGGCTTTTACTACAAAATGTGGACCAAGAAATGTTGTAACATCTCTGATACATGGGTTTTACATGCAATAATCTGAAGCTTCAGTGAGCCATTACCTGAAGTATTTTACAAACTACACCTTATGCAAGCAATCCACATAGCAAAGGAATTATCATCAGCCGCTCTTCTTCTGTGGGGTTATGTTACCATTTGGAACACTTGGACATGTCTCTGCTCCAGATATCAATACGTTGCCTTGTTCTATAAAACTCTGTTTAGGGTCTGCATATGATCGAGTAGGAGACCACCTATGTGAAAGAGCCAAACGCAGCTGAGCTACAAAATTAAATTAAGAAAACAGCATGATAGAACACCACAATAATCGGCATTCTTGTACCTGCTTGCTTTTATAGTTTCATCACCTACATTGACTGTGAAGTCAAATATTTCACCTACACAGAGGAATGCATTATCAGTAATAGCCACAGCAGCACATCAGTAACAATTGCCACCAGCACCATGCAGCATGGATCCTCCCATGCTAGGGTATGGGGAGGTGATCATGTATGCAGCCTTGCCCCTAACACCAACTAGGCAAATACCACAAGGAGTTTCATAAAGACCTGTGGAAGGCATGAAAATCGATATCAACTACGTACTGGTGGAAGTGAATTGGTCATTAAGAGTCCAATAAACATTGGAGGCAGAGACCAGGGTATTTCAATCAACATGTAACCATAATATTCGCCAAATTAGCTCAATGAATTTTCAAGCTTGAGCAAAATCGAGCTCTTGTCAAGCCCTAGATTTTCCCTTTATCTTGACTTACCAGCACATAGAAAGGAAAATAACTGCCGAAAGTTGACGTCAATTTGCTTGGTTGAACTGGGCTATTTTATTTTATTTTTTTTGCCCGGGGGGGGGGGGGACTGAGTTGCAAGCTATGCCCAGTCACTCAAAGTTCAAGTTGCAAATATTTTTTGAGCAAGCACAAGCTAGTCAAGCTTTGGCACAATTCAACTTGACTAGACCCTGGGCCCCAGCTTCCCCAACTAGGGACAATACAATTAGGATTTAGGCGATTTGAGAGAGGTGGGAGCAACAGTGGTCACTTTCAGATATAAGATGCATGAGGCGAAGCTTTGATAGTTCAGATATGTCCGAAAAGTTCCCTGATTCTGCACTTGGGAGGTGAAAGGCAAATAAGAAATAAGCGTTTGAAAAGGGGAAGAAGAGAGCGAAAAGTTCCCTGATTCTGCACTTGGGAGGTGGAAGGCAAATAAGAAATAAGGGTTTGAAAAGGGGAAGAAGAGAGCGATATTATGCACATAGCGGACAACATCCAAAGATAAAAGCACGCGGCACTTCATGGTGCTGACTAGATACACCCTTGCTGCTCACATTTTCAAAGTCTCGGGTTCACGGTACACCCTTGATAAATAGACCTAAATTCTCCAGCAACATATGGGTAAATATCAGTAAAGAAAACTCTGAAAGCAAGTTTACCTCCGTAGATATCCTTGTTGGAGAAGTATTTTGCCTTCAAACGACAAGCATAGTCAGCTTCATATCTCTGGTATTTCAAAATTTCCTCTGCAGTGAAGTCCCTGCAAGCGTAAGACATGGGAGATTCCAGTCAAGCATGGTTTGCACTAAGAACACAAGAGACAGATAACGGAAACTGAACTCTGACAACATGAGTACAATGCAAACTACGCAATTCACAACACATCCTACTCTTGTAATTATCTAGTTAGGTAAGCAGCATTCAGTCCCAACTTGAAATCTAGCTATGTGATCTTTGAAGGTTGAATTTTCACAGACACTGTCAAAATGCATGCCTCATCTTAAGAAAAAAGTATATTCATTCACAATCTAATTGAAATTGCCTCCTTTGAGTACCATAATAGATAGCCTTTGTGTTCTAATTTTCCATGACTTTACATTTCACTAATGAAATTGGTTGAAGGTGTACTAGAGTTATTTTCCATTGAAATGTAGCATGGAAACTATGAATGTTTGCATGACCAAATAGAAACTCACTCGCATCATTTCAGACTCTGCCCAAAAGTTGAAGCTTTCCTCACAAAATCAGTAGTACAATTGAGATCTCCCGTTCAATTCCTACTCAGCTTTTCTAATTTCTCTAGAAATCAACAACATATTCACGCCCCCTCTCCTTAGACTAAGCCATAAAGCTTCAAGCACACAAATTTGAATAACATTTCAAACAACATAATTGAAACTCCAAATGGCTTTCATTTCAAACACAAAATTACATATTTACAAAAAACAAGAAGACAAAGCCAGAGGAGAAATCATTACATGAGAAAAAGAATACAAAATCAGAAATAAAAGGAGATAGCAAGAGAGAAACATACTGGAATCCGTCGTGAATTTGAGGCTTGTTGTCGAGCTGGAGCTGAGCAGAAGCTCCAGTGTCCATGGCGGTATCTTCTTCTTGTTGTTTATCTCCAGGTGGCTCCGGAATTTCTTCTTTCTGCGCAATTTGAAACCCTAATAATGACTGAGAAAATCAAAATACGAATCGAAGCGCATGAAAATGAAAATCGAGAGAGAGAGAGAGAGAGACCAGAGGAGAGAGAGGAGGAGGATTGGTGGAGGAGCCTTGGGAGTTGGAAGGAGAGTGATGAGAAGGGTTTGTGATTGGGGTTGTGATGGTATCAGTGTCAGTCGTCGCCATTGATACAGTATTTGATAAGCTTCAGTTGTTTTTTTCTGGGTGTTCGAAAATTCTGGGCGATGAGACTGGGACAAGACAGTCACAGTTTAAGGCAGAGGCGTTGGGAATCTCCTCTCCTTAATAACTTCACTGCCCGTCACTGTGATGATTGATGATTCTCACATCTGCTCAGGCTCATTCAGAGCATTCCCAGGCTGATTTTTTGGCTCACGAGTAGAGATCTATATATGCCACGTTAATGTGTGAACTAATTTTTTAATTCATAATTATCTCTCTTTAATATGAGATTTATTGCTTTGACTTATTAAATAACATAATATTTAAAAATCCACTCTACAATATACAATCTTCTTTTTAATATCTAAAAAAAGAAAAAATTAATTAAAATTAAAAAACCAAACAAGCATGAGAAAGAAGGGGGAGCCGGTTCACAGCCACGAGCCAAAATAAAGGCCTCGTTGGACATGCTCTCAGGCATCTGCTATTTCTTCTGCTCTTTTTTTAAAAACAAAAATATATATATTGATGATCGTTTTTTTTGCAACACAAGGGTGCTAATTTATTGATTAATCAATCATATGATACTTACATAGTATATTTAACGCAAACAAACATACATAGTATATTCATGATAGTTATGACCTTACTTTCATATATTACAATATTAAGGCATTTGACAAAGAGTTTTTTGGAGAGTTTTTTTTTTAAAAAAAAATTCAGATCAAAATGAATTATTTAATCTAGTTAACAAATTAATTTAGATGTTTGATTAATAGCTTTTTAGAATATCTTGCACCTAAAAGCTAATTTAAAAATGTCAATTTTATAAGGTTTTTTTTAAAGAGTTTTTTTGAAAATTAATTTTTGCCCCACAACTAAAGCAGAAACAACTAATTTTACTAAACAGATTTTCTATAAATAACTAGTTTAAATAATTAATACAAATAGCTAATAATTATTTGCCAAACATAACTTATATGTTTTTCAAACTATATTTGTCATATATTTATTTTTGGTATAAATTTACTTGGCTCTTGCGAACATGTGCTTCTTGAAAGCATAATATAAACCTTGAATGGAAGGTTGGTAAAAGATCACCTCATCTAACACGAGATTGCCCACAAGTAGTAACAAAGTTTTCAACCTATTACAAAGTTAATGACTTTGTTTCACAATCAGCCATCATCTATTTGCATACGTTGTTTCTAAAAAACAAAAGTACTAGATAAAAAATTTCTTTTTTAACAAAATATGATAAAAAAAATCTAATATTTAAAAAGCAAAAAGATGTAGCTAGGTTTCTGAGGAAAAAAAGTATAATTGTAAAAATGACATTTAACCGAACACTATAAAATCTAGATAGCTTCTTCTTGAAAACACCCCAAAAAGCTTTGTAAGGTTTGTGTTTGAGTTCATTAAGGTTAACATTAGATCCATTTCTATATATTTTTTTGAGTCTTGAATCCTCCATTTTACTGGAGTCGAATTACTATTAACCCAATAAGAAGTAGAGTTCTCCTATCATAAATGTTCTCAATTCACAAGACTCAAGCCTGAGGCCTTATTTAAGGAAAATAAGTATCAAACCATTATATTCATTTCTATATGATTACCCAATGACAATTATCAGTATATATATTGAGTCAAATCATCTCATCAAACATATGTTGTCCTTGATGGCATAAATAAAAGCACAAACCGTATTACATGCCACTCCACGCATCTTACATTGATTTAATGATTCTCACCCAAAAGTTTGTATTTTTCTTCTTTGTTTGTCAACATTCCATATATGCTTTGAAAGCCCCTTGTTCTGATCAAAATTGGAACTTGCATACTGAACTTGGCACAAGGCTCGTCAAGCTTCAAGCAATGATTTCGCTGCACTTCAAACATTCATAATACACATGGGGAAGAAACTGAAAATTATGATTCTAATACACTAGTAAATTAGCCAAAATAGAAAATTTAGAGGGCAGTGTTTAGCAGACACAAAACCAAAGACACAACCCAAGGCTGAAACCCCCAAATACACCCCTGGCCATGTTCAGGGCTTGCTCTTTTTGTTAAAAAATAGGAATTAGAAAATGGATGTAATTGAAATGAGTATTTTTTTATTGAAGTGGATTAAAGTATGTTAAAATATGTTGAAATTAGTATATTTTTTATGTGATGGGTACATATTGGTTAAAATAATTGGTCGAAGTGATTTAAAGTTAATTAAGGTAATGTTCTTGTCGTTGGTAAATTGAGGTTGGTAAAAGGGTGAAGTTGGTTGAGGTAGGTTGAAGTTGATATTTTTTGTTGAAGTGGGTTGCAGTGAGTTAAAATAGATTAACATTAGTATATTTTTTGAAGTCGGTTAAAGTAGTAAGAATAAAATTTTAAAAGAGGTGGGTTAAAATTAATTGAAGTAGGTCGAAGTTGATCGAATTGAATTAAAGACTTAAAGTGGATTGAAATTGGTATCTTTATTGAAGTGGGTTGAACTCAATTGAAGTGAATTCAAGTGAGTTTAAGTAAATTAAAATTGATACATTAGAAAAGACCAACGAAAAGAACAGACCCTTAAAGTGGATTCAAGTTGATTGAAATTGGTTAAAATGAGTTGAAATTGATTGAAGTTAGTATTTTTTTCATTGAAGTTCATGAAGTATATTAAAATTGGTAAATTGAAATTTACCAACCAAAAGAACATGCCTTAGTGTTCACCCTAGCTCTTAATCAAAACTAAGAAGAACTGTAATTTACTTACTCGTCCACTGATCCACCCTGCTATAAGTTTCGTTGATCACGTACAGGGAGGGAAATCAAGTTGTTTATCTAAGTCTAGTTATCTCATCAAAGCCGCATGATGATACATCAAGTAGAATTCTTGCCAGAAACAACAGCCTACATCTAAATATATCTAAACATTTGTCCTTTGCAAGGAAGATTGCAGGACAAAGATGCTCAAGGAAAGCAAGATAGCCGAGTACAAAGACTCTCAAAGTACACCTGATCTCGACTTGAAATAACACGCTAAAACTTAAAACTTGGCACCGGAAGAGAAAGGCCCTGATGCAGTAGTCACCGAAAAATCTCCAATTCGCCATCTTGAATAAGCTTCCGCCAGAAGGCCACTTAAAGATCCGAACGCCAACAATACCGTCAGTGAATCCCACCAAAGCAGGTTATGGGGAAGTCGAGCATTATCCCAAACATGCGCAGAGGTATTTTTGGGAAGGCACATACATACGTTTCTCTTTCCAAGGGACTTGACACAAGAATTTCACAACAATAGAACGAAAGCCAAACGACAAATGGGTACTGGGGAGCAAGAGAGATGCAACCACACATTCGTGGAATCGCAGCGAGAGCCTAGAAAACCCCACAAGAAGAAAGAAAAAGATTTAATTTTTTTTTGTTTGGTTAGAAGAGAGAGAGAATAGAAAGGTATGCAAGGAGAAGACAGCCTACATCTGAATTTTCTCAGGCCTACAGAGATGTAATACACACGGGAAGTTATTGTTCGTTGATGTAGAAGAGAGAGAGAGAATATGGTATGAGACTGTGAGATATGTTACTCCCCAGACAAGGTCAAGCACATGAATACTAGATTGCCCAAGTTCAGTCACTGAGAGAGAGAAGATTGACCTCAAAGAGAACCAAGATAGTCCTTCAGCATGGCATAGAGAGGATTGGCACAAGAACTATCCTCCAACTTCTCAAAGATGATACCATCCATTCTTGCCTGGATCTCCTCTGACGAGGTCAAGTCCTGAAGTAGAGTTTTCACAGTTCTGTCCACTCCAAGGAGAGTACTCCCTATGCCAGTAAGAATCTCTGGCAACGAAGGGGACGGTCTTGACAACTCCACGAGTGTCAACTGCATTTTTCAGGCACAACCATTACAACATCACCAATAAAAGGATAAACTAATAGCTGAAAATTACCCCAAAGTGATGACGTTGCAGGATGTCTTAGCATTATATTTTCTTGGTGATGGCTTTGTTGATACAGAGATAAAGCAAGGCCTAATACAACAAATCGATGTCTAACAAACGAAACAGAAATTAGATTGGCCCATATCTTTAATGTAAGCATCACGTATTTGACTGCTTCGTATTTTCCTAGCTCCCTTTCTTTTTTTCCTCTAAAATATTCTGGCTGATCCTACTAAATCAAAATAGCACCCATAAATAAAAGTCACCTTAGTTGCATTTCATAAAATTCATAAAATCTGAAGCATCAGGAACTTGCCTTCTTTTTTCCCTCCTTGTCTTTTTTCCTTTTTGGTGGTTTTCTTTTTTACATAGGTCAATGAAAACAGGTTCTAAATCCAATCCTCAAGATTTCATCAGCTAAGGTAGGTGATATTTCCAATATTAGTTACTCACATCTGATCCCCTTTCAAACGACTAAAAAATTTCACGCGTAGAAGAAATCTTGTCTAAGTAGCTCAACAGAACATAGGACAACATTTAGTGCATAAATGTCATTATTGAAAATAAAGCTAACAAACAGGACAGGGGCAGCAAAAACCACAAAGTAAGCAGAGGCATGCACACTGAATTATTTTGAACAGTAGCAAGTAGCTCTACACATAATAGCAGAGTAAAATCAGGACCCCATCAAATCACTGCAATGCTCCTGATGAAGAAAATAAACATGCTCATTTAGGTTATTGAGCCTCACAAGTCACAATTGAACTCGCCGTAGCCTAACATTTGAGTGATGAATTTGATGAGCACAGCTAATCATAATTAGCTTGACCTGAGCATAAAGCTGATGATATTAGTACATAATATTGCACATCTATGCAATGTGACCAAGCCTTACCAGATCAAAATTTAAAGAAAGGTACAGACAAGCAACAACTATATGAGCGTCGATGAGCCATAAAATTGAAAGAAAGTACCTTATTCTCTGGGGGTATATTAGCCTTTTGTTTTGCTATAGCAACAGCACGACTCATTCCCCCAATGGCATCAACAAGTCCTCGAGAAACTGCCTCGCTACCAGTCCAAACCCTTCCTTGTGCATTTTCCTCCATCTTGTCTACCTACAGATAAATGAGAATCTAAATCAATAGGAGTAGAAACAAACCAAATTGTCAGCTGAATAGAAAAGAAATTATGAAAGAAAAATTACAGGTATTGATCTTGAGTAGGCTGCTTTATCTCGAAATTGGGTATATGCATACTGTGCCGACTTAGCAAAAAGCTCTGCTTCTTCTGGCCTATAAGAGAAGTTGCTTTTAGAGTTGGAAGAATGAAAAATAGATGGAATCAAACAAGGAAAACAAGAAAACTAAGAAGCCATTTGATTTGGCTTTTCTGTCAGCCCCTTCCCCCCCCCCCCCCAAAAAAAAAAAAAAGAAAATAAAGAGTCTATTGTCAAGTGTTTGATCCAAAGTTTCACATTTTCTTCAAGAGTTGCCTGTTGGCTGAAAGATACCCTTTCTGGAGAAGGATATCGGGATCCATTACAGGGTGAAAAAAAAAGGGCAGATAAATGGGAAAATATATGATGACAGTGAGCGTAAGTGTCAATATTTCATGAAGCCAAATAAATAGGGGAAGAAATCAAAGAATATTGAGGTTGAGGTCCAGTACAAGGTGAGGTCCTTTTATTGTGTTTAAGGAGGAAACGAAAGAATATAAGATAATAGGAGTTTCAACCATGCCATAAAGAGGGAAAAGAGATCGACAATCTCTTGAAAAGCCTTAAAAGCATGTATCAAGAGCAAACTAACTACTCGACTCCAAGAAAGCATCGGTACTAGGTGTTCGCCCCCTAAAATTCATAAAATTTCTTTCCTGCAACAGGATCAACAAGGTGCCGTGCCATTTCCATTCTGACAAAATCAACTGTTCTTTGTACCAGCGAAATCCAAGAAAACTCAATCTGTCTGTAAGTGCCAGAATCAATGCACCAGAAAGAATTTCACCACTCAAGATGCAAGTATAGCCTCAACATTCGTCATTATAGCCTTAACATTCTTCATAACCAAAAACACTTAGGTAATGTTTGTTTGGATGTAAAACAACCTTATAATGCAATCATGGATTCAAAATGTGGCCGAACTGCGACGAAACGGCCGCGTTGGAAAGGTTTTGGAGTTGGGCGATCCACGTTTTCATGCCGCGATAGCCGCGATATGGAACGCGATTGCCGTTTTAGAACGATTATACCGTACCGCTACCGAAACCGATATCGCGACCGAAACCACATTTTGAATCCTTGAATGCAAACAAATTTGTGAGTGTGTTATTATTATCTTGTTTGGTTGTAAAAGAATTTTGCAGATAACTACCTTGTAATTATGATTACCGCAAACTATGTATGATTGCATTACAAGGTTAATTACATTACATTGTATTCAACCAAACATCTCATAAGGGAAAGAGTTTTCGGCCGTCAAAGGGACAAACCATTCAAGATATTGAGGAAAGTGAACATGGTAAAAAAAAAAAAAAAGGGCACAATCAATCTTTAGAGAATAATAGTTTTTGCTAAAGTTACAGAAGTAACCTTCATAGGAAATAAAGAAAGTTTGTATTGAAAACCCTACTAATTGAAGTCAAATATAAGATAACCTTTATCTGGAAACTAAACCGTGATATTTAAAATGGAACAAACAGAATCCCCTGCCCCCCATTTCAAGATCTTCGTTCATTCAATGCATGATTACAATTTTCTCACAGGACAGATGCATAGAAGACCATGCCACACAAAATAGATGCAGACGAAACCAGTGACAGGATTTATATGTGTTTAGTTAGCGTTCTACACACTACACTTGCCCACTGACTTCATACATTCGTATTAATTCGTTCTCAATCAATCAAGAATGTAATGTTCACTTCGCAAAACATAATCTGATCCAGAAGAAAAGAATGTTGACCTGAAGGGTCGCTGTTCAGCTGCAGTGAGCTCTGCGTACTTTCCCCTAGAAATAATTTCCTTATTGATACCAATCTTTTCATACAACTTACTCAAACTAAACTTCCCTGCGGGCAAATATGACCAAATCAGAGGTGTAACACTGCAAGGGTATACTGCAATTTAAGGACGAGAGACAGAGTGTAAAAGATGTCACCTTTGACAACCCCAATTGAACCAGTTAATGTGAGGTTTTCTGCAACAATAGTCCCCGCTGCCATTGCAATATAGTATCCCCCACTAGCTGCGACATCTGCCAGAGATGCAATCACAGGTTTCCTGGCAGCCAGAAGTCTGATCTCCCTCCACAATCTAAATATAATAGACAAGTGAAAATAACGTAGGTCATGAACTATAATCGCTACCACACAAAGTAATAGTGTTTGTCACTTCGCCATGTATTTGCCTTTTTTTTTCCATTGTTTTTCGTTATGCCTTCATGTCAGTCAAATCAAATGATAGATTCCACACTAGTCACCTGTTGAATTATTTCCTCAATGAATACACTGGCGTCACTTCATGTCAGTCAAATAAAATGATAGATTCCATGCTAGTCACCTTTTGAACTATTTCTTCAATGAATATGCTAGCATCTAAAATAGATCATCCTCAGGGAGCCAAAACAGACATGGCAACAAAACCTTGGAAGTAGCAGAGAAAAGGGACGGAGGTATAATGCTACAACACATAGGATCAACTGCTCCAATGAATAATACTGAGAACATAGAGAAATTAACGATGATATCTCAAATGCAATTCTAGTATAAGAAAACATGGAAGTCAAAACATTCAAAGCCTGCATAAATTGTTATTTACTTTAGATGCTTGTAATCCGAACTGATTGCTAAATCTGCACACAGCATTGGCAGTGTATAGCCAGAGACGGCAACTCGCAAGGTCAGAATGTCACATAGTCTTATAAAGCATATAGGAGGACAGTGGAGAACAGGCAACTGGACTATTGACAATGCATAGTCTAGGGGCTACGTCAGAACGTCCATTAAGAATGATAGTCTGCTGAAGTAACAACCTGATTAATGAGATTGCCATACACCATAAAGCACCCAGACGCCAATGGTATGAGTAGCGATACAATTATGGTCCTATGTAGTGTTAGACAAGGGTCATATTATATTTGACGCCACACCTCTTGTTTGACAACACAGCTTTAGAATTCTCCAACCTGCTACTTATTAGTCTTAGATACATCAAATGTGTGAACAAAAGCATGCAAAGTTATTACTTTTTTCCATGATCCCAAAGAAGGTTTCAGCAAGACCTCACTTTATCAGCTTAAAGACACAATGGGAGATGTTTTTTGCCCAAATTCTAGGGGAGCAAAGGAGGCAAGTGACTAGTCAATAGTTGGTAAATGTATCACTTGAACTTTTCATTTCACCTCAAGCACCCATCTCTAGCATTCGAGAGTCCAACATGGTATGAAATCCCAACTCTTGATTTTCAACTAAAAACACTGAAAGAAGACGCAAGAAAGGTCTAGGATGACACCTAGGCCATGTCAGGTTCTTGACACTTTAACATAGATACAAGTATATGACCGAGACTTGGTAACATTGGGTGGAACAACATGATTACAAAGAACAATTTGATTTCATGTTTTCAGCACTAGCATGATCTTAACTACGTGTGCAGTCTATATGCTAATTATAGAAAACTTACAAATCAGAAGCAAGAGCATCACCTCCAGGGCTGTCGATTCGGATAACCACAGCTTTATATCTTTTGGATTCTGGAAAGAGTCCCAATGTCAAAACAAGGCAAAGAATGCATATGGCCCGTTTAGATATAAAACACATACAACTTAGAAGCCAGAGCCCTCCACTAAAACAAGAATAAATGACATTAAGACTCAGCAATCCCTAAGGCTCAAGCGAGGACTAATCACTCTGTTATTGCCTTCTTATGATATTCCTTAACCACTCATAGGGAGAAGGAGACATATGGGATTGCACAAAAGAAGTTAATGACTGATTACCTTGAGAAAAGTTATCTATATTCAGCTTATGATATTCCAAAAGTGCATTTAAATGAACAAGAGTGACAAAAAGAAGCACCTCTGACACTTCGTATCTTTTGAATTAATTGCTCGGCTATTATGCCTGCAGTAGGTGCACTCAATGGACCGCGAAACCGTCTAATGCTTCCAGAGGCTCTAATAACAGCTATTTGCTCTTTGCCACCAGACAACCCAAGGGTCCAGTTTCTAACCCCAGAGTAAAGCCTATACATACCAAAATTGTCATTGACTACAGTTACAAACATCTTATAAGGGAGAATTACCTAGCAATAATAAGGATACCGGCCTGCCTACACCCACCCACCCCCGCCAAAAAAAAAAAAGAAAGAAAAAGCTAACTGTTACAGAATGAATGAATTCTACATTAGAAGAGACCACAACTCGCACTTTGAACATATTCCACTGTTTGCTTGCTTGATTTCACAAGGACTCATATTTTTCCAAAAAATGGCACAATTAGGTATTAATGATGGCTTCTTTAGCTTTGATCCCTTCTCTTTTTTCTCTCTTATTAAACACAACGAGGGAAAAACATTGACAATCCAATTCCATCAACAGGGGGAAAAAAAAGATGACAATCTTTTCCAACTCTTCTTTTCAAGCAGAAAAACTTCCACTTTATTTTTCTTTTTATTTACATTATTCTTTTTATTTATGCTTAGTAAATTGGGGAAAGAAGTTGCCAACGCCTCAACCTTTATCCAATAACTCTTGTTAATGCCACTCCAAGTTAAAGACATGTAAGAATGTGACCAACAACAAGAAGGAACCTTCAACGTTCTATAAATGATAAAATAATTAACCAAGTGGACATTTTCTCCTTTTTTTGGGGGGGGTGTTAACTAGAGATGTATCACGAGCACCTATTTCTTATCCCCAACCCTATAAAAGGAAACTAACAAAAAAAAATATATTATAAGTCAGCTACCTATAATCGACCATTGGAAGCTTCTTTTCCTCAGGGAGCCCCAAACTTTTTTTTAACCTAGAAATTACCTGCACAAACATGCCCAATAAAAATCATCAGTGAGACAGTGACAAGGAAAGCTGACTATAGAAATAGGATCACAAATCATTTTGGTGACAATAATGCACTATAAATAACCAACTATAAACATAAGGCAAGGGATGTTTAATTGATTCAACCAGATTCAGTAAGAGAAATTAGTTTTAAAAAGGAGTTTTGTGATAAAGAATCATGGGAATACTTCCATACCTCATCTTCATAACTTATATCAGTTATCCATCCCTCTTCTTTGAGCCTTTCAATCTGGTAGACTCCTTCATTAATGAACTTCTCTACATCCTCTCTCCTTTTCCCTGCATAGAAGTTCCAACAGAAACTGTAAAGCAATTTTTACTATGTCAGACCATCTCATAGAGGCTTCATAATCAAGTGCACGCAGACAGCAAAGCACCTTTAGCAGCAGAAATTTTCTCAAGCCAATTCCCATAGATACTATCAAGCAATGTGGTCAACATCTCTCGATTTTCTGGAGAAATAGATTTGCACATAAGCTGGTCTCCAGCCATTTTATATTTGCCAATCCTTTCAACTTGTGGTTCGACACCTACCTTCTCAAATGTGCCTGAATCCAAATGTAAGCAATGA
This sequence comes from Carnegiea gigantea, assembly GCA_029747015.1. Lineage (NCBI taxonomy): Eukaryota > Viridiplantae > Streptophyta > Magnoliopsida > Caryophyllales > Cactaceae > Carnegiea > Carnegiea gigantea. Next base: position 691,067 of record JAKOGI010000005.1, on the reverse strand, counting down.
ATTAAATCCAGAAACAATCTTTTGGGGCATTGAATATGGAATTACAATTGAGAAATCATAGGTTTTTTTGGTTTTTTTTTTTTTTAGGTGACAACATCGGGTTAACAATTCAGAAGAGACAAAGAATGGTAAAATCAATGGGAAGCTTAGAAATTTTTATAATCATTATAAATTACAGCGAGAAGTGAATAAACATGGGTTACGGAAGCAAAGCATTTCTGCAGAATGCAAGAAAAACAAAAGCTTAGTAAGTCAATCATAATTGTCATTTACAATATAAAGCACTCTGCTTAATATTCCACATCAGTTTGCGGAGATGCTATTCTTTTCCATAGGTTATGTCTCACCTCTGCTAGAACAAAAGCTGGGTAAAAGCTCTGTTTTCACAAGGTTTAGAGAGAAACTATAAGACTTAAACATACCTCCCAGAAACAATGCTTGAACTGTCAAACCATACAGTTGAAAATAAGCACTTGGAGGTGCATACAACTCTTCGCATGCACAAGCCAGGTAATATTCTTTCTCTCCGAAAGTTGGAAGATATGCTACAATTAATTTCCCTGCAAAATCCACAGCGAATATTAGAAAAGCAAGTATCAGTAGAAAGAATGAAGAAGATTGGCGGATTATAGAACTCAAAAGGGAACATTTTGTAAACATAAACGATTATTGTAAGTATATAAGCAGAGAAGACACGTAAAATAGATGAGGCATTCAGGAAGAGATAGAAGTAACTCCTTGCTCTGTCACTCTGCATGTAGATGCTGCCAAATACCATTTTTCATGTGAAGGCGAAAATAGGAACACGTGAACACATCAGCCAGCTGAGCAGTCAGAAGCAAGCAAATTCAACAAATTCATCAATCCAGAAGAGTTACATCCATTGGGCTAGTTCAGCACAATACAGCTTAACATTTAGTTAGTTTATAGTTAATTTCCTTTCAATGAGTCTCTCCAAATGTAAGAGACCATACATCTGCTAATTTGAGGGTTGCCATCATCCCTCACTTTTGTGAGTTTTATTATTTTTTGTGCACAATTTTCAGAGTTATGTTTGGAACAAATGGATTTATTGCTCCATGTGGCTCTCTACAATGGTTCTTCTTCCAATTTATAGAGCAGTTAATATTTAGCTAGTTCTTCATTAAGTTCCCTTTCAATCGAATTAGTCTCCCTGAATGTGAGGATGATATGTTCACTATATTATATGGCTACCATCATCTCTTACTTTTCAGAGGTCTAGTTATTTATCACGTACAATTTTCAAATTGAGTTGTAAGTTTGTGAATCTGGACCGATGAATTTGCTAATTCTCGTGAGTCTCTACATGCTAGACTAATTTAGTCAAAATGAAAGCTGCCAGAATAGACAAGCCCTCCAACAAGCTATTATATGGGAAATAATACTAATTGTAAAAAAGCTGGCCGCTAAATGTATGCAGTGAGCTTTGCAAATCGAATTTTCAAGGATATTTTCGACATATATGCCTAGTCGATCTTCGTCTACATTACAAATGCAATATGAATTTTTTTTTTTTGGGAATAAGTAAAAACAAAATTTTTAAAAGGTTGGTTGATGCATTCAGCACAGAAGCTACGAAGTAGTTACGTTCAAACTTCAAAAAAAATAACGTCAAAATGGATACAAAAAATAATCACACCTGATTTTCTGAAGTCCAAGATATGCCTCCGAATTTCCTCAAGTTTACCCCATCCGCACTTCAAACCTTCAATTTGGAGATAAACCCCAGAAATGCGAGGATCATAAGCTGCCTTTACAAAATTCTCACAAATCTGCGGGAGTGACAGTGCTGGCGCGAATGGCGTCTTCAACTGATCAATAACCTGAATTTGAAAACTCAAAACCCAAACAAAAATTTTAAAAAAAAAAAACTCAGGGAAAAAAAAACAAATCCAAATCATAAATCGTGACCATAGACAAGAAACGTTTCAAAACCTGGCCACGCAATTTCATTGTCAATACACTGCCCTTGGGAACGTATTCCCAAGGCAATGCGATAAGCATTCGGCACCTAACGAGGAATTTCTCCCAAGCACTGAATTCTCTGCACTCAAATTCACCGCTAGGGTACTCCTGAGCTTCCTTCTTTCCACCATTGCCGGAATCGGAAGCTCCGGTCGATAAATTCCGGCCAAAAGCCGGCGAGCTGAAGGAGAAGAAGGAAGATTCGGATGTGGTTGCAAAGGGAGGAGAGTAAGGAAGCGGAGCGGAGGCTGAGAGAGGATAGAGAAAAGCTCGGCGATGGTGACAGAGGAGGTGGAGACGGCGAGTATAGTGCAGAAGCTTCGACATTTTCTCTCTCTAGAATGGCGGGGGAGCGGAGTGTTTTGGGGGGAATTATCTGGTTTGAGAGCGAGTATTTGAGTGTTTGAGAGGACGGAGAGAGATGGTTGAGGAAGGTCTCTAAGAAAGAGGAGTAGATTCCAGAACCTTCGACATTGTTTTTAGTTGTTTCTACACCTTAGTAATAGTAATTGGCGGTGAAGCCAATGTATTGAATTGAATGTAACCATGCTTTGGGTGCGTAAAAAAAAAAGGGAAAAAAGGAATGAAAATAATAAGAGAGAAAAACTCATTAAAAGAAAATCTTTGGGAACGTGATACCATTTATCTTATTAATTACATTTTCACTTTTTATAAAAATATTTAAGAAGGAAAAAAGAAAAATTAACAATGTCTTTACCTACTATATAACTATCACAACCAACACTACCATCTCATTAGTTGCCTCCCTAGTCATTAATAATTTCATATCCCAACTAAAATGCAGTATTATGGTTCAGTTGTAGAGTATGAGACTTGAGTCCCACGTCAGTCATAATAAAGGACTGATGTGGGGTTCATATAGGTTTTGCGTTTTCCGAACTCTTAACAAAGTTTTTGAAATTGGCTCTTCCCAAGACCTACATCGATTGGTATCAAAGATAACACCATGTTTATGTGTCCTCGTACTCGGCGTGGTGAGACTGGTATTACAGTGTTCATTCACGGCTAGAAAGGTTGTAACACATAGCCAGCCCATGAGTGTTTATGCTGCGAACCATGGTGGGTTGTTATGGTCCCATTGCAATGCATGAAACTTGAATCCCACATCGGTCATATAGAAAACTCATGTAAGGTTTTGTATAGGCCTTTGGTTTTCCCAACTCTTGGGATAACTTTTAGGATGGGTTCTTATAAAGGCCTATGTCTGACCAACAGTAAATCAAGTTGTGAATTAGATATCACTAGCGATTGGATCAACTCCACCACTTCCTTCCTCAGAATCTCTTTCCCCTATCACAATGTTGCTCTCCAACAAATAATACAACCCCTCAATTGCCTTCCTCACCGTGTTCCTCACCGAACTCGATAGGCACCCGACCAACATCGGAACTTCGCAACAGTTGGCGATGATCTCAGCGGTGGCGACAACGTTATAGATCCTGTCGGCACCGAATTCCATGAGGCGCTCATCAGGCTTCGTTAAGCAGTCGATGAAGAGCTCCAAGACATTGAGTTGGCGGAGAAAGCGTCGTTGTGGGGATTGGAGGCGAATTTGGCAAGATTGCGACGATTTTTCCTCTCTCCTCCTCGAATTGGGGACTTGGAATTTGGTGACGAGGTCTTGGAGGTGCTCCTACCTTGGTATCCGGCACTTTCCCATCCGCTCTATTTGTCGCCGGTCATTGGTGAACATTGTCACGACTTTCTGTTCTACGGAAAATATGCTCTTGGGATTTTTAGGGTTTGTCTTAACATTAAATTTGACATAATAGGGAAAATTTGTCAGAAATTTGAAACCCTCAAAACTTCATTTCATTGAGAGGTTGTTTAGTTTAAGAAGTTAGAATAAAGCGAATGTTATGCGTTTTCCCTAATCTTGATAAAGTTTTTCAAATTAACTCTTCTTAAGGAATACATCAATTAATATCAAAGCTAACACCATGTTTCTGTATCCTCCCACCTAGGGTGGTGACACCAGTATTACAGTGTCTGCCCACGTCTAGAAAGGTTCTAATGCATGGCCAACTCACGAGCGCTTAGATTGCGAACCATGGTGGATCGTTATGGTCAAATCGCAATATTTGTGACTTGAGTCCCATATCAGTCATATGGGGGGTTGATATGAGGTTTTATATAGGCTTGTGATTTTCCCAACTTGTAAGGTAACTTTTAGGATGAATTCGTCTAAATACCTACATCTGGCGAGTAGAAAACCAAGTTGTGGGTGTGGATACCACCAGCAACCGGATGATTAACCCAATAGTGGCACTATGAGTGGTTGCTTATGTGGTTATGATTTGGATTTTCCGTCTTTATTGTCAATATTTGTTGGAAAAATAAAATGTAATTCAAAAAACAAATATCATGTTCTTCAAATATGAATACAATCTGAGGGTAGTAAAACCGTCAATAGTTAGCAAAAAGATTAACCATTATTCAACCAACTAATTTAACTCACAAGCCGTGGACCACTTAATTAGGTGATACCCTTATTTAACCATGAAGCCATTGAAAATAGTTACGGAGAACACCATGGATAAGAAAACTTTATTGCATCTAAAGCAATGGTTTGTTTCTTTGAACGATTTTTTTTGGTCAATCTTTCTGCAGGTTCTAAAAATAAGTATCTATACATTTATTTGATTTTTCATTTGTTTCCAGTATCCTTATAGTTTTCTTTATTCGCATGAAGAAGAAATCGTATAAAAATGCTTTCATAATAACATTTTCCGATATAAATTGAAGTAATTGATGTTTGGATGCTTATTTAGACAGATTTCAGCTATCAGATTTTTTTCTATCAAGATTCAAATCTTATTAATTAAATTAATTGACATTTTTACAAAAACTATTTTTATTGTGGTAGAAGAGACATTTTAGACATACTTAGGACAGCGTACTTGCCTAACCTAAGTTTGATTGCCGCTCCTACTTGGTGTCGACATAAGTTACATTAAACAATTATAGCAAGCTTACCAAACCTTGAGCATGACACAGGAATGGTTAACATTGTAGGGAAGATGGCGAAACACTACATTAGGGAGCATGGTTCAAATCCTTCCCCTTCTTCAACCCCCTAACCTTCTCATATCAGAGCACTGACAGCAGCATTCATCCATGACAAATAACCCACTATACAAATAGAGAACCACTCTGTTAGCAGCCAATTAACCTGATCAGTAGCAGCTGACAACCACTCTGTTAGCAGCTAATCAACAAGGAGGATGAATGCAATGTCCAGTTTTCTCCTATATGCAATGGAGTAATTATCATTCTTAGAACTGTTCAGTAAATAGTCCTTTTGGGACTGCTTGCAATGCATCCACAATAAAATACTAACAATGAAATCTCAAAATTGACTCATACACAATGTTTTTTCAGTCTCTAATGCATTAGGAACACTTACCCGAAGAGGATCAACAGTTAACAAGTACGTTTCTTTACTTGATTAGAATCAGTAAGTAGTAGAATTGGCACAATGTTTGTCCACCAAAACAACCTAGCAAGATTCTCAAGGCGTAGTTCCGAATCAACTCCACCACCTCCGCCTTGAGAATCTCTCTCCGGTCATAGCACTGGCTCTCCAACAAATAATACAACCCCGCAATGGCGTACTTGACCATGTTCCTCACCGGACTCAATAGGCACCCGATCAACGCCGAACTCCGCCGCAGTTGGCGACGATCCTGGCATTCTCGGCGGCGGCGGCGGTGTTGTAGATCCCACCGGCACCGAATTCGACGGGGCGCTTATTAGGCTCCGTCAAGCAATCGATGAAGAGCTCCACGACATTGAGTTGGCGGAGAAAGGCGTAGAAGTAAGGATCGTAGGCGAAGTTGGCGAGATTTGCGGCGATTTTCTCTTTCTCTTCCTCGGATTTGGCGATCTGGAATTTGGTGACGAGGTCTTGAAGGTGCTTCTGCCTCGGCGTCCCGTATTTTCCCGTCCGCTCTGCTTGCCGCTGGTCGTTGGTGAACATTGTCGCGGCTTATGTTCTACAGAATGTCAGAAAGGATATGCTCTTGAAAATTGGAATGTTTGTCTTGAAATTTGACAGAAACAGGGGAAAATTACATGGAATTTGCACTTTTAGAAGCTCACTTCATACACTTGACTGAACACTTAGAATGCATCGGAGCAGGTGATAAATAATACTATCCCCAATCGGAGTTCTAATTTTTGAAAGTCCGCTTTGCAACGTGATCAAAAATTTTAATTTTTAAAACTCATATTTCTTCACATTTGTGACTTATAAAACTCTAACTTAAATTATCATCTAATAAAACATTTGTCATAAATCCACGTTATAAGATACAACTTTTTTTAATCATTAAAATTATATTCTTAAAGAAAAAACAATGAAATTCACAAAAAAGGCAAAAATAAAATGGAACGAAGAAGGCAATTCAAATTGTTCTCCCTGATGTGCTTCCTCGACTGCAAATATTTCATGCTAAGCTTTTTGACATTTTAGGCCCCACCATTAATGTATTATAGTGACTGGAAATGCTGTAAACAATAAGAGTTCAATCGTGGGTCAGAGATTGTTATAAAACCAACATATATTTAGAACCCATGAGTCATATATAGGACTCAAATGGATGGTAAAAATAGGTTTTAAATAGATGTAAAGTAGGTATTAGACAAAGGGGTATGGCACAAGGCCTCATCCGCTTGGCCGCTCCACATCCACCTTGTGCCTTTGTTTTTTATGTGATAAAAAAATGAATTCTGATCTATGTTTATCTCAAACCTTTTAAACAAATTTGAACAAATTATTTGATCTCATATTTTCTCATGGCAAAATCTTAAAATATAACAATTTTGTAATCTTTTATTGGTCTAAATATACATTATACTTTAATATGGGTATATGGTACTAATTCAGTTGTTGAGAAAATAGAACTAGCGTGAGAGGGCTTTGAACGAGCAAAGAAAAATAATTTAATATTTTTATTTCTTTATGTGTATCCGAATAAAATTTTCAAGCCCGTAAAATTCAATAGATATGAATGGATGCTTGTTTTGAAATCCAACAAGTGACGAAACATATATAGATAAAATTTTTAAAAACAACATGAATATTGGTATGGTTCAACCCGCCCATCACAATCCCTCGGGCCAGCGGTTGTTTGGATGCTGTGAACTTATGGTCGCCGGTCAAGCCCTGGCACCAACAACAAAGGTTATTTTTTCTTTTTTCTTTTTTTTGTGCTTCTTTCTAAGAGACCCTTATTGTATTTACCTTTGAATGCTTAAACCCTAACTCGCTCCACTTTGCCCACCACCAGCCACTCTCTCGACTGCGACACAGCCCTCCGCCAACCGCTCCGCCACTTATCTGCTCACTGCTTCGCCGCCTTCTTCTGTTTGGCTCTTTCACAATTACCTCTCTTGTTTGGTATTTGGACTGATTAAAGGTATACAAGTTAATTATTCTGAGTTGCCTATATGAACTCTATTCCAATTGGTGATTGTAGGATGTGAATTAGTGAGAATGTTTGCTGAAAATGTTGAGAATATGTTATATACGAAATTGAAATTTTGTTACATGGTCGAAATTGAAATTGTAGCTGAAATTATGTGATTGTTGTAGTATAATGTGTTAATGAAATTGATATTATGTGATTGTAGAATATTATCTGAAAATGTTGACTACATTATGTGGTTTAGTCATTGAATGATGATATAATATGTAAGTCTAATTGAATTTGAAATATTGAAATTGAAATTATTTCTCTCCACAAATTTATTAGTGGTTTAGTTAGAACATTCTATGTAAATTAGTCAATTAAAACTTAGGTTGCAAAACCCAATTAGATAGAACTTGTTTTGTGATTTATAATATTATGTGAGAGTTTAGTCAATACAATAGAACTTGTTACGTTATACATATATTTTTTTACAATTCACAAATTATATAATTCTTATTTGAGATAGATATGTAGGGATATTTCAAAAAAGTTAGCTATGGAATCATCATGGATCCCAGAACTTAGTAATTAGTTGTGACCCCCTTTTCCTTCAAATCTTGGTTTTGCTACTGTGGGCAACTTGTGCTATTTGTGCTTTTTTTTTTTTGTGGATGATTTTGCTTGAATTTTGCTTCCCATTGTTCATATTATTCGAGCTGAATTGTTGTTTGATTTTGTGTGCTAAATCTTTGACTATTGAAATATAGAGTTGAAAATTGGTTGTTTGTTTTCATTGATGGGGTTGTGCAATTTGTATATGTACATGCATACATATACATACTAATATATACACATACACCCACACAACACGCACACCCACACCCACACCCACACCCACACCCACACCCACACACCCACACACATGTATATGCATATATATGTATGTGTGTCTGTGTGTGTATGTGTGTCTGTGTGTACATATATGTGTGAAGAAAATTCAATCTCTGTATAGAACAAACAAATATAAATATTAGTGGGTTTCTTTTTCTTTCTCCCCCCTCTTTTGTTTGGTCATCTAATTGAGTGTTTTCTTTGGCCGTACACCAGGGCTTATATACAAGTCTGACGCCAGTGACATGGAATTCAAACCGGATATCATTTAGATTGCATTATATGTGAAGACAACCTTCAGCCAACATTTGCATGGTCATTCACATCCCATTTGGAATTTTCTGCTGTATATGTCTCATAGATATCAATCTTGGTTTCATTTTCTATTTATAAAAAGAAGCATTTTTGGCATCAAAAGATTTAATGGTGGCTCAAAGCTTGCACATGAGGGTTTTCCCCAATGTGTCTGTACCATTACCTACAGATTTCAAAGGCTCGTCATTTGGGTCATTGACTTCATATGTCCGAACCACCAAATGGGATCGTACAGTAGCCAGCCCTACATATTGTCAAGTTTCTTGTATAGCTAGGCATAATAGAACACACTTCTCATGTGCAATGACTGCCCACAAGGGTGAAGATTTCAGTACTGGTTCAGGAGATTCGGAACCGATGCCCAGGCGAAAGAATTTTGGCTGTCTTTGTGTCTGGTGGAGGTTCCAATTTCAAGGCGATTCATCAGGCAACGTTGAATGGAGCAGCACTCGGAGACGTAGTTGTTTTGGTTAGGAATAAACAAAGTACGTTTTCCATGTGCTATGGTGCTTGACATTAGTATTATGTGTGATACTATACCTGAACCTGTAAAGAGGGTAGGAATAGATCACATTTCTTCCTCAATGTCCCTAGAACTGCGCTTATTCTTCCAATTGATTGTGGCTCAGATTTCTGGACTTGTGTGAGGTGCTAATTTGAAGTTAAGCATACTCTTGCATGGGTAATCAGAAATGAGTTTCAGAGTCCACTCTGCACAATTTAGATGACCACCTTCTGTCAATGGCAGATTGTGGAGGTGCAGCGTATGCAAGAGAAAATGGCATTCCGGTTGTTCTGTTCCCCAGATCAAAACAAGAACCAGAAGGGCTATCCGCAGATGACCTAGTAACTGTTCTGAGGTTTGTTTCTTGTTGAGTTTCGTTTTCTTCTCCACATGTCTGTATTAAATTTTGTTCTACAGATCTTGCTACACCTATCACACTGAGTGTACTGCATGCCTAATTCTGGACAGGAAATTTAGAGTCGACTTCACTCTTCTAGCTGGACATTTGAAGCTTATACCAGTTGAGTTGCTTCTGGAGCTAGGTAACGTGCAGCTATGAATCAGTTTTCAGTTTTCCCGTCTTATCCTCCGCCCTGAAGATAGTAACACTAGCTTGGGTTATTGCATGTGTCTCAGACTCTCAGTGATCTCTTTTCACTAGAGTCTTGAAAGTTATATTGCACTTACAATTGTGGTGTTGTACACTACTACCATGAGTACCTTCTCTTATGGTGACAAACAGTTTGTTCAACTTCTGGCATAATCATCCAAAAAATCTTCCTTTATTTGCACAGCACTTTACCAGCCATTCTTGTTTTGCTTAGGACATTCCTGGTTTGTGTTCATGGCAGGTTCTGATTAAGTATTAAAAAGGCCGACCCAAGGTCCTTGGCTACTATAGAAGGATGCTTAGAAAGTATATAAACACCTAAACTTAAATATTTGGGTCTGCCACTTCTCGAGTTTATGGAGGAATATCGTAATGCAGGTAACATGCAAGTGGTGAAAAATGTGGTCGATCATCTTATAAACTTGTGCCTAAATTCCTGGTATTTTGAAGCAAATGTGACTCAAGTCTTAAGGTTAGGGAAACACCCTTGCAAGTACCCTCTAGTTTGAGAATTGAGATTTCTGGTTGTTGGCTGTCCATAAATTTTAAAAATATGACTTTTAACTTGATGTTTTATAACAGTGTTTTAGATCACTTGCACTGTAACTGGAGTGCAGAACCTCTATCAGGGTGTTTGACATGTTTCATCCCCACATGTGGTAGATGAAATGATACACTACTGTATGTTTGCTATCGTCTAGAATGATTAATATTTTACACAGTGAGACTATTGGTATTCCATTGATGTACTCTAGGGACAATTCGGCCTTTTTTTTCCTTTCTGCCCTCACAATTTTCATATCCTTTGCCACATATTCTGGTCCTACAATTCATTTTGTTGATGAAGAATATGACATTGGCAAGATCCTAGCTCAGCGAGTTGTACCGGTCTGTGCTTTTGACACTCCAGAGGAGCTGGCAGCCAGAGTTCTGCATGAGGTAAATGTACAGATGAAGTGCTTTTGCCGCACTAATCAAGGACCAGGGATTGTCCATTTACTTGATGTGCTCATAATGATGATAAGCTATGTTTTTTATCACTCAACTGTGATTTTTCAAGATGGCCACTTGTGTTAAATTTGCGATTTTTGAAAAAGTTTGGCATATTGTGGTCTAAAATGAAGTATTGAGTGTCCACATCAATGTTTCTAGTCTAATATTACATATCGGCTTTCGAGGCACCCCCCCAAAAAAAAAAAAAAAGAGGGTCCAAGTAAGATAAATTAATGATCTTGCCGACCAACTTATGTTCATGATACCCTCGTTCAAGTAGATATCTTTGTTGTTTGCAGCTATTTTCCTCAATCTCATGTAAACTCCTTCATATCACAGGAACACTGCTTGTATGTAGATGTAGTGGCAGCCTTGTGTGAAGATAGGATAATCTGGAGGGATGATGGTGTCCCTCTCATCCATAGGAAAGAAGATCCTATTCAGTATTGCTAACACTGCTTTCTGGTTGCATTTTCTTGCAAAGAAGATCCTGACTAATCTCAGAATATCCAAACTTGAATTCATGTCCGAAAAGATAGATAATAAGCTACACTTTGGGTCATTCTGACTTACGGCGACCTTCAACTCTATCACTTTGAAGTGCAGTCGAAATTGTTTCTCTATTCTCTGTACAATTCAGGAACTCAATCAGGATTGATGATTTATGGAAGCGTTATCTTCTGTGATCACCAATAAGACTGATTACCTCATTTGTGCCGGACCCTGCACTCCTATTGTTTGGGGGTGGGGGGGGGGGGGGGGGGGTTGGTTATCCAGCCTGTGCCCTCTTTGGTCTGTCCCTTACAAGCTCAACGGCCGCAGAATGGGTCTCAGAAAAAGGTTTGCTCTGTGACCAGAACATACAGTGCTGTCCCAGATAAATGCATCCAGGAATGGGGAAAGGGAGATTTTTATGCAATTGGGTTTATGTGCCTGAGTCTTCTAATAATTTATAGATTAAGACAGGGTTTGTGAGAGTTGGAAGACCACTTACCAGATGGATTCTTGCCAAAACAATACTGTCATGCATGGGCGTATTTTGCTGACATTTATGATCAATTGTTGAAGGCGGATTGGCCTCTTTACTGGTTACAGATAATGCTATTATATATGCTTCGATTTCCTCTAACTCACGTTGTGACGGGATTTACGTTAGGTGGCGTTATTCGTTGTCAATGCATATTGTGCTGTCTTTTGGTCATCTCTATCTTTATTTAACCCTGGAATTTGCAAGTAAGTTGCTCTGGTAATGAACTCAGGCTTCGTTACTAGTTTTATGCACTTGTGCCCCGAGGAGTATGTAAAATAGTTATTGAAACACTCTGGATAAGAAAATTTTCTGCGTCTAATTCAATGGTCCATATATTTCAGTAGTTCTTGGTGTTTTTGTCCTCTTTTTTTTTTTTTTTTTTTGGTTCAGAATCTCTCAGCAGGTTTTGAAAATTAGTTACACATAATTTTTGTTCCTTTTTTGTTTTTGTTCGGGTGGCTGGGAAGTCTTCAATGTGGTCGATGCTAAAGAGTTTTCTTTATTTTAATGGTTTAATAAAAAATGTTTTTATGATCCTCCATTTTGGTTTGAACTAGAGTTGGAAAACGAGTTGATTCATGTAATAAACGTGTAAATTTCGTGTCAACTTTGAACATAAATTAGATTTGCTCAAAATTGAAAAATAACAATTTTTCATACTAAAATGGTAAAATCGTGTCAACTTCGAGTCGAAATCGATTCGGGGCGGTCGGGTTCGTGTTTCTCTCAGTAACTTTGAGTTGGATTTATGTCGAGTTATCATGTCAGGTTAGATTTTCCCAACTCTAATTTGAACCAACTGCTGTTTGGGCCCTGATGCAGCCATTTAGACAGATTTCAACCGACTTTTTGATTTTCATTATCGATGACAAAATTCAATTTTTATCAGTTAAACTAATGGACATTTATAAAAACTGTTTTACTATGGTAAAGAAGTCATTTTAGACGTACTTAGGACACCTTTTCTCCCCAAGTGAACGGAAAATTATGACTACTCCCTAATCGATAGTAGATGTTTATTTGGTGAATGGCTCTTGATATATTTATCCTTTTTGGGGGCCCCGGGGGGGCCCTACTTCCGTCAATCTTTATTCGATCCGTAGTGCCATTTGAAGGCTCTGGCCCATGTATACTGGTGTGTAGTTAGATAATAACAGTACTGTCGAAAGATTTTCATGCAGAAGCAGTTCTTTTATTACTGTCATTACTGCAGCATGATTGCTGCTCCAACTTAACAATGTCTACAAATACAAGTAGACTACTGAAATGGGCAACTTATGTTGTTTCGCCTAGTCTTCTGAGTATGATCATCAGATACAAATCAGTTTCGCTAGATCAGGTAATCCCTTACAAGACCAAGTATAAACTGCTAACTAGTAAGGTATTGAAGCTTTACATGCACAGTTCTGTTCCAGCACTAACCAGATTATCAAAACCTTGAGCATGAAACAAGAACGGCTAACACAATATAGGAAAGATGGCAAACTCCCACATGAGGAAGCATGGTTTGAATCCCTTCAACAGAGTAAAAAAGAAAGAGCAAGGGAAAGGGACAGACTCTCCAGCAATCATTCTTCAGTCTGAGGTTGTGATCCGTACTGAATAGCATCCATGACAAATAACCTACTGTACAACCTGAGAACCATTCTGTTAGTAGCTCATTAACCTGATCAGTAGAACTCACAGTTACACTTGAACCATAGGACCGGTATAGACTCCAGAACGCATATAGATATTTGGTGCATCTATCTCAGCAAGCCATGCATAATCCTCCTCTCTTCCGTCCTTCGAAATTCCATCTTCTGATGCTGGAACAAACATAATAGAACAAAGGGCAAGACATCATAAATGATTCGAGAACAGCATTATTTTTGAGATTACAACATTTCTGATTATAAACAAAATGATTTACTTACAAAAACTTGAATATGGGTAGTCATGATAATACGTGCATTTCCTCCCTGCTTCTTCTAAGTAAGGTGGAGTCAGAATATCAAGCACTGCACAGGGGCTGACTGCGGTGAAGCAATGCAAATTTCCACCACTATTGGGATATAGAACACGGGTTCCACAAGGTGCGGTTAGAACTTTGTCGAATACCAACTTCGCTAGTCTCACTGAGAAAGCAGGATCAGAATTAGCATGTATTATATGGAAGTTGGAGACGAAGCGTGTTTCACCTTTCACGCGGGTGATAGGTGAAGGAAGAGCAGGAAGAGGAGAGTTGACACATTGATAGCACAATTTACCTATGATGGTTCTTGTTTAAGCATTAGTCAAATTCTGCAAGTAAAATATGACATTTTCATGAAAAAGTTGATTTCAACACTACGGGCAACAATGTTCACTATGTTACTTGTGAATTTGTTTAACCTTCAGTATCCACATAGCATACTCAAAACTTCACTTTAGACCTGCAAAAAAACATTGAAAATTTGCAGAAAAATAAGGCGAAGTCGAACTCCTAAATACATACCCCTGATGGCTACTTAGAGTCTACCTGAATCTGAATAGCATAGCTACTAATGAAAGTACGTGAATCAATAGATACCATACAGAACCAAATTTAGCTCTTGCTATTGTGCATTTTCTCATTATAGGGTCATAGGCAGTCTAGTTGGGAATACCACCAAAGCATCTGGTTTGGTGGCATCAAAACAAGTGATGGAATTTCGTACAAGTAGAGAACATGAATAGCATTTCTAGTAAATTTAGTAAGGACAACCATAATAATAATCTCAACTCTTCAACCATAACAGATTCTGTCCTAGCCGCTGTCCACAGAGTGTAAACTACGTCGGTGCATATTCTCATTATATGGTCATAGACAGTCTATTTGGTGATGCCACCAAAGCCTCTGGTTTGGTGTCTCAAAACAAGTAATGGAATTTTGTTATAAGAAGTAGACAACATGAACAAGGTTTCAAGGGAATCTAGTAAAGATAACCATATCAATTTCTTCAACTGTTCAGGCATAACAGATTCTGTCCTAGCACCTGCCCATAGATTGTGTAAACTACATCGGCCTCCTTGATACAGAAGGCAAGGGTTAATAAGTGAGAATTCAACTACGGATCCCACAGATACGCAGGGACTGGAGAGCCATATTTGCACAACCTTTACCCATGACAAGCATTAGAAAAAATCTCTAAAAACCACAAAAGATATTTGAAAGGAAGATTTCAGAAATCAGACTATCTACAAATACTTTTTGAGTGACAGAATCACAGAACTAGCAAAATATTAGGTTAAATTTGTGGAGAACCAACTAATCAATCAATCAATTCAACAGGATGAACATAATGTAGATAGCAGTTGCCCAAAGAAAATAATATCAAAAACTGACCACAAATTTCTAGCCAAGTAAAACTTTCAAGAGAGGCAAAATTTGGTAAATTAATCAACTGTCAGTTCTACTCTAGCCTATGACCAACCATCCAACACTCTTGCACAACAATGCACTATGCCGCAGAGAAGTCCAGGATAGTCAACATCAGCTTTATCTAACTTAGCAAAGCCTCTAAACAAATAGGACTACAATCCACACTAGTAGTGTTTGAAATCCAAAGATCTGCCAAAGTTTAGACAACTAATCACAGCATAACTAACCTTGAGAGTGACCAGGTCCGATGTATCTCACAATTTGTGGAGGTTCAACCCAGTCATAGGCCTTCACATGCAAGGAGCCATATAGAAGTTTGCTGAAGACAGTCATTCCAGGATGGTCATGAAGAGGAATAACTGCAGAGGTAGGAAAGCAGAATATGCACATCTGCAGAATCATTTCAATATTTCTGAGGTTATTGGAAACTGCAATGACAGTTATTGGATTAAAAAGAAAATGGCAATAGGAGATGGGAAAACCCAACCCAAAATCACTGCTAAAATACTCAAAGAATGTCAACAAAGAAGACGCATAAGGGTCAAGCCAGCAATATGACCATCAACAATGCTAATCTCAGACGAATTTTAAGGAGCTCCTCCATGAAGGTGAGTTTTTCCTAAAACCCAAATCATAGTGATGTTCAAGTTCGATCGAAGGAACTTCAGTATTTTGACATATCAGCTAACAAGAAGTACAACACCTCCATTATTCTTGGAGAATTTGTCATTGGCAAGAAAACAAGTACGCAGATCATAAGTTGACTTCCCTGCAGACATTCAATAACAACTTATCCATTCGTCCATTTCATCCAGGGAGTCATTCCTTGCCTGATGATCTCCATTATACCTCACTCCAAAATACAATGTTGAGCACCCCCTCCCCCCCAAAAAAAAGGTGAAGATTACAATTAAGATGAAAAACAGAGGAAGCAAGTCAGGCACGCAGATCACGGTCAGAAATCTATTTCATTTTTATGTTTTATGTTTGTTTAGGGTGTTTTAATATGTTACAAAAAAGGTTACTATGACTTAGGAGTATATTAGAAGGATCCGGTTTTTCTATCCTCCTAGACCCCACAAAAGCGGGATCCCATTGGGGTTGTTGTTTTGATTTTCTATCCTAATTAAGATTGTTTTAGGTAGGTTTTTTCCCTTATTTTCTCAAGTATTTTAAAGGCTATAAATAGAACATGATGCCATGCTACTGGGGATATATTGACTACTTTCCTCTCTGTAGAATCTCCAATATCATTCTATTCATTACTTATGTCTTTATCACTTGTTCCTCTGCTCACTCTTCTTCTCCTCTGCCCTCTCTCCTCTCTTATTTCCTCTCTCCAAAGCTCTTCTATACCCAAATTCTCCGTAGTCTCCCACTTAAATATTCTTTTCCAGCTCACCCGATATCCCTCAATTTAACATTTAAGCAGCCGTTTGCTTCTGGAGGCAATCTGATATAATCTACAAACTCAAACATCAATACCATACAATTTTAATCAATATTCAGCACTGACCATCCGGAAGATAAAAGCCCTTGAAGCATAACTGCAAGAGGAAATGTATGCCTTCCAAATTATGTGGCTCTCTTTGGCTTCTCAGTCTTCCACCTCAAATGGAATCCGACACCACCTGCAATCTTTTTCAAGGTCTCTGTATTTTATCTCATAAAATAGGCACAATCTTTTCATGAAACTGGTATGTCAAACTTGAGGGTGCCAAATAGGACATTATTTGTTGAATTTTCAGGATGGGTAAGAAGCTAATCTGAAGCTCCACAAGGACCAAAACTCAAGGACTTCTAAAGAAGTGGGGGACTGGCAGAAGAGATTTTCCCATTTCTATTTTCATTTTCTTTTTTTGGGGGGGGGGGGGGGGGGGCTGTGCCTGAACCTTACTTAAAGGCGGGGGGGGGGGGGGAATTCTAGAAACCATTCTTCTTCTCAGCAGAGGACATTCTATAGTTTCACAGATTCCATCTGACAGACTCAAATGGAAGAAATAATGACTAGAAAAAAGATAGCTGCGAAAGAAAGTGCTATAGGAAATTCCAAATTATCCTTTAGAGGGGCTAAGAGTCCTCTATAAACCAGAAGGATGGGAGCAAAAATTTTCCAGGGAGGAGTCGCTCTGTGGACTAGATTCTGGGAATGCAAAAGAACATTATCAGAACACAAAAGAGGTTTACCCCGTCGAAAACACAGTTTTGTCCATTTGTTGACATATGTCCTTTCCGGAAAAAGTGCCCATCCAAAAATGTATAGCCACAACTCTTATGTCGAGTTTTCCCCTATATATATGGAGTAATCATCATCCTCACAATTATTCATCAAATAGTCCTCCTGGTACTGTTTGAAATGCAATAATAAATTGTGAACAATGAAATATCCAAGATTGCTCAGACACAATCAGTTTGCACATGAATGCTAGCAGAGGACGTCTCCACCCTCCAAATTTATCACTCACTTCTCTGTCCTTCACATTTAGTATGCTTTATGGGGGGGGGATCCCCACAATAGTTAGACAACGGGAAAACTGGGGGGAGGGGATTGTTCCATGCGAGAACTGTATGGACACACATAACTCTTAACTTCACATCGATTGGATTTCTAACGAAGTTGCTTACATATTAGAGAAAAAAAGGAAAAAGGAGTTATGGCAATACCGTAAAACTTTCGCACTCATGGATATCCAAATATGTTATAGGTTGAGCCCACCGAGCTATTCGGTTAAATGGGTTTATCATCGAAAGACCATATCCTCTGTCATCATCTGCATTTTCCTCTTTCAGACCAACATCAGCAGGACTCACAGTGTCTGCAATGAGGGGATCAATCAGTTCAAATGTCTACCGCTATGTACTTTATACGAATGTGACCCTTATAATCTCTATACAATGCAAAAATAGTGAAACTTTCATGCAACAATCTATTTACATTAGGAACAACGTGATAAGTCAACTCCCTGGAAGAGAGACGAATACAGCACCGTATTCTGAAATCTCACCAACACAAAGTGTTTTTTGGGGGGGGGGGGGGGACGGATTTAGCATCCGTGCCCCTTAAGCGTAGAGAAGTCTTTCAAGTTGGACCCCAAATTAAAAACCATTGACTACCTACTACTCTATAAAAAAATAAGTTGATGACAATTTAATCCAAGCTTTAAACATTATCCAAGAGTAACTTTTCAATAGTGCGAGACTCCCTTCTTCCACAAGTGTTAACCAAATTCCCCATTCATCCCTTTCTTTTTCAACCCTCGATTCTGTTATTTGAATCTAGTTTGCCAACTTTCCAAAAATTGAGAATCATAGTCCTCAATGATAGTTTAATCAAAAATTCCACAAGGCCTAGTGTTCATAATTTCAAAATTTTAAAGAAAAAAGTACATCATATCAATCACCGGACTACTTTTTCTCCTTCTATAAATTTCCACAAATATTATACAATAAACTCATTTTCCTCTTCCAATAACTGCCCTAGAATGGGAAGCAACATTACAATTGAAACATTGCCAATTCCCTGCTAGTACTAGGAGTAAAATAGAGTGGCCATGAGACACCTTAAACTTACAATATAAATAGTCAAGATGCAAATGAGACTACATAAGAAAGCTTTAGTTTCACTAAATTTTGGCAAGGAACGTGAAGATTTGATTATAATTGCCTTAAGTGTCTAGACATCCCAACCATACCAATCAACTAATGATATTGATAGGAATAAGAAAGCAAA